>CM029018.1:39557491-40757491 GCA_016801055.1 Panax notoginseng | reverse complement strand
TGATGTGGAATTTATTGCATAATTCCTCCATCATTTGGTTGTTAAGGTTTTTGGCATTGTCTGATACAATCACCTTTGGTTGTCTCTATCGACAAATGACTTTGTTTCTGATAAAACCAATGATCACATCTTTGGTAACCCTGGGGAAAGAGGCTGCTTCTACCCATTTGGTGAAGTAGTCGTTCATGGTGAAGATAAACCGATGACCATTTCTGGCTTTGGGTTCGATTGGCACGATCATGTACATTCCCCACATTGAGAAGGGTCACGACGAACTCATATTGCTGAGTTCCCGTGGAGGAGAGTGGATAGTGTTTCCATGAATTTGGCATTGATAACATCTCTTGACGTGATCATCACAGTCAGCTTTGAGAGAGAGCCAGTAATGCCTTGCTCTTAGGATCTTCTTGCTGAGTAGAGGACCGCTCATGTGTGGGCCGCGTACTCCATCATGGATTTCATCCATGAGTGTCTGAGCTTGTTCTTTATCTAGGCATCTCAGAAGGCCTAGTCCCACATCTCTTTTGTAAAGTGTGTTTTTTCTCATATAGAAATCCATGGCCTTTCTATAGATCCGTTTCTTTCAGCTTTATTTTCCCTAGTGGGCGTAGATCCATCTCGCAGATACTCCTTGATGGACTGATACCAAGGGTGTTGGATGGGAGTTAGTTTATCCGATACTTCTTCGATGTAGTTCGCATAGGCTGGGGCCTTTTGACTGGAAAAGGTGATATTTGGCATGTTTTCCTTGTCAGATATGTTGATCAAAGAGGCCAAAGTTGCTAATGCGTCAGCAAAGTTATTCCTGTTCTGAGGAATGTGGAGGAAGGATATTTCTTCAAACTCCAAAGCCATCTGGATAACTTGCCGATGGTAAGGCAGCAAATGTAATTCTTTGGTGTGATAGATCTTAGTGGTTTGTTTGATTACTTGCTCAGACTCTCTAAAGACAGTTAACCGTTTGACGCCCATGGATTGGGCTAGCTTCAACCCCATTATAAAGCCTTCATACTCAACTGTGTTTGTTAGGAATAAGCATGTGAATGATATTCCTATTTATATAAGATTTGATTATGGTCTTAATGAATGAATATGCAAATATGTCTGCATTGAAATAAGCTGTAAAGTCCTTGAATAGACAGTAGGAATATATGTACAAGGACTTAGACTGAAATGATCAAATATGTTAGGTTGATTCTACATGAACAAAACAGCGTGTGTAAAGTCCTTAAAAAGAATATGATGTACAAGGACTGAATTTAGAAAAATCAAGCTTGCTAGGTTGATCTTATATGATGTAATAGATAGGCCTGCCTGATCATAGAGTACTGCACAAAGCCTTAGAAGTCTGCCAAGAGAAACAAAGAACTCGCAGACTATCAAGGTAGAATCGTAGTCCGTCGAGCCAGCCGAGGGATTATAGAAGCCAAGGCAAACTCATATAGTATCGAGAAAGGGGCTATAGATCGTAGTCTGCCTTAGAGAGCCTCACTCAGAATCGTAGGGTTGATTCAAGCACCTGCCAAGCTATGTCAAGAATCATAAACCACACTTGTAGTCGTGGAGTCTACTGATCATATTAGAGACAGAAATCGTAGTCTACAATATAATCGGCCCTTGGAGTCGTAGAGTCTACAGAACCAAAGCCAGATCATAGTCTACAGAACAAAATCTTAGACAAAGCCTATCAGTGCTCACAACGCCAAGGAAGAATTGTAGTGTTAACACGATTCTCAACACATGAGCACTCCCAAAACATTCAAAGAATGAAGACTCTGATCAGAACTGTAAAAGATGTAATCTACCTGAAGGAAGCCAGAGAGCAATCACCTAATGGCTTGCAAGCAAACAGAAGATTGAATTGGTAAGCCAGTTGAGGGAAGTCTTCCACAAGCAAGAGTGAGAAGACTTCAGATAATGTGGCTGTTAAAAGAAAGTCAGCGATGCAGTAGCTGTCAAGATAAACAAAGGATAACGATCTTAGGTATAACCATGATCGTAGTGCTAGCCAGATTAGAAGTAGGAATTGATGAGGTCTATAACAGAGATACTGGCCAACCTATACAGAATAGACAAAGAAGACTATGTATGGGTCATACCATTGATGATATGTGAACGGGAGATTACAACGAGAAAGAGAGCTGAGCATGACCAATCTGATGAGTCTTGAAGTTAAGGAGGGCCAGAACATTCAAACAAGTTGTCAGTGTCTAATGCAAGTCAAGGCAAGTAGAAGCATTAAAGCACTACAAGAATAAAGGAAGGGAGGTTCTACACTGAAAATCCAGAGAACACTCTCAGAATCGTAGAGTTCAGTCATCTGCATCAAAATCATAGAGTTCAGTCATCTGAGTATTGAAGCCTTGGCAACGTCTCAATGCAAAGACTGACATTCGAACATTGGGTATTGAAAACATCAATGCAAAAGGACAACTCCTGATGTTTTAATCGAGGAATCAGAAATAAGTAACAAAGGTGACTACCAGCCTTACACGTTAAAGTGACATTTCTGATGTGGTAGGTGAAACAGTAGACTGCAGTGTCAGAAAAGTGAAAAAGGGGTTGTCATGTCACATCTGCAGTCTGCACCAAATAACTCGAGATTTGAGAATCAATTCAAATAGCTTCCAACGACTATAATCCAACGAGAAGCTTTTAAAAGGCTATTTAACTGCAGAAGCTTAATAGGAGAAGAGGTTCGTGGCTTACAAGTTGTTGACTCTATGAGTTCTATAGAGAAAAATCAGATTAAATCTCAGTGGCAGTGCGACTACGAAAGTAGAAGTGAAGGAAGATAAGGAAAGAGCTTTAAATAGAAAAAGACTTCACTCAATAACTATGACAATGCCATTGAAAATGGCAGCTAAGCTGAGAGCCGAGAAGGCCAAGAAAATAACTTTCAAAAGATTGGCAGATTAGAGAGGAGATTCAAAGAGCCAGTCTAAAAATCACCCTGAACCATCAAGAGCTGAAAAAGAACAGATACAGAACCAAATCTGTACACAAGCTAACCAAGGTTCAGAGGATGCTAAGTGCTAGACGAAGTTTACCAAAGATGCAAAGACTTAGCAAACCTCATGTGGTAAAGAAGTGCAAGCTGAGATCAGAAAAGGACCAATCACAAGATCAGCTGCACCAAAGAAGTAGTGGTAAACTGCTAAGTACTCAAAGATCAAGCTTCATGAACAACTTAGCAGTCTGCCTAATGGTGATCCAGTCTCGATGCAGAATCCAAAGAGGATCACAACGAGTTGCCAAATATCAAGGATGAACAAGCTTAAAGTTATATTGACAGCTCAGCACCAACAACAACAACAACAACAACAACAACAAGAGCCAGAGCCAGAGCTAGAGCCAGAAGGGTCCTTGTCCAATGGACTAAATTGAGTTCCAAGGCTGCAGGCCTTGAAGAGTTCTTAGTGAACTGAAGTTTTGTGACGCCCCCAAAATAGGTATACATCACCCATTCTGAGTCGCCAAAAAATATGGTACAGAAACAACTACAACTTTATTAATACAATTGTTTTGCAAAATACGACAACACATAAACTGTGAGTTAAAATACAAATATTATCTTCTAGACAATATCCACACTCAAATAAGTCCTCATTACAATTATTAATACACTATTTTACAAAATAATGAGGACTATAATAACAACTACCTTGGAACATCACTCCACACCCCGACTACTTCTCACTATATTTTTGCTTCCTGAGAAGAAAAATGAAACAAAAAGGAAAAAGAGTGAGCTTAACTAGCCCAGTAAAGAATATTATGACTAGGATAATATAGAACAAATTATTGTTAGTCTTCAACAGGGAAAAATCTGATAGAATATAATAGACAACAAGTTTTAGATCAACAACTGCAACGAAAACATCAATCCATTAGAAGAGTCAAGTAGATAATGAATTCTACTATCTTCTAAGATTTAAAAGTCCATCATCAATATTTTATCCCTGTAACATCAATCAATATAGATCTTGAATCAAATATTCATCTTTGCACTACAGGCCAAAGATATTCATTTATATTACCAGTTGGTCATGTTCATCTTTGCACTACGGGCCAAAGATATTCATCAGTTAATCATTCATCTTTGCATTACAGGCCAAAGATATTCAGTAATATCATCATTTAGGACTGAGAATGATGAAAATATTTTAAATAAAACGAATCCGGTGAGATAAAAGAATAAGGATTAAGGATTCGTATTTTAGTTCATCCATGTTCAAAAATACTCCACAATAAACCATTGTGGAGCAAAATTTAAGAATGAGAATCAAAATATTGATACAATCAAAGCTAGTAACCATAATAAACAACTTGGACAAGAAAAGAAAAAAATTAAATTTTTCTGTGAATAGTGCCGTATATGTGAATAGTAACCCCGACACAAAAAGACAAGAATTTCACAAGAAAAATCTTACCAATATTCCGGTATAATAATATTAAAAGAAATAACATCATTTATAAAAAAATAACATTCCTTACATCAAAAGGACAATGCTTCTAACAGGAATATCGGATATAATACTGAAGGAAACTTTCACCGTATAGCAACACTCAAAGTATCAAAATACTCACAAAAATACGCTTGATAATATAGAGAGAAAACTTCAGATTCTGGTGTGATTTTTAATTTTAATCTATGCACCCTATTTATAGGAAAATGCTTAGAACACCAAAGTAGAAAATTTAATAAAATAATATATTTATAAAGAAAATTTATGCCCACCTCTTAACAATCTGAATTCAGCCACTAGTGGGGTCCACAATAATGAAAAAAAATGTTTTTCCAAACAAAAATATTTAGAACTCCAAAAATCAATTATTTCGAAATTTCAATAATTCATAATAAATAGCCCTTTTATCAGAAAAATTCAAATTTTATGTCCATTCTATAGGAAATTCAATTCTCTAAAACTTTGCAGCCTTAAATTTTTTTAAATTCTAAACAGAAATTGACCGAAATCCACATACGAATAATTTTGCAGGCTATAATCAAATTTCAGTCAAAATGGGGTCAACCAACATTTTTAACATATTTTTAGAATTTATTGTAACAAAAATACTCTTCCTCCTCAGTTATTCATATATCATACATTCATTATAAAAATATCTCCATTATTATGTTATTGTAATATAATAATATATTTAAATAAATTATTTTATCAGAAAAGATAAAATATCAATTTTCAATAATTGTCACTTTTCTAAAAATTTCTCTATTTATATCCACATAAATAAATATTTTTCTTTTCATATAAATCAATAATTAATTATTCACAAATAATATTACAGAATCACTATAATGACAACCAGGTCATTCCCAGGAAAGAGGGGGCCTTCCGGTAAGGATTTCTCCTTTCCAGCGCTCAATTAAATAACCTCTCCTAGACAGAACTTCCTTAGACATTGTCAATAATGCTATCTAATAATATTATTCAATTAATATGAATTATTAATCTGATAATGAGAAATACTATGTAATGACAATTATTGAAACAACAATAATATAAAATATTAACGTATCAATTATTGAATCAATAAAATAAAATATTGAACAGTAAATACTGTAACAATTATTGAGTAGTGCATTCTTACGTAAGAATTAATAATTGGTGCAATACTGTGTGCTACTGTACAACTCCACGTATTATTGTGTTTTAACCATTGGGTATTCTAACAGTGTTAACGGTAACAACTATGTCGTTATTTATAAAAACTCATACTTATCGTTTTCTTCATCCAATCGCTTTTCGTTATGGGGCCCACATAATGCTGCACTGTCGTACGAATATTCCCCGACAGCAAGAATATTCCACAACCAAACGAATATTCCCCGACAATAATGAATATTTTATAACCACTTGCTTATTTAAAATATTTGCATATTTTACTCATAACTAACCACATTAATCAAATCAACCCTTACTATTTCAAAATAATAAATAGAGAAAATTCAATTTTATTTATAAAAAGTTAGGGTCTTACAAGTTTCAAGTCTACTGAACTTGAAGAGTTCTTAGTGAATTAAAGTTCCAAGGCTGCTGGCCTTGAAGGAATCTTAGTGATTCAGTGATGTAAAGACTTCCTTAGTGGAATCCATGCTTGTTGAAGAAGAAGAGTGGATTAGGAGCTTGAGTCTCTGAACCACTTAAAATTCCTTGTGTCTTTTACATTATGTCATTTACTTTATGAATCTATAACTACGATAACTGCTATAACTATTGTTAATATGATAACTACTTACATCTAAACTAACTCTAGAAAAATGGTTAACATAACATCTATGAAGGGGAACCATAACTTATTCTGCTGTATTTGAAATAATTCTTAAGTTTGTCATCTGTTATTTACTCAATAATGTAAACTAAAATGATAAAGATTTTTGAAATAAAAAAGGATCTATTCAACCCCCCCTTCTAGATCTATTGTAACGACCCCAAAATAGGTCCATTCCATCCAACCTATTCTGACTCGCCAAATACATGGTACAAAAAATAACTACAACTTTATTACAACAATTGTCGTGCAAAATACAACAACACATATGCTGTGAGTTTGGATACAAATATATACCAAATGTGACTCATGTCCCAACCGTGGACAGCACCTCACAATGACACCTTACATAAAGGTATATTCAAAAACTTTTTTAAAAATTAGAATCTTTGGAAAGTGCTCAAGGAAACCTTCGTACATGGGAGGCCATGCTTCTAGGCTATGATAGATATCATATGGCCACAGAATTATCCTTGGTTGACCCAATATACCCCAAAGAAAAACGAGAAGATTATTATCATATTCTTCCCAATGGTGAGTCTTCTCTTGACTTATCATTATCTCCACTGTCTCTAATTGAGAATTATACTTCAAACAAACACCAAGATTATATAGGTAGTGCTCGTAAATATACTCAGCAAGTGGATGAGCACAATCATGTCTTATGATGACACGAGGTTGTATATCATTAGACATCTTGTATGATAGTGGCAAAACACCCTTCCAACGTTGGGTTCGCCTCACCCTATTTGATTCACCAAATATAACTACTAAATGATGACTACCGTTCTATTTCTCTGTTACCCCCGCTCGACCCAGCTACACTCTTATTACCTGAAAGGAATTATGAAATAGAAGGGTGAGCACAACTAACCCAGTAAAGAATATCATGACTAAAGATAAATAAGTTATCCATAGCCTTCAACAGAATTAAATCAGAGATTTAGAACATATGGTAGATGATAAAACTTTTCAACCATAGTTGCAGCGGAATGAGCAATCCATTAGAAGAGTCAAATAGACCATAAAGTCTATTATCTCCTCCATGTTAAAAGTCCACCAACAATGTTTTATCCCTGTAACATCAATCAACAATTCCTGTCCACAATCACGTGTATAACTCATAATCGTAATTGTAGTTCTAAATTCCTTTTCCCATCTAGGACAAAGATAATTTTCATCACCTGAAACATCAAAGATCATGGTTATACCAAATCACAGTTCATGTTCATAATCATACTAATAAATTCATCTTTGCACTACGGCCCAAAGATATTCATCAACAAGTCATCTTTGCACTACAGGCCAAACATATTCAACAACAGGTCATCTTTGCATTACGAGCTAAAGATATTCATCAATAATTCATCTTTGCACTACGGGCCAAACATATTTGTCAACAGTTCATCTTTGCACTACATGCCAAAGATATTCATATCTCAAATAAATATATAATCATTTCAGAATTTATATAAACAATAATTATAACCATGTTAATCAATTCATCTTTACACTTAAGCTAAAGATATTCAATTATAAATTCAATGGCCATGATCATACCAGTTAACAATTCATCTTTGCACTACAGGCCAAAGATATTCCTCAGTCACGATCATACATATAATTTACCCATCTTTACACTCAAGTGAAAGAGAAATTCAACATCAGGGTTATAAAAATGTTATATATGATAATAAAAACAATATGATCAGCAACTGCATTTATTTTCAAGAGCAAGAATCATAAATCAACGATAATTTGGTCAGAAAAAGAAACCAATTTTGGCATGAATAGTATTTGTGAATAGTAACTCGTGAATAGTAACTCATGAATAGTAACTCGTGAATAGTAACTCATGAATAGTACTCCGTATTCGTACATAGTACCGTATACGTAAATAATGTCATATACGTAAATAATGTCATATACGTAAATAGTGCCATATACGTGAATAGTGTCGTATACGTGAATAGTAACCCCGACTCAAAAAGGTAAAAATTCCACAATAAAATCCATACCAATATTTCAGTATAATGATATTGAAAGAATAACATCATTATGAAGAATATAGTATCCCTTAATATCCCTTACTATCCCTTACTATCCCTTACCTCAAAAGAACAGTACTTTTGACTGGATATCGGATATGACGCTGAATGAAACTTGCACTGATGAATAGAAACTCACCAAGTATCTAAATACTCACAAAATATACTCAATAATCTAGAGAGAGAAAGAGAGAAAGCTTATGTTTATGGTGTGATTTTCAATTCTAACTTAGCCCTCTATTTATAGGAAAATGTTAGCACGCCGAAGCAGACTTAACCTGTAGCCTGATGGCTTTACCTGCTACTATTCCCACCCACGACATTTGAATAAAATTCTCAGCACATTTCTTCACCAACCAAGAGTGGAGCCCACCAATTCTAGAATTTTCCACTAAAATGATTACCTCCGAAAATTCAACAATTTCTGAACCAGTCATCTCGTAAAATTCATAACAAATCATACGTTCATTTTTTACGGTTCAAAATTTGTGGACATATACTCAACTTATATATGTATAACATATCCAAATATTACCACGATCCAACGGTCGGATTAAAAATTATAACCCTCGCAAAATATCTCAAAAACCCTAATTTGATTTTTAATACCTCCATTCCGACATAAATACTGATAAAACAACTCAACATTAATTCCTTCATTTTTAACCATAAAAATATATCCCTCATTTATATCCACATAAAATAAATATTTCCTTATCATATGAATCAATAATTAATTATTCACAAATAATATTACAGAATCACATTTATGACAACCAGGTCATTCCTAGGAAGGAGGGGACTTTCCAATAAGGATTTCTCCTTAC
This sequence comes from Panax notoginseng, assembly GCA_016801055.1. Lineage (NCBI taxonomy): Eukaryota > Viridiplantae > Streptophyta > Magnoliopsida > Apiales > Araliaceae > Panax > Panax notoginseng. The sequence goes on along the minus strand of CM029018.1, from coordinate 40,748,325 downwards.
TAGCGCGTAATTAGATGACCAAACCTCTCCTTAGACAGAACTTTTTAGACATTGCTAATAATGCTATCTAATAATATTATTCAAATAATATGAATTATTAAAACAACAATAATATAAAATATCAACGCAGCAATTATTGATTCAATAAAATAAAATATTGAACAGTAATTACTGTAACAATTATTGAGTAGTGCCTTCTCACGTAAGAATTAATAATTAAAAATAATACTGTGCAATACCGTGTGCTACTGTACAACTATGCGTATTATTGTATTTTAACCACCGGGTATTCCAACAGTGTTAACGGTAACAACAACGCCGTTATTTATAAAAACTCAATTTTTGCCGTTATCTTCATCCAATCACTTTCCGTTATGGGGCCCACAAATAGCTGCGCCGTCGTACGAATATTCCCCGACAAAAAGAATATTCAACGACCAAACAAATATTCCCCGACAACAATGATTATTTTATAGCCACTTGCTTATTTTGAAAAATTTTCATATTGCACCCATAACTTTAAACTTTTATCAATTTAACCATTTACTGAATAGTAATTATAAGAAAAATGGAATAACTTTATTTCATAAAATTTGGGATCTTACAATCTCCCCTCCTTATGAAATTTCGTCCCCAAAATTTACGTACCTGGTATTTCAAAGGGTTGAGAATACCTTGCTTTCATTTCATATTCTATCTTCCATGTCATCATGATTTCTCCATTGCTCATCTCCTGTATTTTAGATATCATTCAAGAATATAGCTTCAAAACAAGGGTTAATTTAACAAATTAACATATCACATAATATCCCGATATTATGACTGACCAACAAATAAACTTAGGTAGGACACACTAGCGAAGGATTTACTCATCTCTCCCCTCCTAGTTCTTATTTTCGATCTCCGCCAGAGATCATATCCCTAAGCTCTGATACCAAAATGTAACGACCCCAAAATAGGTCCATTCCATCCAACCTATTCTGAGTCGCCAAATACATGGTACAGAGAATAACTACAACTTTATTACAACAATTGTCGTGCAAAATACAACAACACATATGCTATGAGTTTGGATACAAATATATACCAAATGTGACTCATGTCCCAACCGTGGACAGTACCTCACAATGACACCTTATATAAAGGTATAGTCAAAAACATTTTTAAAAATTAGAATCTTTGGGAAGTACTCAAGGAAACCTTTGTACATGGGAGGCCATGCTTCTAGGCTATGATAGATATCATATGGCCGCAGAATTATCCTTGGTTGACCCAATATACCCCAAAGAAAAACGAGAAGATTATTATCATATTCTTCCCAATGGTGAGTCTTCTCTTGACTTATCATTATCTCCACTGTCTCTAATTGAGAATTATACTTCAAACAAACACCAAGATTATATAGGTAGTGCTCGTAAATATACTCAGCAAGTGAATGAGCACAATCATGTCTTATGATGACACGAGGTTGTATATTATTTGACTTCTTGTACGATAGTGGCAAAACACCCTTCCAACGTTGGGTTCGCCTCGCCCTATTTGATTCACCAAATATAACTACTAAATGATGACCACCGTGCTATTTCCCTGTTACCCCCGCTCGACCCAGCTACACTCTTATTACCCGAAAGGAATTGTGAAACAGAAGGGTGAGCACAACTAGCCCAGTAAAGAATATCATGACTAAAGATAAATAAGTTATCAATAGCCTTCAACAGAATTAAATCAGAGATTTAGAACATATGGTAGATGATAAAACTTTTCAACCATAGTTGCAGCGGAATGAGCAATCCATTAGAAGAGTCAAATAGACCATAAAGTCTATTATCTTCTCCATGTTAAAAGTCCACCAACAATGTTTTATCCCTGTAACATCAATCAACAATTCTTGTTCACAATCACGTGTATAACTCATAATCGTAATTGTAGTTCTAAATTCATTTTCTCATCCAGGACAAAGATAATTTTCATCACCTGAAACATCAAAGATCATGGTTATACCAAATCACAGTTCATGTTCATAATCATACTAATAAATTCATCTTTGCACTACGCCCCAAAGATATTCATCAACAAGTCATCTTTGAACTACAGGCCAAAGATATTCAACAACAGGTCATCTTTGCATTACGAGCTAAAGATATTCATCAATAATTCATCTTTGCACTACGGGCCAAAGATATTCGTCAACAGTTCATCTTTGCACTACAGGCCAAAAATATTCATATCTCAAATAAATATATAATCATTTCAGAATTTATATAAACAATAATTATAACCATGTTAATCAATTCATCTTTACACTTAAGCTAAAGATATTCAATTATAAATTCAATGGCCATGATCATACTAGTTAACAATTCATCTTTGCACTACAGGCCAAAGATATTCCTTAGTCACGATCATACCAATAATTTACCCATCTTTACACTCAAGTGAAAGAGAAATTCAACATCAGAGTTATAAAAATGTTATATATTATAATAAAAATAATATGATCAACAACTGAATTTATTTTTAAGAGCAACAATCATAAATCAACGATAATTTAGTCAGAAAAAGAAATCAATTTTGTCATGAATAGTATCCGTGAATAGTAGCTCGTGAATAGTAACTCATGAATAGTAACTCATGAATAGTAACTCATGAATAGTAACTCGTGAATAGTAACTCATGAATAGTACTCCGTATTTGTACATAGTACCGTATACGTAAATAATGTTATATACGTAAATAATGTCATATACGTAAATAGTGTCATATACGTGAATAGTGTCGTATACGTGAATAGTAACCCCGACTCAAAAAGGTAAAAATTCCACAATAAAATCCATACCAATATTTCAATATAATGATATTGAAAGAATAACATCATTATGAAGAATATAGCATCCCTTAATATCCCTTACTATCCCGTACCTCAAAAGAGCAGTACTTCTGACTGGATATCGGATATGACGCTGAAGGAAACTTGCACTGATGAATAGTAACTCACCAAGTATCTAAATACTCACAAAATATACTCAATAATCTAGAGAGAGAAAGCTTATGTTTCTTGTGTGATTTTCAATTCTAACTTAGCCTTCTATTTATAGGAAAATGTTAGCACGCCGAAGCAGACTTAACCTGTAACCTGATGGCTTTACCTGCTACTATTCCCACCCACCACATTTGAATAAAATTCTCAACATATTTCTTCACCAACCAAGAGTGCGGCCCACCAATTCTAGAATTTTTCACCAAAATGATTACCTCCGAAAATTCAACAATTTCTGAACCAGTCATCTCGTAAAATTCATAACAAATCATACGTTCATTTTTAACGGTTCAAAATTTGTGGACATATACTCAACTTATATATGTATAATATATCAAAATATTACCACGATCCAACGGTCGGATTAAAAATTATAACCCTCGCAAAATATCTCAAAAACCCTAATTTGATTTTTAATACCTCCATTCCGACATAAATACTAATAAAACAACTCAACATTAATTCCTTCATTTTTAACCATAAAAATATATCCCTCATTTATATCCACATAAAATAAATATTTCCTTATCATATGAATCAATAATTAATTATTCACAAATAATATTATAGAATCACATTTATGACAACCAGGCCGTTCCCAGGAAGGAGGGGGCTTTCCAATAAGGATTTTTCCTTACTAGCGCGCAATTAGATGACCAAACCTCTCCTTAGACAGAACTTTCTAGACATTGCCAATAATGCTAACTAATAATATTATTCAAATAATATGAATTATTAAAACAACAATAATATAAAATATCAACGCAGCAATTATTGATTCAATAAAATAAAATATTGAACAGTAATTACTGTAACAATTATTGAGTAGTGCATTCTCACGTAAGAATCAATAATTAAAAATAATACTGTGCAATACCGTGTGCTACTGTGCAACTATGCGTATTACTGTATTTTAACCACCGGGTATTCCAACAGTGTTAATGGTAACAACTACGCCGTTATTTATAAAAACTCAATTTTTGTCGTTATCTTCATCCAATCACTTTCCGTTATGGGGCCCACAAATAGCTGCACCGTCGTACGAATATTCCCCGACAGAAAGAATATTCAACGACCAAACAAATATTCCCCGACAACAATGATTATTTTATAGCCACTTGCTTATTTTGAAAAATTTTCACATTTCACCCATAACTTTAAACTTTTATCAATTTAACCATTTACTGAATAGTAATTATAAAAAAAATTGAATACCTTTATTTCATAAAATTCGGGATCTTATAATCTCCCCTCCTTATGAAATTTCGTCCCCGAAATTTACGTACCTGGTATTTCAAAGAGTTGAGAATACCTTCCTTTCATTTCAGATTCTATCTTCCCTGTCATCATGATTTCTCTATTGCTCATCTCCTTTATTTTAGATATCATTCAAGAATATAGCTTCAAAACAAGGGTTAATTTAACAAATTAACATATCACATAATATCCCGATATTATGACTGACCAACAAATAAACTTAGGTAGGACACACTAGCGAAGGATTTACTCATCTCTCCCATCCTAGTTCTTATTTTCGATCTCCGCCAGAGATCATATCCCTAAGCACTGATACCAAAATGTAACGACCCCAAAATAGGTCCATTCCATCCAACCTATTCTGAGTCGCCAAATACATGGTACAGAAAATAACTACAACTTTATTACAACAATTGTCGTGCAAAATACAACAACACATATGCTGTGAGTTTGGATACAAATATATACCAAATATGACTCATGTCCCAACCGTGGACAGCACCTCACAATGACACCTTACATAAAGGTATAGTCAAAAACTTTTTTAAAAATTAGAATCTTTGGGAAGTGCTCAAGGAAACCTTCGTACATGGGAGGCCATGCTTCTAGGCTATGATAGATATCATATGGCCACAGAATTATCCTTGGTTGACCCAATATACCCCAAAGAAAAACGAGAAGATTATTATCATATTCTTCCCAATGGTGAGTCTTCTCTTGACTTATCATTATCTCCACTGTCTCTAATTGAGAATTATACTTCAAACAAACACCAAGATTATATAGGTAGTGCTCGTAAATATACTCAGCAAGTGAATGAGCACAATCCTGTTTTATGATGACACGAGATTGTATATCATTAGACTTCTTGTATGATAGTGGCAAAACACCCTTCTAACGTTGGGTTCACCTCACCCTATTTGATTCACCAAATATAACTACTAAATGATGACCACCGTTCTATTTCCTTGTTACCCTCGCTCGACCCAGCTACACTCTTATTACCCGAAAGGAATTGTGAAACAGAAGAGTGAGCACAACTAGCCCAGTAAAGAATATCATGACTAAAGATAAATAAGTTATCAATAGCCTTCAACAGAATTAAATCAGATATTTAGAACATATGGTAGATGATAAAACTTTTCAACCATAGTTACAGCGGAATGAGCAATCCATTAGAAGAGTCAAATAGACCATAAAGTCTATTATCTCCTCCATGTTAAAAGTCCACCAACAATATTTTATCCCTGTAACATCAATCAACAATTCCTGTCCACAATCACGTGTATAACTCATAATCGTAATTGTAGTTCTAAATTCCTTTTCTCATCAAGGACAAAGGTAATTTTCATCACCTGAAACATCAAAGATCATGGTTATACCAAATCACAGTTCATGTTCATAATTTTACTAATAAATTCATCTTTGCACTACGTCCCAAAGATATTCATCAACAAGTCGTCTTTGCACTATAGGCCAAAGATATTCAACAACAGGTCATCTTTGCATTACTAGCTAAAGATATTCATCAATAATTCATCTTTGCACTACGGGCCAAAGATATTCGTCAACAGTTCATCTTTGCACTACAAGCCAAAGATATTCATATCTCAAATAAATATATAATCATTTCAGAATTTATATAAACAATAATTATAACCATGTTAATCAATTCATCTTTACACTTAAGCTAAAGATATTCAATTATAAATTCAATGGCCATGATCATACCAGTTAACAATTTATCTTTGCACTACAGGCCAAAGATATTCCTCAGTCAAGATCATACCAATAATTTACCCATCTTTACACTCAAGTGAAAGAGAAATTCAACATCAGGGTTATAAAAATGTTATATATGATAATAAAAATAATATGATCAACAACTACATTTATTTTTAAGAGCAACAATCATAAATCAACGATAATTTGGTCAGAAAAAGAAACCAATTTTGTCATGAATAGTATCTGTGAATAGTAACTCATTAATTGTAACTCGTGAATAGTAACTCGTGAATAGTAACTCATGAATTGTACTCCGTATTCGTACATAGTACCGTATACGTAAATAATGTCATATACGTAAATAATGTCATATACGTGAATAGTGTCGTATACGTGAATAGTAACCCCGACTCAAAAAGGTAAAAATTCCACAATAAAATCTATACCAATATTTCAGTATAATGATATTGAAAGAATAACATCATTATGAAGAATATAGCATCCCTTAATATCCCTTACTATCCCCTACCTCAAAAGAGCAGTACTTCTGACTGGATATCGGATATGACGTTGAAGGAAACTTGCACTGATGAATAGCAACTCACCAAGTATCTAAATACTCACAAAATATACTCAATAATCTAGAGAGAGAAAGAGAGAAAGCTTATGTTTCTGGTGTGATTTTTAATTCTAACTTAGCCCTCTATTTATAGGAAAATTTTAGCACGCCGAAGCAGACTTAACCTGTAACCTGATGGCTTTACCTGCTACTATTCCCACCCACCACATTTGAATAAAATTCTCAGCACATTTCTTTACCAACCAAGAGTGGGGCCCACCAATTTTAGAATTTTCCACCAAAATGATTACCTCCGAAAATTCAACAATTTCTGAACCAGTCATCTCGTAAAATTCATAACAAATCATACGTTCATTTTTAACGGTTCAAAATTTGTGGACATATACTCAACTTATATATGTATAATATATCAAAATATTACCACGATCCAACGGTCGGATTAAAAATTATAACCCTCGCAAAATATCTCAAAAACCCTAATTTGATTTTTAATACCTCCATTCCGACATAAATACTAATAAAACAACTCAACATTAATTCCTTCATTTTTAACCATAAAAATATATCCCTCATTTATATCCACATAAAATAAATATTTCCTTATCATATGAATCAATAATTAATTATTCACAAATAATATTACAGAATCACATTTATGACAACCAGGCCGTTCCCAGGAAGGAGGGGGCTTTCCAATAAGGATTTTTCCTTACTAGCGCGCAATTAGATGACCAAACCTCTCCTTAGACAGAACTTTCTAGACATTGCCAATAATGCTAACTAATAATATTATTCAAATAATATGAATTATTAAAACAACAATAATATAAAATATCAACGCAGCAATTATTGATTCAATAAAATAAAATATTGAACAGTAATTACTGTAACAATTATTGAGTAGTGCCTTCTCACGTAAGAATTAATAATTAAAAATAATACTATGCAATACCGTGTGCTACTGTGCAACTATGCGTATTACTGTATTTTAACCACCGGGTATTCCAACAGTGTTAATGGTAACAACAACGCCGTTATTTATAAAAACTCAATTTTTGCCGTTATCTTCATCCAATCACTTTCCGTTATGGGGCCCACAAATAGCTGCGCCGTCGTACGAATATTCCCCGACAGAAACAATATTCAACGACCAAACAAATATTCCCCGACAACAATGATTATTTTATAGCCACTTGCTTATTTTGAAAAATTTTCATATTGCACCCATAACTTTAAACTTTTATCAATTTAACTATTTACTGAATAGTAATTATAAGAAAAATTGAATACCTTTATTTCATAAAATTCGGGGTCTTACATCTATTGTGTGCCCTTTGGGAACTAACATTGTTGTTGGTGCTGACAAACTGTAATTTGATGGCAACGAGATACTGCTCTCCCGAGATAGATATCAGAACTGCTCCTACTCCGACACCTTCCATGTATACAGCTCCATCAAAATACATTCTCCATGATTGGATTGCATCCTTTTGATAGTGTGGCTGAATTGTCATTACCCCTTTATCGGGGAAATATGTTTCCAAGGGTTTGAAATCCCCTGATGGTGTTGTGGCCAGTTGATTCGCAATTCCTTGACCTTTGATAGACTTTTGGGTCACGTAGATGATTTCGAATTTGTGACACCTCCAAATTCAGGTACTTGAAATCCGAACTCAGTGCTTCACGATACTATTTCTATGAGCAGAATAATAGTAATAATAATAACAATAATATAGATTACAAACTTAATTTACATATTAGAGTTTGAATCCTAGGTACGTGACCTTTAAACATTACATTACATGATAATTAAGAAGTATCATCGTCTTAATAAAGTTTAACTATTACGCAGAATATTATAAAGCTTATTCGACCAGCTTTCCTTTCTCCTTGTTTTTGCCTGAACCTTCAGGTTGATCATGGTTAGCTGAAAATATTTAAATTATGCAAGAATGAGCATTTAAGTGTCCAACAAGTAATAATAAATAATAAGTGTTAGCTGAATAAAGTAAATGCTTTCTTTGAATGACACTTCTACAACGAATCAATAGTTGTGAAGTAAGCTGAAACAATTCTAAATAACATAATAATTCTATATCAAATTTTTAAAACTACGTACTGACTACAATTGAAGTTTAGTTGACAGACTATGAATATTATTTTCTATTTTCAAAAAGGTTAAACAGAACTTCATCTATAAACCGTCATAACTTATAGGCACGAGGGGTGATCAACCCGTTATGCCTTGTATTGATCAATACTACATGCAAGAACGAGAATATCGTTCATCTTATCCGCCTTTGGCACATAAAAGTTTCACATGTACGGGATGTTCATACTAAGTCAGGAATCCAAACCAAAATAATCTGGTTGGATACAATAAAGTTTTATCTTGTTCAACAATATTTTTCAGTTTGTGTCTAGTCGAATTAAATAGCCTAGACGGCTTTTAATTCAATGTATATATATTGGAAATCAATAAGTATGTATCAATATTTAATTAAATACAATGATTATCCAAGTGAGAACACTTGTATAACCACGTTTAGAAATTAACGAACATAATAATATCTGGCCAGTACAATAGTACTGTATTGATAATCAATGATCGAATAATTTAAGAACTTGTATGAATACAAAAAATTAGACACATAATCGATAATAATAGAGTTAATAATGTGGCACAATAATAATATAATTTTGAAACTTTATTACTCATGTCCATTGCATAAAGGAAATACAAAGTTAAGATACTTGCCTAAGCTGCTGCTTACAATAACGCAACTTAATTTATCTTTTATATCACAACCTATCATTAATAAGATCATTCGTTCGATTAGAATATCATATCATATCACATAGTACTGCCATTTATAGTCAGCACATAACCTAATCACATTGTCACATATGTTTAACGGTTATTGGATCATAAACAAACACTTATCTAGATAAAATATTTAAGTCCAGATCAATTTTTAAAATATTTCGGTGTACCGACGACTTTACTGGGTAATTATCGAGTCTAAGACTCTATCGTATAGGTCAATATTCGCTTAGATATTTTAAATATCAGTCGTATTATTTTGCATAGCCTTATAATAATTTTTAAATAATTATTATAATTTATCATGATTTTTCAAACACTGAAATCATTTTTAAATGATTTAAATATTAAATAATTCTATTATCATTAATATTTAATTAATATTAAATTATTAATGAAACCATCGCCAAAATAATAAAGTTATTTATAATAACTCAAAATATTTTTAAAATATTTTTATTACCCTTAAATGATTTTAAAAATATTTAAAATCATTTTTAAATAATTACTATTAATATTTAAATATTAATGTATTATTCAGTAAAATATTAAAAGTCATTTATTAGAACTTAAAATATTTTTAATTCATTTATTTCCTTTTTAAATAATTTTTAAATTAATAAAACTATTTTTTAACTATTTATTTAATATAATTATTAAATAAAACTAATATCATTAATATTAAATTATTAATAAAATTTACCTTTAAATATAAAAAGTTATATTTTATAACTTCAAATATTTTTAAACTATCTATTTTCATTTAAAATGATTTTTTTCTAATATTAAAAATTATTTTTAAACCAATTTATTTAATATAATTATTAAATAAATCTAATATCATTAATATTAAATAATTAATGAAATTTATCTTAAAATATTAAAAGTTATATTTTATAACTTAAAATATTATTAAATACCTTTTTATCATTTAAAATGATATTTAATATAATAAAATCATTTTAATTAATTTATTTAATGCATGTATTAAATAAATTAAATATCAATAATATCCAAATAAATATTAATATTTATGAAAAATATGTCAAATTATTAAAAGTTAATTTTTATAACTTAAAATAATTTTTGTAATTTTCAAAATTTATTTACTATTTTTAAATAATTTTTTGGAAAATTAAATAATTAAAATTAATAAAACTGTCATTATAGCCTTTAGTGACAGAAACCGTCGCCTTAGGTGTTCTTGAGGCTCAAGAACATTCATAGTCAGTGTTCGAGTAGCCCACTTTGACCAGTAATAATTTTTACCCTATGATGTTTCTGGACCAACCAAGTATCAGATCTTGCAATACAAGTGCAACACTACATGATACAACAACAAACATGATCATACAACACAAAACGAAGGAGATCTGGGCTTGCAAAGTGGCTGTTAGAGCTGTTCTTCATTTATGGGTTACCCAGAAATGAAGAATAGTTCGAATGGCCACTTTTGGGCTTCCACAACTTGTTGTTCTTGTATTGGTTTTGTGATTTAAGCTTTGCAGTATGTAACCAACATGTATATGAAGAGATCCATTACATAAAATCAACATAACAACAACAAATTTATCAGATCTATGCCGATCAACCCATGTCAGACGACATGTTTAAGCGTTTTCTGGGTTACCCAGAAAATAACTTTCATGCTCGCCCGGCTTGGTTTGACCGTCCACTACGATCCACCTGTTTGACATTTTAGTGATCTTAAGGCATGAGAATGTAGTCTAACAAACAGAATACAACGTAGATGCATTCAAAATAACAAATCAACAACAAACAGTAAGATCACAGTCTACAAAGTTCTTGTCAGACCGTTCTGGGCAAGATCTGGGTTACCTAGATTTTGTCCAGTCATGGTCAGTCAACGGGTTTTGACCACCCATATCATGCAATCGGTTCATGATCTGACCTTGAATCAAGTTCCAGAGTACAGATCTCATAACATACTACAAGTTTAAACTTTCAAACAAGCAAAAACATAAACAGGCAAGGATTTATAGGGTCTGACATTACGTTGTCAGACACAAATTAGGGTTTAGCACAGTAAAATAAGATTTTTCTACTGTCACACAATAATCGGCCAATTATCAGTCTATGCAAACATAGAACATATTTATAACACTGAAATAAAATTAATATTATATACTTATTCTCATTCCTTGATCAAAATTCAAAATTAGGGTTTGGATTCCATATCTAATTTATCTTGCATATATAGCATTATTAATTAAATTAAAATAATTAACTTAATTATTTGAACTAAAATTCATATAATAGAATAATAATTATAATAATTCTATAATCATTTCATATACTATTTAAATAATATATAAATCTATTTTCATGGAAAATAAATAATAAAAATCATTTCTACTATAAAATTAATTATTATAAGAATATACTTTATAATGATCAATAATTCTAAAATAAAATTATTTGAAATTATTCATGCAATAAATATATTTTTATTTATCACATAAATATACATACCCATTACCTAGCATATATTCCCACCTTTAAACAAAAAAAAATTTATATGCAATTTTTTTTATTTATATAGAAAATATTGGGTTATTACAGAATTGCTAGAGGATTAACTACCATTTGGACAATAGATAATTCAACATGGGTTTGCTGAATACATGTTTGAGAGGATCCATGCGAGATATGAGATGGGTTGTGTGACCATGGAGATAATGCTGTAATCTCATGGAAGTCCATGCTAATGCACAACAAGTCTTTTCAATCAACATGTACTTATGCTCACTGATACTGAATCTTTTGTTGAGATAATAGATAGCTCTTTCTTGGCCTCTATCGTCTTTTTTTTCCTCAACATGTAGCCCATGACGTTGTCATTGATTAACATGTACATAAACAGGGGAATGTTATCCCTGGGAGGTACCAATACACGAGCTTTGATTAATTGCTCTTTGATGGAAAGGAAGGCTTTTAAACAGGAGTTCTTCCTTAACAACTTAAAGATGGGCTCATAGGTTGCTATGAGTTGGGAGATGAATCGACTAATAAAGTTGATTCTTCCTCGAAATCCCTGTATTTCCCTCTCTGTCTGGGGTATAGGCATCTTAGTAATAGCTTGAATTTTAGCACGATCCAGCTCAATGCCTTTGTGGCTCACTAGGAATCCCAGCAACTTGTCTGACTAAACGCCGAAGGCACACTTGGCTGGATTTAGCTTCAAGTTATACTTGTGCAACTGGTTGGAGAGCTTTTTGAGATGGTCTATGTGTGACGTCCCCAAAATAGGTCCACACAACCCATCTTGGGTCGCCAGAAATACAACACTACTAACACAAACTTTCCTATTACAACTATTAATTATCGTGTAAAATACGACAACACATATACTGTGAGTTTCAATACAAATATTGTAATGTATATAATATGACAATATCCATACTCAAATTATTACAATGCCATATAAAGTACAGCAGCTGTAATGCCCCAAAATCTGGTCTATTTTTAGACCCGTGATGTACGTCACGATTCCATCTCCTTCCAAACATACATCATTATATAGCTAAATATTACAACATACATTCTCAAATCTCAGGTTCTAATACCTTATAACCTCGTTCATTACAAATAAAGATAATTCCATTATTCTTTATATCTTACAAGAGTGACTTTTATCTGCCACCAAGGATACATAACAGTTAATTAAACTAATCTATAGTTTAATTAACATATTCTACATTACAAGTCTTCTCTTGATCTTCACGCACATTCACATACTGAATGGCACTTCGTCTAGATACCGATCAATTTGATCTTTACGGGATCCTTAAGTTCTTTCTAACATCGTTCGTTGAAAATGTTTTTATTTAAAGCAAGTGTGGGCATTCAATTGCCCAGCAAGTCATTGCAGTTGAACAAACAACTTCAAGAATTTAAACATTCTTTTAAGACTTCCATAACCAAACAAAGGTTACGGAGCAGCTTGAATAATATGAATAATTTTGATTCCTATCATTTTAAAACATTAATCGCATTCACTTTGAAATACTTTCATTCCTTTACCTTTTCCATACACATCCTGTCTGGTTAGAATCATTAGCACAAACTTAACAATAATGGTTCATGTAATAATAAAACATTCTCATATTGAACAGTTCAATCATAGAACAGTTCATCTCATAGAAACACCAAAGTGTAAAAATTGTGGCACACGGCCTCATACATTCTACCACCTTGTACAAATATCGCACATTTGCACATAGACAAAACTTCTCAAGTTCAACATCTGAGATGTTTAAGAAACTAGCATTCATATAAAATGTGAATGAAGTTAGGAAACTTGCCTTACGCACAGCTATTAGTTAAAGTTTACGCTGAACTGTTTACCGAAATCCCTATATAACACATAAGGAAATAACACATACACCAATTAGTCATATACTTTAATTACGCATTGATTTACTTAACTTTACTTCTTAGGGTTCGCGTTCTTGCATCTAAGTTTACGCAACCTACTTCCTTTATCGGTTTGTGACTTTATGACATACGAAGATGTCTTACTCATACGATCATCATCTTTAATGATTTATAATCTTATCTTCTTCTTATAACCCTTCTATGACTCAGCACACATCGTGTCTCTACTAGTAGTCCATATGGTACTCTAAGTGTTTTCCCACAAATAACCAATAAATAAGTTCCCATCTCGTCTACACTGTCTTTCACAGAGAGTTAGATTGGTTGCCAGTTTCGTATATACCTCCGCTCTATGAAGGAATTGTTTAGCCCAGCTCCCATATGTCAACCATCAAAGATTACGATTGTACTACAACCAAACTTTATCTTAACCTATCCGAACCATTAAACTATAATGTTCGTTAAGTCAATTCCTTATGGCTTTCTGGCAACTAAATGCCATACCTCAGGATTAATTCCTTATTGTCTAAGTCATATAATCTTTTATATACTTAGAACGATCATTCCATATTAATTCTATTCATTCATATCGTTAAACATTTTACGTTACCTTACTCATATCTTACAACGTTCGATTCATTCGACTCGGAACGTTATCCAAGTTATAATTATTAACTCGGCTTCTTTACGTTATGCATACTTATCTTTAATTCAGTTTCTTCCTCCTTTGCAGGTTTAATTATTACTCTTCACTATCTTACGGTCAAACCATACACAGAGTGTAGGTTCTGCCCATTTAATATTCGCGTACACTCAACCCTCATGTCGGCTAAAGTGTTTAACGCTTATATTTTATTTTAACATTCTCTATCCGACTCACCCTCGGACTTTCATTAATCTTATTTCCGTTTACTACGGCTTTCTTGATAATTCATATCTTACTTACTACCTTCATCAACGTCTAAGTCATACAACCATTGTACACCTAGAATGTTCGTTCGACGTGAATACAATTCACGAGGATCGTTTACGTATTCAACGTTCACGTTGCTCTTAATCTCTCATTCAACCTTTACTCAAGGTTTTAGTCTCTTTCAATCGTTATCCATCCCATGAACCCCATGTACATTATTCTTTCTTAATGTCGAAGCCATACAGTTCGTTGTATGCTAAGACAGATCGTTCATCGCAACTGCGTTGCGTTCACAGCGTCTATACGCTTTACACTTAACTTCTTATTACGACATCATAACATCAAAATGTTATACATCATCCTCGTCACTCAACGTCTAAGGAATCACAACTATAGCAATCCCACACGTTCATTTCATCGCGACCATGATCCCCGTATATCGATTACGTAATCTGCATTTACATTCTTTGTCTTTTAATCTCATTAAATCATTTCGTTCAACCTTTACTAAAGGTTTAAATCACTTGATTAAGTGTTACATTACGTGAACTACATGTTCAATGTTCATTCTTACACATCCCCCAGGATTTGAGTAATTAAAAGTTCATTTCTGGGCCTTGCCTTGCACCGGCGCTGTGGCACCGGGTCCTCCTTCTTCCTCGCTGTTGGTCGTTTTACCGATCAATTTAAGCGTGCAAGTATACACAGTCAACAAGTAATAAAGAGTAAGTAAAGTATTGTTCCCACGGAGAATTAACTAATAAAGTTCACCAAGCATTAACCCATAACCATTTCAGTCTTATTTAAACGAATGATATTATATTTTATAGTTAAACTATGAAATTAAATAAGCCTAAATATTCCTAGAGTGAGACTAGATAAAGTAGACCTGAGATCACAATTTCATCTATTGATTCATTCAAATCCACACACTTCATGTTAAGCCAAATTTCTTGCACTGGATTGCTAGTCGAGAACACGAAAGTAAAATACAGCCATATCTCAATGTACCATACTCATATCACATATAATCCACAATTGATAGAATACACATAAACACCCACATTACCTAAACCACTATATGCCTATGTGATTAACAAATAATTAGGGTTTAAACCCAAGTTCTCAAATGACTACGAGCGGTGCTTCGGTATATGTCTATCCTAGGCACGAATCATGCATCCCAATAAATTGTAGAATATACAATCACACACTAACAAGATCAGATCTAAACCCATACTTCTTATCTCAAGTCCATATGGATTATCACAGTAATTAATGGCCAATCAACTAAGCAAATAGCATGAATCTAATTAGACAATCCCAAAGCAATCAGTAAGGCTAACAATGAAATATATCAGAAATAACTAGTCCATAGAATCCATTGCAATCTCAGAATAGAGTTTAGATCATAGTTGAATCAAATATATCATCCACATATAGAATAAACATCGTAAGATACAATTATGAATCAAAGAGAAAATAAGAGTAGAGAATTGTAGTGCAAATCTGTTCTCCTGATCTAAGATGGAATCTCTGATGCTTTCCAATTTCTTCAAGTCTTCGATCTAATCAACTCTAGAAATCACTACTCTAATCTACTCTAATCTAATATGGAAATTAAAGAGAAGAAAGCAATACTAGCTTCGTGATCCCCCAAGGGGTGGAATATCCTTTTCATCATGAAAATATGTCTAATATATAAGCCCCAATTCAACTTTCCTCTCAGTTACGCAAATTAAAATAAAGTCAGCAGCTTCAGTCAACGTCGCGCGCGGTCGCACGAGGCCATAGTGCAACACAGGCGCGGGCGCGCCTGGTAACATTTTCCGGCTCTGCAGGTGCGTGGCGCGAGTGCGCGCTTCCTTGCTCTTTTGGCCGCGCGGCTCCTGAACTCTGCACTCTTTGCTCTACTGCTGCTTGTTCCTTCCATGCTCAATTTCTTTTGACCAATCGACTCTCGTGTCATGACATCACTGATCTCATGCCGCATTCCAACGCCGAGCCATATCATTTCCTGCACATTCACACCAAAGGAGTTCTTAGTCTATGCAATGCAAAATAACACGAAATACAACTAAAAACACACAAAAATGTACTTGAGATGGGCATAGTTCGCGTGAATTGATATCCAATAAGTAGGTATAAAACCTACTTATCATTCGCGCTGCAGCGTGAGTCTCCAATACTCTCTTCCTCAGCCTGGCACTGCGACGCCAAATCCCTCTCTATCTCTTGCGCTACAGAGCCACTCAGCAGTGCATTTCTTTCTGGGCTAGTGTTGCGGCACCGCCTCACAAGGCATAGCTGGCACTGTGGCGCCAAGTATCAAACCTATAAAATTTTCTAAGTCTTGGAAATTGTTTGAGACGCTTACTTGTAAATCTCATAACTTCTTCGTTATAAATCAGAACGAGGTCGTTCTCAAGCCATTCTCTTCCTTTTCTTATGTACTTCAACTTCCCTTAGATAGAAATGTATTCTGAATTCGTTAACATGCCATTCAATTGGCTTAAATTCTATTCTTCGTTTGTTTTATGTTATTAACGTTCTTCGTCTGATCGTTCGTAATTCGGTCATCCGAACTCAAAAATCATTCGTTCTTGAGTCCACGACTCACGTTTTCTACATTTTATTACATTCTTATGAAACCCTACACAATTAGGTTCATTTACATACTTTTTACTTCTCATTCGTATATTACAAAATTTTTTCCATAACTTCGTTATAGCTAAATTTAATCCTTTATTCATGAACGTTTCTACCGTCCTAACCATGTAATAAGTAACTAACTTATACACGATGGTTTTAAACTTGTCCATCAAAAACAAATTATACTACGATGGTTTTAAATTTGCCTATCAACAACGTTCTTCGTGTTATTCGCGTTCTTCGCTCGTTCTTCATTTTTAATCGATATTTTGATTACGATTTTACTTTTCCTTTGAATTTGATGTGATAAAACACCATTCCTTACTAATATCACTGAATCGTTCAAATTCATTACGAAACTCATACTTCCATCAGAATTTTATAAACTAAATTTCTAATTCTTATTTCTTCATTTCTTCATGATTTCAACCATATGAAATCATTCTTAACATCTTTTACTTCTTATTCTTATTTATATATGTTTTGAACATATAAAACTTAAAGAAAATTTAGTTAGAAGTTAGGTTTCGGATTACCTTTCTTCTTTAATCTTCCTCCACTGGATAAAGCTTGCTCACGAGCTAGCTTTTCCTTTTTCTCTTCCTCTTCCTCTTCCTCTTCCTCTTCCTCTTCATCCGAACTCTCCCCCTCTCTCTCAAGTGTTGGTGATTTTCAAAATCACCAACAAATGAATTAAGGTTCTCTTTTATAGAAAACCAAAGCTAGGGGAAAAATAATCATTTTGCCCCCAAAGTCACTATTCACACCTCCTTACTAAACCTCCTTACTATTCACAAAGCTTTCCTTGGAAGCTTCGTGCTTCCATCTTACGAAATTCGTCTGAAAGTTTGATAAATTGCGATTCTCGAAATCCAAATATTTTTGGATATTTCGTCTTTCCTTTACAGATTAAGTTTTACGCATTCTTCGGAACTCTAAAAAACTGAAAAACACTTTTTGACATTAAGCGTTTTTCTTCACGTTTTCCCCTAACGTAGTTAAACGAATGAAAAGTACATAACAATACTTTTCGTCGCTTTTTATTTCGTCTAATTTCTATACGTTTTTCGAGAAAAACTTTTATCGGTTTACTTAACTTTTCACGATATATTATCGTCAAATCTTTCGACGAAATGTCATTTTGACATACCGAACTCTCGAAAAGGCTTCGGTTATTCAAACCCTAACCCTTAGGTTTCGTCGGGTGAATAGTGTCTATTTCGTCTTTTTCTCCAAAAATATTTTTATTCCCGAAAAAATTTTATTTTCGTCTTGGAAATTCTTACTCGTTCAGTCTAGGTCGTAGCCAGAATCCTCCCAACTGATAATCATCCTAGGTTCTAGAACAGTTAATAAACACATAGCATAGAATAATATTAATAAAAATTCATTTTATTAATAACTAATTCTTTAAACTTAAATTCTGGACAATCCGATTTTTCGGGTTGTCACATTCTTCTTCCATTATAAAAATTCCATCCTCAGGATTTCTTAAAACCACACTCATTACCGGGTCCTCACATTCTCCCCTTCTTTATAGAATTTCGTCCTCAAAATTTTAGCTTACTCTCCTTCTCAACTTCTCTTCAAAGAAGTTCTTACCTTTCAAACATTCACTACCCTTCTTAACTTATCAAGAATCATGAAGTAGAAGGAATAACGAGGAATATAAGGATTCCTTTAAAACATTTCATACTTTTGTTGAGGGGGTCAAATCGACCATGAACTCTTACTAGGTTTAACAATATTTCACCGTAAACCCTTCTATCATGGTCAGTTTACAATCACTAAGAAAGTAAACTATCTCTTCCATACGTAGGTGATCAACCCATTGTATAACACCATTTCGGGGTATGTTCACCTCAGTCTTAATCATTAGATTCCACACCAAAATAATTTGGCTTGGCATAACTTCTTAAAGAAAGCTCAATTTTCTTATAACATGACATACCATTTGTCTAGCCAAATCAAATAGCTTTGACCATACAACTAAATTGGACATCAACTTGAAACATTCGTATAGTCAAATCAATTGACATCGACTACTTCTTTAAATTCTTTCACAATACATCAAAACGTTTTATGACGTCATGATACTGGTATTCAAGCGAGACCACACCAAAGCAATTTGGATTGGTAAACATTAAATAGCTTCAAAGGATTTGAATTTTTAAAAGGTTATATCACTTATCATCAATAAAATCTAGCCGAAACAAAAAGCCAGAAAGCATACTTAAAAACAGTTCGTTAAAGAAATAGAACTTTAAAGTATAGCAGTTGTAATACTAACGGAGTAATCATCAATAACGCTTGCAAGGAAATTGCCTTTATATATAATTTTACGACAAAGGAACTTGAACGAAAAGTAAATAGCACAAGTCTGATACTTACTCTCACTGCAACAACAATGAGTAAAGATTGAGTAATTGCTCATTAGAAACATAGGGTTAGGAAACTTGCCTGATACGTCTTCTACAATTTATCGCTATCTACTAGCCCTTCACGAGCCTATTCACATGTGTCACATTAAGCAATTAGGTTCTCGAACACCACGTCGTAGTGTAATGGTTCCCTTTTATTTTAATAAGATGATTAAACTCGCACGTATTCAATTACATAGCATGTTGCTTCGTATAGGCCACGTGATTCAATAAAAGAATCTGGGAAACATAAATTTTTGACATTTTTCGGACCCAAATCTCCAAAAAAAATCTGCATAAAACGTGTTTAAAGGTCTCAAGACGGAAAACCTTATTTTCCATATTTTTGACATCACATATTTAATTAAACTCATTTATCCATATAACATCATTTATATGAAAAATACCAAATCAGTCACAAAAATATTTCTTTTCTGGGATTTTGCTGAATATAGTCCCACATTTAACATATATTTTTCCCGAAATTTTTAAAATCCATCTACTATTTTTAAATAGTCCATAATAGCTAAAAATTCTCAGATTTTTCATAAATCGAGATTAGCTCCAAAAATTCTGAAATTTTCAGGGTTAGCTTCTGTTATATACATGTACTTCCAGTAAAAATTGCATAATATTTGGCCTTATACAGAGAGAGTTATTCGGGTATCTTTTCAAATAGTTTCCTTAGCCGTAAAATCCATAACTCTCAAACCGTATGACCAAAAATTCTCAAATTTTTATAGGACCTTCACATCTTCTTATATTAACACTCCAAATTTTTTCAGAAATTTTAAAGTACAAAAAGTGGACGAAAATGCCCCCGAGACAGACTGATCTAAAACAGTTCCAATAAAATGGGGCATCATATTCCAACCAAACTACAGAACATCTGACCATGAAACTTCGACACAATATACTTCATATAGCATAGTATTTTACAAAATTATTACCTACCATAATCGGGTCACAGAAACCATGATTCCAAGGCTCCGAAAAACCCAAAAAGTCACAGATTACTAGTTAAACCCAATTTGACAAAAATCCGTGATTTTGCTTCTAACATGAAATTAAATTGTTCCTAATGTCTAGATCATCTATACTCATATAAATACACATGTTACAATAATTGAACTCACTAAATTTCCATGATATGATAAAATTGGCATCATTGAGTCATATTATCAAATACTTGGCATGCATGACATAATTCCTTTAATCTCTACGATATTAAGGCATGATTAAACTAGAACTTTCGTTCCTACATCCACATAACATCAACTAACAGTAGCATGTCATCACAAAGTCCAAAACAAATTATTTGCAAAAAGTCACATAAACATATTCTCTCAGTTTTACTAAATAACATGAAAAAAAAGAGTTCATGACTTATCTCTTTGATGAATTCTACTTGCTCGAACTCCTCCAATGATTCTCCTTGCTTGATTAGTCTCTGAAAACTCCAGAATTACCCACTCTCTCAAGCTCCTTCCTCTCTCACTCTCAACTTCACTCACGGTAGGATTTTTTTTTAAATAGGAAGAAGAGACTTGGATTGGGAGTATATATAAAATATGTTATCAATTTATTTTCTAGCCCTGCCATCTCCAATATAAGTTATATGTATTAAGTATATTGTATAAATTCAATTTAGTATGGGGTGGGGGTTAGAGAAAGGAAAGGTCTTGGATTTGTAAGGAGTTTGTAACTATCTCCCCCCTCCTTACCTTATAATATGAATACTCCCTCTCTTGTCCCAATTTGGTTGTCATGTGGGCCCCACGGCTGTTGCACTTTTCTATTAAAATATTACTATACTCAATTTAATTGCTTAATACACTATTTTGACCATTTCACCCTCCGTAGCCAAACGTTTCGATACTAATATCGGTTCCTACTAATTCGACGTTTCGGACGTCATGGGACTATCCATTTTGTCAAATTAGATTCCAAAATTCGTGGTTGTCTTTGACCAAAAAGTCAACCGCGACACATTTTGTGGTTATAGTCTAACTTAACTAATATTGACGTTCCGGACTCAAATACGCAGTCCATGTCTCTAAATTCCGCTCCAAAATCAATCTCATGTTTTAATCCCCCCCACATAATTAATCAATTTAAATACATAATTAGCTCAAATAGTTAAATTAATCTAAACCAACTATTTACACATATCTCATCACATAACTTAAAATCAAACATGCATGCATAACACATATACATCTAATAATAGAAATCACACAAGAGTTTCACATAAATTCATTTATTGATAATTAGTAAATTACATAATAATCTCGGATATTACATCCGTCTTACGAAATTTGTCCGAAAGTTTGAAAAACTGCAATTCTCCGAATCCAAATATTTTTGGATAGTTAGTCTTTCCTTTATAGATTAACTTTTACGCATTCTTCGGAACTCCGAAAAATTGAAAAACACTTTTTGACAATAAGAATTTTTCTTCACGTTTTCCCCAAACGTAGTTAAACGAATGAAAAGTACATAACAGTACTTTTCGTCATTTTTTTCGTCCGATTTCTGCACTTTTTTCAAGAAAAACTTTTATCGGCTTACTTAAATTTTCACGATATATTATCGTCAAATCTTTCGACGGAATGTCATTTCGACATACCGAACTCTCGAAAAGGCTTAGGTTATTCAAACCCTAACCCTTAGGTTTCATCGGGTGAATAGTGCATATTTTGTCTTTTTCCCCAAAAATATTTTTATTCCCGAAAAAATTTTTATTTTCGTCTTGAAGATTCTTACTCGTTCATTCTAGCTTGTAGCCAGAATCCTCCCAACTTATAATTATCCTAGGTTATAGAACGATTAATAAACACATAGCACATAATAATATTAATAAACATTCATTTTATTAATAACTAATTCTTTAAACTTAAATTCTGGACAATCCGATTTTTTGGGTTATCACATTCTTCCTCCCTTATAAAAATTCCGTCCTCAGAATTTCTTAAAACCACACCCATTCCCGGGTCCTCACATTCTCCCCTTCTTCACAGAATTTTATCCTTAAAATTTTAGCTTACTATTCTTCTCAACTTCTCTTCAAAGAAGTTCTTATCTTCCAAACATTCACTACCCTTCATAACTTATCAAGAATCATGAAGTAGAAGGAATAACGAGGAATATAAGGATTCCTTTAAAATATTTCATACTTTTGCTGAGGGGTCAAATCGACCATGAACTCTTACTAGGTTTAACAATATTTTACCGTAAACCCTTCTATCACGGTCAGTTTACAATCACCAAGAAAGTAAACTACCTCTTGCATACGTAGCTGATCAACCCATCATATAACCCTACTTCGGGGTATGTTCACCTCAGACTTAATCATTAGATTCTGCACCAAAACAATTTGATTTGGCATAACTTCTCAAAGAAAGCTCGATTTTCTTATATCATGACATACCATTTGTCTAGCCAAATCAAATAGCTTAGACCATACCACTAAATTGGACATCAACTTGAAACATTCGTATAGTCAAATTAATTGACATCGACTACTTCTTTAAATTCTTTCACAATACATCAAAACGTTTTATGATGTCATGATACCGTACTTTTCACAGTATGTTGAGGACTTCGTCAGTTTATGACTTCGTCATTATACATCATACCATAGCGAGATGTTAATCATAAGATCACATCCAACACTAGGTTCAATTACATTAATAACTCCATTCTTTTACCATCTTTGCATCAAATGCATTAATGATATAAAATTCATTTTGATATTTCAAATCAATTTCTGTCTAGCCGAATCAATTAGCATAGACATACCAAGAATAGTTCTTTTAAAATTCATTGGTTCCAAAAGTTGAACCAATTCTTTCATTTTCAAAACGCATATATGCGCACGATTTCAATAAACTTCAAAATTTAGCATAGCTAGATGACTTGGAATATCCTATTTCTCCATATTCCTTCATTGTCTTACATACGATAATACTTAATCTTCTCTAGCACCTTTAATGCTAAGCATATTGAAAATACTTCGTTTTCAGCCTAAACATTCATATACATTAGTATAGTTCGTCAACTTACCATACTTTATGTGTTTTGGAACTTTTCACAACCATATGTGTTTAAGAACTTATCTTCGTAATATGTAATCCAAGAACAAATCATGGACTATCCATATGCTTAGGGCTCAGAAACATAGCATATAACTATGGGTCACAAACTTTGCATAAGTATGAGTTTCAAGAACTCGTACCTATCTTAACATTCTCTACCTATCAAGTATATATAAGAGAAAAGATTCACCTTCTCATCATATATATATTGACAGCGCGCCATACTATTCCAATGATTATCATTGTAATAAGCTAAGTAGTTGTTACACCAAAGCACAAACCTCTGCCCATAACAAAGGTTCATACAACTCAGCTATCACATAAGTCCTCAATCGAAATCTTAGAACTTCTAACTTTATCTTTACTTAATACGAATTTTCTTTAATTCGTACGCTATCCTTTACAACTCAATCCGAGTTCTTCTTCCAGTACTACTTCATAGTACTATGACTTAAGATAATTACATGACTTAAGATATTGAGTGACTTAAGATAATTACATTATCAATAGCCTTCGTCAATAATAAATAAGATATTAAGAACATATGGTAGATGACAAAAGTTTTCAACCATAAGAGCAGCGAAATCAGCAATCTATTATGAGAGTCAAGTAGAACATAATGTCTACTATCTTCTCCAAATTAAAAGTCCATCATCAATATTTTATTCCTGTAACAATAATAAACAGTTCTTCGTTGTACCCAAAACAAAGAGAACATTCACCACCTATTTTTACCTGAAACACAAAGCTCATGGTTATACCAATTTACAGTTTATGTTTATAATTAAGCCATTAAATTCATTTTTGCACTACGACCAAAGACATACAACTGTAAAACTAATAATCAACAGTCCATCTTTGCACTATGGGCCAAAGATATGCAACTGTAAAACCAATAATTAACAGTCCACCTTCGCACTACGGGCAAAAGATATACAACTGTAAAACCAATAATCAACAGTCCATCTTTGCACTACGACCAAAGATATACAACTGTAAAACTAATAATCAATAGTCCATCTTTGCACTACGGGCCAAAAATGACTTTTACCACATCATTTGTCTGTAAAATAAATAATCCACATCCAAGAATTATCCATGCACTACGGGCCAAGGATATTCGTTATTATCACATCCACGAATTATTCATGTACTACGGGCGAATGATATTCGTTATTATCACCAGTGGTCATGATTATGACAAACAACTGTCCATCAATGCACTACGGCCAAAGATATATAACTGTAAAACAAATAATTAATAATCTATTTTTGCACTACGGGCCAAAGCTGACTTTTACCACATCATTTGTCTGTAAAATAAATAATCACTACTACAAATTACTAAATAGACAACGCTTAAATCATAACAATTTTTTATAAAAACGTTGTGGTATTTTTTTTCACAATGTTTTAAAAAAAACGTTATAGATATATATGCAAAGACGTTATCTATTTAAAAGGACAATTTTTTTTGTTTTAATTAGATAACATTTTTAAAAAAAACGTCATGTATATAAAAAACACAGACCAATTGATAAAAATACGGAAGCCCAAAATTTAAAATTAAAACAGGACAATACTTTCTTCTCTCTCCTATCGGTACTTTCTCTCTACGATGGAGCTAAGCGGGTGCCAGATCTGAAATCTCAATTCCTCACTCCTCAGCCTCTTGCCTCTCAGTTGTGGCCTCTCTTCCCCGTCGCCGTCCCTCTCTTCCACCGTCGCCGTCCCTCTGCTTCTCTCTCTCAAGCTTGGTACATTTTCCCCCAATTTTTCCCTAAATATAACTTTAGGAAGAATTCTTCTAAAATTTTAGTCATACACTGTGCTCTCTTCTACTTCTCCATACTCTACCTCAAACAGCGCCAACGCTCTTGCTCTGAACCTCCTCCGCCGACGCCGGAGCTACCGTCAACCGTCGAGCTTTCTCCTAGGCTGAATAGAGTTCTGTCTCGCTCCCTTCTCTCTCCGAGAGCCTCCAGTGGACCGGCCCACATATCTTCTAGAGCTAATTCTATTGCTAAACAAGCTGATAGCCCATATTATGCTCGATTGAATTGGGTTTCTGAGGACCCTTTCGATGAGTTAAACAACCCATATGGTTTTTTCAAATTCAAATTGTCGGAGCTAGAGAAATCGGACGTATGGCCAGAAACGGTGTGTTTTCCCGGAGAAGATGGTCAGAATTTTCTCCATCAGATTCTCATGATGTTCACGTTCTTGCTGTGGATGATAGTCTCATTGATCGGAAGCTGATTGAACGCTTGCTCAAAATCACCTCTTGCAAAGGTACTACTACAACATGCTTTTTCATATTCATTTTTCTCTCCTCTCTTTGTTTTTTTATAAAAAAGAAACAATCTATATATATATATATATATTGCAAGGGAATATGTATAGAACATTTCTGAATGTTTTGTGGTTACAGTAACTGCGGTTGATAGTGGAAGGAGGGCTCTGCAAGTTTTAGGATTGGATGAAGAAAAGAGCTCTGTTGGTTTTGATGTAAGTAAGATAAGATTGTTATAAATTGAAAATTTTAAAATTCATTTTGAATCTTACAATCAAAGATTATTAGTAATTTGATTGTTCTCTTCTCTGGGTTTGGTTTCAGGGTCTGCAGGTGGATATGATAATTACAGACTACTGTATGCCTGGAATAACCGGTTATGAGTTGCTCAAAAAGATCAAGGTTTGTGTGTTTTCATATTAGTAATTTTTACTCCATATGAAAAGAATTTAAATTGATGTATGAATAAAAAAATCCCTCCGTGTATGTTTTTCAGGGATCATGTCATCGGAAAATGTCTTGGAACGGATCGATAGGTAAACAATATCTCTACTTTTATTTTTAATTTGAATGAAGAAACTGGAGTAGAAAGAAAGGGGAAAGTGTTACTACTACATTCATTGTTTTTATAAATTGTAAATTGAAGTCGCGTATGCAGATGTTTGGAAGAAGGTGCAGAGGATTTTATAGTAAAACCTATAAAATTGTCGGATGTGAAACGATTAAAGGATTACATGTTTGGTGAGGACAAATTAGTGAATGAAGATCGAAGGATGAACATTTATAGACATTAGTAACCTTTTACAAGAGTTATTTTTTTGTCTTGTGAAGCATTTTTCTACACAGATAATAATTTGTATTTCGGATCTCACAGGTTCAAGAAGAGATATGATTTTCTCTTTAAGGATGAACTTCCAGCTGAAAGTTCTTAAACATGTGGAAAGCAGTTGTCATGCTGATTTATCTTTACCGTTTTAAGTGGCCTTTTAACAAATGTTTCCCCTTCTAAAGATAGATGACATATTGATTCTTTGACTTATTATTTTGCTATGATTTTTGTGCCACATGCTAGGATAAACTTTTGAAGTCTGCCCCAACCAAGCATACTGAAAAAGGGATTCTTGCTGAGCATAAGAAGCAAGAGAGAGGAGCAGCAAAGCAAGGGGAACAACCATTTTATTTGAAGAAATGTAATGCTCTTTTTTTTTCTCTCTCTATTTCTGCGTGCATGTGTGTGTAACACACACATAGAGGCCTCATTTAACTATACTTGTTTGAATTCTGAATGGTGAAATTTTTATATTCTCTCTTAAGTTATGGTTGTGTTGTGCTACCTATATAACTGTCCTGTGTCTGCTGTTGGCATCAAGTATCCATGCTGAAAATATCCTTCAGATGTAACTGAAAATTAGCTTAATCCTTTGTGCTTTTATAGCCTGCGGAATCACTGAATGCTGTGAGGAAGAGATGGGTTCTAGCATTCATGCCCCTTGCAGTGTTCTATAGTTATAAGGCCACAAAATGTGTTCCTACACTTTCAGGTGGAAGAAAATACGCTTATTTTGTTGACTTGTTTCATTTGTGTTTGAAGTTTTTTCTTTTTTATATTTACTATGTGATTAGTTTATTCTGCCTATGATGAAAGACATTACTGAGCTGATTAGTGTATTCAGTGATATATATGTATGTATATATGAATATATGTGTATTATAAGTTGAAATTAACATGAGTGTATTATTGTCTATGTTTTCCAGGAAGAGTGACACAAGAAAGTGTAGTTTACAACTTTGGAACGTTAATGTTAGATCTTCTGAGTGGCAAACATATTCCACTAATCCATGTAAGTGTTCATCTCTTCAAGTTTGCATCAGTTTAATCATTTATTGCTTTGTTTCCTTTAGTCAGTTTCTTTTGCAAGCTTGTGGTAACTGCAATTACCAAAGAAAAATATAGCTCCAAGGGCACTTTGTCACTTTGGCTAATTAACTATCCTGAAACTCCTGTGTTAGTTTACCCTTGCTAAATTTTGAATTTCAATATTTTGTTTTTGTCAGTAAAAATTGTCACAAGTTGTCAGCATTTAATAGTGTTAGTTTTTATGCTTTGTTAGTCGGTCATTTGAGAACCGAAATTCAACCTTTTTAACAGGCACTTTACCTCATTCGTGGAAAGAATTTCTTGATGCTTATATATTCTTGTTTGGAGGGTCATTTCTCAAATGATGATGGAACTGAGTTGGTGCGGTTAGCTTCCCGTTGTTTGCAGTATGAAGCTCGTGAGAGGCCAAATGTGAAGTCCCTTGTTCCTGTAGCCAATTTCTTATGGCATTCTGTGGCCAGACCCTGTAATAGAAATTTCTTTGATCTTGTTGAAATTACTCGAGTGATGAATGCAGCTGGCAGGAGCCGAGATCACTAATACAAAGCTGTTATGGTATCATTTCAAGTAACCTTTATGCTGCACCATGCAAAGATTAGCACATGGAAAGGGAAAGAATAGATTTGCTCTGCTTCCAATGTATAGTAATGTTGTTGGTTCTTTTTTAATCCTATTTGATATGTACAATAATTTGTTCATAGGCAGTCCCTACTTTGGCACATCCAATGTTGATTGTGGTTCTTTTCAGGTTAAAGAGGTAGCTCCTGTTGGGGGTGTTACAGCTCTTGTAGGTGGGATCTACACAATAAGGTATATAAATTATGTCAATTAGTTGAATATTTTCATTTCTTCATTCTGTTCAAGCTTTGAAACTTTTAAAGATCTTTTAATTCTGTTCAGCAGTTGGCTAGTATAACTGCCAATACAAAATCTCATCAGGCACCAAATCGAAACATGCTCTTCTTTAGCACTCCAGGAACAGGGAAAATAATGGATGCGAGAGAGCTAGCTCACAAATCGGTATAAGATCTTAGCCTTTGTGATTTTTTCAATGGTTGTAACTGCCCCACTTCCTTCTCGCAATCTTTAAAAGTCTTCTGATCAACTCCATGCACTTTGGAATTTCATTTTCTGTACAAGTTCTTGGGTAGCTGCCAGTACAAATTCTGTAGGCATGTTCTTTACTCAAGACATGATTATATAAATTCCTCTCTTAAATTTATATTGCAATTGGGACTGGAATTTCTCATTGACATTTCCTCAAAAACATGAAATGTACCGGTCAGTTTATGCATCTTTTAGCATAATGACATAATGGTATTTACATATTTTCATTTTAAAGTTTTACTTATCCAATTGATACAAATTTGACTGTTAGGGAACTATTTCTTTAGTTACAGGTATGTGGTCTATTAGCGACTTACTAATGTCATATTTTGTTCATGTCCTTAATCAGTAGATGCCTTTGCTTCATGGTGTGGCGGATGGTTTTGGTTCACATCTGCAACGGCGCCAACTTTATGCAACTCCAATGTCTAGACTGAGATTACTTATGATCTGTCGCATGGCTAAGCCAGAGGAGGTGTAAAGACCCCAAACTCGGGTACTTAAAACCCGAACTCGGTTCTTCACGATACCATTTCTATGAGCGGAATAATACTAATAATAATAATAACAATAATATAAAAGATCAACTTAATTTACGTAATTATCAGAGTCTAGCTCCCAAGTACGTAACCTTTAAACATTCATTACAACCCATGATAGATAATATATATCATACTTATCTTAATATCATCAAACTATTACATAACATAGTAATTCGCTCATTCAGCAACCTTCCCTTTTCCTTTGTTCTTAGCAGAGCTCTCTAGTCGTTCGCACTTAGCTGAAAACATTTAAATTTAAGCAAGGATGAGCATTTGAGTGCCCAGCAAGTAATAGCCATTATATATATATAAGCTGAAAGGATTTAAATGCTTTCTTTGTACTATTTTTCTACAACTAGTCAATAGTTGTCAAGTATTCTGAATTGATAATAAAAACATAACTCTCTTTCAAATTTTTGAAACTACATAATGACTATAATTGGGGTTATGGTGGCATGCCATGAACGTTGTTTTCATTTTCAAAAAAGTAAAACAAAAATTCATCTTTAAACCGACACAACTTACAGGCACAGGGGTGATCAGCCCGTTATACCCTGCATTGATCAATACTACATTACAAGAACGATATGATCGTTCACTCTGTTCCACCTTGGGTGCATAAAAAGTTTTCCCGTGTAGGGATCTTCATACTTGTCTGGATTCCAAATCAAAGGTTTTATCTCGTTTCAACAATAATCTATAATTCAACATATATGTATATCAAAGGTGTATCAACATGTGATTAAATACAATGATTATCCAAGTGGGGACACTTGTATAATCATTTATAGAAATTAACGAACAGAATATATATCTGAATTACCATATACTAATATGTTGATAAACAATGGGCGTATATAATATAGGTTTAACAATCTATACAGTAATAGTATAATTCTGAAACATTCTTACACTTGTCCAATTGCATAAAGAAAATGCAAAGGTAGGATACTTGCCTGAAGCGCTGCTTACAGTTTGCAATTTAGATTTATCGCTTATCTCACGACCTATCATTAATAAGATCGTTCGTTCTATTAAAACAACATACTTTAACACATAACACTGTTTATTGCAGTCAGCACATACCCTAATCACATTGGCACATAGATTTAACAACCATTGAATCACAAATAATCACTTATCTAATCACATTATCTAAGTCCAGATCAATTTCTGAAATATGTCGGTCTACCGACAGCTTTATCAGGTAATTATCGAGTCTAAGACTCTATTCTGCAACTCAATATCTATACATATCAGTCATATGACTTAATATAATTTTAAAACATTTATTATAATTTATCACGAAATTTCAAACATCGGAATCACATTAAAATGATTTAAATACTAGTCAATTCTATTATCACTAATATTTAATTAGTACTAAACTATTAATGAAATCATTTCCAAAATATTAAAGTTATTTATAATAACTCAAAATATTTTTAAAGTATTAATATTACCCTTAAATGATTTTTAAAACATTTAAAATCACTTCTAAATAATTACCATTAATAATAAGGTATTCATGTTTCATTTATCCAAATATTAAAAGTCATTAAGTATAACTTAAAAAAATTTTAATTCATTTATATCCCTTTTAAATGATTTTTAAATTAATAAAACCATTTATAAACTATTTATTTAATATAATTATTAAATAAATTTAATATCATTAGTAATAACTTAATAATCATTAATATTTAATTATTAATGAAATTATCCTTTAAATATTAAAAGTTATATTTTATAACTTAAAATATTTGTAAACACTTTATTTTTATTTAAAATGATTTTTAATATAATAAAATCATTTTTAATTAATTCATTTAGTAAATAAATTAATTATCATTAATATTTAAATATTAATAAAATTTATCACAAAATATTAAAAGTCATTAAAAATAACTTAAAATATTTTCTTATATCATAATATAATTTTTAATGATTTTTTCAATATTAAAATCATTTTTAAATAATTTATTTAATATTATAATTAAATAAATTAAATACTTTTAATATTCTAAAAATATTAAATATTTATGGAATATATTTAAAATAATTAAAAACTAATTTTCAGAATTTAAAATAATTTTTAATAATTTATTTTATATTTTTAATAATTAAAAACAATTTTTTTCTATTTATTAATTAATTTCCAGAAAATAATATATCATCTGTCGCTAAAGACTGCCTATAGCGACAGAATCGTCGCTATAGGTGTTCTCCGTGTTCTTCATGAAACCCAGAATGTATAGTCAGTTAACGAGGGTGCTACTTTGACCAAGCTTAACAATCAGATCATGATGTTTCTCGTCTATCTATTGATCACAGTGTGTAGAACTAATGTAATACTATACGATTCAACAACAAACACGAATAAACAACATAAAACGAAAGAGATCGGAGCTTCCAAATATCATGTCAGGCGTGTTCTTGAGTTTCTGGGCTGCCCAGAAACTCAAGCAGTTTCAAGGGTTCCTTTTTGGGCCTTGATTACTCCGGTGTCTGATCATGTTTTAAGTGTTGTTATGATACCAGATTGTAGTACATATGTGATAGAACAGAATAATAACACTAAATCAACCTAAATACAACACATGAGTAAGATCAAAGCTGGTCAACCCATGCCAGAAAATGTGTTCTTCACGAATCTGGGTTTTTCCCAGAAATTCATAAGGCTTGTGGTCAACCCTAGTTTGACCACCCATATTTTTGATCAGGTAAAGGATCTGGTTGTTAACTGGGTTTTAATGTGTAGTATTCATGACAATCTACAAGTATATAAAATCAACATGGCAAAATAACTTAAACACATCAAGATCCATGGACTTCAAAATGGCTGTCAGACTTTTCTGGGTAATCTGGGTTACCCAGATTCGTTCAGTCATGGTCGGTCAACGACCTTTGACCCTTAATAACTTTCAATCTACTGATGCTATGGTCTTGATTCAAGTTTCATATGAAAGATCTCATGACATACTACAACTTAAAACATTTAAACAACAAAAACACTTAACAACCAAAGATCTATGGGGTCTGACATTTGACTGTCAGACCCAAAAGCCACATTTTCCAAATTTTGAAAATTTTTAATTTCGAGCACTTAGGTGTTATGGATCTGACATGTGTCAGCCCAGATCACTTAAATAGACTACAAACAACATGTTTTAACATAAAATCCTAACATCTAACATAGGATCAAAAGTCAGACTTCCGAATAGTTTATACCTTCTTGATCGATTTTGATTTCTGGCTTCCTGATCTGTTAATGATTTTCGTGGGGCTTGGTTTTGTGACTGGTACACTTCAATATTTCGTAGGTTTTAGTAGGAGGAGCTCTTGGATATGTGTTTGTGCAAAATGACTAACTATTGATCTTTTTCTCTCTCTTGATCTATTTATAGAACACATGTGCAATGTATTTGGCTTATTAAATGGCTGATGGCTGAGATTTAAGGCACATGGAGTGATCTAAGTTGTTCAACAACTCCAATTTTAGCAAGATTTGCAAGCAAGCCTCAATTATGCAATAAGGGCAAAATGGTCTTTTCGTTTATATTTTTAATGGCATTTGTGTAATCTTGGCACAAACCCTTAGGGTTTAGGGTTTGAGCCATTTTAGAGTTTAAGTAATAAAATAAAATAAATAAATAATTTCCTAGAATTTACAATTTAGGGTTTGTAAAAATAAAATAATAAATTTTAGTTTCTAAAATACAAAATTAAGGTTTCTTAATTAATTAGGTTTTTAATTACTTAACACCTTACTGATTAGGTTTAAGATACACTAATTAGCATTAAGCTTTCCAAACCAACAATTAGGGTTTACAATTTAAATAAATTAGGGTTTATAGAATAAATATTAAGATTTCTAGAAATTATTATTTCTAATTATTAATTAGGGTATACCTAATTAATCAAAAAGTCATATAATACCTAGCATGCATGTACCATATAACATAGTTATATAACAGTGTCGAACTCATCTTGAGTTTTAAATTTGGGTTTTCATTTATCAATAAATTAATTATTGATTTAAGGTTTCTAATTTACGAAATTAGGGTTTTAATTTACAATTAATGTCTCCTATATTTAGGGTTTTTCCTAATTAATCACAACATCATATAATACACATATAAAACAGTCTCGCACTCTAATTTGGATCTCAAATTCGGGCTTAACATTATTACTAGGGTTTTAAAATTAAACACCATAATTGACCAACCATTATCAATACGGAAATACGGTACATATTCTTAGCACTGAAAAATCAAAATATAATTAATATTATATTATTATTCTCATACCTTGACAATAATCTAAAATTAGGGTTTGGATTCCACATCTGATTTATTCTTCATATTTAACCTTAATAATTAAGGTAAAATAATTAACTTAATAGCCTGTTCTAAAATTTATATAATAAAATAGTTATTATATTTATTCTAAAAAATCACTCCATATATTATTTAAATAATATATGATTATATTTTCATGAAAAATAGTTAATAAAAATATTTATACTATAAATTGATTATTATAAGAATATACTTTATAAAAATTCATAATTCTAAAATAAAATTTTTTGTAAATATTTATGTAATAAATATATTTTTATTTACCACATAAATATACATACACATTATCTTGTACAAATCCTCATCATTAAATAAATAAAAATTTATACGCAAAATTTCTTATTTATTTATGTAGAAAATATCGGGTTGTTACATTCATCCTCATAAAGATTCCGTCCCCGGAATCACCGTTTTAAAACCTATACATACACGGGTACATAACATACACAATCATTGCAAGTAGATCTCGATCAACTTTGATCGAACTGATCTTTAACTATTCACATAAAGCTTGTCTTTCTGATTAAACGAAAAAATTTGTTTATAAAATAACTCAAATTCCTGCTCAAACTTTCTTTATAAAATAATTTACTATATATAGGAAAATCATGTATAACAAAATAAAAGGCATACGAATAATACCTGGAGTTCCAGTGCCAGCTGCTGCCGTATCCTGAACTGTCATGTTGTACACCCTTGCCGTAGATTTTGTCGGCTTGCTCAACGAAGTCGGTCCCGTGATTGCTAACGTCCCACTGCCAGTGCCCATGTTCACACTTCCTGTCTCCACCCTCCTCTTCGGACAATCTTTCACCCTGTGCTCTGTCGATCCGCATATAAAACATTCACTATTTATCCTAGGATTGAGGCAATTAGGAGAGATATGGCCCTCATGCCCACACTTGTAGCAAACAAATTTTTCTTTCAAACACTCCCCCGAGTGATTCTTCCCACATGTCTTACATGGCACTATCTGTTTCTTAACACCTTCCTGTTTCACTTGTACACTTACAAAACTGCTCACCTTCCTCTTGCTATCTTCACTTCTGCTCCCACTATTAACTCCTACTTTTCCAGCTCCTTCGGTCGTACCCTTATTCTTCCTTTCCTTATTGTAAAGGCTCATGGCCTCACTTCCCTCCTCAGCTATGATCGCTTTCTCCATGAGTGCTGCAAATGTAGGAATTCGTAACACCGCCACCTTGTTATAGAGCCAGGGTTTCAATCCCAGCTCAAACCTTCTCGCTTTCCTAGCCTCCGTATCGACCTGATGCAGGGCAAACCTAGCTAACTCATTGAATTTGGCGGCGTATTCAGACACCATCATATTCTCCTACTTCAACTCTAAAAATTTCACCTCCATCCTAGCCTGCATACTAGGGGAAAAATAATTCTCGAAAAACAAAGTTTTAAATCTATCCCATGTGACTAAACCTTCTCCTTCCCTAGCCTGATTCGCTTCCCACCAAAAATTTGCTTCCCCCTTCATTATGTAGGTGGCAAAAGCGGTTTTTGCCCCTCGGATACCCTAGCTACCACGAATGCTTTTTTAATTTCCTTAACTCAAGTTTGGGCTTCAACAGGGTCAGTTGTACCTTTGAATTCCGGTGGTCCTACAGCCTTAAAGTCTTTGAAGTTTGCTAAGCGGTTGTCCGGGTGGTTTCCAGCGACTGGTATTCCCTGTTGCATAGCCTGAGCTAACATGTTTGCAAATTGCTGCATTGGATCAACTTGTTGTTGTCCCCCAACATTATTGACAGACTCTTCTGCCCTTTGGTTGCGAGTTCGACGTCTTGGCGGCATTATCTCATTAAATAAAATCATAATTTAACTTACATTCTAAACCTTATCAAATAAGTTTAATATTCTAAACTTGTTTTATTTCTCAAACTTAGATTCATATTCATTTAACGAATATTTTACATAGCATAGCACATAATGCTTTAAACATCATTCATCCCTTTGTGACTACAAAAGTCGGAATTTACAGACTTGGCTTAACACAAAAGTTGGAAACATTACCTTTTACAAACATACATAGCGTACATATTACATTAAACACACCTACATCACAACAGAACCTATACTACTTATTTATTATTCTTTTTCATTGGATAACTTTTTGCCTGATGACCTTCTATCCCACAGATAAAACATGCTCCTTTTTTGTAGTCAGGATAATACGGATTGGTATGTCCTTCATAGCCGCAAAGATAACATATTCTTTTTCATTTCTTCTTATTGGATTTTCCTAAGTCATGGTCTTCTATCTTTCTTTTCCCCTTCTTGTCCGGAGCTGCACACGATGTGTTGCTTGTGGCTCCCATCTGACCAATTTGGATCTTAAACTTATATTGTCCTTCCATTGTTTCTATTAACGCTTGACGCAACTGACTATTCAACAGTTTTCTATCTCCCACAGCCTTTCTAGAGAAGAAACCTTGTTCTTCAGATTCTGCACCTCTGTTGATGCTTGATCAGCTTCAACTTTAGTGTCTGAATCGCTATCTGTCAGCTCCACCATTTCCGGATCTGGTACTATGTTTTCCACACTAACCACATCTTCTGAATTATTTTCATTCTGAGCCTCTATTTCAGCTATCGACTTCGATATTGGCTCCTTCTTTACGATCCGAGGGTAATCGAATCCTTTTTCACCTAACATCTACACACATAAATTATCCTAATTAGCATATAGTATATACACACAACAAATAAGAGTTTTATACAAGTTATCTTTTATTTAGTTTAACGATGAATTTAGTCAATTCATCTTTTTTTTAAACTCTATATGAGTTATTTGTATTTTCAACATTTCCCTCTGTTCTAAGGTTATAGCCTAAGGTCTAATCCACCTAAGGTTTCTAACCCTATAGCTCTGATACCAACTTGTAAAGACCCCAAACTCGGGAACTTGAAACCCGAACTCGGTTCTTCACGATACCATTTCTATGGGCGGAATAATACTAATAATAATAACAATAATATATAAGATCAACTTAATTTACATAATTATCAGAGTCTAGCTCCCAAGTGCATAACCTTTAAACATTCATTACAACCCATGATAGATAATATATATCATACTTGTCTTAATATCATCAAACTATTACATAACATACTAATTCGTTCATTCAGCAACCTTCCCTTTTCCTTTGTTCTTAGCAGAGCTCTCTAGTCGTTCGCACTTAGCTGAAAATATTTAAATTTAAGCAAGGATGAGCATTCGAGTGCCCATCAAGTAATAGCCATTATATATATATAAGCTGAAAGGATTTAAATGTTTTCTTTGTACTATTCTTCTACAACCAGTCAATAGTTATGAAGTATTCTGAATTGATAATAATAACATAAAACTCTCTTTAAAATTTTTGAAACTACATAATGACTATAACTGGGGTTATGGTGACATGCCATGAACGTTGTTTTTATTTTCGAAAAGGTTAAACAGAAATTCATCTGTAAACCGACATAACTTACGGTCACGGGGGGTGATCAGCCCGTTATGCCCTGCATTGATCAATATTACATTACAAGAATGATAGGATCGTTCACTCTGTTCCACCTTGGGTGCATAAAAAGTTTTCCCGTGTAGGGATGTTCATACTTGTCTGGATTCCAAATCAAAGGTTTTATCTCGTTTCAACAATAATCTATAATTCAACATATATGTATATCAAAGGTGTATCAACATGTGATTAAATACAATGATTATCTAAGTGGGGACACTTGTATAATCATTTATAGAAATTAACGAACAGAATATATATCTGAATTACCATATACTAACATGTTGATAAATAATGGGCCTATATAATATAGGTTTAACAATCTATACAGTAATAGTATAATTCTGAAACATTCTTACACTTGTCCAATTGCATAAAGAAAATGCAAAGGTAGGATACTTGCCTGAAGCGCTGCTTACAGTTTGCAATTTAGATTTATCGCTTATCTCACGACCTATCATTAATAAGATCGTTCGTTCTATTAGAACAACATACTTTAACACATAACACTGTTTATTGCAGTCAGAACATACCCTAATCACACTGGCACATAGATTTAACAACCATTGAATCACAAATAATCACTTATCTAATCACATTATCTAAGTTCAGATCAATTTCTGAAATATGTCGGTCTACCGACAGCTTTATCAGGTAATTATCGAGTCTAAGACTCTATTCTGCAACTCAATATCTGTACATATCAGTCATATGACTTAATATAATTTTAAAACATTTATTATAATTTATCACGAAATTTCAAACATCAGAATCACATTAAAATGATTTAAATACTAATCAATTCTATTATCACTAATATTTAATTAGTACTAAACTATTGATGAAATCATTTCTAAAATATTAAAGTTATTTATAATAACTCAAAATATTTTAAAATATTAATATTACCCTTAAATAATTTTTAAAACATTTAAAATCATTTCTAAATAATTACCATTAATAATAAGGTATTAATGTTTTATTTATCCAAATAATAAAAGTCATTAAGTATAACTTAAAATATTTTTAATTCATTTATATCCCTTTTAAATGATTTTTAAATTAATAAAACCATTTATAAACTATTTATTTAATATAATTATTAAATAAATTTAATATCATTAGTAATAACTTAATAATCATTAGTATTTAATTATTAATGAAATTATCCTTTAAATATTAAAAGTTATATTTTATAACTTAAAATATTTTTAAACACTTTATTTTCATTTAAAATGATTCTTAATATAATAAAATCATTTTTAATTAATTTATTTAGTAAATAAATTAATTACCATTAATATTTAAATATTAATGAAATTTATCACAAAATATTAAAAGTCATTAAAAAAACTTAAAATATTTTCTTATATCATAATATAATTTTTAATGATTTTTCCAATACTAAAATCATTTTTAAATAATTTATTTAATATTATAATTAAATAAATTAAATACTTTTAATATTCCAAAAATATTAAATATTTATGAAATATATTTAAAATAATTAAAAACTAATTTTCAGAATTTAAAATAATTTTTAATAATTTATTTTATATTTTTAATAATTAAAAACTATTTTTTTCTATTTATTAATTAATTTTCAGAAAATAATATATCATCTGTCGCTAAAGACTGCCTATAGCGACAGAACCATCGCTATAGGTGTTCTTCGTGTTCTTCATGAAACCCAGAATGCATAGTCAGTTAACGAGGGTGCTACTTTGACCAAGCTTAACAATCAGATCATGATGTTTCTCGTCTATCAATTGATCACAGTGTGTAGAACTAATGTAATACTATACGATTCAACAACAAACACGAATAAACAACATAAAACGAAAGAGATCGGAGCTTCCAAATATCATGTCAGGCGTGTTCTTGAGTTTCTAGGCTGCCCAGAAACTCAAGCAGTTTCAAGGTTTCCTTTTTGGGCCTTGATTACTCCGGTGTCTGGTCATTTTTTAAGTGTTGTTATGATACCAGATTGTAGTACATATATGATAGAACAAAATAATAACACTAAATCAACCTAAATACAACACATGAGTAAGATTAAAACTGGTCAACCCATGCCAGAAAATGTGTTCTTCACGAATCTGGGTTTTTCCCAGAAATTCATAAGGCTGGTGGTCAACCTTAGTTTGACCACCCATATTATTGATCAGGTAAAGGATCTGGTTGTTACCTGGGTTTTAATGTGTAGTATTCATTACAATCTACAAGTATATAACATCAACATGACAAAATAACTTAAACACAGCAAGATCCATGGACTTCAAAATGGCTGTCAGACTTTTCTAGGTAATCTGGGTTACCCAGATTCGTTCGGTCATGGTCGGTCAACGACCTTTGACCCTTAATAACTTTCAATCTACTGATGTTATGGTCTTGATTCAAGTTTCATATGAAAGATCTCATGACATACTACAACTTAAAACATTTAAACAACAAAAACACTTAACAACCAAAGATCTATGGGGTCTGACATTTGACTGTCAGACCCAAAAACCACAATTTACAGATTTTGAAAAATTTTAATTTCGAGCACTTAGGTGTTATGGATCTGATATGTGTCAACCCAGATCACTTAAATAGACTACAAATAACATGTTTCAACATAAAATCCTAACATTTAACATATGATCAAAAGTCAGATTTTCGAATAGGGTTTTATACCTTCTTGATCAATTTTGATTTCTGGCTTCCTGATCTGTTAATGATTTTCGTGGGGCTTGATTTTGTGACTGGTACACTTCAATATTTCGTGGTTTTTAGTAGGAGGAGCTCTTGGATATGTGTTTGTGCAAAATGGCTAACAATTGATCTTTTTCTCTCTCTTGATCTATTTATAGAACACATGTGCAATGTATTTGGCTTATTAAATGGCTGATGGCTGAGATTTAAGGCACATGGGGTGATCTAAGTTGTTCAACAACTCCAATTTTAGCAAGATTTGCAAGCAATCATCAATTATGCAATAAGGGCAAAATGGTCTTTTCGCTTATATTTTTAATGGCATTTGTGTAATCTTGGCACAAATCCTTAGGGTTTAGGGTTTGAACCATTTTAGAGTTTAAAAATAAAAAATAAAAAATTTCCTAGAATTTCCAATTTAGGGTTTGTAAAAATAAAATAATAAATTTTAGTTTCTAAAATACAAAATTAAGGTTTCTTAATTAATTAGGTTTTTAATTACTTAGCACCTTACTAATTAGTTTTAAGATACACTAATTAGCATTAAGCTTTCCAAACCAACAATTAGGGTTTACAATTTAAATAAATTAGGGTTTATAGAATAAATATTAGGATTTCTAGAAATTAATATTTCTAATTATTAATTAGGGTATACCTGATTAATCAAAAAGTCATATAATACCTAGCATGCATGCACCATATAACATTGTTATATAACAGTGTCGAACTCATCTTGAGTTTTAAATTAGGGTTTTCATTTATCAGTAAGTTAATTATTG
Organism: Panax notoginseng; assembly: GCA_016801055.1. Classification (NCBI taxonomy): domain Eukaryota; kingdom Viridiplantae; phylum Streptophyta; class Magnoliopsida; order Apiales; family Araliaceae; genus Panax; species Panax notoginseng. The sequence goes on along the minus strand of CM029018.1, from coordinate 40,707,255 downwards.
ATTTAAGGTTTCTAATTTACTAAATTAGGGTTTTAATTTACAATTAATGTCTCTTATATTTAGGGTTTTTCCTAATTAATCACAACATCATATAATACACATATAAAACAGTCTCGCACTCTAATTTGGATCTCAAATTAGGGCTTAACATTATTACTAGGGTTTTAAAATTAAACCCCATAATTGACCAACCATTATCAATACGGAAATACAGTACATATTCTTAGCACTGAAAAATTAAAATATAATTAATATTATATTATTATTCTCATACCTTGACAATAATTCAAAATTAGGGTTTGGATTCCATATATGATTTATTCTTCATATTTAACCTTAATAATTAAGGTAAAATAATTAACTTAATCGCCTGTTCTAAAATTCATATAATAAAATAATTATTATATTTATTCTAAAAAATCACTCCATATATTATTTAAATAATATATGATTATATTTTCATGAAAAATAGTCAATAAAAATATTTCTACTATAAATTAATTATTATAAGAATATACTTTATAAAAATCCATAATTCTAAAATAAAATTTTTTGTAAATATTTATGTAATAAATATATTTTTATTTACCACATAAATACACATACACATTATCTTGTACAAATCCTCATCCTAAAATAAATTAAAAAAAAATTATACGCAAATTTTTTTATTTATTTATGTAGAAAATATCGGGTTGTTATAGGAGGTTCTAATTGTTGAAGATGAAAATGAGAATATTGTCCGTGAAACTATGAAGGACAATGATGTCCTCGTGTAGTATAAGGTGTTCATTCTTACTTGTCTGAAAAAATAAAAGGAAAATAGTTGTTCTATCTATATATGTTAGGTCGGTGATTTAATTCATTCTTTTAGCTTAGATAGTTTGGTATATATTCTGTGGATGTGGTAATTTGAAACTGCAAATGAATGGTATTAGTGGGATGTATTTTGAATGGTTGATACATTTTGACTTTAAATTTAAATGAGAATTTAGACCTTTTAGCTATATATCATGGCATTAGCATATTGCAGGTGCATTGGTAATATAGGTGAATCACATTTTTTTTTCTTTTTTCATTTTATCTACAATATTTTAAAAACGATGTGGAATCATACCTTCTACAACATTTTTAGTCAGAAAACGTTGTGGAATCATACATTTTACAACGTTTTTAAGCATATACTAATTTACGAAAAACAAATCTACAACGTTTTTTTCTTAAAAAACGTTGTAGAATGTGCTTAACTACAACGTTTTAAAAACGTTGTGTAAGGGTGTCAAATAGACAACATCCTTAACCACGACGTTTTTCTGACTGAAACCACAACATTTTTTCCGCGTTGTCTATTTACTGTTTTGTAGTAGTGAATCCACATCACCGAATTATCCATGCACTACGGGCCAATGATATTCGTTAGTATCACATCCACGAATTATCCATGCACTACAGGCCAAGGATATTCGTTATTATCTCATCCACGAATTATCTATACACTACGGGCCAAGGATATTCGTTATTATCATCAGTGGTCATGATTATGCCAAACAACTGTCCATCAATGCACTACGGCCAAAGATGACTTTCACCACAATATAAACATGAGGATGATGACAATAATATATATAATGAATGGACATGAATAATCAGAGTAATTAGATAAAATAAATCTTAGTGATTTTCAACTTAATTATCCAAAGTCCAAATTGCCAACATGATATCTAGAAAATCGATTAGAATTCCTGATAAAATATAAAGTTCAAGTAATGTAAAGTTCCTGACTCAGACATAATAACTTAAGACTGAATAGAAAGATCCCCTTCAAGTTATTAGATGAAGCACAAACTATTAAATATATTCTAATCCTTTCAGGACTTTTCACCATTTAATGAAAAGCTGAAGAAACGAATAATAATATCTTACCATAATATGGAGTATGAAAGAAAATGATATCCCTTTACCGTAAAAATGACACCCCTTACCAAAATAATGATATCCCTTACCTTAGCATGTGCCTTGATTCTGCTTTCTATGAAATTGATCAACTTAAACATTGCTTGCATTCCTTATCTACACTTGGAGTAAACTTACACTCAACAAAAATACTCACAATATTATACTCACAATATTGTAGTAAAAAGAATTTAATATTTTTAGTGTAGTGATGGTGTGTGTTTAATTGCTCAACCATGCAACCTATTTATACTGAAAATTTAGTAAACAACTAGCATACTCGCTTTGACAAAATAACCATATGAGGTATATAATAATGGTAGTAGAATTTATAGTCCCACAGAGAAAACTAACTTGTACACGTTTTAACAAAATTTGTTCAATAATAGAGTTGTGGTCTAATAAGTGGGTTTTATTCCTACGAATCGGCGTCTAATTTGAGCTTAAACGGTGTTAATTCTTTATGTTTATGTTTTGTTTTTACTTGTTTAGTATTGTTTTGTGTTTAGGTGTGGTGGAGTGGCAATTGGATTCAAAGGGCAAAATTATGGTGAAATTTGGCAAGTTTAGAGCTAAAGAGGACAAACTAACAGAACATAGGCCAGCCGGGCCGGGCTTTTCATGTATAAAACCCCCGTCGGGGTTGCGGATGCAAGTTAGTTAACAGAGGAAATGCCCGCCGGTGTGGACTACTTACAAGGCAAAACCCCCGCCAGGGCGGGGGTACGGGAAAGAGAAGTGACCTGATGCATTTTGGACTGCTGCAACAACGTAAAGAATAGTCATTAGCTCGGATTGGAACTCATTTTGGTGAGGAATTAGCTCGGATTGGAACTCATTTTGGTGAGGAATTAGAGTCAGAATACATGTATTTGTCCTATAATTTACAATAAACAAAAGATTGAAGATGAGAGAAGCAATTAACATCATAGAGGACATATTTTCTGAGCAAGAGCATTGGAGGAAGACTTTGAAGGAGATTTTCACAACAATTGCAGATAAAGGCTATAGAGAAGGGTGGTTTTGGATTTATTCTTCTTCTTTAGTTTTATATCTTTAATTGGGATGATGTTTACTTTATTTAATTCAGTTTTTATTTCATTGATGATGAACTAAATTCTTTATTAGGCTTATAATGGATATTTGGGTTGAGTGATGATTATGTAATCTTTGATTTTTAGTTTAATAAGCTATCTTTCGGTTTATCTATATTGATTTGTGCTTGAGTCTATAAATTTTTTGATCGCCAATTTTATGTGGACTTGTATGAACTCGAGAGATGAAATACGAGTCTAGACTTAGTCAATATAGCATGTGTTCTTGAATTCTGTGAATGAATGGAATCTTGTGAATGTTAGGGTAGAGATATGCTTAACATCGCATGTAATTGGATAGAGAACTTGAACTTCAACCTTCTTTGATTGTAATTCACATAGAGATATAGTGAGTTAGTTAATTAAGGTATTTAACTTAATTCTATCTAATTTGTGGATTTAAGTTAATATGGTTTTAGTGCATCGAGAGGTGGCTAGTTCTACTTGAGTGTTTTTGATTAATAAATTGGGATAGTGAATTAAATCGAGATAAGGTGTAATAATCAGAGTGATGCTTAGAGTGAAGTTGTAAGCTTAATTCTTCAATATTTGTTTGAAAATTTAGTTTTTAGGGTTTGTTGATTGTTTGGTAATTTTCGTATTGTTAATATTTTTAGTTTTAATTCTTAAATTGGTTAGTTTAATAAAATTTGGATTAATAAGAAGCTGGTAATTGTGAGGGTTAATTTCTTGCTAATCTCTGTGGGAACGATACTTGACTTATCACTTTATTACTTGTTGACCATGTATACTTGCGTGTTGTGTGTATATAGATTTTATCCAACAAGTTTTTGGCGCCGTTGCCGGGGATTAGTATAAATTTTAATATTTTTTAATATTAGTTTAATTAGTTCAATTTTACTTAAACAATTTTTATTTTTGTTTTGTTTTGTCTATTTCAGGTTCTTGAAGTCGGTTTATGCAAACTCGGTCCAAAAACCTAAACTTGCTTCCTTTGGAGGACGATATCGAGAAATGGTTTCAGAGGTTAAGTAAGTGGATTAAAGACACAAGGGAAAACTTTGAGAATTCTGAAAAAGAGGAAATAATGGTTGCCAAACACCAGAAAGCGTTGAGAGATTTTGTTACACCTAAGGTGACTAAGCTTCAGACGAGTATCACCAGGCCAGCGATTGCAGCAAATACGTTTGAAATCAGGCCTGGGACGATTCAGATGATCCAAAACTCAGTTCAGTTTGGGGGACTTGCAAATGATGATCCGAATGAACACTTGATCAGTTTTTTGGAGATATATAACACTTTCAGGTATAATGGGGTATCAGATGAAGCAGTCAGGCTTCACTTTTTCCCATTCACTCAGCGGGACAAGGTGAAGAGTTGGTTACAGTCACTACCATTGGGAACAATAACTACATGGGAAGACCTCGCTCAAAAAATTTCTAGCAAAATTCTTCCCACCAGCAAAGACTGCAAAAATGAGGAATGAGATTACTATGTTTGAACAGTAGCACGGGGAATCATTATATGAGGCATGGGAGAGATACAAGGAGTTGCTTAGGAAATGCCCACATCACAGATTACCAAAATGGCTGCAAATGACCACATTCTACAATGGGTTCAATGGGAATCTCAGGACGATTATCGATGCAGCTTCGGGTGGAGCATTTATGGCTAAAAGATATGAGGAAGTGTATGAGTTAGTTGAGACAATGACAGCTAACAACTACTAGTGGCCTACTTCGAGGATGACACAACCTAAGGTGGCTGGGGTTTTAAAGGTAGACGGGGTAACCGCGTTGGCAGCACAAATTATTTCCTTATCAAAGAAAGTGGATACTCTCATAGGGGCATAGCCATAGTAGGTGGCGTATGTGTGCGAGTTATGTGCTGGAGAACATCCTACAGAGCAATGCGCCATTAACCCAAGATCGGTTTAGTTTGTGGGCAGCAATAATAGGATTCCACCACATAATATGTATCAAAATGCCTATAACTAGGGGAATAGAAACCATCCCAATTTGTCATGGAGCAACAATCAAAATCAGCAGGCTCCACAACAATCTTATCCCTCGGGGTTCCATAATCAACATCAACAAATAATTCAGCATAAAGAGAGAAAAACAAATTTAGAATAGTTGTTGTCAAAGTATATAACGAGTAACGAGGCAGTTAAGAAGTCACAAGCAGTAGCCATCAAGAATCTAGAAAATCATATGGGACAACTAGCCTTAGCATTGAACAATAGATCGCAAGGGACTCTACCAAGTGACACCAAAAAGAATCTGAAGGGAAATTCGAACAGTGTTAGGCAATCACTTTGAGAAGTGAAAAACATCTAGATGGGGAAATTACAGAAAATTCAGTTAAAAAGGATAACATAATTGATGAAAACAAAGTGGTTGAAGAGAAACAGGGTGAGGAAAAGCAGGGTGAACAGAAAAAGTTAGATGACATGCTCGTTGTGTATCCTCCACCGCCGTTTTAGCAAAGAGTCCAAAAGCAGAAATTAGATAAGCAATTCGTTAAATTTTTAGAAATTTTTAAGAAACTTCATATTAACATCCCTTTCGCAGAAACCCTAGAGTAGATACCTAGTTATGCTAAATTCATGAAGGAAATTCTGTCTAGAAAAAAGAAGTTGGAGGATTTTGAAACTGTGGCATTAACAGAGGAGTGCAGTGCAGTGTTACAGCAAAAGTTACCACCAAAGTTGAAAGATCTGGGGAGTTTTACCATTCCGTGCACAATTAGGAACATGACATTCAACAAATGTTTATGTGACTTGGGGGCAAGTGTTAACCTTATGCCGTTATCCGTATACACTGAATTGGGTTTACCAGCTCTAAAACTGACCAATATATCTCTACAGTTGGCGGATAAGTCAGTCATGTACCCAAGAGGCATTGTAGAGGATATTATGGTCAAGGTAGACAAATTTATATTACCCGCGGACTTCATAATTCTTGATTTTGAGGAAGATAAGAACATCCAAATCATTCTAGGGAGACCTTTCTTGGCTACGGGTAGGACTCTCATCGATGTGCAAAAAGGTGAACTAAATATGAGGGTCCAAGATCAGGAAGTAAAGTTCAACGTATTCAAAGTCATGAAGTTCCCTATGGATGAAGAGGAGTGTTTCAGGATGGATGTCATCAATAAGATAGTTGACGAAGACATGGTTAAAAGTTTGGCGAATGATCCATTGGAAACCACACTACTAGGGGATGAAGATTTAGATGATCCAGAGTTCGTAGATTATTTGCATATGTTGGATTCCTTGCCACTAGTCAGTAGATTCAAAGCACCATTTGAGCCATTACACATGGAAGAGAAAGCCACGACAAGGATGAAACCTTCATTGGAGGAGCCACCTACACTTGAGCTAAAGCCACTTCCTAAACACCTCAGGTAAGTTTTTGGCGCCGTTGCCGGGGACCTTTTTAGTATAAATCTTAATAGTTTTAGAATATCAGTTTAATTAATCCAGTTTTACTTAGACATTTTTTTTTATTTTTGTTTTGTTTCTTCTATTTCAGGTGTGGTAGTAGTTTATGCAAACTCGGTCCAAAAATCCAGATTTGCTACCTTTTGACGATGACATTAACAAAAGGTTTCAGAGGTTGAGCAAGTGGATCAAGGAAACGAGATAAGAAATTGAAACACCTTAGAAAGAAGAGGAAATGGCAGCCGAAGATCGGAAAGCATTAAGGGACTACGCCACACCCAAGGTGACTGAACTGCAATCAAGCATCGCCAGGCCCGCAATAGCAGCGAATACATTTGAAATTAAGCAAGGGATGATACAAATGATTCAGAATTTAGTTCAATTTGGGGGATTGGCAAATGACGATCCGAACGAGCATCTAGTCAGTTTTTTGGAATTGTGCGACACATTTAGGTTCAATGGGGTGTCAGATGAAGCTGTGAAACTACGATTGTTCCCATTCTCTTTTACGGGACAAGGCAAAGAGCTGGTTACATTCTTTACCATCCGGTTCGATAACTACATGGGAGGATTTAGCTCAAAAATTCCTTGCAAAATTCTTTCCACCAGCGAAAACTGCAGAGATGAGAAACGAGATAACGATGTTTGAACAACAACATGGGGAGTCGTTATATGAGGCTTGGGAGAGATACAAAGAATTGCTCAAAAAATGCCCACATCATGGATTGCCCAAGTGGCTTCAGATGAACACTTTTTACAACGGGGTACATGGGAATCTTAGGACAAGTATTGATGCAGCGTCGGGAGGAGCATTCATGGCTAAGGGTTACCAGGAAGCATACGAGTTGATTGAAACCATGGCGGCTAATAACTACCAGTGGCCCACAACGAGAATGACAGAAGCGAAGGCAGCTGGGATGTTAGAAGTAGATAGTATGACAACGATGCAAGCACAGATATCTGCACTTTTAAAGATGTTGGAATCGGTAACAGTAGCACAAGCACAACAAACACATCAAGTACATCAAGCGGTAATAACATGCGAGTTATGCGCGGGAGAGCACCAAACAGAGTAATGTGCGATTAACCCAGCTGCTGTGCAGTTCATCGGTAGTTACAACAGAATTTTAAAAAACACATTTCAGAACAAGTACAATCAAGGAAATAGGAATCATCCGAATTTCTCATGGAGCACCAATCAGCAAAATCAAGCTTCACGACAAGCATATCCACCAGGATTTCAGAACCAGCAACAACTAGCTCAATATCAAGAAAGGAAATCCAATCTGGAGGAAGTGTTGACAAAATTTATGACATATGCTATATTAACTAGGTCTAGATTCGAATCTCCTCTCTTGATCCATTTAAATCTATAAAGAACTGTTGATCAGGCAATTCATAAATTCACGCTCACATTAACATAGATAAACTGAAGATATATTATTAAATTGGAAATCAAAGCTATAGAATCATCGTTTCACCCAAAGATCCATCACAAGTATAATAAGTGAATTAGTTCAAAACGAATGAACTCAAAACTGAATAATTTGCTGAAAACATCCTTCCAATTACAAATAAGACTAAAGAGAAGAAAAAAATATTAAAAACCCCTTCACGTAGACTCGATTTGTAATCGGTGTGACAGTCTCTAAAAATTTCTCCTCCAAAGTTGCACTTGAATTATGCTTCGCCTGTTGTATGTCCTTCTCCACCAACCTCTCCAAACTCAGCATAAAAAGATATAAATATCAGCTCCACACTTCTCCTAATCCAACTCTAACTCCCCAAGTAAGAAACCAAGTGGAGACATGAAACCTTTTCAAAATCAACCACTCATGAATCAAAAACTCCCACACATACACTCCTACTACTATCTCATTACATAAAGAATTATTAGTTCCCAGCTTAGCCCAACTTCTAGCCAAGCAGCAAAATTCGCCTAATAATCTCGACGCAGTGCGCCCCGCGCTATGTTACATGCACAAGCAGCGCGCCCCCCGCTATCATCCCAGAAGAATTCCTCGCTTCAGCGCGCCCCGCGCTATGGCTCCATGCAGCACAGCGCGCCCCGCGCTATATAATCAGAAACATCCAAATTACTCAAAATCTTCCTCCAATTGCCACATTTTGATTAAGCCCATGTATTATCCTGCAACAAGCAAACAACCTATCAAAAGTAACATGAAATTACCAAAGACTAACAACATATCAAGCTAAACGAACATAAATCGTAGGTTAAAAACCTACTCATCAAATTCCCCCAAACTTAATCGTTGCTTGTCCTCAAGCAAAATGCAATGCAATGTACTAACCTAACTATGAATCCAGAATTAAGATAATAAATATGGTTTGCTCATACGGCCTCAAAAAAACATGTAAACACGTCATACTTCATATCAAAATCATTCCGCACTTGCTATCAATCCGTACATCTTACCCAATTATAACTAATATAGTGTGTGTGTGCAACACTCATGCCAACTAATATTGAATCAAATTCAGTTACATAACCAGTTTCTTATCAGGAATCATACAGCATAAACTAAAAAAAATTTCAAAAACAAACCAGATCAAGATTAGCTCAAACAATTACCCAAGCTCAAGTTCTGAATAGGGTATTCATGCCCACTTCTTTTGCGCCATTTTTTTCTTTCATAGACGGTGGGCTCATTACCCTTATTTTCCCGTCTTTTCTTCTCATCTCATTTTTTTTCTTTTAGATAGATGGTTGGTGAGTGTGTTCTATGCTCCATCTCACGTTTGTGTTTATAGAGAGTATTTCTTCTCAACCCACCACAAGACTCAACTAATTCCCCATATTTTCTTCATACCACTTTTTTTTAATGAGCTTATATACCCCAGTCTTCCCCCAAACTTAGGTTAATGCTATCTCTGTCATTCTTTTCGTTTATACTAGCACTATCCTTTAGAAAATTGTTATGTAACAATTTGAACCAATCCATTAACACAGATGTTATTAACGTGCTATCTTTATTATACTAGTTTTAAGCAAAACAAGATCCACATCTTAATAGAAACCACATCAAGATTCTTATACTTAGTAATATACTTGTCTACACCATCTCAGTTTCGTCATTGGCCAATAATCACATATACAATCTAATAACTGGATTCATGCAACTATATGCCCACGATAATATTTTTTAAATTTTTATTTTTTTAAATTTTTAACATATGGGACTAAAAAATTAGATATGACTAAAAAGCATAAAACAGTACCCCCAAACTTAAAACAAGTAATGACCTCATTACGCCAAAATAATTCAAAGAAAAGTATGAGGCCTTCCCTGTAAACGAGTTACTGCTCATCGTCGTCCTCTGGAAAATATACAGGCAGATTGGAAGGATTTGGCATGACAACTGGAGGTGCAGATGGATTGCAGCGGGAAAACGCATCAGCAAGTGTGTTAAATGCATTTTCATTGTACTCATGCATTAAATCTTGACGTTGAGCCAACCAAAGAAATTGATTCCTTGATGTCCTTGGTGGTGGCTCATGCCTTGGTTCCGCTGTCACTGGGGGTAAGGGTTGTCGGATCATAATATAGCCTTCACCGCGTGAATTTGATCTAGCCCTTTCCCAGGCCTTATACTTCTCAATTTTTGCATGATCATTGATTGCCATCGGGTGTTGGATAGGTTCGGTAGGTTGCCACTGCACTCTTGCTTTTCGGCACAAGTCAGTGATTAAGAATTCGTGCAACAAGCCTCCAGCAGTACTTCCTCGTAACACCCAGTCAATGGACTCTTGAATACATTCCCCCACATTGACATTATAGAAAGCAATTGAGTTGTCCAAATTGAAATGGTGATGTAAAATTCCATACAATAACCGAGCTCGTGCCTTAGTGACTTCGGTCTGATGGCGCGTGGGCATTAATCGAGCACACAAAAATGCGTACCAAGCTTTTCCATAGCGACTAAGTGAAGAGTGTGGAAAGCTTATCTTTTCATTTGTTCCGGTTTGAATGACCCATTGTGTACCCGATTTGCATAATCTAACTATCAATTCGTTTAACTCAGGCAAGTCATCTTCATATCTGTCATCTTGTGGTGCCTCTAACCCAAAATACTCATTAATAGCATCGGCGTGAAATGCCACCGGTTTCCCCAGAACTATGACTACAAAATTGACATACTCCATTGCATTTGCGTAAAACTCTTTCACTATGTTAATTGCCGCTAGAAGTGGTTGTTCGACCAACTGAAACAAATTTCGCTCCACAATTTGCAAAGCCATGTCGCCATCCAAATTAGCATTCGGCTTCAACCCACGTTCGAGCACCAATGTTTTCTTGTCGATGGTTGTCTTGAATCGGTCAGCGGCCCTCTCACACAAATATAGTGTGGTCATACTGAGGCCTAGCAGTGGAGGAAGATGGACGTTATCTTTTATTGGATGACATGGTGGTTTGTGGAGTGAATGGGTTCAAGGTTTGGTTCAGGCGTTTTATCGAACAGTTGGTGGGTGAATTGAGTTTTTCTCCCAAAATAGGATACTTAGTGTAATCTTGCAGGCTGAACTATGAAAATAAACACCAATACCCAATTTTGTCTACTTACTCGATATTCAGACTGGAGAAGATGAGCAAGCAAGAGGTGAGATGTAATTCCTTGCGCTTATTGAACCCCCCCCATTTAAGTATGTCTCCCCAAGTGATTGGTTTAAGGTATGTAATGGATGTAGTGTATAGTTGATATGAATTGGGTGAGTGAAGTTTGGAGTTTAAATAGGAGAGGGGATTCCAACGTGAATTGAATAATAAAAGATGAAAGGTGATGGGGTAGCAATGGAGTAGAAGTTGAAAAGGAGAAGGAGTTATGAGATGTTGTCATGCTTGGTGAATTTAATGAGGATTGGAATTTGAAGTAGTAGAAGAGAAGTGGTGGAATTTTATTTAGTGAAGGACAGGTGAATGAGTTTGATTGGGTGAAGGAGTGGCAAGGTCTCAATTTTAGAAGTAGGCGCCCGGGAAATTAACGCAGCGTGGTCCGCGCTGTGATATAGGAAGATACAGTGCAGTCAGCGCTATTTGGTCAGAAGATCTAGTAAATCTGGCGTGCCCCACGCTGGTTCAAGCGTACCCAACGCTGTGCTGACGGCGAATTAGCGCTCCCAGCGCTATATGGTCTGAATTGTCTGGTCTAGTAGCACGCTCGGTGCTGCTTTTGCCTATTGGAAAGCGCAGCTCGCGCTGTGATGGCAGAATGTTTTCTTCTTTATCCTGCAAATCAATACAAATTTAAGTTAAAAATTTAACGAAAATTAATTACCTATAAAAAGAAAAGGTAAACAAGAAAAGCAAAAGAGTAGAACATGGGTTGCCTCCCAAGTAGCGCTAGTTTTAACGTCGTAAGCCCGACGATGACTCTCTTGTCATTGAGCATCGGCTAGGGTTATGTTGTCAGCATCCCAGTTTGCATCTCTGCCCCAATACTACTTTATCCGTTGACCGTTGACCTTGAATGTCGCTATTGGGTTTCGACTGTAGAGTTCGACTGTGACATGTGGAAACACGATTTTGATGGTGTATGGTCCCAGCCATCTTTACTTCAGCTTACCGGGAAATAACCACAACTGAGAGTTGAACAATAATACCGATTTCCCCAGTTCGAAAGTTATGTGCATACTTTTCTTGTCGTGCCATTTCTTGACATTCTCTTTGTATAGTTTAGCGTTCTCGTATGCCTGAAGTCAGAATTCATCTAGTTCATTTAGTTGTAGCAACCTCTTTCCCCCTACAGCTGCTTGATCGAAGTTTAGTTTCTAAATGGCCCAGTAGGCCTTGTGCTGTAGCTCGACTGGTAGGTGATAGGCCTTTCCATACAATAGTTGGTATGGTGACATTCCTATTGGCGTCTTATAAGCAGTCTGGTATGCCCATAGTGCGTCATCCAACCGAAGTGATCAATCCTTCCGACTCGGATTTACGACCTTTTCTAATATTTTAGTAACTTCTCTGTTCGAAACCTCAGCCTGTCCATTTGTTTGAGGGTGATATGCTATAGTCACCTTGTGATTAACCCCATACTTAGCCAAAAGAGCAGTAAAGGCTTTGTTGTAGAAGTGACTACCTTCGTCACTTATTATTGCTCTTGGCATGCCAAACCTCGTGAAAATGTTTTTCTATAGGAATTTGAGGACCACCTTGGCATCGTTAGATGGTAATGCTGCAGCTTCAACCCATTTCGAGACGTAATCCACCGCGAGTAGAATGTATTAATTGCTCAAGGACGAAGGGAATGACCCCATGAAATCGATGCCCCATACATCAAAGATTTCCACTTCAAGAATTGTTTGAAGGGGCATCTCATTCCGTTTAGATATGGTTCCCACCCTTTGGCATCTATCATATGTTTTCACAAATTGGTGGGCTTCTTTGAACAATGTAGGCCAATAAAACCCAGATTGAAGCACTTTTGTCGCTGTGCGCTCACTCCCATAATTTCCACCATATGCCGATGAGTGACATTCCTATAATATGTTGTGCACTTCACTGTAGGGGATACACCTTCTAGTCATCTTGTCGGCGCACTGTTTGAATAAATAAGGCTCATCCCACATGTACCACTTGACATCATGAAGAAACTTCTTTTTCTGTTGTCGTGTAAGGTCAGGGGGAAGCATTTTGCTCACCGCATAATTTGCAAAGTTTGCATACCACGGATATTCTGCATTTAACCCAAATAGTTGCTCATCCGGGAATGACTCGTTGATTACACATTTATCTTCATTCTTTTTCTCCTGATTCTTAAGCCTTGATAAATGGTCGGCAACTTGATTCTCCGTCCTCTTTCTATCTTTAATTTCTAAATCGAACTCTTGAAGTAGGAGAATCCACTGGATAAGGCGTGGCTTAGCATCTTTTTTCGCTATTAGGTACCGAATCGTCGAATGGTCCGTATAGACTATCACCATAGTCCCGATCAAGTATGCCCTGAATTTGTCGAATGCGTACACCACTGCAAGCAATTCCTTTTCCGTGGTAGTGTAATTCATTTGGGTCTCTGTGAGTGTTTTGCTTACATAGTATATGGCGTGAAACACCTTGTCTCATCTTTGTCCCAAAACAGCCCCAACCGCATAGTCGCTCTCATCACACATAAGCTCGAATGGCATTTTCCAGTCCGGTGCGACTATCACGGGGCTATAGTTAATTTCTTTTTCAATAGGTCAAACGCTGACTTACATTCCGCAGAAAAGCTGAAAGTAGCATCCTTCTCTAAAAGACTGCATAGAGGTTTTGCAATCTTAGAGATATCTTTTATAAACCTCTTGTAGAACCCAGCATGCCCCAGAAAACTTCTAATACCCTTAACTGAGCTTGGTGGAGGCAGTTTCTCGATCGTATCCAGCTTTGCTTTGTCCACCTCTAGTCCTTGAGCCGACACCTTATGGCCCAAAATTATGCCCTCTTCAACCATGAAGTGACATTTCTCCCAATTAAGTATGAGGTTTGTATCCTTACATCGCTGCAAAACTATGACCAAATTTTCTAGACAAGTATCAAAATTATCTCCGGAGACCAAGAAATCGTCCATGAAAATGTCAACATTCTTCTCCACCATATCTGAAAAAATAGCCATCATACACTGTTGGAAAGTTGCTGGTGCGTTGCATAGTTCGAATGACATCCTCCTGAATGAAAATGTACCATAAGGGCATGTAAATGTTGTCTTTTCTTGATCCTCAAGAGCGATGGTGATCTGATTATGACCCGAGTATCCATCCAATAAATAGTAAAACTCATGTCCCGCTAATCTGTCTAACATTTGATCGATAAATAGTAGCGGGAAGTGATCTTTTCGGGTTGCCTTATTCAACCTCCTATAATCGATGCACACCCTCCAACCTGTCACTGTCCTTGTTGGAATTAACTCATTGTCCTCATTTTGTATCACCGTCATTCCCCCTTTTTTTGGCACACAATGAACCGGACTAACCCATTTACTGTCGAAAATTTGATATATGATCCCGGCATCCAATAATTTCAGAATTTCCTTCTTAACTACTTCCTTCATAATTGGGTTAAGTCGACGTTGATGCTCCACCAATGGTCTTGCATCATCCTCCATCGGAATCTTGTGCATGCAAAATGACGGGCTAATTCCCTTTATATCCGTAATCGTCCATCCAATCGCTAATTTGTGATCCCTAAGCACCCTCAGCAACTTTTCTTCCTGCAATTCGTTAAGTGTAGCAGAAAAAATTACAAGTAAAGAATTTGAATTGCCTAAATACGCATTCCTGGGATGTTTAGGGAGTGGCTTAAGCTCCAATGTTGGTGGCTCCTCCAATGACGATTTCAGTTTTTTAGCAGCTTTTTCCTCCATGTTCAAAGGTTCAAACGGTGCTCTGAATCGGCTAACTCGTGGCAAAGAGTCTAGCATCTATAATAAGTCGACAAATTCTGGGTCGTCTTTTTCTTCATCCCCCAACAAGATTGTTTCCAACGGATCGTTGACCAAACTCTTGCTAATATCTTCGCTGGTGATTTGCTCAATTAAATCCATCTGAAAACATTATTCCTCATCCGTAGGGTATTTCATGCCCTTGAACACATTAAATTTTATTTCTTGATCTTGGACTCTCATAGTAAGTTCTCCTTTGTGCACGTCTATGAGTGTCCTTTCCGTGGCCAAAAAAGGTCTCCCTAAGATAATCGGGATGTTCTTATCCTAGTCGAAATCCAGAATGATAAAGTCGGCAGGGAATATAAACTTATCCACTTTAACCAAAATGTCCTCTACAATACCTCTCGGATATGTAACTGACCTATCCGCTAACTGCAATGAAATATTTGTAGGCTTTGGCGTGGGCAAACCCAATTCTGAGTATACTGACAATGGCATTAGGTTTATACTTGCTCCCAAATCACATAAACATTTGTTAAACGACATTTTCCCGATCGTGCACGGGATAGTAAAGCTCCCCGGGTCTTTGAGTTTTGGTGGTAGCTTTTTATGTAACACCGCACTACACTCCTCTGTTAGTGCCACTGTTTCAAATTCTTCCCATTTCTTTTTCCTCAACAGAATTCCTTTCATAAACTTCGCATAACTCGGCATTTGCTCTAGGGCCTCTGCGAATGGGATATTAATCTGGAGTTTCTTGAACACGTCTAAAAACCTTGCGAACTGCTTATCTGACTTCGGTTTTTGCACCCTCTGCTGAAACGGTGGTGGAGGGTAAACAGTTGGCTTATTTTTTAACTTTATTTCCTCGTCCTTGTTACCTTCCCCCACGTTACTGTCATCCACCTTTTCCTCCGGTGTCGCTGAATTTTCTGCATTATTACCCCCGAGATGATTTCCAATTCTCAACATAACTGCTTGACATTGCTCATGACTTCCCTTCGGATTTCTCTCAGGGTCGCTAGGTAATGTTCCTTGTGGTCTGTTATTCAATGCCAATGCAATTTGACTTATCTGATTCTCTAGATTTTTTATAGCCATCTTGTGTGATTTCGTAGCAATAACTTAATTTTTTATAGCCAAATCGGTGCTAGTCATGAATTTTGCCAACACTTCCTCCATAAACACAAGCGTGAGATGGAGCCTAAAACGCACTCACCAACCATCTATCTAAAAGAAAAAAAAATGAGATGAGAAGAAAAGACGGGAAAATAAGGGTAATGAGCCCACCGTCTATGAAAGAAAAAAATGGTGCAAAAGAAGTGAGCATGAATACCCTATTCGGAACTTGAGCTTGGGTAATTATTTGAGCTAAGCTTGATCTGGTTTGTTTTTGGAATTTTTTTTAGTTTATGCTGTATGATTCCTGATAAGAAATTGGTTATGTAACTGAATTTGATTCAATATCAGTTGGCATGAGTGTTGCACACACACACTGTATTAGTTATAACAGGGTAAGATGTACGGATTGATAGCAAGTGCGGAATGATTTTGATATGAAGTATGACGTGTTTACATGTTTTTCTGAGGCCGTATGAGCAAATCATATTTATTATCTTAATTCTGGATTCATAGTTAGGTTAGTACATTGCATTGCAGTTTGCTTGAGGACAAATGAGGATTAAGTTTGGGGGAATTTGATGAGTAGGTTTTTAACCTATGATTTATGTTCGTTTAGCTTGATATATTGTTAGTCTTTGGTAATTTCATGTTACTTTTGATAGGTTGTTTGCTTGTTGCAGGATAATACATGGGCTTAATCAAAATGTGATCAAAATGTGGCAATTAGAGGAAGATTTCGAGTAATTTGGATGTTTCTGATTACATAGTGCGGGGCGTGCTGTGCTGCATGGAGCCATAGCGCGGGGCGCGCTGGAGCGAGGAATTCTTCTAGGATGATAGCGCGGGGCGCGCTGCGTCGGGATTGTTGGGCGAATTTTACTGTTTGGCTAGAAGTTGGGCTATGCTGGGAACTAATAATTCTTTATGTAATGAGATAGTAGTAGGAGTGTATGTGTGGGAGTTTTTGATTCATGAGTGGTTGATTTTGAAAAGGTTTCATGTATCCACTTGGTTTCTTACTTGGGGAGTTAGAGTTGGATTAGGAGAAGTGTGGAGCAAATATTGATATCTTTTTATGCTGAGTTTGGAGAGGTTGGTGGAGAAGGAGATACAACAGACGAAGCATAATTCAAGTGCAACTTTGGAGGAGAAATTTTTGGAGATTGTCACGCCGATTACAAATCGAGTCTACGTGAAGGGGTTTTTAATATTTTTTTCTTCTCTTTAGTCTTATTTGTAATTGGAAGGATGTTTTCAACAAATTATTCAGTTTTGAGTTCATTCATTATGAACTAATTCACTTATTAGACTTATGATGGATCTTTGGGTGAAACGATGAATCTATAGCTTTGATTTCCAATTTAATAATATATCTTCAGTTTATCTATGTTAATGTGAGCGAGAATTTATGAATTGCCTGATCAACAGTTCTTTGTGGATTTGAATGGAATCGAGAGAGGAGATTCAAATCTAGACCTAGTTAATATAGCATGTGTCATGAATTTTGTCGATAGCAGATTTTTGATTATTGTTAAGGTAGAGATACGCTTGACATCACATGTAATCGTATAGAAAGCTTGGACTTAAACCTTCTTTAATTGCAGTTCTCATAGAGATATAGTGAGTTGGTTAACTTAGGTGTTTAACAGATTTCTATCTTAATTGTGGATTGATGTTAATATGGTATTAGTGCATCGAGAGGTGGCTAGTATTACATTTGTGTTCTTTATTAATAAACTAGGATATTAAATTGAGTTGGAATAAATGTTTGAAAATCAGAGTGAAGCTAAGGGTGAAATCATAAGTCTAATTCTCCATTAATTGTTTGAAATTCCGGATTAAGATATTGGTGACTGTTTTGTGATAGTTTGTTTATTTATTAACTTAGTTTCTATAAATTAAAATCATTGAATTGATTAGTTTAATAAAACTAGAATTAATAGAAAATTGATAATTGTGAAGTTAAGTTTCTTATTGAATTGTCTCAGTGGGAACGATACTCTATTCATCACTTTATTACTTGTTGACCACGTACACTTACATGTTTTGAGCGTAATTAGATTTTAGCCAACAATGCATACTTAGGCAATTCTAATACTTTACTTGTTATTATTGCTTCTGTGCTTAACGAAATGCAGGAAAATAAGTTGCTAAGTGTTGATCGATTTCACAATCAATATATGCGTGCAAGTATACACGGTCAACAAGTAGTAAAGTGATAAGAAAAATATCGTTCCCATAAGGAAGTATTTAATAAAAATCACCAAGTATTAGTTCTTAACAAAACTAATTTTATTTAAACAATCGATTTAGTGTTGTGAATTAAAATATATAATTAAACTACTACTACTACCACTAGTTAAGAATCTGGTTATGGAGATTTAAGATTACAACTTCACTTATATTAAAACACTTCTTATTAATTATGCTCACTATATATTCTGGATTGTTAATAAGGAACTTATTAGTATTTATAACCTCCTTCCGATGCATCACAAATATATTAATCCAAATCCACAATTGATAGAATTGAATTAAACACCCGAATTAACTAATTCACTATATTCCTATGTGAATTACAATTAAAAAGGATTTAAAGTACTGGTTCCCTATCAGATTACACGTGGCGTGAAGGCATATCCCTATCCTAAACACAAATCATGAATTCCAACACCATGCAGAAAACAAAATCACATGCTATTATGGCCAGATCTAAATCTATATTTCATCTCCCAACTCCATATAGATTATCATGGTAATTGTTAGCTAGACAATTAAACAATTAAACATAATCATAATAGACAATCCATAGAATAGATCACAATAATTAATAAAGAAGCATACTAAAATAAGTTATGCAATAAGATCCGTTGCAATCTTAAACAAGAAATTTACTTCATTGTTATTGAATTAAAATCAAGAATCCATAATTGAATAAACATTAAAAGATAAAAGTAAGATTAGAGAAGAGAATAAAATCTATTCTCAGCAGTCTTGAGACTCCTCTTCCACTCCTGCTTTGAATCTTCAGTGTTCTTTAAGTTCCTTCAATCTCCAATGGTTAATTAAGAACTAGGGTTTATGAATGAATTCCTACTCTAATGGAGTGTATCTCTAATCTAATCTATGTAATCCCCCCTTATTCTATGCCTCCCATCATGTATTTATAGGCTACAAGTCAAATTTTTAGCTTAGGAGCAAACCTAATCCAACTTGGAGTCAAAAAAGTATCAAAATTCACCCCAAAACCCGTCCCAGCTTGACCAGGTCCGTCTCCAGCGCCCCAACACTGCTCACGGCGATGGGATTCTGCCCCTTAGTGCCCCGGCGCTGGAAATAGGCAAGGAATGGGCACTGTAACAACCCGATATTTTCTATATAATTACATCAGAAATTTTGCGTATAAATTTTTCTAAGGATGGAGATTTGTACAAGATAAGGTGTATATGTATTTATGTGATAAATAAAAATACATTTATTACATGAATATTTACAAATAATTTTATTTTAGAATTAATGATTATTATAAATAATATTCGTATAATAATTAATTTTATAATAGAAATGTTTTTATTAATTATTTTTCGTAAAAATATAATCATATATTATTTAAATAATATATGAAGTGATTTTTAGAATAATTATAATAATTATTTTATTATATGAATTTTAGTACAGATTATTAAGTTAATTATTTTACCTTAATTATTAAGGTTAAATATGGAAGAATAAATCAGATACGGAATCCAAACCCTAATTTTGATTTTTTATCAAGGGATGAGAATAATAATATAATATTAATTATATTTTTAATTTTCAGTGCTATAAATAGGTACAATATGTATGAACTGACAATGGTGGGTCAATTATGGTGTATTATGTCAAACCCTAATTTCACTGTGGAAAACCCTAAATTGAAACTCAATTGTGAGTTTAAGTCTGTTATATAACTGTGTTATATGATTTATGTTGTGTATTAAATGATTAATTAGGTAAACCCTAATTAAAATCTAGAAACCCTAATCTTTAGAAAAAATCGTAATTATAAAACCCTAATTTGAAACCTAAACTAGAGTTTGTGATTAGTCAGAAATTGTGTTAATGTGATTAATATCATGTATAGTAGGTTTTATTGCTAATTATGGAAAACTTAATTAGTAATTTAAAATCCTAATATCTAGAAACCCTAATTTGGTAATTAAGGAAATTCTAATTTCAAAATTTTAGAAACTAAATTTTTTTTGTACAAACCCTAAATTACTAGATATTACAAATGATTTGTTCTAGACCTTAGGGTTAAACCCTAAGGGTCAAATCCTGAGGGTTTGCAAGATTACAAGAATGCCATTAAATTTATGAGCAAAGTGACCAAAATGCCCCTGTAGCATTATTTAAGATAACTTGTGTATATTGCAATAATTGAGTTGGTGAACTACTTCAACCACCCCGTGTGACTTAAAATGCCAGCAAACCAAGCAACCTCGGCCAATTCATGCATCTAGCATCATATATATAAAGATTGGAGAGAGAGAAATGTCATTTGGTAGCCTAAATTTTTGCACAACCCTCAACCATTCTCTCTCAACCCCAAACCTCCAAAATTTCCTTCATATATCAGTCATAAATCTAACCCCACGAAATTCACTAACAAATCAGAAGCTAAAATACAAGATAAATCAAAGAAAATGTATAAACCCTAGCCATGAAATCTGACCATCGATCTTGTATTAGATGTTAGGTTTAAATGTTAGAATATGTTATTTGTAGTCCATATAGATGATATGGGTTGATAGATGTTAGATCCATAACATCTATAGGCTCGGATTTGAAGATTTTCAAAATATGGAAAACTAAGAAATATGGTCTGATAACATAATGTCAGATCCCATAGATCTCAGTATGTTTTGTGTTTTTGTTGTTTTAATGTTTGATCTTGTAGTATGTTATATGGACTTTGCTCTGGACTTGAAATCATGCTTAGATCATGTCCAGAACAAACGTTATTCAAGGTCAAACTCAGTTGACCGAGCATGACCAAGAGTTTCTAGGCAACCCAAAAACTCAAGAAAACTGTCTGACAACATTTTCTCAAGCCAATAACTGTCAGGTGTTAAGTGTTTTGTTGATGTTGTTGTATCTAATTTGTAGCCTGTTAGTTGTACTCCAGATCCATGCTTTTAAATCACTCAAACAACCAACAGATTGTAAGTAGTGGATGGTCAAAGTATCCTACTCGGCATTGACTTACATTTTTTGGGCAACCCAGAATCTGTTCTTCAGTGTCTGACAAGATGTTCCTGATCCCAGATCTTTCATTCTTTTGATGTTTTGATTGTGTTAATGTATCTAGACTATACTCTGGTATGTGTACTACATATATGTGCTCAGACATCACCTAGATAACCAACAGAATGAAAGTTATTTAAGGTCAAACTACCCTGCTCGTTCACAGATGCGGTTTTTTGGAAAACCCAGAAACCGTATGAACAAGGTTTTCTGACAACCTTTGACCGGTTGCTATCTGATGATTTTGATGTAGTTAGGTTAACCTGATGACTGATAAATGTACCTTAACATGTATACTAAAATCTTGAACCATTATAACATCTTTAAAGAGAGCAGAACCTATAGGAATTTAAGCCGCAAAATGAACCCTTGAATCTGTTTGGGTTTCAGCGCCCCCGTGTTGGGACATTTTTTTGGAATTTTTTGCTCTGACGTCCTTTGGGAAAATGGCCAAAACATCTTCGTCCAAACTCCGATTTCGATGATTCAAGACGTTCCACAAAGTGAAGACGTAGATCTACAACTTTCGTTCTTTGAGTTTTTCGAAATAAGGGTTGGAGTAATGCTAAAATATGCCCTGAAGTGGGTGCTATGTAAATGGCAAGCCGAAAATGTGAATCTAGCAACCCCAAATGTCGATCCAAGTAACTTTTTTCTCAATTCCTACAAAAGAACATAAAGCATGCGTGAATAGACACAAAGACTTAAAAACATCCAAAAGATTATGCTCAAACGCACTCAATTATGGGTATAAAACTCACTTATCAAATACCCCCAAACTTAAACCTTTGTTTGTCCTAAAGCAAAAAGACAAAAGAACTAAAAATAAACAACCTAACTCAACTACATGAATGCATATGCATGATGTGACACCCCCAAAATAGGTATACAACACCCATTCTGAGTTGCCAAAATACACGGTACAGAAACAACTACATCTTTATTATTACAACACAAGAACTGTGAGTTTAAATACAAATATTGTCATTTAGACAATATCCACACTCAAATAAGTCCTCATTACAATTATTGATACATTATTTCACAAAAATGGTGAGGACTACTAAAGTAACTTCTAGAACCATCATTCCATACCCCGACTAGTACTCGCTACATTCTCGCCTCCTGAGAAAAATGGAACAAAAAGAAAAAGGGTGAGCTCAACTAGCCCAGTAAAGAACATTATGACTAAGATAATACATAACAAATTATCGTTAGTCTTCAACAGGGAAAAATCTAATAGAATACAATAGACAACAAGTTTTAAATCAATAACTGCAGCGGAAACAACAAACCATTAGAAGAGTCAAGTAGAGAATGAGTTCTACTATCTTCTAAGATTTAAAAGTCCATCATCAATATTTTATCCCTGTAACAGCAATCAATAACCATCTTTAATCAAATATTCATCTTTGCACTACAGGCCAAAGATATTTATTTGTATCACCAGTCGGTCATGTTCATCTCAACACCTGTTCATCTTTACACTACGGGCTAAAGATATTCATCAGTTAATCATTCATCTTTGCACTACGGGCCAAAGATATTCAGTAATATCATCATTTAGGACTGAGGATGATGAAAAATATCTTAAAGAAAACGAATCCAGTGAAACAAAATAACAAATATTAAGGATTCGTATTTCGATTTATTCATGTCCAAAAATACCTTATAATTATTCATAGTGAAGTAGAATTCAAGAATGATCAAAACATGGATACAATCAAAGCTAGTACCCAGAATAGATATTTTGGACGAAAAGAAGAAAATTTTATTTTTCGGTGAATAGTAACTCGTGAATAGTAACTCGTGAATAGTAACTCATGAATAGTAACCCCGACGTGAAAAGTTCCAATTTTGATAAAAATTTCCAACCAATATTTCGGCATAATGATATTGAAGAAATAATAGTATTTTTGAATAAAATAACATCCCTTACCTCGTAAAGACAGTACTTCTGGTCGGAATACCGGTATAAGGCTGAAAGACACTTGCTCTGATGAATAGAAACTCTCAAAGTATCTAAATACTCACAAAATACACTCAATAATCTAGAGACAGAAAGAGAGAAAACTTGTTTCTGGTGTGATTTTCAATTCTAACTTAGCCCTCTATTTATAGGAAAATGTTAGCACGCCGAAGCAGACTTAACCTGCAACCTTATGGCTTTACCTGCTACTATTCCCACCCACCACATTTGAATAAAAATCTCAGCACATTTCTTCACCAACCAAGAGTGGGGCCCACCAATTTTAGAATTTTCTACCAAAATGATTAACTCCGAAAATTCAACAATTTCTGAACCAGTCATCTCGTAAAATTCATAATAAATCATACATTCATTTTTAACAGTTCAAAATTTGTGGACATATACTCAACTTATATATGTATAACATATCCAAAAATTACCACGATCCAACGGTCGGATTAAAAATTATAACCCCCGCAAAATATCTCAAAAACCCTAATTTTTAATACCTCCATTCCGACAAAAATACTGATAAAAACCTCAACATTAACTCCTTCATTTTTAACCACAAAAATATATCCCTCATTTATATCCACAAAAAATAAATATTTCCTTATCATATGAATCAATAATTAATTATTCACAAATAATATTATAGAATCACATTTATGACAACCAGGCCGTTCTCAGGAAAGAGGGGGCTTTCCAATAAGGATTTCTCCTTACTGGCGCGCAATTAGATGACCAAACCTCTCCTTAGACAGAACTTTCTAGACATTGCCAATAATGTTATCTAATAATATTATTCAAATAATATGAATTATTGATCTGATAATGGAAAATACTGTGCAACAACAATTATTGAAACAACAATAATATAAAATATCAACGCAACAATTATTGAATTAATAAAATAAAATATTGAACAATAACTACTGTAACAATTATTGAGTAGTGCCTTCTTACGTAAGAATTAATAATTGGTGCAATACCGTGTGCTACTGTATTTTAACCACTGGGTATTCCAACAGTATTCACGGTAATAACTACGCCGTTATTTATAAATAACTTATACTTGTCGTTTTCTTCATCCAATCGCTTTTCGTTATGGGGCCCACACAAGGCTGCGCCGTCATACGAATATTCCCCGACAGCAAGAATATTCCATGACCAAACGAATATTCCCCGACAAAATGAATATTTTATAACCACTTGCTTATTTTGCAAAATTTGCACATTTCACCCATAACCAAAGTATTATATCAAATTAACCCCTTATTATTCACAATAATATTTAGAGAGAATTTGATTTTATTCATTAATAAGCTGGGGTCTTACACATGATCTGCTTCCTAATATACCAACGAACCTAGTATTAAATCAGTATGATATATAGCAACAGGCCTCAAAGATACCAATGATACTAAAATAATATATCCAATCAAGTCAAAGTCCTTAACTCTAACCAGTTTGTCAATCCAAACCTGTCATCACTCTTGTTGTCCGTGTGTGCTTGTTAACCATTCTAACCAACCATAGTTCAAGATAATCACATAACAAACTTCTTAGAAGGAAAATTTTAGTTCCAATTCAATTACTTTTTTGAACATGACAACTCCGGTTAAAACGAAGCAATTACCAAGTCTAAGGGTAAATACAAGATTTATTTATATTTTTATTCAATCATGAGGGCATTTGTGCTCTTTCTCGTGTTTTATTCATTTTTTTATTTTTCTCACGGCTGTGCAATGTCTTATTACCTTAGGCTTTTCAATGCTACCTTAACGAGCTTTCGACCAACGACTCCTAAGCCATTAAGACCTTAGGGTGCTAGGTGTAAAGACAATCCTCTCGGGCTTACTTACTCAAGTAACAAAGACCACAAAACTAGACAAGCATGCCGCGGTGTTTATT
Source organism: Panax notoginseng (assembly GCA_016801055.1). NCBI lineage: Eukaryota > Viridiplantae > Streptophyta > Magnoliopsida > Apiales > Araliaceae > Panax > Panax notoginseng. The sequence continues at coordinate 40,682,135 of CM029018.1, read as the reverse complement.
CATTTTTTTTCTTTTTCTGGATTTTCTATTTTTTTTCTTTTCAATTTTTCTTTTTTTCTTTTTTCTTTTTCATTTTGTATATATATACCCAATAGATTCCCCCAAACTCAAGCTTTTACGTCATTCCAACCTTTACCGCCAGTTCACTAATTTCTTTAAATTTTAACTAAGATTTTCCTTTAGAAACAAATTATGAAACCCTTGAACCAAGTGGATTAAAACAGTTAAACTTTAAGTGCTAACTAGTTACATAAGTTTCGGATAGGCTCAGATTATCATCATAATTAAAACTAGAACTCATCATCAATTATCAACACTGTTCAAGTTAACTTGCAAAACCAATCTTATCAAAGGCCGAGCTATGACCACACCAATCGATCGCACAGATTCATACAAAAAATGCAATTATACTACATGAACACATACTAATGCACCACATATATGCATATGCAATTAACTACCATATATTATATGCACACTAACTACAAAAATACAATGCTAACACGTAAAAATAACGAACTACAATGCAAATAACTAGCTATATGCAATACAACACTAAAATGCCCCCAAACTTAAACTAGACATTGTCCTCAATGGCTGAAATAGAAAAAAGTAAAGCAGAGGACTTCCCTGAAAATATAGCAATCTTCCTCCTTGTCCGCTAAGTTTGGAGAATAGGCTAGACACATGGAACAAATTGGGCACAACACTTGAATTTGACTTAAATAACCTGTAAAATCAGGATATAAACAATTTTATTAAATCCTAAATAAATGCAAATTAAAAACTACTAATATAAAACCTAATAAAAAAACTAAAAATTAAACTTGGGTTGCCTCCTAATAAGCACTTGTTTTATAGTCTCAGTCTGACTTCTTCAATTCTCTATCCAATTCTCCTTCGAAAATTGAGAAATACTCCATCCATCAGTAGCAATGTCTCTTTTGGGAGGTTCCCATTTGCAAAGGTCCTTGAATTAAATTCATCCAACATGATCTTTTTAGATAGGATCCCCATTAAGTATGGGAAACCACTAGGTGTTTTCCCCATTATGTTTGTGATCAAATTGTGGCAGGGAAGCTTGTCAAACACAACAGGGTCTTCTTCTATCTTCCCTTTCTCATCCCACAACGGTTCTAAAGTTGGGCTAGCTCTCATATCACATATAGCCTTGCGTATGACATGACTACCAATTGGACACGGTCTTACAAAACGGCCTGTATCCTTGAAATTTGGTGGAGAAGGTACATGGGTCACTATCAAAATTGGTTCATCTTCGTTGGTACTCAAAGTTAGATCTTCGCCGATCTCCTTTTCTTGGTCCCCAAGTGTCTCTTCTCTTTTAACATCTATATCATTTGGCACCTCCGGTTGCAGATTTGGTTTGGGCTCGCCATCAGTCTCGGAATCCATGTCATAGGGCCAAGTGTATTGAGGACAAATTTTCGAGGTATTAAGTAGTTGTTCCATCTGGTTTGAAAAAATTTGAGTCGATATCTATTGATTAATCCTCCTCTCCTTACTTGAAGCTATGAACTTGGACATAATTTCCTCCAAATTTGAATGTTCTTCCTGTTGTAGTGGAGATGGACACGAGAACTCCGGTTAGTATGTTGGATTTGGAACATAAAATTGATCTTGATACGTATGGCTCCATGAAAAATTCGGGTGATATCCCCAATTCTGATAATAGTTGTTGGGATAAGCATAATTATTGGGGTAATCACCGCCATACGATACCGGCTCAAAACTGGTGGTGCATTGATGGCTCAGATGATTTCCAACACAATAATCACAAGTAACCGCCATACTTTGACAACGTTGTGCTGTAAAAGCGTCCAACCTCCTCGAAAGTGTCTCAATCTGTGCTGACAATGCAGAAAGTGTCGCGAGTCCATCAATCTCCGCTACCCTTGGCTGAGTCATTCTCGTATACGACCATTGATAATTAAATTCCTCCATGGTACCTGAAAAGAAAGAAAAAAATAGAAAGAGAATTAAAGAAAATAATAATAAAAATGTTTAAATTAAAACTAATTAGATAAAAATTAATATCGGGAAAATTATTAAACTAATTTCCCGACAACGGCGCCAAAAACTTATTGATCGATTTCACAATCAATATATGCGTGCAAGTATACACGGTCAATAAGTAATAAAGTGATAAGAAAAGTACCGTTCCCACGAGAAATTGTTTAATAAAAATCACAAAGTATTAGTTCTTAACAAAACTAATTTTATTTAAACAATCGATTTAGTGTTGTGAATTAAAATATATAATTAAACTACTACTACTACCACTAGTTAAAAATCAGGTTATGGAGATTTAAGATTACAACTTGACTTATTGTTTCACTTATATTAATACACTTATTAATTATGCTCACTATATATTCTGGATTGTTAATCAGGAACTTATTAGTATTTATAACCACCTTCTGATGCATCACAAACATATTAATCCAAATCCACAATTGAGAGAATTGAATTAAACACCCTAATTAACTAATTCACTATATTCCTATTTGAATTACAATTAAAAAGGATTTAAAGTACATGTTCCCTATCAAATTACACGTGGCGTAAAGGCATATCCCTATCCTAAACACAAATCATGAATTCCAACACCATGCAGAAAACACAATCACATGCTATTATGATCAGATCTAAATCTATATTTCATCTCCCAAATCCATATAGATTGTCATGATAATTGTTAGCTAGACAATTAAACAATTAAACATAATCATAATAGACAATCCATAGAATAGATCACAATAATTAATAGATAAGCATACTAAAATAAGCTATACAATAAGATCTGTTGCAATCTTAAACAAGAAATTTAGTTCATTGTTATTGAATTAAAATAAAGAATCCATAATTAAATAAACATTAAAAGATAAAAGTAATATTAGAGAAGAGAATAAAATCTGTTGTCAGCAGTCTTCAGACTCCTCTTTCACTCCTGCATTTGAATCTTCAGTGTTCTTCAAGTTACTTCAATCTCCAATGGTTAATTAATAACTAGGGGTTATGAATGAATTCCTACTCTAATGGACTGTATCTCTAATCTAATATGTGTAATCCTCTCTTATTCTATGCCTCCCATCATGTGTTTATAGGATACAAGTCCAATTTTTAGCTTAGGAGCAAACCCAATCCAATTTATAGTAAAAAAAGTATCAAAATTCTCCCCAAAATGCGTCCTAGCTTCCCAATGCCCCAACGCTGCTCATGGCACTGGGATTCTGCCCCCTAACGCCCCGGTGCTGGAAATAGGCAAGGAATAGGTGCCCCCGCGCTGGGGCTTTTTTAAAAATTTTCTACTCTAACATCCATTGGGAGAATGACCATCACTTCTTCGTTCAAACTCCAATTTCGATGATTCAAGATGTTCCGAAAAGAGAAGACGTAGATCTACAAATTGTGTTCTTTGAGTTTTCTGAAATAATGGCTGGAACAATGCTGAAATTGGCTCTGAAGTGGGTGTTATGTAAATGGCATGCCAAAAACGTGAATCTATAAACCCCAAACGTCGATCCAAGTAACTTTTGTCCCAATTCCTACAAAAAAAGCATAAAACATGCATGAATAGACACAAACACTTAAAAACATCCAAAAGATTATGCTCAGACGCACTCAATTATGGGTATAAAACTCAGTCATCACTAAGAGTGCTAAGAGAATATAAATCAGCTATAGGATGGACAATCGCAGATATCAAAGGAATCAGTCCATCCTTCTGCATGCATAAAATCCTCATGGAAGAGGATTCAAAGCCAACAGTGGAACAACAGAGACGGCTAAACCCAATAGTGAAAGAAGTGGTGTCGATGTCGGGATTTTTATTTATCCCTTTTCTGTTATTGTCTTTTGGTGTTCTCATGTTAGGTGAGATTTGTTTGAAAAACCAAGTTGTGAAAAGGTCCGACATGTATATGTCGACGATTGGACTATAAAAGTCGCCAGTTAATTTTTTAAATGGTTGTACTAACATAACCGAAAAAAGGTTTTCACATTGACCTAGTGATGTTACACTGCTTAATGGGTCTGTAAAACCGGGATTCGTTAGGGTCTGGGGACTTGATTATACGGAGAGAAGGTATTAGGCACCCCCTGACATCCGTGTTGCCACTGTGACCGCCACTTTTAATTTAAACTGTTATATGAATGTGTGTGTGTGTGTGGATCAATGTGCAATTATTTAGAAGTAGTGCTATACCTCGTTCGCACCTATATACAAAGGGTTTGAATTTATATATAAAATTCAGTTTTAACAAGATATAGCAATGACATTTTGTAAAAAGAGGTTTTCAAACCCTTATGCTCAATAGTAATTGAGGCATTTGATACTTCCATTTTATTATGTGTTTGGCTTGATTGCTTTTATTTTTTCGAGATGCAAAGCATCTTCGAGAAAGAAATAATATACAGAGCAATGCCGAATTCCTTGTGGGCATGAGAGCCGTCTAAGGAAATTCGAACACCATGAATAATTTACAAGCCGTGTACAGCTAAATATGTCCATCGTGGGAACCGAATCTAGATCCAAAAGACTGAATCTGTGATCACATGATTCCTAGGCTCACATGAGGTAGCAATTTGTATAAAAGTGTAAACAGTTATATATATATAACAGTCGTAAATATATATATATATATATATATATATATATATATATATATGTACAAACAATCAACTACCACGAAACACCTCCATGGGGGATTGCAAATGTAAATAAAGCTGTAAAAACTAATCAACCACCACGAAGCACCTCCATGGGGGATTGAAAAATATAAATAAAATAATAAAACGATTAATCATCTTGAAGTAAACTCCAGGCGGGACAAAATATAAATAAAGCTGTAAAAGGCCACGAAGTAAACTCCATGCCTGACAAAAATATAAATAAAGCGGTAAAAAGCCACGAAGTAAACTCCAGACCAGACAAAAATGTAAAAATATATATATATATATATATATATATATATATATATATATATATATATATATATATATATATATATATATGTATCCATACTTATATATATACGGGCCGAATCAGGTCCGAACTCTCGGACCTGATCAAAATTCGGACTTTTTTTTGGCTTTTTTTTAAAAGAACTAAAAAAATAATAATAAATTATGGAACTTGAATTTTTACATAATACAGTATTTTTGGTGTGATTTGGATACATATAACAAAACATGTCTGTACAGACTGTACAGTCTGTACAAACATGTTTTGTTATATGTATCCAAATCATACCCAAAACACTGTATTACGTAAAAATTCAAGTTCCATAATTTTTTTAGTTATTTTTTTTAAAAAAAGGTCCAGATTTTAAACCTGTCCATGCTCCCATTCAGGATCTGGCGTGTGTGTGTGTGTGTGTATATATATATATATATATATATATATATATATATATATATATATATATATATATATAAGCGGTAAACGCAGCAGATGTAAATCTAGGCTCAATCAAACAGGATAGCAACAACATATATATAAGTATTTATATATATATAAAAGCAGTAAATACTCCAGATGTAAATCCAGGCTCATCGAACAAAGTTCGACAACAATTTTTTTTATATATATATATATATATATATATATATATATATATATATATATATATATATAAAGAAATAAAAGCCACGAACCGAAGTCTGGGCATAAACACGTAACACGACTCTCAACGTGCAGAACTGTGTGTGCACAATAGTGGAGAAAGGCTTTAGAAACTGTAAGAAGTTTTACAGTGGACTGCCAAAGAAGACTTCAATGACTTTAAATGGATGAACACTCGGCTCCCGCCGGTAAATATATAACAATATAAAAGCTCACAAGTGTTTAAAATGAGAAAGCACTCAGTTTATAGTGTGTACAGAGCAAATTAGATAGGGCTTCCTCACCTTTTTCTCTATGTAAAATGACTGCCCTAAGCCATTTATTTATAGAGGGGGGAGCCGCAGGTGCACCTGCGGCTGCCCGGGGTGCCTCGGGTTCTGCTGGTCTCACCGTCTCAAAGTACGTGCACGCGTGCAATGTTGTAAGACCCCAATTTTTATAAATAAAGATGAATTTTCTATAAATATCATTTTTGAATATTATGGAGTTAATTTGATATAATGTTATAGTTGTGGGTAATATTTATAAATTTTGCAAAGTAAGCAAGTTGTTATAAAATATTCGTTTGGTCGGAGAATATTCTTTTTGTCGAGGAATATTCGTACGACGGCACAATCATTGGTGGGCACAATCATTGGTGGACCCCACAACGGAATTATTGTCGGATTGAGAAAACGACAAAAATATTTTATTAAAAATAACGGCTGAAGTGTTACCGTTAAAACCGTTAAAACTGTTGAACTACTCGGTAGTAAAAGTACAGTAATACGCGTGGTTGCATAGTAGCACACGGTATTGATTATTGATGCTTACGTGAGAAGTCACTCAGCTATACTCAATTATTGCTATAGTAATTGCTGCATCATATCTCTTAAATTATTATCATAGTATCGTCTGTATAATATGTTATATTATTAAATCAATAATTGAGACGTTGTGGTAAGTTTGGTTATTTTATGGGGGGCCATATGTCATCATCTAAGAGTCTCTTCGTCAATAGTAATTACCGTCGTCAATAGTAATTACCGTCGTCAATAGTATTTACCTTGGTCAATAGTAATTACCTTCGTCAATAGTATTTACCTTGGTCAATAGTATTTACCTTGGTCAATAGTAATTACCTTCGTCAATAGTATTTACCTTGGTCAATAGTAATTACTTTCGTCAATAGTAGTTGTCCCTTCAATATTACCAAGAGTCATTTGACCCTTCGTTAAGACCAAGAGTCATTTGACCCTTCGTTAAGACCAAGAGCCACCCTCAGTTTTTCTATAAATAGAGGCCTAGGGCTTCATTATTTTTCACGAATTCATTCAAGCTATAGAGAGAGAAAGTATAGAGAGAATAAGAGAGAGAGAATAAAAGTATTCTGCTACATCACTTTTCCAATATCCAGTTCTTTTAAGGTAGGGAATATTATTTCTTTTATATTCATGAAGAGAACTTCTATTATTCCATTTGTTATTATTCTGTTGGAATAACCAGTATACGCGGTCTACCCTATACTTGGTGACATTCTTCTATTATTCTGTTGGAACATCCTGTCTGTGTGTTTTACACCGGACCTGGTTCCGTTTATTATTCTGTTGGAACATCCTGTCTGTGTGTTTTACACCGGACCTGGTTCCGTTTTATTATTATTCTGTTGGAATATCCTGTCTGTGTGTTTTACACCGGACCTGGTTCCATTATTTATTATTCTGTCGGAATATCCTGTCTGTGCGTTTACGCCGGACCTGGTTCCATTATTTATTATTCTATTGGAATAACCTGTCTGTGCGGTCTATCGCATGCATGGTGATTTCATTTGTTATTCCATTCTTTATTGTACTCAGTTGGTTAAGTTTTGACTTCTATACTCCATGAAATTTGTGGAATATCCTTGATAGTTGCGTTTCATCCAGTATCTTTTCAAGAAAATATTCTTCTAAGCATTCTTGAATTTTACTCCACAATGCAGTATCATGTTGACAATTTGGACGTTGTTAATTCCTGGATAAATTAATTCTTGAACTTGTTTTATTGAATTCTTATATCATTGTCATCATCCTCATGTTTATAAAATGTTGAAAGTCATCTGTGGCCTGTATTGCATAGATGGACTTGGTATGATTATGACCAGGGATTATTCGGTATAATCATGACCGTAATGTTACAAATGATGTGGTAAAAGTCCTCATTGGCCCGTAGTGCATTGATGGACAGTTGTTGGCATGATCATGACCATTAATGAATACACGAATATCCTTGGCCGTAGTGCAGGGGTGATTCGATGATGTGGATTATTTTATTAAGCTGAGTCTCAGCGATTACAGTGTTGAAAAACCTTTTAAATCATAAAAGATAGTAGAGTTTATTTTCTACTTGACTCTTTTAATGGATTGCTTGTTCCGCTGCAGTTAAACTTGATGTCTATTATATTTTATCAGTTTAACATTGTTGAAGGCTAATGATAATTTATTCTGCATTATCTTAGTCATAATATTTCTTACTGGGCTAGTTGAGCTCACCCTTTCTTTCACTGTTCTCTTCAGGAAATGAGAACGTAGCTGGGACAAGTCGGGGTACGGAGTGATGGTCCGAATGATAGTATTAGTTAGTAGTCCTCACTATTCTATGTAATGGTGTGTTAATAAATGTAATGAGGACTCCTTTTGAGTATGAATACTCTCTAGAAGATAATATTTGTATTCAAACTCACAGTTTATGTTTTGTCGTATTGTACACGACAGTTGTATTATTAAGTTGTATTTGTATTCTGTACTATGTATCTGACGACCCAAGATGGGTGATGTATACCTAATTTTGGGGGCGTCACAGTTGGTATCAGAGCTTAGGGATATGATCCCTGGCTAAGATGTGAGAATAGAACTAGGAGGGGAGAGACGGGGAATTCCTTCGCTAGTATGACATACCTAAGTTTATTTGCATGGTATTTAATTGGTCGGTCATAATATAAGGATAATATATGACATATCAATTAATTTTTATTTTGTGGCAGTATCTGAAAATGGCATCTGAGAACGTTGAGAATAGCAATGGAGCACAGACGACTGTTGATTCACCACATATCAATAATCAGGATAATGTGCATCAGGAAGGTGTCAATCCTCATGCAAACAACAACACTGACCAAATGATGAATGATCAAATGTTCAGAGGCTTTATGCAATTCATGCAACAACAGGTGAAAGCGGCTCCTGTCCACAACGTAGGTGGAAATACTGGAAACTCTCTGGCGGTCACCGCTAAACAGTTTAAGGAGCTGGGACCACCGGAGTTTAAGGGAGAACCCAAACCACTTGTAGCTGAAACATGGATAAAGCAGATCACCAAGATATTTGATGTCTTGGGTTGCTCCGAGGAGCAAAAGGTTCCCTTTGCCGCCTTTATGTTGCGAGGAGAGGCGGATTACTGGTGGGAATCGATAAAGCGTACTCAACCTGCCGCACTGAAGATGTCTTGGGGGAAGTTTCAAGATCTGTTTAACGAAAAATACTTTCCCGAGAGTATTCGTCACATGAAGGAGGTGGAGTTCATCAAATTGGAGCAGAATAATATGACCGTGTCGCAGTACGAGGCAAAATTTGCGGAGTTATCCCGGTTTGCGTCCCACCTGGTGGATAATGAAGAAAGAATGACGCGGATGTTTTTAAGAGGTTTGAAGCCGGAGATACGTCAACATCTTGTTTCTCATAAACTGTGTTTGTATTCAGATGTTGTAAATAGGGCTCAGTTGGTGGAGCGCGATAACGAGATAACGCAACCAAAAGAGAGCAGCCGACAAAATGATAATACCAGTGAGAGCAGTCATCGAAGCGGTGACAACAAGCGTGGAGGGAATCAACAGGCCAGAAATGGTAACCACTTCGGTGGTAATCAGGGCCAAAACAATAAGAATGGACATTTCAAGAAGAGGAGATTCAACAATGATGGAAAGACGTCAGCACCAGCACCTGTCGTTAAGGAAGGAGAACGACCACCTATCATATGTTTCAAATGCGGAGGGGAGGGGCACATCAGTCCAAACTGCGCGATGCCGTCCAAAGCATGTTATAATTGTGGAAGAGAAGGTCATTTAGCCCGATTTTGTCGTTTACCGAAGACAAATTCAGCTAGGATGGAGGCACCAAAAGCCGTCCCAGAAAAGTCAAAACCGGTTGTGCAAGGGAGAGCGTTTGTTGTGAACTCCCAGAGAGCAAGGAACCCAAATGAGGTCATCACGGGTAAGCTTATCATAAACTCTAAAGAAGTTTATACTTTATTTGATACCGGTTCAACCCATTCTTTTATTTCTCCTACTTGCGCTCATCGATTAAATTTGATTCCGGAGAAATTAGACTTTGACTTATCTGTGGAAACTCCGTTGGGAGAAACCTTCATTACCTCCACTGTTTATAAGTCTTGTTTGGTTCAAGTTGGTACCCACACATTACCTATCGATCTGATTTCATTAAAAATACTTGCATTTGACGTGATTCTAGGGATTGATTGGTTAACTACTCATTATGCAAAAATTGATTGTTTTCGTAAGGTTGTTAGCTTTCATATTCCTAATCGACCTATTATGCGAATTCAAGCAACCAAACCATTAAAATCAATCGCTGTCATCTCAAGCCATAAAGCTATTCGTTTATTGAAAAATGGATGTCAAGCTTTCTTAGCTCATGTCACAGATCTAAACAAAAATACGTCAGTTTTGAATGATATTTCTATTGTTAATAAATTCCCTGACGTATTCCCTGAAGAACTTCCTGGCCTACCCCCAGAGCGTGAAATTGAATTTTGTATCGATCTTGAACCCGGTACAAAACCCATTTCCAAAGCCCCATATCGAATGGCTCCTATTGAACTTCAGGAGTTAAAGATCCAACTGCAGGAATTGTTAGACATTGGCTTTATTCGTCCTAGTACTTCTCCTTGGGGAGCTCCTGTTCTATTCGTGAAGAAGAAAGATGGAAGTATGCGACTTTGTATTGATTATCGGGAGTTGAATCATGTCACCATCAAAAATAGGTACCCATTGCCACGTATTGATGACCTGTTTGACCAGTTGCAAGGAGCACAATTCTTTTCAAAGATCGATCTTCGTTCTGGATATCATCAGCTGAAGGTTAGAACTGAGGATATTCCAAAGACGACTTTTAGAACTCGGTACGGGCATTATGAATTCCTAGTCATGTCCTTTGGATTGACTAATGCTCCTGCTGCCTTCATGGATATGATGAACCGGGTATTCAAGGAATATTTGGATCATTTTGTGGTCGTCTTTATTGATGACATCCTTATTTATTCCAAAAGCCGTGAAGATCATGAGCAACACTTGAGGCTGGTACTCCAAAAGCTTCGTGAATACAAGCTTTATGCCAAGTTAAAGAAATGCGAGTTCTGGCTGGAAGAGGTAGCATTCCTTGGGCACGTAGTATCAAGTCGTGGAATATCGGTTGACCCGGCAAAGATTGAAGCTATTCAAAGCTGGGAGCAACCTAAATCAGTGACCGAGGTACGTAGCTTTCTTGGTTTAGCTGGTTATTATCGGAGATTCGTGGAAGGATTTTCTCGAATCGCTACTCCATTAACTCAGCTGACTCGGAAAGATACAAAGTTTGGTTGGAGCGAAGAATGTGAGCAGAGTTTTCAAGAACTCAAGAGGAGACTCATTTCAGCACCTGTTCTAACAATACCATCTGGCTCGGAGGGATTTGTCATCTACAGTGATGCTTCGAGCAAAGGGTTGGGATGCGTTCTCATGCAACATGGAAAAGTCATAGCCTATGCATCAAGACAACTCAAGGAATATGAGAGGAATTATCCTACTCATGATCTAGAGTTGGCAGCTGTTGTCTTTGCACTTAAAATTTGGAGGCATTACTTGTATGGGGAGAAAGTGGAGATCTTTACGGATCATAAAAGCCTCAAATATTTCTTCACTCAAAAGGAACTCAACATGCGACAACGACGTTGGCTTGAACTGTTGAAAGATTATGATCATACCATTCAATACCATCCTGGAAAAGCGAACGTGGTAGCTGACGCATTGAGTAGAAGATCATATGCTGGTACAAGTGCAATATTAACAACGCAAAGGCCCATTTTGTGTGACTTGCAAAGGATGGAGATAGAGTTGAAGACTCCAGGGACCCATGTGATGATGGCGAATATACGAGTAGAACCGACTTTAATCGATAAAGTTAAAGCTGCTCAAGCTACAGACCTGGAGCTGATGCGTATGAGGAAGAAAGTGCAAGAAGGTGTTATGCCGGAAGCAAGAATCGATGAGGAAGGAATACTTCGAGTCAACTCCAGACTTTGTGTTCCTAACAACCCTGATTTAAAGTATGAAATCATGATGGAGGCGCACAACACACCGTTTGCAATCCATCCTGGAAGTACCAAAATGTATCATGATCTTCGTCATACATTTTGGTGGAGCAATATGAAGAGAGAGATAGCGTTGTTTATCTCAAGGTGTCTAACTTGTCAACGAGTCAAAGCGGAGCATCAAGTACCAAAAGGTCCATTGCAACCACTTGAAATTCCAGAATGGAAGTGGGAGCACATTACCATGGATTTCGTTACCGGTCTTCCTAGGGTTTCTCAAGGTATTGATGCGATTTGGGTCATTGTTGATAGATTGACCAAGTCTGCTCATTTCTTACCGATACGAGAAACTTATACACTTGAACGTCTTGCTCGTATGTACATAAACGAGATTGTAAGACTGCATGGTATGCCAGTATCCATAATTTCTGATCGAGACCCAAGATTCACTTCACGATTTTGGGTTAGTTTACAAAAAGCTATGGGCACGGAGTTACGATTTAGTTCAGCATATCATCCTCAGACGGACGGACAATCAGAGAGGACTATTCAAACTCTTGAAGATCTATTAAGACTCTGTGTCTTTGACTTCAAGGGAAGTTGGGACAAGTTCTTACCATTGGTGGAGTTTTCCTACAACAACAGTTATCAAGCAAGTATTGGCATGGCTCCATTCGAAGCATTGTATGGAAGAAAATGTCGTTCTCCAGTATGCTGGGATGAGGTGGGCGAAGCAACGTTGTTGGGACCGGAGTTGGTACGTATGACTACAGAAAAGATTCAAACGATCCGACAACGTATAAAAACCTCACAAGATCGACAAAAGAGTTATGCTGATCTTCATCGAAAGGACGTGGAATTTGATGTAGGAGATCATGTGTTCTTACGTGTTGCTCCATGGAAAGGAGTTACGAGATTTGGAAAGAGAGGAAAGCTAAATCCTCGATTCATCGGTCCATTTTTAATCCTCGATCGAGTAGGAACTGTGGCTTATAGACTCGCTTTACCGCCAAGTATGTCTCGTGTTCATAACGTTTTCCACATATCCATGTTACGCAAATATGTGGAAGACCCGAACCACATTATTGAGTTAGAACCGGACGAAATAGCGGAGGATTTGACGTATGAAGAAGTTCCTGTTCAAATCTTGGATAAGAAGGAACATATTCTACGCTCCAAGGTTATACCTCAAGTTAAAGTTTTGTGGAGAAATCACGATGTTGAGGAAATGACTTGGGAGTTAGAATCAGAAATGAAATCAAGGTATCCTTACCTCTTCGACATACCATGTATGTACCCTAATTTCGAGGGCGAAATTTCATAAGAAGGGGAGGTTGTAAGACCCCAATTTTTATAAATAAAGATGAATTTTCTATAAATATCGTTTTTGAATATTATGGAGTTAATTTGATATAATGTTATAGTTGTGGGTAATATTTATAAATTTTGCAAAGTAAGCAAGTTGTTATAAAATATTCGTTTGGTCGGAGAATATTCTTTTTGTCGAGGAATATTCGTACGACGGCACAATCACTGGTGGGCACAATCATTGGTGGACCCCACAACGGAATTATTGTCGGATTGAGAAAACGACAAAAATATTTTATTAAAAATAACGGCTGAAGTGTTACCGTTAAAACCGTTAAAACTGTTGAACTACTCGGTAGTAAAAGTACAGTAATACGCGTGGTTGCATAGTAGCACACGGTATTGATTATTGATGCTTACGTGAGAAGTCACTCAGCTATACTCAATTATTGCTATAGTAATTGCTGCATCATATCTCTTAAATTATTATCATAGTATCGTCTGTATAATATGTTATATTATTAAATCAATAATTGAGACGTTGTGGTAAGTTTGGTTATTTTATGGGGGGCCATATGTCATCATCTAAGAGTCTCTTCGTCAATAGTAATTACCGTCGTCAATAGTAATTACCGTCGTCAATAGTATTTACCTTGGTCAATAGTAATTACCTTCGTCAATAGTATTTACCTTGGTCAATAGTATTTACCTTGGTCAATAGTAATTACCTTCGTCAATAGTATTTACCTTGGTCAATAGTAATTACTTTCGTCAATAGTAGTTGTCCCTTCAATATTACCAAGAGTCATTTGACCCTTCGTTAAGACCAAGAGTCATTTGACCCTTCGTTAAGACCAAGAGCCACCCTCAGTTTTTCTATAAATAGAGGCCTAGGGCTTCATTATTTTTCACGAATTCATTCAAGCTATAGAGAGAGAAAGTATAGAGAGAATAAGAGAGAGAGAATAAAAGTATTCTGCTACATCACTTTTCCAATATCCAGTTCTTTTAAGGTAGGGAATATTATTTCTTTTATATTCATGAAGAGAACTTCTATTATTCCATTTGTTATTATTCTGTTGGAATAACCAGTATACGCGGTCTACCCTATACTTGGTGACATTCTTCTATTATTCTGTTGGAACATCCTGTCTGTGTGTTTTACACCGGACCTGGTTCCGTTTATTATTCTGTTGGAACATCCTGTCTGTGTGTTTTACACCGGACCTGGTTCCGTTTTATTATTATTCTGTTGGAATATCCTGTCTGTGTGTTTTACACCGGACCTGGTTCCATTATTTATTATTCTGTCGGAATATCCTGTCTGTGCGTTTACGCCGGACCTGGTTCCATTATTTATTATTCTATTGGAATAACCTGTCTGTGCGGTCTATCGCATGCATGGTGATTTCTTTTGTTATTCCATTCTTTATTGTACTCAGTTGGTTAAGTTTTGACTTCTATACTCCATGAAATTTGTGGAATATCCTTGATAGTTGCGTTTCATCCAGTATCTTTTCAAGAAAATATTCTTCTAAGCATTCTTGAATTTTACTCCACAATGCAGTATCATGTTGACAATTTGGACGTTGTTAATTCCTGGATAAATTAATTCTTGAACTTGTTTTATTGAATTCTTATATCATTGTCATCATCCTCATGTTTATAAAATGTTGAAAGTCATCTGTGGCCTGTATTGCATAGATGGACTTGGTATGATTATGACCAGGGATTATTCGGTATAATCATGACCGTAATGTTACAAATGATGTGGTAAAAGTCCTCATTGGCCCGTAGTGCATTGATGGACAGTTGTTGGCATGATCATGACCATTAATGAATACACGAATATCCTTGGCTGTAGTGCAGGGGTGATTCGATGATGAGGATTATTTTATTAAGCTGAGTCTCAGCGATTACAGTGTTGAAAAACCTTTTAAATCATAAAAGATAGTAGAGTTTATTTTCTACTTGACTCTTTTAATGGATTGCTTGTTCCGCTGCAGTTAAACTTGATGTCTATTATATTTTATCAGTTTAACATTGTTGAAGGCTAATGATAATTTATTCTGCATTATCTTAGTCATAATATTTCTTACTGGGCTAGTTGAGCTCACCCTTTCTTTCATTGTTCTCTTCAGGAAATGAGAACGTAGCTGGGACAAGTCGGGGTACGGAGTGATGGTCCGAATGATAGTATTAGTTAGTAGTCCTCACTATTCTATGTAATGGTGTGTTAATAAATGTAATGAGGACTCCTTTTGAGTATGAATACTCTCTAGAAGATAATATTTGTATTCAAACTCACAGTTTATGTTTTGTCGTATTGTACACGACAGTTGTATTATTAAGTTGTATTTGTATTCTGTACTATGTATCTGACGACCCAAGATGGGTGATGTATACCTAATTTTGGGGGCGTCACAAATGTGATATCCGCTCGAACATTTAGAACTTCAATAATGGCATCCGATCGAGATGTATAAGACCTTTTACAGCATGCTGTTGTTGAGAGCTACATAATTACATGAGATTAGAGGTTGTACGAAGTCAGGAAGATGGGACCATGCCCTTGGTCTTCAAGCTTCAAATTCTATCTGGTGCGCTATCTTGTGTAATAGTCACTCGGGATTGGAGCTCTTTAGTTCTTGTTGGACATTTCTATGTAGAATGTATGTTTGAATGTTGTTGAGACGGCACAATGTGGGATTGAGATGGCAAATGACGGTTTGAACTATTTTAGCGGTCATTACTCAGGGTTATCTCTGAGATTGTACTGCCGTAAGTGTTGACCGTTCTCAGGGTTATCTCTGAGGTGTGCCTGACCTCCAGCGATTATCTCCAAGCTTGGGGAATGAGTGTGTCGGGACTATCACTTAGTGTTGAAACTGATTGCTGGGAGCGAAAAAGAGCATCTCCGAGGTTATCTCCGGTACTGCTACAACATTCCTTAGGGTTGTCTCTAAGGTTGGGTTGAAGATCCCGGGATTGTCTCTAGAATTGGGACTGATTATGTCGGGGTTGTCTCTGAGATGGTAAATTTCTCTGGTGTTGTCTCCGGAACTGTAACTGCACTCCTCGAGGTTATCTCCGAGGTTGGATTGAAGATCCCGGGGGTTGTCTCTGGGACTGTGACGACATATCTTGGGGTTATCTCTGAGATGGCAAAGAGTGGGTATCCTGGGGTTATCTCCAGGACCGAGTTGAGCTGTCCTCCAGGGTTATCTCTGAAAGACGATTCTGCCGTCCTACAAGATTAGTAACAGGAATTCAAAATTTTGAGTGTCTACAGATGCCCCTCTTTATCATATCCATGCAGTGTAACAACATGGATAAGATAAAGAATACTAGACACTTGAAATGCAACAAGATACTTATGATGCAATGTACTGCAACATGATGTAAATGTATGATGCATGTGGTTTGTTGGACCATTTTCCAACGGGACGTGATGACCGTTACCCCCATAGCTTGTGATGGAGACTGGAGTCATTACTGATAATTCTGACGAACTGATTGGATGTGTGCTCCAAAGTTCTCAGGGTTTTCAAGGATGTTGATGTCAGGGGTATCACTGAAGTCCTTAATCCTTGGTATAGATTTTCCACCACAGATGTTCCTCTCATGTGCAAGAGACTCTATAGGATGTACTTTGCCTTTTGAGGATATGTATAACATATTCCAGCATCGGTCCTCCACGATGGGAATGTTCATCCCTGGTTTATATTACCAAGTCCTTCTAGTGTTCAGTTGGAGATACTGCCAATAGTTTGTGTTTGTCAGGGTTGCCTGACCCTCGCTGAAATGTACATCAACGGATGAAATCCCTGTTGTGGATAATGTCAAGACTGCTTGACCTTTGTTGACGTGTGCATGAATGGCTAAAATCATTGGATGGTTTCTAATGCTTTGATGGGCTTACTTGCCATCGGCTGAGTGTTGCCAAGGTTGCTTGACCTTCGTTAACATGTGCATCAACGGCTGACTTGTATGAAGTTTCCGTTGGGGGAGAAGCGGTTTGGAGTTGCGACCCCAAACTGACGGCATCGGACCTTAGTGAGGTATTGCCGGATGTAGTTTGCAGTAGTTGTGCTCATTGGTATAGTAAACCTTTGTCTGGACGAATATCAATGAGAGACATGTAGACTTGTAGTTTGGTCCACGAAAACCAGGATTTCAGGCTAATCAGCTAATCGCATAGCATCTTTTTTCCTTATTTGACCTTTTTAGCTTATGAGAACTCCTTTACAACTAGAACTGGACCGAGTCGGAGGGGTAGGTGACACCCAAGGGAGCCGCAGGTACACCTGCAGTAGCTACAGGTACACCTGCGGTAGCCGTAGGTACACCTGCAGCTAACCGTGGGTTGCCTTTATGGCAGCTGTGGCTTTCACAAGTCACTTTCAAGCTACGCCGTACAGGAAATCCTAGAGCTTTTCTTCAGATCTGCTGAGTTCGGGCATCTTTCTGCAAATTCTGTCACTGTACAAGTGTTCTACACTGCCCTGGTAATGTATGCATGTCTTCTTTTCCAGTTTTTATCCATTGGAAAATGACATTTTATATGAAATGCGTCTAAACACATAGTAGTGAATATGCATGCTCATATGTCCTGATAAAAAATGTTTAATATAGTACATGTTAGTGTTAAACTATGCTGAACATAATGATATGAAAAAAATTGACCTTTGAAATAGTCAAATTTGTACCTTTTTCTGCTATTTTTCTTATCCTATTTGAGGACAAATGAGCAAAGATAATTAAGCAAAGCCATCCTGGTATTTAATCTACCGTCATGGACTGTGACTTTGATATTTTCATGCATTAAAGGATATTTATGACTGTGGGTAGATGTGCTACTAAATGACCACCTAGTCATGTCTATGTGCATGTGGATAGTCCTATTTACGAAGGAGACTGCCAAAATTTTTCCAAAAGTCTAGGCATTTGGTTGACATGCATTTTTAACTCTACTGTAGGCGTATGTTAAAGTAATGCATGCATGCATATAGTCATAAAATGCATTTGAAAGCTCCAGGTTAGAATTTACCACACAGTTTTTGAGGTGATTTGGAGACCTGTGTCCAGATATTATGGATTCGGATCAGCCAAGTAGTTCCCGCATGACCACTTCAGGTGTGTGGAGGAGGGCTTTTGAAGTGCCTCGACCCCGTTCAGTTAGACAGCCTCGTCGTCTAGTAGAGGTGGTGATTCATCCTATCTGGGTTGATGTACCAGATGTCAAGGACGAGGAGGAGGATGTACCGATAGCAGCTCCAGCTCCTGCTGCTCATATTCCCCGTAGGGATTTCCCAGGCATTCAGGTGGCTATTCTAGATCTTCTGGGTGATTTGAGGTGCCACCCTCAGTTTACTTACATGCAAATGAGGTAAAAACTGGATTTGTTCTTCCTTTTTCCTATTGAAGAGGAGCAGGGATTTTGACATTGATTTACATGTGATACAGGTTCCTGACTTTACCCAACCTCGAGGGAACTAGTTCAGCATACACTCCCTGTATCAGGGTTTGCATTCAGATTACCGAGGTATCGTGCATGGTTGGGGCTTTGGGGTGTTCTTTTCTATTCTTCCCTGCCGTTGTCCCTGGGGTTACCTCAGGGCATTGTCTGAGCGGTGGTTTCACTAGACTCAGTCTCTCCATTTGTTGGATTACGAGGTATGGAGTTTGAAGAGGTGCTAGTTTGAAGAGGTGCCAGTGCCATGTACGACAAACATTACCCTGACTGCCATTAGATCCTTGTTAGGAGTTCCAGCTGAGGCACTCAAGGGCAGGACAGCCCGTACGGGTCCTTTGAGTGTAGATGCTATGTGTGGGGTGTTGAGTGAGCCCATCCCCGCTGATGTGAGAGTCAGGGATCACATTCTTTGGCAATTATTCCTGGCTATTATCAAGGGTTGTTTCATAGCTGACAACTCTTCCGCGGTGTCATTCGCTTTGATCAGCACCACTCGGGAGGTGGACCGTATTAGACAGTATGATTGGGGTTCCTACACCTTTGCCTATTTCCTAATGGGAATGCACACGCGTTCGTAGCGCTTGATAGAGGCTTGGCTAGGATTTTACCCGTTTCTGCTGGTGAGTATTTCTCTTTTGATTTCCCATGTACAGGATAAGAGTGTTTACTGACAGCAGATGTTTGCCTTGGTGTTGGCAGTTTTGGGCCAATGATAGGATTCCTTATTTGTGTCCTGTGAGTGTGTTAGGTTTAGATACCTATCCACGAGGACAACAATGACAATACTCCATTTTGGCGGAGGTTCTTATAGCGGAGGGTTTCAGCCATTGTCGCTTACAGTTGGAGTTGTTGACAACTGATGTCATCACTTGGGTTCCCTATTCTGGGGAACATTTAACCATTGGATTTGAAGATGGATTCCCGACTGGTGTTGAGCACGTGATATCCTCCCGTAGGATTCCTCTCTTCACAGATGGAGTGTGACGCCCCCAAAATTAGGTATACATCACCCATCTTAGGTCGTCAGATACATTGTACAGAATACAAATACAACTGATTAATACAACTGTCGTGTACAATACGACAAAACATAAACTGTGAGTTTGAATACAAATATTATCTTCTAGAGAGTATTCATACTCAAAAGGAGTCCTCATTACATTTATTAACACACCATTACATAGAATAGTGAGGACTACTAACTAATACTATCATTCGGACCATCACTCCGTTCCCCGACTTGCCCCAGCTACGTTCTCATTTCCTGAAGAGAACAGTGAAAGAAAGGGTGAGCTCAACTAGCCCAGTAAGAAATATTATGACTAAGATAATGCAGAATAAATTATCATTAGCCTTCAATAATGTTAAACTGATAAAATATAATAGACATCAAGTTTAACTGTAGCGGAACAAGCAATCCATTAAGAGAGTCAAGTAGAAAATAAACTCTACTATCTTTTATGATTTAAAAGGTTTTTCAACACTGCGATCGCTGAGACTCAGCTTAATAAAATAATCCACATCATCGAATCACCCCTGCACTACGGCCAAGGATATTCGTGTATTCATTAATGGTCATGATCATGCCAACAACTGTCCATCAATGCACTACGGGCCAATGATGACTTTTACCACATCATTTGTAACATTACGGTCATGATTACACCGAATAATCCCTGGTCATAATCATACCAAGTCCATCTATGCACTACAGGCCACAGATGACTTTCAACAGAATATAAACATGAGGATGATGACAATGATATAAGAATTCAATAAAACAAGTTCAAGAATTAATTTATCCAAGAATTAACAACGTCCAAATTGTCAACATGATACTGCATTGTGGAGTAAAATTCAAGAATACTTAGAAGAATATTTTCATGAAAAGATACTGGATGAAACGCAATTATCAAGGATATTCCACAAATTTCATGGAGTATAGAAGTCAAAACTTAACCAACTGAGTATAATAAAGAATGGAGTAACAAAAGAAATCACCATGCATGCGATAGACCGCACAGACAGGTTATTCCAACAGAATAATAAATAATGGAACCAGGTCCGGCGTAAACGCACAGACAGGATATTCCGACAGAATAATAAATAATGGAACCAGGTCCGGTGTAAAACACACAGACAGAATATTCCAACAGAATAATAATAAAACGGAACCAGGTCCGGTGTAAAACACACAGACAGGATGTTCCAACAGAATAATAAACGGAACCAGGTCCGGTGTAAAACACACAGACAGGATGTTCCAACAGAATAATAGAAGAATGTCACCAAGTATAGGGTAGACCGCGTATACTGGTTATTCCAACAGAATAATAACAAATGGAATAACAGAAGTTCTCTTCATGAATATAAAAGAAATAATATTCCCTACCTTAAAAGAACTGGATATTGGAAAAGTGATGTAGCAGAATACTTTTATTCTCTCTCTCTCTTATTCTCTCTATACTTTCTCTCTCTATAGCTTGAATGAATTCGTGAAAAATAATGAAGCCCTAGGCCTCTATTTATAGAAAAACTGAGGGTGGCTCTTGGTCTTAACGAAGGGTCAAATGACTCTTGGTCTTAACGAAGGGTCAAATGACTCTTGGTAATATTGAAGGGACAACTACTATTGACGAAAGTAATTACTATTGACCAAGGTAAATACTATTGACGAAGGTAATTACTATTGACCAAGGTAAATACTATTGACCAAGGTAAATACTATTGACGAAGGTAATTACTATTGACCAAGGTAAATACTATTGACGACGGTAATTACTATTGACGAAGAGACTCTTAGATGATGACATATGGCCCCCCATAAAATAACCAAACTTACCACAACGTCTCAATTATTGATTTAATAATATAACATTTATATACAGATGATACTATGACAATAATTTAAGAGATATGATGCAGCAATTACTGTAGCAATAATTGAGTATAGCTGAGTGACTTCTCACGCAAGCATCAATAATCAATACCGTGTGCTACTATGCAACCACGCGTATTACTGTACTTTTACTACCGAGTAGTTCAACAGTTTTAACGGTTTTAACGGTAACACCTCAGCCGTTATTTTTATAGAAAGATAATTCTGTCGTTTTCTCAATCCGACAATAATTCCGTTGTGGGGTCCACCAATGATTGTGCCGTCGTACGAATATTTCCCGACAAAAAGAATATTCCCCGACCAAACGAATATTTTATAACAACTTGCTTACTTTGCAAAATTTATAAATATTACCCACAACTATAACATTATATCAAATTAACTTCATAATATTCAAAAATGATATTTATAGAAAATTCATCTTTATTTATAAAAGTTGGGGTCTTACAACCTCCCCTTCTTATGAAATTTCGCCCTCGAAATTAGGGTACGTACCTGGTATGTCGAAGAGGTAAGGATACCTTGATTTCATTTCTGATTCTAACTCCCAAGTCATTTCCTCAACATCGTGGTTTCTCCACAAAACTTTAACTTGAGGTATAACCTTGGAGCGTAGAATATGTTCCTTCTTATCCAAGATTTGAACAGGAACTTCTTCATACGTCAAATCCTCCGCTATTTCGTCCGGTTCTAACTCAATAATGTGGTTCGGGTCTTCCACATATTTGCGTAACATGGATATGTGGAAAACGTTATGAACACGAGACATACTTGGCGGTAAAGCGAGTCTATAAGCCACAGTTCCTACTCGATCGAGGATTAAAAATGGACCGATGAATCGAGGATTTAGCTTTCCTCTCTTTCCAAATCTTGTAACTCCTTTCCATGGAGCAACACGTAAGAACACATGATCTCCTACATCAAATTCCACGTCCTTTCGATGAAGATCAGCATAACTCTTTTGTCAATCTTGTGAGGTTTTTATACGTTGTCGGATCGTTTGAATCTTTTCTGTAGTCATACGTACCAACTCCGGTCCCAACAACGTTGCTTCGCCCACCTCATCCCAGCATACTGGAGAACGACATTTTCTTCCATACAATGCTTCGAATGGAGCCATGCCAATACTTGCTTGATAACTGTTGTTGTAGGAAAACTCCACCAATGGTAAGAACTTGTCCCAACTTCCTTTGAAGTCAAAGACACAGAGTCTTAATAGATCTTCAAGAGTTTGAATAGTCCTCTCTGATTGTCCGTCCGTCTGAGGATGATATGCTGAACTAAATCGTAACTCCGTGCCCATAGCTCTTTGTAAACTAACCCAAAATCGTGAAGTGAATCTTGGGTCTCGGTCAGAAACTATGGATACTGGCATACCATGCAGTCTTACAATCTCGTTTATGTACATACGAGCAAGACGTTCAAGTGTATAAGTTTCTCGTATCGGTAAGAAATGAGCAGACTTGGTCAATCTATCAACAATGACCCAAATCGCATCAATACCTTGAGAAACCCTGGGAAGACCGGTAACGAAATCCATGGTAATGTGCTCCCACTTCCATTCTGGAATTTCAAGTGGTTGCAATGGACCTTTTGGTACTTGATGCTCCGCTTTGACTCGTTGACAAGTTAGACACCTTGAGATAAACAACGCTATCTCTCTCTTCATATTGCTCCACCAAAATGTATGACGAAGATCATGATACATTTTGGTACTTCCAGGATGGATTGCAAACGGTGTGTTGTGCGCCTCCATCATGATTTCATACTTTAAATCAGGGTTGTTAGGAACACAAAGTCTGGAGTTGACTCGAAGTATTCCTTCTTCATCGATTCTTGCTTCCGGCATAGAACCTTCTTGCACTTTCTTCCTCATACGCATCAGCTCCAGGTCTGTAGCTTGAGCAGCTTTAACTTTATCGATTAAAGTCGGTTCTACTCGTATATTCGCCATCATCACATGGGTCCCTGGAGTCTTTAACTCTATCTCCATCCTTTGCAAATCACACAAAATGGGTCTTTGTGTTAACAATATCACACTCGTACTTGCATATGATCTTCTACTCAATGCGTCAGCTACCACGTTCGCTTTTCCAGGATGATATTGAATGGTATGATCATAATCTTTCAACAGTTCAAGCCAATGTCGTTGTCGCATGTTGAGTTCCTTTTGAGTGAAGAAATATTTGAGACTTTTATGATCCGTAAAGATCTCCACCTTCTCCCCATACAAGTAATGCCTCCAAATTTTAAGTGCAAAGACAACAGCTGCCAACTCTAGATCATGAGTAGGATAATTCCTCTCATATTCCTTGAGTTGTCTTGATGCATAGGCTATGACTTTTCCATGTTGCATGAGAACACATCCCAACCCTTTGCTCGAAGCATCACTATAGATGACAAATCCCTCCGAGCCAGATGGTATTGTTAGAACAGGTGCTGAAATGAGTCTCCTCTTGAGTTCTTGAAAACTCTGCTCACATTCTTCGCTCCAACCGAACTTTGTATCTTTTCGAGTCAGCTGAGTTAACGGAGTAGCGATTCGAGAAAATCCTTCCATGAATCTCCGATAATAACCAGCTAGACCGAGAAAGCTACGTACTTCGGTTACTGATTTAGGTTGCTCCCAGCTTTGAATAGCTTCAATCTTTGCCGGGTCAACCGATATTCCACGACTTGATACTACGTGCCCAAGGAATGCTACCTCTTCCAGCCAGAACTCGCATTTCTTCAACTTGGCATAAAGCTTGTATTCACGAAGCTTTTGGAGTACCAGCCTCAAGTGTTGCTCATGATCTTCACGGCTTTTGGAATAAATAAGGATGTCATCAATAAAGACGACCACAAAATGATCCAAATATTCCTTGAATACCCGGTTCATCATATCCATGAAGGCAGCAGGAGCATTAGTCAATCCAAAAGACATAATTAAGAATTCATAATGCCCATACCGAGTTCTGAAGGCAGTCTTTGGAATATCCTCAGTTCTAACCTTCAGCTGATGATATCCAGAACGAAGATCGATCTTTGAAAAGAATTGTGCTCCTTGCAACTGGTCAAACAGGTCATCAATACGTGGCAATGGGTACCTATTTTTGATGGTGACATGATTCAACTCCCGATAATCAATACAAAGTCGCATACTCCCATCTTTCTTCTTCACGAACAGAACAGGAGCACCCCAAGGAGAAGTACTAGGACGAATAAAACCAATGTCTAACAATTCCTGCAGTTGGGTCTTTAACTCCTGAAGTTCAATAGGAGCCATTCGATATGGAGCTTTGGAAATGGGTTTTGTACCGGGTTCAAGGTCGATACAAAATTCAATTTCACGCTCTGGGGGTAGGCCAGGAAGTTCTTCGGGAAATACGTCAGGAAATTTATTAACAACAGAAATATCATTCAAAGCTGACGTATTTTTGTTTAGATCTGTGACATGAGCTAAGAAAGCTTGACATCCGTTTTTCAATAAACGAATAGCTTTATGGCTTGAGATGACAGCGATTGATTTTAATGGTTTGGTTGCTTGAATTCGCATAATAGGTCGATTAGGAATATGAAAGCTAACAACCTTACGAAAACAATCAATTTTTGCATAATGAGTAGTTAACCAATCAATCCCTAGAATCACGTCAAATGCAAGTATTTTTAATGAAATCAGATCGATAGGTAATGTGTGGGTACCAACTTGAACCAAACAAGACTTATAACCAGTGGAGGTAATGAAGGTTTCTCCCAACGGAGTTTCCACAGATAAGTCAAAGTCTAATTTCTCCGGAATCAAATTTAATCGATGAGCGCAAGTAGGAGAAATAAAAGAATGGGTTGAACCGGTATCAAATAAAGTATAAACTTCTTTAGAGTTTATGATAAGCTTACCCGTGATGACCTCATTCGGGTTCCTTGCTCTCTAGGAGTTCACAACAAACGCTCTCCCTTGCACAACCGGTTTTGACTTTTCTGGGACGGCTTTTGGTGCCTCCATCCTAGCTGAATTTGTTTTCGGTAAACGACAAAATCGGGCTAAATGACCTTCTCTTCCACAATTATAACATGCTTTGGACGGCATCGCGCAGTTTGGACTGATGTGTCCCTCCCCTCCGCATTTGAAACATATGATAGGTGGTCGTTCTCCTTCCTTAACGACAGGTGCTGGTGCTGACGTCTTTCCGTCATTGTTGAATCTCCTCTTCTTGAAATGTCCATTCTTATTGTTTTGGCCCTGATTACCACCGAAGTGGTTACCATTTCTGGCCTGTTGATTCCCTCCACGCTTGTTGTCACCGCTTCGATGACTGCTCTCACTGGTATTATCATTTTGCCGGCTGCTCTCTTTTGGTTGCGTTGTCTCGTTATCGCGCTCCACCAACTGAGCCCTATTTACAACATCTGAATACAAACACAGTTTATGAGAAACAAGATGTTGACGTATCTCCGGCTTCAAACCTCTTAAAAACATCCGCGTCATTCTTTCTTCATTATCCACCAGGTGGGACGCAAACCGGGATAACTCCGCAAATTTTGCCTCGTACTGCGACACGGTCATATTATTCTGCTCCAATTTGATGAACTCCACCTCCTTCATGTGACGAATACTCTCGGGAAAGTATTTGTCGTTAAACAGATCTTGAAACTTCTCCCAAGACATCTTCAGTGCGGCAGGTTGAGTACGTTTTATCGATTCCCACCAGTAATCTGCCTCTCCTCGCAACATAAAGGCGGCAAAGGGAACCTTTTTCTCCTCGGAGCAACCCAAGACATCAAATATCTTGGTGATCTGCTTTATCCATGTTTCAGCTACAAGTGGTTTGGGTTCTCCCTTAAACTCCGGTGGTCCCAGCTCCTTAAACTGTTTAGCGGTGACCGCCTGAGAGTTTTCAGTATTTCCACCTACGTTGTGGACAGGAGCCGCTTTCACCTGTTGTTGTATGAATTGCATAAAGCCTCTGAACATTTGATCATTCATCATTTGGTCAGTGTTGTTGTTTGCATGAGGATTGACACCTTCCTGATGCACATTATCCTGATTATTTATATGTGGTGAATCAACAGTCGTCTGTGCTCCATTGCTATTCTCAACATTCTCGGATGCCATTTTCAGATACTGCCACAAAATAAAAATTAATTGATATGTCATATATTATCCTTATATTATGACCGACCAATTAAATACCATGCAAATAAACTTAGGTATGTCATACTAGCGAAGGAATTCCCCGTCTCTCCCCTCCTAGTTCTATTCTCACATCTTAGCCAGGGATCATATCCCTAAGCTCTGATACCAACTGTGACGCCCCCAAAATTAGGTATACATCACCCATCTTAGGTCGTCAGATACATTGTACAGAATACAAATACAACTGATTAATACAACTGTCGTGTACAATACGACAAAACATAAACTGTGAGTTTGAATACAAATATTATCTTCTAGAGAGTATTCATACTCAAAAGGAGTCCTCATTACATTTATTAACACACCATTACATAGAATAGTGAGGACTACTAACTAATACTATCATTCGGACCATCACTCCGTTCCCCGACTTGCCCCAGCTACGTTCTCATTTCCTGAAGAGAACAGTGAAAGAAAGGGTGAGCTCAACTAGCCCAGTAAGAAATATTATGACTAAGATAATGCAGAATAAATTATCATTAGCCTTCAATAATGTTAAATTGATAAAATATAATAGACATCAAGTTTAACTGTAGCGGAACAAGCAATCCATTAAGAGAGTCAAGTAGAAAATAAACTCTACTATCTTTTATGATTTAAAAGGTTTTTCAACACTGCGATCGCTGAGACTCAGCTTAATAAAATAATCCACATCATCGAATCACCCATGCACTACGGCCAAGGATATTCGTGTATTCATTAATGGTCATGATCATGCCAACAACTGTCCATCAATGCACTACGGGCCAATGATGACTTTTACCACATCATTTGTAACATTACGGTCATGATTACACCGAATAATCCCTGGTCATAATCATACCAAGTCCATCTATGCACTACAGGCCACAGATGACTTTCAACAGAATATAAACATGAGGATGATGACAATGATATAAGAATTCAATAAAACAAGTTCAAGAATTAATTTATCCAAGAATTAACAACGTCCAAATTGTCAACATGATACTGCATTGTGGAGTAAAATTCAAGAATACTTAGAAGAATATTTTCATGAAAAGATACTGGATGAAACGCAATTATCAAGGATATTCCACAAATTTCATGGAGTATAGAAGTCAAAACTTAACCAACTGAGTATAATAAAGAATGGAGTAACAAAAGAAATCACCATGCATGCGATAGACCGCACAGACAGGTTATTCCAACAGAATAATAAATAATGGAACCAGGTCCGGCGTAAACGCACAGACAGGATATTCCGACAGAATAATAAATAATGGAACCAGGTCCGGTGTAAAACACACAGACAGAATATTCCAACAGAATAATAATAAAACGGAACCAGGTCCGGTGTAAAACACACAGACAGGATGTTCCAACAGAATAATAAACGGAACCAGGTCCGGTGTAAAACACACAGACAGGATGTTCCAACAGAATAATAGAAGAATGTCACCAAGTATAGGGTAGACCGCGTATACTGGTTATTCCAACAGAATAATAACAAATGGAATAACAGAAGTTCTCTTCATGAATATAAAAGAAATAATATTCCCTACCTTAAAAGAACTGGATATTGGAAAAGTGATGTAGCAGAATACTTTTATTCTCTCTCTCTCTTATTCTCTCTATACTTTCTCTCTCTATAGCTTGAATGAATTCGTGAAAAATAATGAAGCCCTAGGCCTCTATTTATAGAAAAACTGAGGGTGGCTCTTGGTCTTAACGAAGGGTCAAATGACTCTTGGTCTTAACGAAGGGTCAAATGACTCTTGGTAATATTGAAGGGACAACTACTATTGACGAAAGTAATTACTATTGACCAAGGTAAATACTATTGACGAAGGTAATTACTATTGACCAAGGTAAATACTATTGACCAAGGTAAATACTATTGACGAAGGTAATTACTATTGACCAAGGTAAATACTATTGACGACGGTAATTACTATTGACGAAGAGACTCTTAGATGATGACATATGGCCCCCCATAAAATAACCAAACTTACCACAACGTCTCAATTATTGATTTAATAATATAACATTTATATACAGATGATACTATGACAATAATTTAAGAGATATGATGCAGCAATTACTGTAGCAATAATTGAGTATAGCTGAGTGACTTCTCACGCAAGCATCAATAATCAATACCGTGTGCTACTATGCAACCACGCGTATTACTGTACTTTTACTACCGAGTAGTTCAACAGTTTTAACGGTTTTAACGGTAACACCTCAGCCGTTATTTTTATAGAAAGATAATTCTGTCGTTTTCTCAATCCGACAATAATTCCGTTGTGGGGTCCACCAATGATTGTGCCGTCGTACGAATATTCCCCGATAAAAAGAATATTTCCCGACCAAACGAATATTTTATAACAACTTGCTTACTTTGCAAAATTTATAAATATTACCCACAACTATAACATTATATCAAATTAACTTCATAATATTCAAAAATGATATTTATAGAAAATTCATCTTTATTTATAAAAGTTGGGGTCTTACATGGAGGATGGGAGCTCTATTTAGGAGAGCGTGCTATTAGGAGCACCACATGAGAGATTCGTGTACCGATCTTGCCTCTTGCCAGGCGTTATTGGCCTGTGTTGCAGTCACCAGTCGATGACATCCCATTGATGGGTATGGACGGATATACTTTGTTACAGGGTTCACATACCTAAGATACGTTCCATCATTGGTGGTCCCCTCGTACCATTGGAGCCCAGTCCCGCGCCACTCAGTTTATGAGGGATATGGTTCCTGGATCCGTGATGATGACGAATTGGCTGACCTGTATCCGAGATCTGACTCATTTGACACAGATTAACAGTTTGACCCGGCAGTTGGACCGACCACATTTCTTCATCCGACACTTGGGCAGAGATTCTTCAGAGGCAGATATTTTTGATCCTTCCAGCTCAGGCGCTGGCCCCTCAGGTGACCCATATGGCTTTTCCAATGCAGATCTTCCACTGTATAGGCCTGACATCCCTGTTGATAGAGATCCAGTGACTCAGGAGGAGTTACATCAGGTGGACAGGATTGATTTATTGATATTGACACCATTGTCTTCTTATGATGTATTCTCGTTATCTCTTTTGATAGGCCTCTGTTAGATATTGGGTGGCTATGCCCCATTCTCGGTATATCTTTTGATAGGCCTCTATTAGTAGTAGGGCATTTGTGCCCCATTTCCCAGTATTTTTAGCTGTATATAGATGATGTATATAGATGATGATATACTTAGGAATGTATGTACTGTTTTCCATTCTCTACATCATATTGTCATCTATTATTTGTCAAGCATGTATCATATTATGCATATGAATATATGTCCAAAGATATTCAACATTGACCCCTGGATGGTCTTATGATACGGCATACACAGATGTCTTCTTCGACAGTCAGCCGCATAGATCACACCCTACCGGTGTTGATAGCCTCTCGTCTGAGGTCGTGGTATGATAGCATGTCACCTCCAGATAGGGTGACAGTTGATCAGTTATTACAACATTCTATGACCCTCTTGATGTTTCAGGTTCCCGAAGGCTTTGTAGAGGGTATGTTGGAGCATTGGGTACCGGAGAGGTAGGTTTTCTGGTTTGGTACCCAGGAGTTGACTCCTACATTGGAGGACTACGAGCGGTAAATGGCTTTGCCCTTAGACAGACCTTACGCTTGTATGGCTGTCGGAGATATGCGCCGACAATTTATGACCCTCACCGTATTATGGCGTAGAGTAGTAGATGATGAGATTACATCCGGCCATGTATTATCCCAACATTTCTTGATAAATAGATTTGGCTCATTGGATAGTTACACACGACATTCTGGGGATTTTACCACACCAGAGGATCAGTGGCATCTGGCCATAGTGGATTTACTCGTGATGTGCATAGTGGCGTATGTGTACATGCTATGGTATATGGACGAGATAGACATAGGTGTCATCATGGTAGTGAAAGCTCTCAATGAGGGTCATACCATCATCCCAATGATAGTGGCAGAAATGTTGAGGTCAGCCACATTTTGTAGCACCTACCTTACAGGGGTATTTACAGGCAGCTCGGTCATGTTATACGTATGGTTTATGTCACACTTGAGACTGATTGGTACTTTATGCTGACACAAGTACTGCTTTACCCATGATATAGCTATGTCTTACTCCTTTCAGCCATCGGAGTGTACATACGCTATGTCTTGGTTGGTATTCTTGGGAGGGATCAGAGATCCGTTTGGCATCCTGCTATGTACAGGGCTCAATTCACCCTATAACTTAATTAGTCACGCTCCAGGCATGGATTATCTCTCTCTGGCTGGTTTGAGGGGCATGACTACCTACCACCCATTGGTTGTGATGTCACAGTTTGATCAGTTCCAGGACTTTCATCCTTTTGAGGGGGCGTTAGGTCAGCGTGTGGCTTCTCGCCATATATCAGCAGAGAACAAATCCTGGGTGTTTGCTTGTTAGGATCAGCGTGAGAGAGCTATTTTTTCTATTAGCCATCCAGGCTGTTCGTCAGAGTATTCTGTGTGGATGGGGACAGAGACTTCATCGGCTACGGTAGTATCCACAGTGCCGGGTATTGATTTTGACGATGGAGAGCCTGTAGAGGTCATTGCTTCTCACACCGAGGAGGAGCCATTCACTGGGTTGCCAGCAGCTCTTGTAGATTCTCCCAGTATTAGTGCTATCATGATCCAACATTCAACACAATATTTCGAGAAGAATCTCCATCTGATGACCTTCGAGAGAGATCAGGCTAGAGCCTTGATGTTGACAGCTCTTGATAGGAGAGATGTCACTCTATTAGAGAGAGACGATGCTTTAGCTCGTATAGATACAACTATTATTGAGTGGGATGAGGCCAGATCTGCCAGAGATGCAGTGATAGTTCAATGGGATAGCGCCATATTTGCCCGGGGTGTAGCCGTTACAGATAGTACCAAAGTGAGGTCCCTTACTATAGGCATGATTGCAGAGATGAGCACGTATATTAATCAGAACAATGCCACCATGTAGATGACTGTAGATCTGTTAGCTCGTGTGGATACCCATATGCAAGAGACAACAGTGTTACCTCCTTCTTTTGAGAGAAATGCCACATTGGGCTTGATAGCTCATATATACACTGATTTGTAGATGAGCTTTGTATTTTCTTGCATAGACTAGCTTAGCCATTTTGTCATATACAATTCATATTGTATATATCAAACAACATTATATATAGCAGGGAAATATATTTTTGTTCACTTCCCTTTTAGTTCTGCCTTGTTGCTTGCTTGATATTTGCCTATTTTTTTAGGGCTTCTGATCTTGATGTATTCTGAATCCCTCCTTGATGGATAGACATTGAGTTGTCTCAGGATATTTTAGAATGGATCGTTGATCTGTGTGTATTCCCTACCATCTTTGGTGTCTTGGGACTGGTTTCTGTATGTAGATGTGGAGAGGAGTGTGGTTATCCTCTCTGAGGTTGATCGCACCACAGATGGTCACCAGTACTCCTTTGTATAGGGGAGCCCAGTTAGTTCCATCCCTTATGGATTGGTGTTTCTCTTTGAGGAATCAACCGCAACTTAGATGGTCGCCGATTCTCCCATTTATTTGAAGGTTAGGTAGTTCCATCCCTTTGGTCTGAAGCCGATGAAATGTGGTGGATTTAAGGATGATCCCAGTATCGTTGATAAGTTTTTGTGTTTTGGTAGGGGGTTAGACCGAACCATGAATGGTTGCCTACGCACTCCTGTTGAAGAGGATATAAGGTCTGCGTAGTTCGAACATGGTGTAAAGGTATAATGCTGTATGTGAAAGGGATGTAGAGATGTGTTTGCTTTTGTTTTTGTAGTGAGAACGGTGTGGAAATGTTTTTGTTTTTTTTTATTTTATTTCGACCGGACCATATGAAATATGGCTACCTACGTACTCCCGTGTATCAAGGAGATCAGGTCGGCGTAGTTTGCCCCATGTTCAGGACGATTTGCAGCCAATGAAAAGTTTGATCCCATGTTCAGGACAAACTGTAGGTTAGAAAGTTTAATCCCATGTACAGGACCAACTGCAGGTGTGAAAAGTCTTATCCCTAGTGAGGTAAAACTACGGTTGTAAAAGGTTTAATCCCTGGTGGGATAACCGAAGTTGAGTAAGGGTTCAAAACCAAGTGGAGAGAAAAGGATCTGGCGATCTGAAACCAAGCTGCTGGTTAGAAAAGTGTGTTTGTCCCTAATAGGACAGATGAGTGTGAAGAGAAGTTATATGTAGTGGAGGGTTAGAAAACCTGAAATAACTGGGGATCTTATGATCCAACACCAGGATGTTTGCTTGATGGAGACCTCAGACATAGTACCGTTTCATGGTATCTAACTTGATAAGCTGTGGAAATTCATCGCCATCTATTTCTAGTAATCTAAGAGCACCTCCTGTCAATATCTCCTTGATAATAAATGGGCCTTCCCAGCTCGGGGCAAATTTTCCCTTAGATCGATCTTGGTCGTCAATGATCTTCTTCAAAACCAAGTCGTGTTATTTGAGCTGCCATAGCCGAACTTTTCTATTGTAGGACCTGGCGATCCTTTGTTGGTATAACTGATCGTGGAAGATAGCGGCACGCCTTTCGTCTTTGAGAGACAATTGGTGATACCTATCTTGTACCCATTGGTCTTTATCCAGCTGAGCGTCTATTAACACTCTGAGGGATTCCATTTCCACTTCTATGTGGAGCACTGCTTCCATCGCATAGGTTAATGCGTAAGGGGTTGCATAAGTGGAAGTGCGCATTGATGTTCTGTAGGCTTACAGAGTCAGATGCAACAAGTCAGGCCATCCTTTGTGGTTGGCAAACATCTTTTGCATGATTTTCTTGATATTTTTGTTAGCCACTTCAACATCACCATTCATCTTTGGATGGTAGATGACGGAGTTGAGATGTTTGATGTGGAATTTACTGCACAACTCCTCCATTATTTTGTTATTGAGGTTCTTAGCATTGTCTAGTACAATTACCTCTAGTTGTCCATATCAACAAATGACATTGTTTCTAATGAAAGTAATGATGACTTCTTTGGTAACCCTGGGGAAGGAGGCTGCTGCTACCCACTTTGTGAAGTAGTCGATCATGGTGAAGATAAATTGATGCCTATTACTGGCTTTGGGCTCGATGGGCCCGATTACATCCACTCCCCACATCGAGAAGGGCCAAGGTGAACTAATATTATGGAGCCCCCTCAGAGGGGCGTGGATAGCATTCCCATGAATTTGGCACTGATAACATCTCTTGATGTGATCCTCACAGTCAGCCTTGAGAGAGAGCCAGTAATGCCATGTTCTGAGGATCTTTTTAACAAGTAGGGGGCCGCTCATGTGTGGGCCACATACTCTACCATGGATTTTGTCCATGAGCCTTTAAGCTTGGTCCTTGTCCAGACATCTGAGGAGACCTAATCTTGCATCTCTTTTGTAGAGTGCATCTCGCCTCAGCGGGTGCTAGATGGGAGGTAGCTCATTTGATACTTCACTAATGTAATTCACATAGACTGGAGCATTTTATTGGGCAAATGTGATGGTTGGCATGTTTTCCTTGTCAGGTATGTAGATCAAGGAGGCCAAGGTTTCTAGCGCATCTGCAAAGTCATTTCTATTCTGAGGAATATGGAGGAAGGATATTTCTTCAAACTCCGAAGCCATCTGTAGAACCTGTCGATTGTAAGGCAGCAAGTGTAGACCTTTGGTGTGATAGATTTTGATGGTTTGTCTAATTACCAACTCGGAATCTCAAAAGATAGTTAACCGTCGGATGCCTATTGATTGGGCAAGTTTTAGCTCCATGATACAGCCTACATACTCAGCTGTGTTGTTGGTGTTGGTAAATTACAATTTGACGAAGACGGGATACTGCTCCCTCGTAACAGATACTAGAACTACTCCGGCCCCAGAACCTTCCGTGTTTATAGCTCCATCAAAATACATTTTCTATGTTTGGAGTGCAACGCACCGATGGTGTTGCTGAATTGCCATTACCCCTTCATCGGGGAAGTATGTTTCCAAGGGTTTGAAATCCCTTAAAGGTACGGTGGCCAGTTGATCCACAATTCCTTGACCTTTAATGCACTTTTGCGCCACGTAGACGATGTCAAATTGTTGTAGGATCAACTGCCATCTGGACAGTCAACAGTTCATCATGGGTTTACTGAACACGTACTTGAGAGGATCCACGTGGGATATAAGATGGGTTGTGTGACCATGGAGGTAATGCTATAATCTCATGGAAGCCCATGCTAAAGCATAACACGTCTTCTCAATCAGCGTGTACTTGTGTTCACTGTTGCTGAATCTTTTGCTGAGGTAGTAGATAGCTCGCTCTTGGCCTCTATCATCTTTCTGTCCCAGCATGCAGCCCATGGCATTGTCACTTATGGACAGGTACATGAATAGGGGAACATCATCCCTGGGTGGTACCAAAATAGGAGCTTTGACTAGTTGCTCTTTGATTATAAGGAAGGCCTTCTGGCATTCATCATTCTACTTCATGGAAGAGTTCTTCCTTAATAGCTTAAAAATAGGCTCACAGGTTGCTGTGACTTGGGAAATGAACCTGCTAATGAAGTTGATTCTTCCCAAAAATCCCCGTATTTCCTTCTTTGTTTGAGGAATGGGCATTTTCGTGATGGCCTTGATTTTGGTGGGATCTAGTTCAATCCCCTTGTGGCTGACTAGGAATCCTAGCAACTTGCCTGATTTAACGCCAAAGGTGCACTTGGCTGGATTTAACTTCAAGTTGTACTTACGCAACATGTTGAAGAGCTTTTTGAGATGGTCTAAGTGGTCTTCTTCCCTTCGGGACTTGATAATGATGTCATCCACATAGTTCTCTATCTCTTTATACATTAAATCGTGGAAAAGAGCCATCATGGCTTGCTGATAGGTAGCTCCGGCATTGACGAGGCTGAATGACAACCGTCTATAGCAAAAGGTTCCTCAAGGAGTGATGAATGTAGTTTTCTCACGATCCTCTTCAGCAACCATATTCTGATGATACCTCGCGAAGCAATCAGCAAAGAAGTACATGTCGTGTTGAGTAGTATTGTCAATGAGAATGTGGATAAATGGCACGAGAAAGCTATCTTTAAGGCAAGCTTTATTCAAATCCCGATAATCCATGCAAACTCACACCTTCCCTCCTGGTTTAGGCACGGGGACTATGTTTGATAGCCATTCAGGGTATGTAGACACCATGATAATGCCTACTTGAAATTGTTTCATAATTTCTTCTTTAACCTTTAAACTCCACTCAGGTTTTAACCTGAGCTTTTGTCTGACTGGCTTAAATCCTTCTTTGATGGGGAGGCAATGGATGACAATGTTAGTAGACAAATCCACCATATCTTCATGAGACTATGTAAACATATCCTGGAATTGGGTTAATAGTATAACCATGTCATTCCTTTGGTTTGGAGTGAGGTCTGTACCAATCTGGATTAGTTTAGGGCTTTCTAAGGTTTCAAGATTGAATGAGGTGGTTTGATCAAGGTTTGGTTTGGGTTTGTCTTCGACCCATTCTTTGATCTCCTTAGGTACCTCAATTTCCTCTTGTATTTCCATCAAGTATGAGTCCAACTTTTCATCAAAGTTACAATCCTTGTGGAGAAAAGGCACCTTATTAGCAAGTATAGACACATCTAAATTTAGAGTCCTGAAACAAAATATGCTTCCACTTAATATATATGAAATTGTTCAATCATACAAAGTGTTAGCATGTACTAACAAAACAACTGCGGAAACTATACAAAAAAGTAAGCAATTATTGTTATCTACAGGTAAAAGGAGTTTCTGCCCGTTTTACTCTTGTCGACCAATAAAAGGAGTGTTGCTCCAAATGTCAAGGGTGAAGTCCTGATGGACTGCAATTATGGAGGGGCTGTCATCGTCCTCCTCCCGAATGATGACCATTATGTCTGGACAATCATCATTTGGGGTGTATCTATTTGTGTGATCATCATGGACAATGATGCGTATGTTTGACATCATCCTGGCGATGTCTTGTTTACGTCTCCGTTCCTCTTCTCCCACTTCGGGATTTGGAACCAGGACTTCTTTCCCCTTTACTGGTATCGATTTAGGAAATAACATAGCCATTATATGGGCAGGAACCTTTACCGGAGACCGTATAAGCTCAAGAACTATAGGTGGAGATAATCACCGTGTGGCTGAAGCTGAAGGAATCTGTTTATGTTTATGAGGATTCCTGTAACTGGATCTAGCAGTATAGCCTAGCCCGGCTGTCCCTGTTTGACTGGGAACTTGATTTTGGCGCCTAATGCCCTGATGATCTTTGCCCAACCCTTGTCCAGGTTGATAACCCAATGACATCATTTCTTGAGTGGTCGACATTACT
Source organism: Panax notoginseng (assembly GCA_016801055.1). NCBI lineage: Eukaryota > Viridiplantae > Streptophyta > Magnoliopsida > Apiales > Araliaceae > Panax > Panax notoginseng. The sequence goes on along the minus strand of CM029018.1, from coordinate 40,644,947 downwards.
TCGACAGAAATCTAGGGCATAAAAGGTGGCGCCCCAACAGGATGATAGTGAGTGTTGCTCACCTCTAGGGCATGAAAACTGACCGGTTCAACTTCTGAATTGAAGCTGATGAGTAGTATGACACCTTGTTCAGGACATTCTAGCTTAGTATCGACAGTGACTAGGCTATTGTTGATAATGTATTTAAGTTGCTGATGAAGGGTGGAGGGGACGGCCCCGGCTATATGAATCCCAAGATCAGGTTGTATCCTGTATCCATTTTTATCACGTGAAAAGATATGCAGAATGTATGTAGACCAATATCCACTAGCAGTTCAATCTCTCCGACAGTGTTTCGTCGGGATCCGTTGAAAGCTTTAATGATTGTTTGGCTTCTTCAGATTCTGTGGAGATAGATATTCATCGTCACCAAAGTGGCATAAGGACAGATATTCAAAGATGACCCTCCGTCTTTCAAAACTCCTCCCACCATGTATCCAGAAGATAAAACCGCTATGTGCAAAAACTTGCAATGACCAGTCCCTTCGGGAGGTATATCGTCATCACTAAAAGATATCACATTGTTGTTAAAAATGTGATCCACTAAATGCTGGAATTTCTCAACATCTATTGACTTAGGCAGTTGGGCTTCTTCCAAAACCCTGAGCAATACCTTCCTGTGATCTTCAGAAGAGAAAACTAGGTCCAATATGGAAATTTGATGCGGAGCTTCTCTTAAGCTTAAAACCACATTGGCTTCGTTATGGCCCATAGTACGGAGAAATTCTTCCACTTTTTCCATGGGAATCTTCCCCTTTGTCTTGATGGTAGGTTTCATCACCTATTGGGGAAGATATAGTGGATTATCCTTCGACACTGCAGCAATTATGTGGGATGTGGATCCTTCAACCTCTCCATAATTCCATGGAACTTTCTGTAGGTTGACAACAGGATATTGTGGTCTGCATGGCAAGATAATTGGCTTTAGTGCAGCCACTTGCAAAGGATTGTTAACATCCTTGAGTTGAATTGGTTGGATTGTATGTGAGGGGGTAGCTGAGTCTGTCTCTTAAGATATGACCGCTATGATCTCCTTCCACTTTATAGGAAACGCATCCCCACTCTCTAATACTACAGCATCATCGTCTGTCATCTGCAGGATACCGCTGTCAATTAAATTCTGAATAAGGTGGCAGAGTGCCCAACATTCTTCTGCGCTGTGATCGCAAGATTGGGAGTGATAGTGGCACACTCCATTGAAATCAAACCGTCTTAACTGTGGGCTGATTGGAGGTTGCAGAGTTGTGATTCTTCCTTCATTTATCAGCATCTGCAGTATTTCTTCCATCGGTTGGCCTAGGTATGTAAATTCCCTTTTGTTGGCAAAGTCCCAATGGACTTTGGCATTTACTCTTTTTAAAATTTTATCCTCTAGTGTTTTATTTTCTGGAATACGCGGTGGAGTGTTTGTAATAAGAGGAAGGAGACTGGTATGCTCCTGACAAAATAATTGGTGTGTGACTTTGTGCTGATGGACCACCAGTTCTGCCAATTGGTTAACTTGCTCACAAAGAGTCTTCATTTTTCGTTCCATTGTATACTGGAACTAAGCAAAATCCCATTTGTCAGCACCATCCTTGCTGGTCGGGGATGATCCACCACCATGATTATGAGAACCCACTACTCCAATTAATCAAATTAACCTCTTCTTCTTTATGTTGAGGAAGAGGGTTGTCTTGCGCATGGGGTTGGTCGGGTTTAGCTACCACGATCTCACCATTATCAATCAAATCTTGGATCTTGTGTTTCAAAGCCCAGCAATCTTGAGTATCATGTCTTGAAGCTCCAGCATGATAACCACATTTTCGACTAGCATTGAAACCCTTCCCATTTGGGTTTGCTGGTGGAAGAATATGAGTAATTTTCTTTTGAGTGGTTAGAAGATTGAGAATGTTCTCGAGTGAGTCCCCTAGGAGTGTTAACACTTGAGTGCGTCTAACTTCTCCACCCTTTGGCAACGAAGGGTTTGAAGGCTGTACTTGAAAGGGGGAGTAATTCCTCCTTTGGATAGACATATTCTAACTGCTTTTCTGACCCTATAGTATAAAGGAAACATCCTCCTCTTTCTTTTTATGGACCCTCCGGGGGTTATTTCCATAATTTCTGGACTGGATGTGCTCAGTAACAGCTTTAAGGGTAGCTAGGTCTTGAATCTTTCCTGACTTCAATCCCATCTCAGCCATTTCCCCGTACTTAATCATTTTAGAGAATGGTTTGCTAATACCAACTAACACCCTCTCATAGAAAGGAGCTTCTTGTATGTCTATGAATGTCATCACCATTTCTAACTCATTCATAGAGGGAACAACTTGAGCAACAAGGCGCCTCCACCTTTGAGCATACTCTCTAACAGATTCATTGGTTTGTTTCCTGACTTTAGTAATTTGGTACAGGTCAGGGGCCATCTGAGACTGGAAGGTGTACTGACTGAGGAAGGCATGAGCTAGCTCCTCCCAGCTATGGATCTTGGAATTGTCTAATTTGGTATACCAAGATCGGGCTTCTCCACTCAGACTTTTCTGGAATAGCTGCATCTTGAGTTTCTCATCATCGGCATAAGATCCGAGTTCTCCAATGAATACCTTCAAATGTGTGTAAGGGTTTCCTAACCTGTCATACTTTTCAAAGTCAGGAGTCTTGAACTTCTCTAGATAATGCACACCAGGGAATATACAAAGGTCTACATATGAAAAACTCCCATGTGCTCCAATCCCTTTGATAGAACGGATGGTCTCTTCCATTTGAAGGACTTTCTTTCTGATATTACTGGTGTCTAGATCTTCTTTGAGATGGGTGGTATCATGAGTTTTGTTGGTTTTATCCAACTGAGAATCAGATATGGGAGCTTCTTTGTCTGGCCCTTGGGCTCCTCCATGTGCAGAGGATTTAGTATGTATGGGTATCCTTGTACCCTGAGTAGATTGGTGTAGTTCTTTAAGCAGAACATCCAAATTTGTGATTTTTTTACTTAATTCGTTAAATTCTTCACAACAGACAGGATAAGGATTTGTTTAGTCAGATGAAGACATAATTGGCTGTAGGCTCGTGGCCTTTTTGGACTTTGAACGGGTAATAGGTCTGATTGTTTCCCTGTGAAAAACTGACGTAGTTTAGTTTCAAGGAATGTATAAATGTTTGCATGCTATATAATGTATCCATTTTAGGAGTATTATCCTTCAAAAAGGATGTTAGTTGTTTGTAATACAGCATAGCATGTTAATATTTATAAATATGCGTGTACACATATTTCCTCATATTTCCAATTACATAGAGATTAATATGGAATGAAATTACGAGTAATTTGAAATGGGAAAGCATGAAGAGACTTTCCTCTGCGTTTGGTTTATCAGAGGCTGACCTATCTTAGGCTACTCTCGTGGCTTTTTGGCATGAAGGTTCCCAAATCATCGCAATTTACTTGACAGGAAGTTAATCCGATCTTTCAACTGGAGCAAATTTAGGTGGTGCATTTCCTAAGCCTCGTTGGAATTAGTCTTTCTACGAGTCCAGTAATCAAACACCGACAGGATAACCTCCTGAAGTAGTAACCACACAACATACATTCACATACAACGTGTCTCACCGTTTCTGAAAATGATGACATGTGCGAAGCACTAATATCATAAGCAAATATAGTGTATAACATTAAGTATAATAAGTAAATGCATTCGTACACATCCATACAATGTAAATGCAACATCCACACACAAGCATATAACAGTTTGAAAAGATTGTAATAGCGGATTAAGTCCTCTTACTGGTTGTGTCCCTAGCAGAGTCGCCACCTGGCGATGTCGGGATTTTTATTTGTCCCTTTTCTGTTCTTCTCTTTTGGTGTTCTCATGTTAGGTGAGATTTGCTTGAAAAAAAAGTTGTGAAAAGGTCCAACATTTATATGTCGATGATTGGATGGTAAGAGTTGCTAGTTGGTTTTTTAAATGGTTATACCAACACAATCGAGAAAAGGTTTGCACATTGACCTAGTGATGTGACACTTCTTAACGGGTATGTGAAATCGAGATTCTTTAGGGTACGGGGACTTTATTATGCAGAGGGAAGGTGTTAGGCACCCCCTGACATTCATGTTGCCACGTGACCGCCACCTTTCATTTAAACTGTTATATGAATATGTGTGTGTATGTGGAACAATGTGCAATTATTTAGAAGTAGTGTTATGCCTCATTCGCACCTATATACAAAGGGTTTGAATTTCTGTATAAAATTCAGTTTAACAAGATATAACAACGACATTTTGTAAAAAGAGGTTTTCAAACCCTTATGCTCAATAGTAATTGAGGTCTCTAATACTTCCATTTTATAATGTGTTTGGCTTGATTGCTTTTATTTTTTCGAGATGCGAAGCATCTTCGAGAAAGAAATAATATACAAAGCAATGCCGAATTCCTTGTGGGCATGAGAGTCGTCTAAGGAAATTCAAATACCGTGAATAATTTACAAGCCGTGTACAACTAAAAATGTCCATCGTGGGAACCGAATCTAGATCCAGTAGACTGAATCTATGATCACATGATTCCTAGGCTCACATGAGGTAGCAATTTGTATGAAAGCTGTAAACAGTTATATATATAAAAGCCGTAAATATATATATATATATATATATATATATATATATATATGTGTGTGTGTGTGTGTGTGTGTGTGTGTGTGTGTGTGTGTGTGTGTGTGTGTGTGTGCAAACAATCAACCACCACGAAGCACTTCCATGGGGGATTGCAAATTTAAATAAAGCAGTAAAAATCAATCAACCACCACGAAGCACCTCCATAGGGGATTGGAAAATATAAATAAACCAATAAAACGATCCACATACTTGAATTAAACTCCAGGTGGGACAAAATGAAAATAAAGCTGTAAAAGGCCATGATGTAAACTACAGGCTTGACAGAAATGTAAATAAAGCGGTAAAAGGCCACGAAGTAAACTCCAGGCCAGACTGAAATGTAAATATATATATATATATATATATATATATATATATATATATATATATATATATATATATATATATATATATACTTATATATATGTTGTTGCTATCAAACTCTGTTTGATTGAGCCTAGATTTACATCTGGTGCGTTTACCGCTTATATATATATATATATATATATATATATATATATATATATATATATATATTTATATATAAGCGATAAACGCACTGGACATATATCGATCCAGGCTCGTTTCGTTAATTCTTTGTCGAGTATATGTATATATATATATATATATATATATATATATATATATATATATATATAATATGTAAATCTAGGCTCAATCAAACAGATATAGCAACAACATATATATATATATATATATATATATATATATATATATATATATATATATATATATATATATATATAAACAGTAAATGCTTCGGATTTAAATCTAGGCTCATCGAACAGAGTTCGACAACAGTTTGTATATAAGTATATATATATATATAAAAGCAATAAACGCTCCGGATGTAAAATCCAGGATCAATCGAGGCATAACTCGATAATGTTAGTACCGAAATCCGGGCATACACACGCAACACGACTCTCAACGTGCAGAACTGTGTGTGCACAGTATTGGAGAAAGGCTTTAGAAAGTGTACGTATGTAACGTGTTATCCACTCGAACTTTAAGAACTTCAATCCGGGCATTCGATCGAAGTGTATAAGACCTTTTACGGTATGCTGTTGTCAAGAGCTACACAATGACATGGGATTAAAGGTTGTACGAATTCAGGAAAATGGGACCATGCCCTTGGTCTTCAAGCTTCAAATTATATCCGGTGTGCTGTCTTGTACAGTAGTCACTCGGGATTGGAGCTCTTTGGTTCTTGTAGGACATTTCTATGTAGAATGTATGTTTGAATGTTGTTCAGATGCCACAATGTGGGATTGAGATAGTAAATAACGATTTTGCCCTTCACCGGGGTTATCTTCGGTTTGAGCTATTTTAGCGGTCGTTGCTCAGGGTTATCTCTGAAATTATTCTGCTGCAAGTGTTTACCTTCCTCAAGGTTGTCTCTGAGGTGTTTCTGACCTCCCAGGGTAATCTCCGAGCTTGGGAAATGAGTGCCTCGGGGCTATCACCGAGTGTTGAAGCTGATTGCGAGGAGCGGAAAAGAGCATTTTTGGGGTTATCTCTGGTACTGCTACAACATTCCTCGGGGTTGTCTCCGAGGTTGGGTTTAAGATCCTGGGGTTGTCTCCGGGATTGGGACTGAGTATCTCGAGGTTGTCTCCGAGATGGAAAATTTCTCTGGTGTTGTCTCCGGAACTGTAACTGCACTCCTCGGGGTTATCTCCGAGGTTGGATTGAAGATCCCGGGGTTATCTCTAGGACTGTGACGGCATATCTCGAGGTTGTCTCTGAGATGGCAAAGAGTGGGTATCCTGGGGTTGTCTCCAGGACCGAGTTGAGCTATCCTCTAGGGTTATCTCTGAAAGATAATTTTTCCCTACTATAAGATTAGTAACAGGAATGCAAAATTTTGAGTGTCTATAAGTGGTGAAGAAAGACATTCTGAAGTGGTTGGATGCGGGAATCATCTACCCAATTTCAGACAGTGCTTGGGTCAGTCCAGTTCAATGTGTACCAAAAAAGGGCGTAATGATCGTAGTAAAGAATAACGACAATGAATTAATTCCAACGAGGACAGTGACCTATTGGAGGGTTTGCATGGACTACAGGAAGCTGAATAAGGCAACCAGGAAATACCACTTTCCTCTACCTTTTATCGATCCGATGTTGGACAGATTGGCGGGGCACAAATTTTACTGCTTACTGGATGGGTATTTGGGATATAATCAAATAGTCATTACTCTTGAAGATCAAGAGAATACTACTTTCACGTGCCCATACGACACCTTTGCATTCAGGAGAATGTCTTTTGGCTTGTGTAATGCACCCACTACCTTCCAACGGTGTATAATGGCCATCTTCTCAGACATGGTGGAGAAAAATGTGGAAGTCTTGATGGATGACTTTTCTGTCTTTGGGGATAGTTTTGGTGTCTGCTTAGAGAACTTGGTCATAGTTCTAAAGCGATGCGTAGAAACAAATTTGGTACTAAATTGGGAGAAATGCCATTTCATGGTTGAAGAAGGAATAATTTTGGGGCATAAGGTCTCAGCGAAGGGGTTAGAGGTTGATAAAGCGAAGTTGGAAACCATTGAAAATCTACCACCACCAACTTTAGTAAAAGGAATCCATAGTTTTCTTGGACATGCCGGGTTCTATAGGAGATTTATCAAAGACTTCTCTAAGATTGCAAAACCATTGTGCAGTCTCTTAGAGAAGGATTCAGTTTTCAAATTTAATGAGGAGTGTAAGTTATCATTTGAGCTACTAAGAAGAAATTGACTACATCTCCAGTTATCGTCACACCAGATTGGACTATGCCGTTTGAGTTAATGTGCAATGCAAGCGACTATGCGGCAGGGGTTGTTTTGGATTAACGCCGAGAGAAGACATTCCACGCCATATACTATGCAAGTAAAACCCTTATGGATGCCCAATTAAATTACATAACTACAGAAAAGGAATTACTTGCAGTAGTATATGCCTTTGATAAATTTCGGGCATATTTAATTGGGACAAAGGTTGTGGTTTACACGGATGACTCAGGAATCTAGTATTTAATTTTGAAGAAGGATGCTAAGCCTCGGCTTATCAGATGGATCCTCGTTCTATAGGAATTTGATTTGGAAATAAAGGATAGAAAGGGGATGGAGAATCAAGTTGCAGATCATTTATCGAGGCTAGAAAATTCGGGTTAAAATGAAGAAGATAAGTGTGTAATCAATGAGTCATTCCCAGATGAACAACTGTTTGGAGTCAATGCAGAATTTCCGTGGTATGCGAATTTTGCTAACTATCTGGTGAGCAACATCCTTCCCCCTGATATTACATGTCCACAAAAGAAGAAGTTCCTGCATGACGTCAAATGGTACATGTGGGACGAACTATACTATTCAAACAGTGTGCCGACAAGATGACTCGAAGGTGTGTGCCCTACAGTGAGGTGAAGAATATATTGCACGAGTGTCATGCATCTGCATATGGGGGACATTACGGAAGTGAGAGAACATCAGCTAAAGTACTTCAAGCAAGGTTCTAATAACAGCAGGAGAAAAGAGGCTACTTCAATTGAACGCACTCGATGAATTCAGACTACTGGCCTATGAGAACTCGAAGTTGTACAAAGAAAAGGTTAAGAAATGGCATGACTAGAAAATCATGCAAACGTTAGAACCGGGACAATCAGTACTATTGTTTAACTCAAGATTATGGTTGTTCCCAAGAAAGCTAAAATCGAGGTGGTCGGGCCCATTTACCATAACAAGGGTTTTCCCACATGGCGCCGTTGAACTATACAGTAGGAATCCTTTGGAGACATTCAAGGTCAACTGTAAGACCCCAACTTATTCAAAAATAAAATTAAATTTTCTCTAATTAATATTTTGAATAATAAGGTATTAATTTGATATAATGCTTTAGTTATGGGTGAAATATGCAAATTTTACAAAATAAGCAAGTGGTTATAAAATATTCATTTTTGTCGGGGAATATTCATTTGGTCGTGGAATATTCTTGCTGTCGGGGAATATTCGTACGACGGCGCAGCCATTTGTGGGCCTCATAATGGAAAACGGTCGGATGAAGGAAAACAACAAGTTTGAGTTTTTATAAATAACGGCGCAGTTGTTGCTGTTAACATTATTGGAATACCCGGTGGTTAAAATACAGTAATATTCATAGTTGCACAGTAGCACACAATATTACACAATATTTTTGAATTATTGATTCTTACATAAGAAGGCACTACTTAATAATTATTACAGTAATTACTGTTCAATATTTGATTTTATTGATTCAATAATTGCTATGTTGATATTTTATATTATTGTTGTTTTAATAATTGTCACTACACAGTATCTCCATTATCAGATCAATAATTCATATTATTTGAATAATATTATTAAATAGCATTATTGGCAATGTCTAAGAAAGTTATGTCTAAGGAGAGGTTTGTTCACCTAATTACGCGCCAGAAAGGAGAAATCCTTATCGAAAAGCCCCCTCTTTCCTAGGAACGACCTGGTTGTCATAATTGTTATTTTACAATATTATTTATGAATAATTAATTATTGATTTATATGATAAGGAAATATTTATTTTATGTAAATATAAATGATGGATATATTTAATTTTATGTGGATATAAATGAAGGATTTAATTTTGAGGTGTTTTATTAGTATTTTGTCGGAAAGGGGGTATTAAAAATCATCCGTATGTGGATTTTAGACATTTTTTGTTTGGAATTTGGAAAAACTTTCTTCTACAAAGTTGTAGAGAATTAAATTTCCTATGGAATAGACATAAGATTCGATATTTTCTAATAAAATCGCTATTTATTATGAATTATTGAAGTTACTGATTATTTAAAACATTTTAGAAATTTCTAGAATGGGTGGGCCCCACTTTTGGTTGGTGAGAAATGTGCTGAAATTTTATTTCAAAAGTGGTAGGCGTGAATAGTAGCAGGTAAATCCATCAAGTAGCATGTTAGGCGTTCTAAGCATTTTTCTATAAATAGGGTGCTTGGTTAGAATTGAAAATCACACCAGAAACAAGTTTTCTCTCTTTCTCTCTCCATATTATCGAGCGTATTTTTGTGAGTATTTAGATACTTTGAGAGTTTCTATTCAGTACAAGTTTCCTTCAGCCTTATACTTGATATTTCAACCGGAAGTACTGTTCTTTTGAGGTAAGGGATACTATTTTATTCATAAATGACATTATTTTCTTCAATATTATTATGCCGAAATATTGATTTGAATTTTATTATGGAATTTCTACCTTTTTGTGTCGGAGTTACTATTCACGTATACGGCACTATTTATGTATACGGCACTATTCACATAAAAAATAAAATTTTCTCTTCTTTGTCCAAGATGTCTATTATGGTTACTATCTTTGATTGTATCCATGTTTTGATCTTTATTTTTGACTGCTCCACAATTGATTATTATAGAGTATTTTTGAACTTGGATAAACTGTAGTACGAATTCCTAATATTTGTCCTTTTGTCTCACTGGATTCATTTTCTTTAAGATATTTTTCATCATCCTCAGTCCTAAATAATGATATTACTGATTATCTTTGGCCTGTAGTGCAAAGATGAATGAATAACTGATGAATATATTTGGCCCATAGTGCAAAGATGAACAGGTGTTTAGATGAATATGACCAACGGGTGATACAAATGAATATCTTTAGCCTGTAGTGCAAAGATGAATATTTGATTCAAGATGTATATTGATTGATGTTACATGCATAAAATATTAATGATTGACTTTTAAATCTTAGAAGATAGTAGAATTCATTCTCTACTTGACTTTTCTAATGGATTGTTGTTTCCGCTGTAGTTGTTGATCTAAAACTTGTTGTCTATTATATTTTATCAGATGTTTCCCTGTTGAAGACTAATGATAATTTGTTGTATATTATCTTAGTCATAATATTCTTTGATGGGCTAGTTGAGCTCACTCTTTTTCTTTTTTATTCCATTTTTCTCAGGAGACGAGAATATAGTGGAAACTAGTCGGGGTGTGGAGTGATATTTCCAGTCAGTTGTGTTAGCAGTCCTCACTATTTTGTAAAATAGTGTTTTAATAATTGTAATGAGGACTTATTTGAGTGTGGATATTATCTAGAAGACAATATTTGTATTTAAACTCACAATTTATGTGTTGTCATATTTTGCACGACAATTGCAGTAATGATGTTGTAGTTGTTTTTGTACCATATTTTTGGCGACTCGGAATAGGTGATGTATACCTATTTTGGGGGCGTCACAGTTGGTATCAGAGCTTAGGGATATGGTCTCTAGCGGTGATCGAGGAATAGAACTAGGAGGGGAGAGACGAGTAAATTCTTCGCTAGTATGTCCTACCTAAGCTTATTTATTGGTCGGTCATAATATAAGTGTAATATATGGTATGTCAATTTCTTTAATTAACCCTTGTTCTGGATATCATCAGCTGAAGATTAAAATTGAGGATATTCTAAAGACTGCCTTCAGAACTCGGTACGGGCATTATGAATTCTTAGTCATATCTTTTGGATTGACTAATGCTCCTACTGCTTTCATGGATATGATGAACCGTGTTTTCAAGGAATATTTGGATTAGTTCGTTATTGTCTTTATTGATGACATCCATATCTATTCCAAAAGTCGTGAAGATCATGAGCACTATTTGAAGCTAGTATTTCAAAGGCTTCGCGATAACAAGCTATATGCCAAGCTGAAGAAATTCGAGTTCTGGCTTGAGGAAGTGGCATTCCTTGGGCATGTGGTGTCAAAACATGGAGTATCTTTTGACCCAGCGAAGATTGAGGCTATACAAAGTTGGGAGCAACCGAAGTCAGTGACCAAAGTACGTAGCTTTCTGGGCTTAGCTGCTTATTATCGGAGATTCGTGGAAGGATTTTTTAGAATCTCTACTCTGTTAACTCAGCTGACTCAGAAAAATACAAAATTTGTATGGAGCGAGGAAAGCGAGAAGAGTTTCCAAGAGCTCAAGAGGAGACTTATTTAGGCACCTGTTCTGATAATACCATCTAGTTCGGATGGATTTGTTATCTACAGCGATGCTTCAGGCAAAGGGTTAGGGTGTGTTCTCATACAACATAGGAAAGTCATAGCCTATGCCTCGCGACTACTTAAAGAATATTAGAGGAATTATACTATTCATAATCTAGAGTTGGCAGCAACCATTTTTGCGTTGAAGATCTGGAGACACTACTTGTATGGGGAGAAAGTGGAGATTTATACGGATCATAAGAGCCTTAAATATTTCTTCACCCAAAAGGAACTCAACACGCGGCAACGACGTTGGCTTGAGCTATTGAAAGATTACGATTATACCATCCAAAACCATCCTAGAAAAGCGAATATAGTAGCTGACACATTAAGTAGAAGATCATATGCGGGTATGAGTGCGATATTGTCAACGCAAAGGCCCATTTTGTATGACTTGCAAAGGATGGAGATAGATGTAAAGACTCTAAGTACCCACGTGATGATATCAAATATACGAGTAGAACCGACTTTAATCGTTAAAGTTAAAGCTGCTCAAGCTTTTGACATGGAGCTGATGCGTATGAAGAAGAAAGTGCAAGAAGGTGCTATTCTAGAAGCAAGAATCGATGAAGAAGGAATACTTTAAGTCAACTCTAGACTTTGTGTTCCTAACGATTCTGAATTGAAGCATAGAATCATGATGGAGGCACACAACACACCGTTTATAATCCATCATGGGAGTACCAAAATGTATCATGATCTTCGACATACATTTTGGTGGAGCAATATGAAGAGAGAGATCGCGGAGTTTATCTCGAGGTGTTTAACTTGTCAACATGTAAAGGTGGAGCATCAAGTGCTGAAGGGGCCATTGTAACCACTTGAGATTCTGAAATGGAAGTAGGAACATATTACTATGGATTTCGTTACGGGTCTTTCCAAGGTTTCTCAAGGCATAGATGCGATTTGGGTTATTGTTGATAGATTAACCAAGTCTGCTCATTTCTTGCCTATACGGGAGACTTATTCCCTTGAATGTCTTGCTCGTATGTACATGAATGAGATTGTGAGTTTGCATCGCATGCCAGTATCCATAGTTTCAGATCATGACCCAAGATTCACTTCACGATTTTGGGTTAGCTTGCAGAAAGCTATGGGCACGGATTTATGATTCAGTTCGGTATACCATCCTCAAATGGACGGGCAATCAGAGAGGACTATTCAAACTCTTGAAGATCTATTAAGAATCTGTATCCTAGATTTCAAAGGGAGTTGGGATAAGTACCTACCATTGGTAGAATTCTCCTACAATAATAGTTATCAAGCAAGTATAGGCATGGCTCCATTCGAGGCGTTGCATGGAAGAAAAATGTCGTTCTCCAGTATGTTGGGACGAAGTGGGTGAAGCAACGTTGTTGGGACCAAAATTGGTACGTATGACTACGGAGAAAATCTAAATGATTCGATAATGTATACAAACGACACAAGATCAACAAAAAAGTTATGCGGATCTTCATCGAAAGGACATAGAATTTAATATTAGGGATCATGTATTATTATGTATTGCTCTATGGAAGGGAGTAACAAGATTTGGAAAGAGAGAAAAGCTCAATCCAAGATTTGTTGGTCCATTTGAGATTCTTGACCAAATAGAAAATGTGGCCTATAGACTCGCATTACCTCCAAGCATGTCTCGTGTTCATAATATTTTTCACATATCTATGCTTCGTAAATATATGAAAGACCCGAACCACACTATTGAGTTAGAACCAGACGAGATAGCCGAAGATTTAACGTACGAAGAGGTACCTGTTAAGATCTTAGATTGGAAAGAGTATGTCTTACGCACCAAGGTTATACCACAAGTTAAGGTTTTGTGGAAGAACCATGCTATTGAAGAAATGACTTGGGAGTTGGAATCAGAAATGAAAGCAAAGTATCCTCACCTTTTCGAAAAACCAGGTACGTACGTCAATTTTGAGGACGAAATTTTATAAGGAGGGGAGGTTGTAAGACCCAAACTTATTCATAAATAAAATCGATTTTCCTCTAATTATTATTTTGAATAATAAGGTGTTAATTTGATATAATGCTTTGGTTATGGGTGAAATGTGCAAATTTTTTAAAATAAGCAAGTGGTTATAAAATATTCATTTTTGTCGGGGAATATTCGTTTGGTCGTGGAATATTCTTGCTGTCGGGGAATATTCGTACAACGGCACAATCATTTGTGGGCCCCATAACGGAAAACGGTCGGATGAAGGAAAAAGATAAGTTTGAGTTTTTACAAATAACGACGTAGTGGTTACCGTAAACACTATTGAAATACCCGGTAGTTAAAATACAGTAATATGCGTGGTTGCACAGTAGCACACGGTATTGCACAGTATTTTTGAATTATTGATTCTTACGTAAGAAGGCATTACTCAATAATTGTTATAGTAATTATTGTTCAATATTTGATTTTATTGATTCAATAATTGCTACGTTGATATTTTATATTATTATTGTTTCAATAATTGTCACGCCACAATATCTTCATTATCAGATCAATAATTCATATTATTTGAATATTATTATTAGATAACATTATTGGCAATGTCTAAGAAAGTTTTGTCTAACGAGAGGTTTGGTCACCTAATTACGTGTAAGTAAGGAGAAATCCTTATCGGAAAGCCCCCTCTTTCTTGGGAACGACCTGGTTGTCATAATTGTGATTCTGCAATATTATTTGTGAATAATTAATTATTGATTTATATGATAAGGAAATATTTATTTTATATAGATATAAATGATGGATATATTTATTTTTATGTGGATATAAATGAAGGATTTAATTTTGAGGTGTTTTATCAGTATTTTATCGGAATGGAGGTATTAAAATTCATCTGTATGTGGATTTCGGACATTTTCTGTTTGGAATTTGGAAAAACTTTATTCTACAAAGTTGTAGAGAATTAAATTATCTATGAAATAGACATGAGATTCGATTTTTTCTGAAAAATGGCTATTTATTATGAATAATTGAAGTTACTGATTATTTAAAATATTTTAAAATTTTCTAGAATGGGTGGACCCTACTTTTGGTTGGTGAGAAATGTGCTAAAATTTTATTTCAAAAGTGGTGGGGGTGAGTAGTAGCAGGTAAAGCCATCAGGTAGCGGGTTAGGCATTCTAAGCATTTTCTTATAAATATGGTGTTTAGTTAGAATTGAAAATCACACTAGAAACAAGTTTTCTCTCTTTCTCTCTCTATATTATCTAGCGTATTTTTGTGAGTACTTAGATACTTTGAGAGTTTCTATTCAATACAAGTTTCCTTCAGCCTTATACTTGATATTTCAACCGGAAGTACTGTTCTTTTGATGTGTGGGATGTTATTTTATTCATAAATGATATTATTTTTTTTAATATCATTATGCCGAAATATTGATATGAATTTTATTGTGGAATTTGTACCTTTTTATATCGGGGTTACTATTCACGTATACGACACTATTCACAAAAAAAATAAAATTTTCTCTTCTTTGTCCAAGATGTCTATTATGGTTACTATCTTTGGTTGTATCCATGTTTTGATCTTTATTTTTTAATTATGCTCCACAATTGATTATTATTGAACTTGGATAAACTGTAGTACGAATCCCTAATATTTATCCTTTTGTCTTACTAGATTCGTTTTTTTTAAGATATTTTTTGTCATCCTCAGTCCTAAATGATGATATTACTGAATATCTTTGGCCCGTAGTGCAAAGATGAACATGTGTTTAGATGAACATGACCAACGGGTGATACAAATGAATATATTTGGCCTGTAGTGCAAAGATGAATATTTGATTCAAGATATATATTAATTGATGTTACCGGGATACAATATTGATGATGGACTTTTAAATCTTAGAAGATAGTAGAATTCATTCTCTACTTGACTTTTCTAATGGATTGCTGTTTCCGCTACAGTTGTTGATCTAAAACTTATTGTCTATTATATTTTATCAGTTTTTTCCCTATCGAAGACTAATGATAATTTGTTGTATATTATCTTAGTTATAATACTCTTTACTGGGCTAGTTGAGCTCACCCTTTTCCTTTTTGTTCCATTTTTCTCAGGAGGCGAGAATATAGCGGGAACTAGTCTGGGTGTGGAGTGATGTTTTTCAGTCAGTTGTGTTAGCAATCCTCACTATTTTGTAAAATAATGTTTCAATAATTGTAACGAGGACTTATTTGAGTGTGGATATTGTCTAGAAGATAATATTTGTATTTAAACTCACAGTTTATGTGTTGTCGTATTTTACACGACAATTGTAGTAATGATGTTGTAGTTGTTTCTGTACCATATTTTTGGCGACTCAGAATATGTGATGTATACCTATTTTGGGGGCATCACATAACCGGTCAGTGGTTAAAACATTATTGGGGTGGCGAATCCAACACGGATGTCATCACAATCACACTTGACGAAGCACCATAAACAGGGAGTAGTTAGGCCGAAAGACTTAAAATCAAGCGCTAAGTGGGAGGCAACCCAATTTTACTTTTATTCTCAGTATTTTCTTTTATGATAGTCAAATTGTAGTTTAAAATAATAATTAATATAGAATAAGTTTATTAAGTAGTTAGTTATGTTATACTTTTTAGATAATCTTACCTTCCATGCTTAATTTGCTTAATATTGACTCATATTTATGTTTAATGAAGTTTCAGGCACTTAAAAAGCTCATGGATTGGAGTTAGATGCTAAGAATGGGCAAAATCAAGTGGACTTGCAGAAGGCATGCCTGCTAGGGCGGGCATTTTTGTGAAGGAAACCCCCGTCGGGGCGGGGGTACTGATTTCAATAACAGGAGGCATGCCGGCCGGGGCGGGCCCTTTAAGCCTAATACCCCCCGCCAGGGCGGGGGTCTCAAACTCTCAATAACAGACTGCATGCCCACCGGGGCGTGCCTCCAAGGCATATTACCCCCCGCCGGGGTGGGGATACGAAATCTGAAGAATCAGTTACAGCAGTTACATAGCATTCAGACTTTTTTCCCCCACTTTCTTATACATGCTACCCAATTGAAACACCACTCCTACGCATTCTAAACCCATGTTCTAAGCAACTTAATCACCATCGCCCCACTACATTAAAACACTTTCCCACTCCTTCAACCCATAACTCTCTACAACACCTCCTCTCTATAAAACCATCCCCTCACAACCCAATCTAACCACATAGATTCATACCAATTCAGAAGTTCAAAGTTAAGGGTTCTTCTTGAGCAAATTTCTACAACAAAAAGGGAGGAGATAATCAACCAACTTGGGGATACACTGCGAGTGAGTAGTTTATCTTACAATTTCTAAATATCTATCACCACAATTGAAGCCACATCATTAAGTTTGGGGGATTGCATGTCTTGCACACCAAGTGTTCGATGATTTGCTCGATTGAAGTTTGGGGGAATTTGTGTTGAAGCTAACCAAATCCAATTCAATGGCACCTAAATCGGCATCAAAACGATAACGTGGAGAGAGTTTAGGGTCCACACCATCAACACGGACCTTTGACAGGCAAAAATTCGTAAGTGTCGCTGTCGCCATCCATTACGACTACCTTGTGACAAAAACACTCACACTAGAGTAGGGGTTGACACTTGAACACATTGACGGTGAAATGATGCAACAAAACTATCAAAAAGGTTGGAATAAGTTCAAAGAAGAGCCCGAGGCAGCAATCGTGAGTGTGGTAAAAGAATTCTACGCCAACGCAGAGGATAAGGCCCCATTCACAGCATTTGTCCGGGGCAGATTAGTTCCTTTCAGTGCCGATGCCATCAACACGTACTACCAATTATGAGCTCCTAGATATTGCTAGTACGCTTACTTGCGTGACCATGATCCCGACTATGAGGCTATTGTGACGGAAATGACAAATCTAAGTACCACATGGATCAGGGGCTGAAAAGGAGGCACTGTCTTCCACAGTAAGGATATCAGCTGGTACGAAAAGATATGGTACGCGTTCGTTTGTGCCAAGTTGTTCCCATCCACACACACATCAGATGTGCCCAAGGAGAATGCATTGCTTTTATATGCCATTGTCCACGATTTTATCATCGATGTGGGTGCTATAATCAATTTTTCTATCCAAAGATGCCAGAGAGGACCATTCTCTGGCAGCTTGCCACATCCATCGCTCATTTGTGGGTTGTGTAGATAGGCGGGAGTAGGATGGTCTGATGATGAGATCACCTAGATGCCACTTCAGACGTTAGACGCGAGGATGATTGTACGGTATTCAGTGTGGCCCGGGAGTGAGTCGCACCCTAGAGGACTTGGATTCATATTTCCACCAGCATCGAAGGATGAGGCTGAAGCTGAAGACACCTCGGATGACGATGAGTACCTGGGGGATTAGACGATGGGAGAGCAAGGAACGGAGGCGATACCATAACCCGATGCTACATCTGGCCCTCAATCCCAAAACCTTCAGAGATAAATGGATGGGTACAACAAAGATGCCTGAAGACAAATGCGGAGGCTAGCAGCGAGGTAGGACCATATGTTCAAAACAATGAACACATCATTTGCCTCATTAAACGTGACGCTCCAAAGTTTCAATCCCAATGCGTAATTCTCATACCAACAGCCAACCCCGATGCCAAGGTTTCCACCCAGTGATTCAGATGAAGAACAACAGCCACCACCACCTCCAGCTTAGGAGATTACAGGGAAGTCCTCAAGTTTGGGGGAGTTAGTTAATTTTATATGTTTGCATGTTTAATTTTTTTAGTTAATTTTGTATATGTTTCATGTTTAGTTTACGATAATTAAATGTTTGCATTCATGTAGTGATTTAGTGCATAATAGTATAAAATTATAAATAGTTCTGTTTCAGTTTCAATCATGTTATGTTTACCACATATATATTAAAAACAAATTTAGTTCAGTATTGTGTTATATTGCATATGTCTAGCGGTTTGATGTAGTTCATGTTATTTTTGGCCAATGATGAGATTGGGATTAAGTAGGCTAGTATGGTACCGAGTATTAGAATGTTGATATAATTTCCTGGATCTTTTGCCTGTTTGACACTGGTACAAAAAGGCTAGTATGTTAATGACACTTATGTGGACTGATTAGTTCGAATTGGTACATAAGGAATTTCTAAAGTATAATGCTAGTTTAAATGAAAGAATGACAGGGATAGGCAGTGAAGGCAAAGAATTAGGCAAGAACCTAAGTTTGGGGGAAAAGTGGGGTATATAAGCTTATATAAATAAATAAAAAAGAAGAAAAAAGAGATTGAGTTGAATAATTAAATATTGTGGTGGGTCGAGAAGGAGCGTGAAACGCACTCCCCATAAACACAGGCATGAGATGGAACATAGAACGCACTCACTATCCATATATCTATAAAAAAGAGAGAATAAAATAGGAAATAAGAGCAAAGAGCCCCCGTGAATGAAAAAGAACGCATGAGTACCCTATTTAGACCCCCTAAGTTTGGTGAATGTTTGATTTTAGTTATATCTTGTTTGTTTTGAAATTTTTAATTTTTACGCTATACGATGTCTTCTAAGAGGCTTGTTGTGTATTAAATTTGAAAATTGCATCAGTAAGCATGTATGTTGAGCACACACACTATACCAGTATTAACGGTTTAAGATGTGATGAATGATGGGCATTATTGATTAGTTTTGATATGAAGTGTTGTCGTGTTTGCTTGATTTCTTTGAGGCCGGATGAATAAATTTGATTTTATGATTACTACTGGATTCGTAGGCATTTAGATTAGATGCATTACATCTCATTGCAGTGCATTGTATAGCATATTTATTTTGTTTCGTGCTTGAGGATTAGCACGGTCTAAGTTTGGGGGATTTTGATAAGTGTGTTTTATACCTATAAATCGGCGTCTAATTCAAGCTTAAACGATGTTAATTCTTTGTATTTATGTTTTGTTTTTACTTGTTTAGTGGTGTTTTGTGTTTAGGTGTAGTGGAGTGGCAATAGGATTCAAAGGGCGAAATTATGACGAAATTTGGCAAGTTTAGAGCTAAAGTGGACAAACTAATAGAACATAGGCCAGCCGCGACAGGCTTTTCATGTGTAAAACCCCTGCTAGGGCAGGGGGTGCAAGTCAGTTAACAGAGGACATGCCCACCGGGGCGGGCTACTTACAAGGCAAAACCCCTACCGGGGCGGGGGTACGGGAAAGAGAAGTGACCTGATGCATTTTGGACTGCTACAACAACTTAAAGAATAGTCATTGGCTCAGATTGTAACTCATTTTGGTGAGGAATTAGAGTCAGAATACATGTCTTAGTCATATAATTTACAATAAACAAAAGATTGAAGATGAGAAAAGCAATTAACATCATAGAGGATAAAATTTTTGAGCAAGAGCATTGGATGAAGACTTTGAAGGAGATTTTCACAACAATTGCAGATTAAGGCTATAGAGAAGGGTGGTTCTAGATTTATTCTTCTTCTTTAGTTTTATATCTATAATTTGGATGATGTTTACTTTATTTAATTCATTTTTTATTTCATTGATGATGAACTAAATTCTTTATTAAGCTTATAATAGATCTTTGGGTTATGTAATCTTTGATTTTCAGTTTAATAAGCTATCTTTCGGTTTATCTATATTGATTTTTGCTTGATAAATTGCTTGATAACCAATTTTATGTGGACTTGTATGAACTCGAGAGATGAAATATGAGTCTAAACTTAGTCAATATAGCATGTGTTCTTGAATTCTGTGAATGAATGGAATCTTGATGAATGTTAGGGTAGAGATATGATTAACATCGCATGTAATCGGATAGAGAACTTGAACTTCAACCTTCTTTGATTGTAATTCACATAGAGATATAGTGAGTTAGTTAATTAAGGTGTTTGACTTAATTCTATCTAATTTGTGGATTTAAGTTAATATGGTATTAGTGCATCGAGATGTGGCTAGTACTTCTACTTGAGTATTCTTGATTAATAAACTAGGATAGTGAATTAAACTGGGATAAGGTGTAATAATCAGAGTGATGCTTAGAGTGAAGTTGTAAGCCTAATTCTTCAATATTTGTTTAAAAATTCAGTTTTTAGGGTTTGGTGATTGTTTAGTAATTTTAGTATTGTTATTATTTTTAGTTTTTAGTCTTAAATTTGTTAGTTTAATAAAATTTGGATTAATAAGAAGCTGGTAATTGTGAGGGTTAATTTCTTGCTAATCTCTGTGTGAACGATACTTGACTTATCACTTTATTACTTGTTGACCACGTATACTTGCGTGTATATAGATTTTACCCAACATGGTCCATATTACTTTAGAAAAAAAAGTAGAGTGTCGGCAAGCCCTGCCAAACTTACTTTTGTAAAAAGAAAATAATTAAATAAATATGTGTTTATCTTTAATCAACACATTTATTCATCAATTATTTACACATTTTTAATCTTTCAATAATTATTCACAATTATTAACATAGACTCATAATACTTCTAACTAGTATAATTATATCATATCAAATAATATGAGTTATTGTGCAATAACTACTGTGACAATTATTGAATGAAAGACTGAGTAAGAATCAATAATATGAATCACTATACAATACTGTGTGCTACTGAGAAATACTGTGTACTACTGTGGAATCACTTGTATTAATGTATTTTTATCACCGGGTATTTCAACAATTTAACGGTAAAAGCTTTGCCGTTATTTTTTTTAATAAAAAAGTTATTTATGTCGCTTTCTATATCCGACAGTTATTCCGTTATAGGGCCCACCAATGATTAGTTAATTCGACACTATCGTACGAATATTCCCTGATAAAAAGAATATTCCTCGACTAAATGAATATTTTATGATGAATTGCATACTTCATATATTTTTCACATTTTTCGGATTATCCGACAATTTTCTATAACTATTTCTATTTATAAAAGCTATCATTTAATAGATTCAAAATAGAAATACTAGCCCCACATACTTTTATATCTTAAAAACATCATCAATATTAATCTTATATTATTATAATATTTTTCAGCAAATTTCATAACTTTCCACCATTTATAGAATTTCTTATGAATTCCTCTATTTTTAAACTAACCACAAATAGCTTAAAAATACAATAAATATTTCTGTTATTCAATAATTTTTCAAAACTGCCCATAAATTATAAAATAATATTTATAAGATTTTTCACCAAGTTTCATAATTTTTCATCATTCATAAAATTTATTATGAATTTCTTATATTTTCAAACTAAATATAAATAGTTTAAAATATAATAATTACTTCTGCTTTTCAATAATTCATCAAAAATTTACAAAAATTCTAAGATGATATTATAAGCATTTTGTAGAAATATTTCAGCCCAAATAATTTTTCTAATAAATTAATTATAAATTCCAATATTCAGAAACTTCAATAATTCATAATAATTAGCACTTTTATCAAAAAAAATACGGATCTTATGCCTTTTTCATGTAAAATTTAATTCTCTACAACTTTGTAGAAGAAAGTTTTTCCAGAATTCACCTCTAACATAGAGAGAAAGGCTTACCAAAAATTCTGCTAAAAATATTTTGCATCAGTCACCTCTTAAAATTTATAACAAATCATATGTTAATCTTTAACGGTTCAAACTTTGTGGACAAATACTCAACGTATATATGTATAACATATCCAAAAATTACCACGATCCAATCGTTAGATTAAAAATTATAACTCACGCAACAGAGCTTAATAAAACAAATTTTTCGGACTATGAGTTCTTCGCACCAGTTTCATTCAAACAGTCACCACGAAAAATCCACAAGGAATTTTTAGGTGATTCTAATTTTTGCGTTTAGCTTACTTCTAGGGCTTTCTTTTGACATATGGCTCATCTCCTAACTCATTATACACAAAGAGTTATGGATTTTACAAAATCAAGTAGGAAATTAATTTTTCTAAAAATTTCTAGATTTTGTTTTTCTTGATTTCTTTCGTTTTATTCATGTTTATGAAAGTTTAAATCATTCAATACATACATAAATATGTACTCTTTACATAAAATCCATAAAAACTGAAATCTAAGAATAAATCAAAGATTTTTTAAACATACCTTTCTTAATTTCTTCTTCATTAACTCTTTATCCTTCTTCTTTTCTTCTTCTTCTCTTTTTCTCTATCTCTCCTCTCTTCCTTCTCTTCCCTCTCTCTCTTTTATTTTTGATTTCCCGTGACTGGAAATGGGTGAATATCACATCTCTTTCTTCCTCCCTTTTCCTTTTCTTCTTTTCTTCCTCTTCCCCTTTTTCTATCTTATTCTTTCTCATTTTCCTTATTATCTGCCGTGAATGGGAATGAGTGAGAATGGAGGAAGCTTTCTATTTTGTTTCTTTCTTTTCTTTTTCCCATCTTTTCCCCTACTTTTTCTTTCTTTTCTTCCTTTCTTTTCTTTCCCTTCCCCAGATGTTCCCCCATCATTTCCCATTTACTTTTTTTATTTACTCATTTATCCAATTAATTGTTCATTTAACTATTTATCAATTTAACATTTTACAATTTTAGAATAATTATCATAAATTAAATTAGACTTTTATTTTATAAAAGTCGGGGTCTTGCAATCACCCCACCTTATGAAATTTCGTTCTCAAAATTTACGAACATACTTGGAATTCCGAAGAGATAAGGATTTGAAATTATAGCTCACAATCTACTTCCTCTGTCTCATTCTTCCTCCATTGCTCATCTCTAGTATTTCAGATATCATTCTAGAATACAGCTTCAAAACAAATGTTAATTGACATATCACAATTTGTCAATTTAAGTAAAAAAATTCAGCATAGGTAGGACACACACACACACACACACACACACACACTAGCGAAGGATATTACTCGTCTCTCCCCTTCTAGTTCTAATCCCGGATCTCCGTCAGGGATCATATCCCTAAGCTCTGGTACCAAATGTGACGCCCCCAAAATAGGTCCACACAACCCATCTTGGGTCACCAGAAATACAACACTACTGACACAAACATTCCTATTACAACTATTAATTGTTGTGTAAAATACGACGACACATATAGTGTGAGTTTCAATATAAATATTGTAACGTATATAATACGACAATATTCATACTCAAATTATTACAATGCCGTATAAAGTACAGTAGCAAATATTTGAAGTCTCCAAAGCAACACGAGAAGATTTATGTCCTCCTCATTCTAATGGAGTGCATTTGAATTCTTTCAAATTCGAGTTCACATCCTTCTATTTGGTTCACCAAATATAACTATTAAATGATGTATAAAATATGTCACACACATTTTAAGTTATCAGTACAATTATTATTCCACACCGTTTTATAATTTGATTAGAATTTCGACTAATTTGAAACACCACTTTATACTCATGTTCTCTCTGCTAGTCCCAGCTACACTTTTATTTCCTGAATGGGATTGTGAAACAAAAGGGTGAGCACAAATAGCCCTGCAAAGAATATCATGACTTAAGATAATTACATTATCAATAGCTTTCATCAATAATAAATCAGATATTGAGAACATATGACAGGTGATAAAAGTTTTCAACCGTAATAGCAGCGGAATCAGCAATCCATTTAGAGAGTCAAGTAGAACATAATGTCTACTATCTTCTACAAATTAAAAGCCCATCATCAATATTTTATTCCTGTAACACTAATCAACAGTTCTTCGTTGTACCCAAAATAAAGAGAACTTTCACCACTTGGTTTTACCAATTAACAGTTTATGCTTATAATTATGCCATTAAATTCATCCTTGCACTACGACTAAAGACATACAACTGTAAAACTAATAATCAACTGTCCATCTTTGCACTACGGGCCAAAGATATACAACTATAAAACTAATAATTAACAGTCCATCTTTGCACTACGGGCCAAAGATATACAATTGTAAAACTAATAATCAACAGTCCGTCTTTGCACTACGGCCAAAGATATACAACTGTAAAACCAGTAATCAATAGTCCATCTTTGCACTATGGGCCAAAAATGACTTTTATCATATCATTTGTCTACAAAATAAATAATCCACATCACCGAATTATTCATGCACTACGGGCTAAGGATATTCGTTAGTATCACATCCACGAATTATCCATGCACTACGGGCCAAGGATATACGTTATTATCACATCCACGAATTATCCATGCACTACGGGCATATGATATTCGTTATTATCACTAGTGGTCATGATTATGCCAAACAACTGTCCATCAATACACTACGACCAAAGATATACAATTGTTCAATATTATTATTTCGTAATAAATAATATTTTCAATGCATTACGGGATATTATTTTTGTTCAATATTTGTAAGAAATAATATTTTCTTCCATACTCTGTAGTATGTAAGTAATATTATTTCGTTTCAAATTCTGAATTCTACACTCGTATTTTTAACTATTGCTTCTATACTCCTTGAAATTAGTAGAGTATCCTTAAAATTTGAGCTTCATCGAGTATCTTTTCATGGGAATATTTTTCTGAATATTATTGTTAATTTTTAACTTTTTTCATGCCAGAGTAGTATTCACGGGGTACTATTCATGAAGTTCTATTCACAGGGTACTATTTACTTGGATACTATTCATCCAGGGTACTATTCATGACGAAAATTAATTTCTTTTCTATCCAAATTATTTTTGATGCAATATTATTCTTAAATTTTACTCCACAAAAGTAGTATCATGTTGATAATTTGGGCATTCTTAAACTCTAGATAAATTGAATTATAAATCTTTAAAATTCATCATTGCTTTCACTTAATTGAATTCTCATATCATTGTCATCATCATCATGCTTATATTGTGATGAAAGTCCTCATTGGCCCGTAGTGCATTGATGGACAGTTGTTAGTATGATTATGACCAGGAATTATGTATCAGTATAATCATGACCTATAATGTTATAAATGTTGTGCTAAAAGTTCTCATTAGCCCGTAGTGCATTGATGTACAGTTGTTGGCGTGATCATGATCATTGGTGATAATAACGAATATCTTTGGCCCGTAGTGCATGGATAATTCGTGGCTGTGATACTAACGAATATCCTTGGCCCCTAGTGTATGGATAATTCAATGATGTGGATTATTGAGTTGTGTTACAGTGATAAAACATTGATGATAAACTTTTAAATCATAGACGATAGTAAATATCATGCTCTACTTGACTCATGTAATAGATTTCTTGTTCCGCTGCAGTTAAACTTGTTATTTATTGTATTCTATCAGTTTTTATACTGTTGAAGGCTAAGGATAATTTATTCTGCATTATCTTAGTCATAATATTCTTTACTGAGCTAGTTGAGCTCACCCTTTTCTTTCATTATTCTCTTCAGGAAATGAGAATATAACTGGTACTAGTCGGGGAACGGAGCGATGGTTCGAGATGGTGGCTATAGTAGTCCTCACTATTCTATGAAATAGTGTGATAATAAATGTGATGAGGACTCCATTTGAGTTTGGATATTGTCTACAAGATAATATTCGTGTTAAAACTCTCAGCTATATTTTGTCATATTTTACACGACAATTGTATAATTAAGTTTGTATTTGAATTCTGTATCATGTATTTGGCGACTCAGAATGGGTTGTATATACCTATTTTGGGGGCGTCACAGTTGGTATTAAAGATTAGGGATATGATCCCTGGCTGAGATGTGAGGCCAGGTACGTACCCTAATTTCGAGGGCAAAATTTCGTAAGAAGAGGACATTGTAAGACCTCAACTTTTTAATAAAGATGATTTTCCTATAAATATCATTTTTAAATATTATGGAATGAATTTGATATAATGTTATAGTTGTGAGTAATATTTATAAATTTTGCAAAATACGCAAGTTGTTATATAATATTCGTTTGGTCGAGGAATATTCGTACAACGACATAATCATTGGTGGAACCCACAACGGAATTATTTGTCGGATTGAGAAAATGATAAAAATACTTTAT
Source organism: Panax notoginseng (assembly GCA_016801055.1). NCBI lineage: Eukaryota > Viridiplantae > Streptophyta > Magnoliopsida > Apiales > Araliaceae > Panax > Panax notoginseng. The sequence goes on along the minus strand of CM029018.1, from coordinate 40,618,323 downwards.
AAAAATAACGGCGGAAGTTTTACCGTTAACTGTTGAAACACTCGGTGTTAAAAGTACAGTAATACGCGTGGTTGCATAGTAGCACACGGTATTGATTATTGATGCTTATGTGAGAAGTCACTCAGTTTTGTTCAATTATTGTTACAGTAATTGCTGCATAGTATCTCACGTTATTTGGTTCAATTATTGTAAATATTTTGTATATTATTAAATCACTAATTGAGATGATAAGGTTATTAATATTATTATTTACAATATTAACGATGTCTAGAAGTTCTGTCAAGGAGAGGTTTGGTCACCTAATTGCTCGCCAATAGGGAGAAATCCTTATTAGAAAACCCCCTCTTTCCTGGGAAAGATCTGGTTGTTAAATATTGCGAATTATAATAATAATGATAAATGTTGTTAAAAATATTGAGGTGATTTTTATGAAGTATTTATGGACCCTCATTTACCCATTTTTCAAAAATAATCGGTAGAAAGTTATAATAAGAGGTGGGGGCCTAGAGTGGGACTCACGTTTGAAAGAAAATTCACGGTGGGGGAAAGGGAAATGGAATGGTCGGGAGGGAGTTGTATATAATATACATATATATAGATATGCATGTATTAATATATATATATATATATATATATATATATATACATGATGATTAAGGAGGGATGTAATTTTATATATGTCGACGTCAGGATTTTTTAATTGTCCCTTTCCGTTACTTGTTCTTTGGTGTTCTCATTTTAGGTGAGATTTGTTTGAAAAAATAAGTGAAAAAGGTCCGACATATATAATGTCGACGATGGACTGTTAAGAGTCGCCAGTTGGTTTTTTAAATTTTTGTACCAACACAACCGAGAAAAGGTTTGCACATTGACCCAGTGATGTGACACTGCTAAATGGGTCTATGAAACCGAGATTCATTAGGGTCCGGGGACTTGGTTATGCGGAGGGAATGTGTTAGGAACCCCCCGACATCCGTGTTACCACGGTGACCGCCTCTTTTTAAGAAACTGTTATCTAAATGTGTGTGTGTGTGGGTCAATGTGCTGTTATTTGGAAGTAATGCGAGGCCTCGTTCGCACCTATATACACAGGGTTTGAATTTTATGTAAAAATTCAATTTTAAGCAAGATATGGCAGTGATGTTTTATAAAAGAGGTTTTTCAAACCCTGATGCTCAATAGTAATTGAGACCTTTTACACTCCCATTTTATTTCGTATTCGGCTAGATTGATTTTATTTGACAGATGCGAAACATCCGTGCGAAAATAATGTACACAAAGTTGCTGAATTTCTCGTGGGTATGAAAACCATCTGAGGAAATTCAAACATCACAGAATAATTTACAAGCTGCTTACAGCTGAAAATGTCCATCACGGGAACCGAATCTAGATCCAATGGCTTGAATCTGTGATCACATGATTCCTAGGCGCACAGAATACCGCAATTTGTATGAAAGCAGTAAGTAGGTATATATATATAAGCTATAAATATATATATATATATATATATATATATATATATATATATATATATATATACAGACATGATCACCAACCACGAAGCACCTCCATGGGGGATCAGAAACGTAAATAAAGCTGTAAAAGCTATCAACTGCCACGGAGGAAACTCCAGACGGGGCGAAATGTACAGAAAGCTATAAAAACGGTCAACCACCACGAAGTAAACTCCAGGTGGGACGAAATGTGTATATATATATATATATATATATATATATAAAAGCATGTAAACGCACCGGATATAAAAATCCAGGCTCATCGAACAATGTCTAACAACAGTTAATATATATAAGTATATATATATATATATTAAAACAGTAAATGCACCGGATGTGAAATCTAGGCTCACCGAACAGAGTTCGATAGCAGTTCATATATATAATTATATATATAAGAAAGCCATTAAACGCACCAGACATAAGTATAGGGTCATCGAACTGAGTTCGACACGCAGTTCACACACACACACACACACACACACACACACACACATATATATATATATATATATATATATATATATATATATATATATATATATATATATATATATATATATACAAAAGCAATTAAATGCTCCAAACCAAAGTCTAGGCTCAATCGAGGCATAACTAGATAATGTTAGTTCATATATATAAATATATATATATATATATATATATATATATATATATATATATATATAAATATATATATGTATATACAAACTAAAAATAAACCACGGACCGAAGTCCGGGCAAAAGTGTGCAACACGACTCTCAATGTGTAGAAGGGTGTGTACAAAGATGAAGAGAAAAACTTTAAAGTGTGAAAGAAGGCTTACAGTGGGCTGCCAAAGAAGACTTCAATATCTTTAAAGTGAGTAAACACTGGCTTTTATTGGTATAAAATAAGCTATATGTGAGCTCACAAGTGTTTAAAATGAGAAAGCACTCAGTTTAGGGTGAGGACAGAGCAAATTGGGCAGGGCTTCCTCGCCGTTTTCTGTTACAAAATGGCCACCCCAAGCCCTCTATTTATAGAGGGTGGAGCCGCAGGTGTGAGCCGCAGGTGTACCAGAGGTAACCTGGGTGAGCCCGGGTTTTTTGGCTCGGGTCGTCTCGAAATACGTGCAGTCAGGTACTGTAATGTCCACTCGAACTTTCAGTAGTGCAATCCGGGCATCCGTTTGAGGTATACAGAACCTATTTCGGACCGCCGTTGTCGAGAGTTGTACGATGGCATGGGATTAGAGTTTGTGCGAAGTCATTGAAGATGGGACGGTGCCCTCCGGTCTTCAAGCTTCAACTTTCATCCGTTACCCCACACAATAGTCACTCAGGATTGGTAAGTCTTGTGGGACACTGTTGCGTAGAGACGTTGAGACGACGTGGCGTGGCATCGTGTTGGTCAGATGACGATGTTGCCACTCACCGGTGTTATCTCCGGATTGGGTTGATAAAGCAGACGTTGCTCAGCTTTGCTGAGATTGGACTGCTACAATTTGTTGAAGGTCCTCATTGTCATCCTTGAGGTGTGTCTGTCTTCCCGATGCTATCGCCGGGCTGGTACAGTGTATCTCGTTGTGAGCGTCGAGATTGAAGCTGGTCGCACTTGTAACAAGTATTTCTGGGGTTATTGCCGAAATTGCATTCCTTGGGGTTATCACCAAGGTTGGTGGCTATTCCCATGGTTGGGACTGAGACTGATTACCTCGGGGTTATCTCCGATATTAATCGGTCTTCTCCGGTGTGTGTTTCGGTATTGTATCTGCATGCCTCGGGGTTATCTCCGAGATTGGAATTGTTACTCCCAGATTGTGATTCGGGGTTGATGCTGAACTTCCGGTAGTATCTGGCATGGATATGATTTATCTTTCATGGTTCCCTCTTAAAAGACGAATCTGCTCTCCTGTAATGTTAGTAACAGGTGAACAGAAAATTTTGAGTGTCTATAGATGCCCCTCTTTATCATACTCATGCATGGCGATGCATGGGTAGGATAAAGAATCCTAGACACTTGAAATGCAACAAGATAAGTATGATATCATGTGAAGCAGCATGATGCAAATGTATGATGCAAGTATACGGGGTTGTGGCCCAACATGCTGGGGATGATTGCTGGCTCCCTGTTACTTCAACTGGGGATTGGCAATGATGACCAGATTTGTTGTGTAATCTGAATCTGGTAGGATGTTGATGTTGGAGTTATCACCACCTTCTTGGATAATGACTTGATCCTGTAGATGTACCTCTTATGTGTAAGAGATCTGTGGGGATAAAGCTTGATCTGTTTGAGGATGTTTATAACATATTCCATCATCTATCCTCTTTGATGACATTGACCTCTCCTGATTAGTATCGCCATAATATGCCAAGATTCTATTGGGTTTACTGCCAGCGGCAAATGCTGTCAGGGATGCCTGACCTTCGTTGACGTGTACTTCACCAACATGTGAATCAACGGCTAAAAAATCCTGTGGGATATACTGTCAAGGCTGCTTGACCTTCGCTGACGCATGAATCAACGGAACATTGCGCTGTGACCCCCGCCGGGGATCCAAGCGCTCAGGCATTAAAACCTCAAATATTTTCAGAGCTCTGATAGGTTTAAATCGCTATCGGCTGTAATAATGTCAAGCCTACTTGACCTTCGTTGATTTATGTGTCAACGGATGAGCATGCGTTGTAACCCCCGCCGGGGATCCGTTGGGGAGTGATAAACGTACGAAATGATTGAACAACTTTCCATGCTTTGATGGGTTCACTTGCCATTGGCTGAAACAACGTCAAGGCTGCTTGACCTTCGTTGATTTGTGTGTCAACGGATGAGCATGCGTTGTAACCCCCGCCGGGGACCTCTTTTGTGAAAAGATTGAGGTGACAACTTTACGCTAACGGCATCGGACCTCTGTGCGGTATTGTCGAATGTAGTATGCAAAGACTTAAATCATCGGTATAGTAAACCCTGTGTTCTGGCGAATATCAATGGATGAAAAGAAAGCCACGGTTGGATCCAGAAAAACCAGGGTTTTAGGCTATTCTGCTCAATCGTGTAGCATTTTTATCCCAGGTTTGGCCTTTTTAGCTTGTAAGAACCCTTTTGCAACTCGAATTGGACCGAGCCGGAGTGATGGGACCCATATGGGAGTGCCGCAGGTGCACCTGTTGCAGCTGCAAATGGGTCTGCGGCCAACCGTGGATGATATAATCCAGCAGGTTGGTCTCACAAGTCACTTTCAACTTGCTTCACATAGAGAAAAACGCGAGCCATCTTCAGATCTGTTGACTTCGGGCTGCTTTCTATAAATTCTGTCACCGTACGAGTGTTCTACACTATCTTGGTATCATATGCCTGTATTTTCTCTCATTTCTGTCCGTTGGATTTTGAGTTATCGCATGGAATGCATCTAAACACATAGTAGTGATTATCTATGCACAAATGACTAGATAAAAAAATATTCAACATAGTAAATATTAGTATTAAATCATGCTGAACATAATGATGTGAAAAAATTTGACTTTTGATACAGTCAAATTGGCACCTTTTTTTGCTATTTTTTGTCCTATTTGAGGTCCAATGAGCATAAGGTAGCAAGGCAAAGTACTCCTAGTATTGAGGTTGGCCTGATGCATGATGATTTTAATTTTTAATGCATATATTATGTATATGAATTTGGGGCAGGTATGCTACTGAATGGCCACCTAGACATGCGTGTATGCATGTGGATAGTCCTATTTTCAGAGGGGACTATGGCAAAAATTTTCCAAATGTAGGCATTGGGTAGTCATGCATTTTATCTTTATTATATATGTTAAAGTAAATGCATGCATGCATAAAGTCATAAATTGCATTCTAGAAAGCTCCAGGTAAGGAAATACCATATCCTTTCTGAGGTGATTTGGAGACTTGTTTCCCAGATACTATGGATCCGAATCAGCCGAGCAGTTCCTATAGGACCACTTCTGGCGTACGGCGGAGGACTTCTGAAGTGCCTCGTCCACGTTCTGTCAAACAGCCTTGTCGGTTGGTGGAGGCCGTGATACGTCCTATCCAGGTAGATGTTCCAGATGTTGAGGATGATGAGGCGGATATTTCGATAGAGGACCCCGCTCCTGCTGCACCTGTCCCTCGTAGGGAGCTTCCGAACATTCAGGTGGTGAACCCAGAGTTGCTGGGTGACTTGGGTAGACACCCATCGATGTATTTGCATGCTAACGAGGTATGGTGTTAGACTTTGATCTTCCTTCTTTCCTATTGATGAGGATTAAAGGGTTTTGATATTGATCTGCATTTCATGCAGGTTCCTGGTTTACACAACCTCGAGGGAACTGGTTTAGCATTCACTCCATGTACCAGGCGCTTCATCCTGACTATAGAGCGGTAGTGCATGAGTGGGGATTTGGGGCATTTTTTTCCATCATTCCCTGTCCTTGTCCCTGGGGTTATCTCAGGGCATTGTCTGAGCGATGGTTTCATCAGACTCAGTCACTCCATCTGCTGGATTGTTAGGTGATGATAACACATATGGATTGGCAATTTATCATGGGTATGGAGTTTGGAGGGGAGCCAGTGCCTTGCATGACAAATATTACCCCTATTGCCGTTAGATCCTTATTAGGAGTGCCGGCGGCGGCGCTCAAAGGCAGGACTGTCCATTCAGGTCCTTTGAGCGTAGATGCTATGAGCGGGCTATTGAGTGAGCCTATGCCTGATGATGTCAGAATCAGGGATCGCGTTCTACGGCGATTGTTCCTGATGATCATTAGAGGTTGCTTCATAGCAGATAACTCTTCTACGGTATCTTTTGCTTTGGTCAGTGCCACGCGTGATATGGACCGTATTGGAGAGTATGATTGGGGCTCCTATACCTTTGCCTATTTCCTCTGGGGCATGCGTATGTGCTCACAGGGTTTGATTGAGGCTTGGCTAGGATTTTACCCATTTCTGCTAGTGAGTATTTCTCTTGTCATTTACCATGTATAGGTTAAGAGTGTTAACTAATAGCAGATGTTTGCCTTTGTGTTGGCAATTTTGGGCCTATGAGAGGCTTTCATGCTTGCGTCCCGTGAGTGTGTTAGGTTTAGACACATATCCATGAGGACGACGATGACATCATTCGATTCTACCAGAGGTCCCTGTAGCTGAGGGATTCACTCATTGCCGTATGCAGCTGGAGTTACTGACGGCCAACACAATCACATGGCTTCCCTATTCTGGGGAACACCTGACCGTGGGTTTTGAGGATGGATTCCCGACTGGAGTCGAGTATGTGATTTCCACTAGGATAGTTCCTTTCTTCACAGATGGAGGTTGGGAGCTCTACTTAGGAGAGCGTGCTATTAGGAGCACCACAAGGGAGATTCGTATACCGATCTTGCCTCCTGCCAGGCGTTATTGGCCTGTATCGCAGTCACCTGTCACTGATATCCCATTGTTGGGGGTTGACGATTTTGCATTGTCTGAGGGTCCATGTACTCAGGAGACGTTCCATCGGTGGTGGTCCCCTCGTACTATTGGAGCTCAGTCTCGTGCCACACAATTTATGGGGGATATGGTTCCAGGATCCTTGATGATGATGGATTGGATAGCTTGTTTCTGAGATCCAACCCATATGACCTAGATTGATAGTTTGACTCGGCAGTTGGACAAAGCACATATATTTATCTGGCATTTGGGCAGAGATCCGGCAGAGGCGGCTTCATTTGATCCTTCCAGCTCAAGCACTGGCCCCTCAGGTGACCCATTCGATTTTTGTCGACCCAGACCATCCTTTATATAGGCCTGACATTCCTATTGATAGAGATCCAGTGACTCAGGAGAAGTTACATAAGGTGGACAGGATTGATGATGTGGACATCGACACCATTGTCTTCTTCTAATGTATATTCTCGTTATATCTTTTGATAGGCCTCTGTTAGATATTGGGTGGTTGTGCCCCATTCTTGCTATATCTTTTGATAGGCCTCTATCGGTAGTAGGGCGTCTGTGCCCCATTTCCCTGTATTTGTAGCTGTACAGAGATGATGTATTAGATGATGATATACTTAGGAATGTATGCACTATTTTTTTCATTCCCTATATCATATTGCCATCTATTATCTATGATGCATGTATCATGTTATGCATATGTATGTATGTCCAGAGATATTCGGCATTGACTCATGGATGATCTTATGATACGACCCACCCAGATGTCTTCTTCGACAGTTAGTCGTATAGATCATACCCCACCGTCAGTGGTGGCGTCGGGTATGAGATCATGGTATGATAGCATGTCACCACCAGACAAGGTGACTGTAGATCATTTATTGCAGCATACCATGACCTTTTTGACTTTTCAGGTTCCCGCCGAATTTGTGGATGGGATGATAGAGCATTGGCTACCGGATAGGCAGGTATTCCGATTTGACACCCATGAGTTGACTCCTACTCTGGAGGAGTATGCACGTTTGACGATGTTGTCTCTAGACAGACCTTGCGTGCATCTGGCTTTGGGAGACATGAGTACACGATTCATGACTCTCACAGGATTGAGGCGCAGAGTGGTACAGGATGAGTTGACATCTGGCCACGTGATATCCCAGCGTTTTCTGTACAACAGATTTTGCTCGGAGGATAGCTATTCACGACATTCCGGGAATTTCACCGCATCGGAGGATCATTGGCATTTGGCCAGAGTTGACGTACTGATGCTATGTGTACTGTCATATGTGTATATGCCGCGGTATATGGATGAGATAGATATAGGCATTGTCATGGCCGTAAGAGCTCTCAGGGAGGGTCGTACCATTGTACCTATGATTGTAGCAGAGACTGTAACAACCCGATATTTTCTATATAAATAAATAAGAAATTTTGCGAATAAATTTTTTTTATGTATATTAAGGATGAGGATTTGTACAAGATTATGCGTATAAGTATTTTTGTGTATTAGATAATTATTTACAAATGAATTTATTTTAGAATTATTCATTTTTATAAAGTATATTCTTATAATAATTAATTTTAAGGTAGAAATATTTTTATTAATTATTTTCCATGAAAATATAATCATATGTTATTTAAATAATATATGAAGTGATTTTTTAAAATAATAATAATTATTATTTTATTATATGAATTTTAGTATGGATTATTAAAGTAAATATTTTATCTTAATTATTAAGGTTAAATATGAAGAATAAATCAGATATGGAATCCAAACCCTAATTTTGGATTATTGTCAAGGTATGAGAATAATAATATAATATTAATTATATTTTAATTTTTCTGTGCTATGAATATGTACTGTATGTACGTGTTGATGATGATTGGTCAATTATGGTGTTTATTTTCAAAATCCTAAATTTCTGTGGGAAACCCTAAATTACTGTGGGAAACCCTAGTTTGAAAATCAGTTGTGAGCTTAAGATTGTTATATGACCGTGTTATATGTTTTATGAGGAGTATTATATAATGATTGGATTAATTAGGTAAACCCTAATTATAATCTAGAAACCCTAATTATTAATTTTTGAAAAACCCTAATTAATATATTTAAAAACCCTAAATTGGAAATTCTAGATTTGTGCTAAATTGGCTCAAACCCTAAACCCTAACCAAACCCTAAACCCTAAGGATTTGACTAAAGTTCAATTTTGCCATTAAATGATTTACCAATTGACCATATTGCCCCTAGATGCATTATTTGGCTAAATTAGTAGGGTTTGACAATAAGTTGAGTGGGCGAACCACTTCAACAACTCCACATGCTTCCATTTGACAACAAACAAGCCAACAATCAGCCAATTCTTGCATCCAAGTCATGTATAAATAGATTTGGAGAGAGAAAAATTACATTTGTTACTTACATTTTTACAAACTCTCAACCTAAGCTCTCTCTCTCTCTCTAACCAACGAATTTCAGTAGCATATAAGTCCCAAAACACAACCCCGCGTCTACCATAAACAAATCAGTAAAACAAAATCAGAAATCGATCAAGAAGGTATAAAAACCCTAGCTTTAATTTCTGTCTGAATTCTATTGTTTGATGTTGTTTTTTTTTGTGTTATATATGTTATATGAGGTGTCTAATGATGATCTGGGTTGGTATTTATTGGATCCATAACATCTAGATTCACGAAATAAGAGTTTTTAAAAATCTGGATTTTTTTTATGTGTCTGACAGCCATATGTCAGGCCCTTTAGATCTTTGTGTGTTTATGTTTTGTGTTGTTTTAAGCTATAGACTTGTAGTATGTCAGTAGGTATTTAATCTCCAACTTGAATCAAGTCCATAGCATGTCTAGATCTCAAGTTATAAGTAGTCAAACGTGGTTGACCATTCACGAAAACTGAAAATCTGGAAAACCCAGAATTTTCAGAAGCTCTGACAACGTTTTGCAGGCCATGAATCTTGCAGTGTTTTAATGTTATGACCATGTTGTTGTTTTTGCCTTGTATCTTGACATGGGTAATACATTCTAGAGACTTTAGATCAACAAGATCCATAACATAATCCAAGATATAAGTGGTCAAACCACCATTGGCCAAACTGCTCAAGAACATTTATGGGTTTTCTAGAAATGTTCAAGAACAGTCTTTCCAGTCTACTTTGACCGACCAAGATCTTGAGTATGGGATGATGTTATGTTGTTATGATAGTATGTAGTTGTACCCGGACATCTCTACTACATTTTAGAACTTTAATACCACACAAAACAAGCCGGGAACAAGTTAATTAAAGAGCACCAAAGTAGGTACCCCGATTCTAAAAATTCCAGAACTTGAAGAACAGAGTCTGACATGATCTTGGAGGCTCAGATCTCTTTGATATTTAATGTTTTGACCATGAAATCAGTTTATAGTTATAGTGTTACACGAGTACTACAATATGTGACTAAGATCATCTCCATAACGTTAACAGATTATGGGTTATAGCTGGTCAAACGAGCACCCTAGACAACGAAGCTGTCAGTGTTCTTGAGCTCAAGAACATCAACAGCGACGCTTGTCTGTCGCTAAAGGCATTTAGCGATGGTTTCTAATTAAATTAAATTTAGATTTTTCAGAAATTAATTAAAAAATAGAAAAAAATTAGTTTTTAATTATTAAAAATACAAAATAAATTATTAAAAATTATTTTAAATTCTAAAAATTAGTTTTTAATTATTTTTTATATATTTCATAAATATTTAATATTTTTAGAATATTAAAAGTATTTAATTTATTTAATTATAATATTAAATAAATTATTTAAAAATAATTTTAATACTTGAAAAATTATTTAAAATTATATTATGATATAATAAAATATTTTAAGTTATTTTTAATGACTTTTAATATTTTGTGATGAATTTCATTAATAAATTAATATTAATGATAATTAAGTTATTTACTAAATGAAGTAAATAAATTAATTAAAAATGATTTTATTATATTAAAAATCATTTTCAATAATAATAAGGTATTTAAAGATATTTTAAGTTATAAAATATAATTTTTAATATTTAAAGATAAATTTTATTAATTAATTATTATTAATGATATTAAAGTTATTTAATAATTATATTAAATAATTTAGTTTAAAAATGATTTTAATATTATAATAATCATTTTAAATGAAAATAAAGTGTTTAAGGATATTTTAAGTTATAAAACATAACCTTTAGTATTTAAAGAATAATTTCATTAATAATTAAATATTAATGATTATTAAGTTATTACTAATGATATTAAATTTGTTTAATAATTATATTAAATAAATAGTTTAAAAATGGTTTTATTAAGTTAAACATCATTTAAAAGGGATAGAAATGAATTAAAAATATTTAAGTTATGAATTATAACTTTTAATATTTTGATAGATGAAACATTAATACCTTAATATTAATGATAAATATTTAAAAATAATTTTAAATGTTGTAAAAATTATTTAAGGGTAATATTAATGTTTTAAAAATATTTTGAGTTATTATAAATAACTTTAATATTTTGGAAATGATTTCATTAATAGTTTAATACTAATAGAATTGATTAGTATTTAAATCATTTTAATGTGATTCCGATGTTTGAAATTTCGTGAGAAATTATAATAAATGTTTTAAAATTATATTAAGTCATTTAAAAATAATATGACTAATATTAAGTTACAGAATAGAGTCTTAGACTCGATAATTACCCGATAAAGTTGTCGATACACCGACATGTTTCAGAAATTGATCTGGACTTAGATAATGTGATTAGATAAGTGATTATTTGTGATTCAATAGTTGTTAAATCTATGTGCCAATGTGATTAGGGTATGTGCTGACTGTAATAAGCAGTGTTATGTGTTATAGTATATTGTTCTAATCGAACGAATGATCTGATTAATGATAGGTCGTGAGATAAGCGATAAATCTAAATTACAAACTGTAAGCAGCACTTCAGGCAAGTATCTTACCTTTGTATTTTCTTTATGCAATGGACATGAGTAAGAATATTTACGAATGATATTATTACTGTACATATTATTAACCTTATATTATATAAGCTCATTGATTATCAACATGTTAGTATATGGTAACTCAGATATATATATTCTGTTCGTTAATTTTTAGAAATGGTTAAACAAGTGTCCCCACTTGGATAATCATTGTATTTAATCACATGTTGATATACCTTCGTCATTTACCCGTATACATATATGTTGAATTATAAATTATTATTGAACAATATAAAACTTTTAATTTGGAACCCAGACAAGTATGAACATCCCTACACGAGAAAACTTTTATGCGCCCAAGGCGGAACAGAGTGAACGATCCTATCATTCTTGTAATGTAGTATTGATCAATGCAGGGCATAACAGGCTGATCACCCCCCGTGCCCGTAAGTTATGTCGGTTCACAGATGAATTTCTATTTAACCTCTTCGAAAATGAAAATAATGTTCACGACATGTCACCATAACCCCAGTTATAGTCATTACGTAGTTTCAAAAAAATTGAAAGAGAGTTGTTATGTTATTATTATCGGTTCAGAATACTTCACAACTATTGACTTGTTGTAGAAGAATAGTACAAAAAAATATTTAAATCCTTTCAGCATATAAATATATAATTGCTATTGCTTGCTGGGCACTCAAATGCTCATCCTTGCTTAAATTTAAATATTTTCAGCTAAGTGCGAACGACCAGAGAGCTCTGCTAAGAACATAGAGAAAAGGAAAGTTGCTGAATGAACGAATTACTATGTTATGTAATAGTTTGGTATTATTAAGACAAGTATGATATATATTATATATCATGGTTTGTAATGAATGTTTAAAGGTTACATACTTGGGAGCTAGACTCTGATAATTATGTAAATTAAGTTTGACTTTTATATTATTGTTATTATTATTAGTATTATTCCGCTCATAGAAATGGTATCGTAAAGAACCGAGTTCGAGTTTCAAGTACCCGAGTTTGGGGTCCTCACAGAGACCCTGCGATCGGCATCATATTGTTGCACGTATCCTACAGGAGTGTTCACAGGTAGCTCAGTCATGCTATATGCGTGGTTAATGTCATACTTTAGACCGATTGGCAGTTTTAGATGGAATGGGTACTGCTTCACCCATGATGTAGCTATGCCATACTCTTTTCAGCCATCAGAGTGTATAAATGCTCTGTCCTAGTCCACATTCTTTGTAGATATCAGAGATTCATTCAGCATATTGTCGTGTTCGGGGCTTAGCTCACCATACAGCTTCATTACTCATGCTTCGGGCATGGACTATCTCCCTCTAGCTGGTTTGAGGGGAGTGACCACTTATCACAAATTGGCCGTTATGTCGCAGTTCGACCAGTTCCAGGATTTTAATCCTTTTGAGGGGGCGACAGGTCAGCGTTCAGCTTCGCGGTACCTCTCAGCGGAGGACCGATCTCGGGTATACGCCTGTTGGGATCGGTGTGAGATAGTGGCTTTTTCTGTCAGTCATCTTGGTTATTCTATAGAGTATTCTGCGTGGATGGAGATAGAGATTTTATCGGCTGCAGCAGTATTTACGGTACCGGAGCGCGAGTTAGATGATGTAGAGCTCATGGAGGACATTGATACCTACATCGATGAGGAATCCACTGCTGGGTTGCCAGCATTTCTTCCGAATTCTCCTAGTACCAGTACTGTTGTGATTCAGCACTCGGCACAGTACTTAGAGCAGAGTCTTCATCTCATGACCTTTGAGAGAGATCAGATTCGATCTATGATGTCGACTGCTCTTGATGGGAGGGAGGCCACTCTATTGGAGAGAGACGAGGCATTTGCTCGTAGGGATGCCGTCGTCATCGAGCGAAATGAGCTATATCAGCCAGTGATGTAGTGATAGTTGAGCGGGATATCGCCATATCTGCCCGGTATGTAACCGTCACAAATAGTAATGCAGTGAGGTCCCTTACCACTGGCATGATCACAGAGATGAGCACATATATTGATGATCATATGGTCACCATGCAGATGGCTACAGATCTGTTGGGTCGTGTGGATATTCCCATACAGGAGACCACAGCTTTACCTCCATCTTCTGAGAGGGACGCCATGTTGGGCTTGTTAGCTCGCATATACCCTGACTTGTCGGTGATCTTGTATTTTCCTACACAGACTAGCTTAGCCATTTTGTCATGTACAGTTTATATTGTGTATATCAAACAACATTATATATATGACAGGGAAATATATTTTTTGATCACTTCCCTTTTAGATATGCTTTGCTACTTGCTTGATATTTTGCATGCTGCTTCAGGGCTTATGATCTTGAAGTATTCTGAATTATTCCTGGGTGGATGGACATTGAGTTGTCTCTGGATAGTTCAGAATGGATCATTGATCTGTATGTATCCCTACCATCTTTCAGTGTCTTGGGACTGGTTTTTATATGGAAATAAGGATAGGAGTGTGGCTTTCCTCTTTGAGATTGACCGCACCACAGATGGTCGCTAGTACTTCTATTTAGGAGAAGCCTAGTTAATTCTATCTCTTATAGATTGGTGTTACTCTTAAAGGTCTGACCACAGCTTAGATGGTCGTCGAATCTCCTATTTGGGAGGAGTTCAGGTAATTCCATCCCTTTGGTCTGAAGCCAAATGAAATGTAGTGGATTGAAGGATGATCCCAGTACCAACTGATAAGGGTTTATGTTTTGGTAGGGGGTGAGACCGCACCATGAATAGCTGCCTACGTACTCCTATTGAAGATGAGATCAGGTCTGCGTAGTTCGAACCTAGTGTAAGAGGTTCAACGTTGTATGTGGCAGGAATGGTGTGGGAATGTTTTTGTTATTTTTGTTTTATTGCGACCGGGCCATATGAAATGGTTGCCTACATACTCCTATTGAAGAGGAGATCAGGTCGACGTAGTTTGCCCCTCAGGGTGAGATGAAAAGTATAATCCCATGTGTAGGTCAGAGTGCAGGGAGGAGAAAGTTTAATCCTAGGTTGAGGATAATCTACAGGTGAAAAGTTTGATCCCAGGTATGGGTAGCCAAACTGTATACGCAAGAGGTTCAATCCATGGTGGGATGACCTAAGTTGCATGAGCGCAAAGGAGAAAGCTAGGCTGCTGGCTTGAAAGGTATGCTTCCCTGAGAGGCAAAGTGTAGAAAAGTTGTTTGTGGTAAAGGTTTAAAGAACCGTAATGATTAGTGATCGGATGGTCTACCACCAGGGTGTTTGTGAATTTCTTCAGACATAGTACCGTTTCACGGTGTCTGAGTTGATGAGTTGCAGAAATTCATCACCGTCCATTTCTTGAAATCTGAGAGCGCTTCTTATCAATACTTCCTTGGTTGTCCATGATTTTCTTCAAAACCAAGTCATGTTGTCTGAATTGTCGTAGCCAAACTTTTTTGTTGTAGGATCGGGCGATCCTTTGCTGATATAACTGACCATGGAAGATAGTCGCAGTTTGCCTTTCGTCTATTAGAGACAATTGGTGATACCTATCTTGTACCCATTGGTCTTCATCCAACCGAGCATCTATCAGTACTATGAGGGATTCCATCTCAACTTCTATGGGGAGCACTGCTTCCATCCCATAGGTTAATGCGTAGGGGGTTGCCCCAGTGGAGGTGCGCATTGAGGTTCTGTAGGCTAACAAAGTTAGAGGCAATAGATCAGGCCAATTTTTGTGATTGGTGGACATCTTTTGCATAATCTTCTTGATGTTCTTGTTCGCTATTTCAACATCACCATTCATCTTCGGACGATAGATGACTGAGTTGAGATGTTTGATGTGAAATTTACTACATAATTCCTCCATCATTTTGTTGTTGAGGTTCTTGGCATTGTCGGACACAATCACCTCTGGTTGTCCATATTGACAGATGACATTGTTTTTAATAAAAATAATGACGACTTCTTTAGTAACCCTGGGGAAGGAGGCTGCTTCTACCCACTTGGTGAAGTAGTCGATCATGGTGAAGATAAATCGATGATCATTACTAGCTTTAGGCTTAATGGGCCCGATAACGTCCATTCCCCACATTGAGAAGGGCCAAGGTGAACTCATATTGTGAAGTTCCCGTGGAGGGGTGTGCATAGCATTCCCATGAATCTGGCACTGATTGCATCTCTTGACGTGGTCATTGCAATCAGCTTTAAGAGATAGCCAATAATGTTCTGTCCTGATGACTTTTTTAACAAGGAGTGGGCCACTCATGTGGGGGCCACAGACTCCGCCATGGATTTCATCCATAAGCCTTTGGGCTTGATCTTTGTCGAAACATCTAAGGAGACCTAATCCTGCATGTCTTTTGTAGAACGCATCTCCACTCAGGTAGAATTTCATAACCAGTCGGTGGATCCACCTTTTTTCAGTCGGGCTAGCCTCAACGGGTGTAGATCCATCTCGCAGATATTCATTGATATGCTGATACCAAGGATGTTGGATGGGAGGTAGCTCATCTGATACTTCTCCAACGTAATTCCCATTGGCTGGTGCCTTGTGTAGGGAAATTATGACGCTTGGCAACTGTTCCTTGTTTGATATGCGAATCAAGGAGGCCAAAGTTACTAATGCGTCTGCGAAAATCATTCCTATTACGAGGAATGTGTAAAAAGAATATTTCTTCGAATCCCAAAGCCATCTTTAAAACCTGCAGATGGTAAGGCAACAAATGTAGTTTCTTGGATTGATAGATTCTGGTGGATTGTCCGATTACCAACTCTGAATCTCCAAGGACAGTTAACCGCCTGATGCCCATTGAATGGGCAAGTTTTAGCCCCATAAGACAACCTTCATACTCAGCCATATTGTTGGTGCTGACAAACTACAATTTGACGGCGACGGGATACTGCTCCCCCGTATCAGATACTAGAACTGCGCCAGCCCCAAAACCTTCCATATTGACAGCTCCATCGAAATACATCTTCCACATTTGGCGTGTATCGTACTGATGGTGTTGCTGAATTGTCATTACTCCTTCATCAAGGAAGTAGGTTTCCAAGGGCTTGAAATCCCCCGATGGTGCGGCGACCAGTTGATCTGTAATTCCTTGACATTTGATGGACATTTGAGTCAGATATACGATGTCAAATTGTTGTAGGATCAACTGCCATCTGGACAGCCGATAATTCAGTATGAGTTTACTAAACACGTACTTGAGAGGATCCACGTGGGATATGAGATGGGTTGTGTGCCCATGGAGGTAATGTTGTAACCTCATGGCAGCCCATGCTGAAGCACAACACGTCTTTTCAATCAGAGTATACTTGTGTTCATTGCTTCTGAATCTTTTGCTGACGTAATAGATAGCCCGTTCTAGGCCTCTATCGTCCTTCTATCCCAGCAGGCAGCCCATGGCATTGTCACTTACGGACAGATACATAAATAGGGGAACATCATCCTTGGGTGGTAACAAGATGGGAGCTTTGATTAGCTGTTTCTTGATTGTAAGGAAGGCATTCTGGCACTCCTCATTCCATTTCATGGAGGAGTTCTTCCTAACAGCTTGAAGATAGGCTCACAGGTTGCTGTGAGTTGAGAGATAAATCTGCTAATGAAGTTGATTCTTCCCAAAAATCCCCGTATTTCCTTTTCTGTCTGAGGAATGGGCATTTCCGTGATGGCTTGGATTTTAGCAGGATCCAGCTCTATCCCTTTGTGGCTGACTAGAAATCCTAGCAACTTGCCTGATTTAATGCCAAAGGCACACTTAGCTGGATTAAACTTCAAGTTGTACTTACGCGACCTGTTGAACAACTTCCTGATATGGTCTATGTGGTCATCCTCCTTCCGAGATTTGACAATAATGTCATCCACATAGATCTCGATCTCCTTATGCATTAAGTCGTGGAAAAGAGCCATCATAGCTCGTTGATAGGTAGCTCCAGCATTGATGAGGCTGAATGACAACCGTCTATAGCAAAAAATTCCCCAAGGAGTGATGAAAGCAGTTTTTTCACGATCTTCCTCGGCAACCATGATCTGATGATACCCCGCAAAGTAATCTGCAAAGGAGTACATGTCGTATTGTTAAGTATTGTCAATGAGAATGTGGATAAATGGCACGAGAAATTTATCTTTTAAGCAAGCTTTGTTCAAGTCCCGGTAATCTACGTAAACTTGCACCTTTCCTCCAGGTTTAGGTACGGGCACGATGTTGGATATCCACTCAGGATATGTAGACACCATTATGATGCCAGCTTGAAACTGTTTCATAATTTCTTCTTTCACCTTTAAACTCCATTCAGGTTTCAATCGTCGGAGCTTTTGCTTGACTGGCTTGAATCCCTCTTTGATGGGAAGGCGATGAAGGACAATGTCAGTGTACAAACCCACCATATCTTCATGAGACCATGCAAACACATCCTAGAACTGGGTTAGTAGCGTAACCATGTCATTCCGTTGGTTTGGGGTAAGGTCTGAACCAATCCGGATTAACTTAAGGTTTTCTAAGGTTCTGAGATAGAAAGGAGTGGTTTGATCAAGATTGGGTTTGGGTTTGTCTTTGACCCATTTTTGAATTTCTGGAGGCACCTCAATGTCATCCTGTATATCCACCAAGGCTGAATTCATCTCTACATCAAAGGTACAATCCTTGTAGAGAAGAGGCACCGTATCCGCAAGTACAGGCACATCTAAATTCAAAGTCCTGAAACAAAATATGCTTTCACTTAGTATATATGAAGTGTGTTAATCATACACAGTGTTAGCATATACTGGCAAAATAAACCGCTAATACTGTACAGAAAAGTAAGCAGTTATTATATCTACAGGACAGAAAGAGTTTCTGCCCGCTTTACCCTTGACGACCAATGCAAGGAATGCTATTCCAATTGGCAAGAGAAAATTCTGAGTGAACCGCAGTGATAGAGGGATTATCATCATCTTCCCTGTCCCGAATGATAGCCATTACGCCTGGGCAATCATCGTCTGGGGTGTATCTGTTGGTATGCTCATCCTGAACGATGATGCGTATGCCGGATATCATCCTGATGACATCTTGCTTGATTCTTCTTTCCTCTTCCTCCACTGCGGGATCTGGAACAAAGATTTCTTTCTCCTTCACCGGTACCGGCTTGGGAAATAACATCGCCATTATACTGGCTGGCACCTTTACGGGAGGTTGTGCGGACTCGGAGCTTGAAGGCGAAGCTAAACGCCGTATGGTTGAAGCTGCAGGAATCTGCTGATGCTAATGAGGATTCCTGTGACTAGAGCTGGCTGAATAGGGTACTTGACACCCTGGTAATCTTTTCCCAACCCTTGTCCCGGTTTATGACCCAACGACATCATTTCTTGCGTGGCCGACATTACCTCTACAGAAATCTAGGGTTCGGGCAGTGGCGTTCCAATAGCATGATATTGGGTATTGCTTATTTACAAAGCATGAAAACTAATTGGGTCAACATCCTTATTGGCATTGATGAGCGGCATGTCCCCGTGCTGAGGAATCTCTGGTTCAGCGTTGACTGTGACCAGACTATTGTTGATGATGTATTTCAACTATTGGTGAAGAGTGGAGGGGATTTCCCATGCCATGTGAATCCATGGTTGTCCCAAGAGCAGGTTGTATCCTGAATCTATCTTGAGCACATGGAAGGATACGCAGAATGTATGAGGACCAATCTCAATTGGCAACTCAACTACTCCGACCGAGTTACGGCGGGCTCCATCAAAAGCTTTGATAATGGTATGGCTACTCCAAATTCGATTGGGATTGATATTCATCTTCACCAAGGTAGCATATGGGCAGATATTCAGAGAGGAACCTCCATCTATTAAAACTCCCGCCACGTAACGGTTTGTAATGATCGGCCCCTTCGGGCTGTATGTCATCATCAGTGAAAGATATCATATTGTTGTTGAAAATGTGATCAACCAGATGTTGAAACATTTCCATATCAACTAATGTTGGTAGATAGGCTTCTTCTAAAACCTTTAACAAGACCTTCCAATGATTCTCGGAAGTCAGGACCAAGTCCAAGATTGATATATGTTGTGGAGCTTCTTCCAAGCTTAAAACCACCTTGGCTTCGTTATGACCCATAGTGCGGAGGAAATTTTCAATCTTCTCAATGGTTACTTTCCCCTTAGACTTGATGACAGGCTTCATTACCCGTTGGAGAAGATAAAGTGGATTCTCCTTCAACACTGCAGCAGTTGTATGCGAGGTGGATTCTTCACCTTCTCCATAATTCCACGGAACTGTGCGCAAGCTAACAATAAGATATTGTGCTCTGCACGACAAGTTGATTGGCTCGGGAGCGACTACTTTCAAAGGATTGTTGATTCCCTTGAGTTGAATTACTGGCATGACAAATGATTTGTTAACCCCATCATTTATAGCGGATATGACTGCTACTACACTCTTTCACTTAGTAGGACACGAATCCTCACTTGCCCGTAACACAGTGTCGTTATCTGCCAGGAGCAGTACGCCACTGTCGATTAAGTTTTGAATAAGGTGGCGGAGTGCCCAACATTCTTCTGTGTTGTGACCGCGAGATTGAGAATGATATTGACATACTCCCTCAGAGTTGTAGCGTCCTAAACGGGGGTTGATTGGAGGTAGAAGGGAACTAATCCTTCCTTCATTGATTAACATATGAAGGATTTCCTCCATAGATTGGCCCAAATGTGTGAATTCCCTTTTTTTTGGCAAAATCCCAATGGGCCTTAGCATTCGCTCTCTCCGTCACTTTGTCTTCCAGCATTTCATTTTCTTAAAGTGAAGAGGGAATATTCATGACAATAGGTAGGAGACTGGCATGATCCTGGCTGATTAGCTGACGAGTCACTTGATGCTGATAAGTCACCAGTTTTGCCAATTGTTCAATTTGTTTACAGAGAGCTTTCATCTTTTGTTCTATTATGAATTGGAACTTGGCATAATCCCATCTTTCATCACCATCTTTGGGGGTCTGGGAGGATTCGCAACTGAAATTGGAACTCTGTCCACTGCTCCAATTGATTATGTTGACATTTTGGTCCTTGTGTTGAGGAAGAGGGTTATCTTGAACGTGAGGCTGATCGGGTTTGGTAACCACGATTTCACCGTAGTCTATCATGTCTTGGATTTTGTGTTTCAAGGCCCAACAATCCTGAGTATTATGTCCAGGTGCCCCGGTATGATAAGCACATTTTCGAGCAGCATTAAAACCCCGTCCATTAGGGCTGTGTGACGAACGAGAATTTTGTAAATTATTTTAAATATTTATTGAAGTAAATAAATATTTTTCGACGATTTAATTATTTAGATTAAATAATCAATTGATGCAATTGTGGTAGAATAATTTAATTATATGTGTTGCATTTATTAAATTAATGTAGAGAATTTTATTATCAATGTACGTGAGCTTATTGAATTAAACGAAATATTTAATTAAGCATTATGTTATTAAATTAATGTAATTATTAATTAGAGATTTAATAAATTGACATTATTTATTAATGAGTAAATTAAAAATATGACTATGTGAATTTATGAGAAATTATTATATTTTATTTATATTAAATTAAATAAGATATTTGATTTATTGTGCAAGTGGGTGTGACATAAATTAAACTATATGATAAAGTTTTATAAATTAAATGATTTTAAAACCTTTTCCTAACTAACCAAACAGGGCCTTAAGGGGAGTTGGTGCAGTTAACCCATGATTGGGCCAACTGACCACTCTGCGCTCAGTTCCTTTATTATATTACAACGTCTTCTCTTTTTCTTTCCTCATTTTACCTAAGTCTAGAAAGCTATCAGAGAGAGTTTAGAGAAAATTGTCAGAGATATTTAGAATTGTGAGTGGGTGAAGGAGATTTTAAGTGAGGAATTCTAATCCTACTAATTATATTCTACAGGGTAATCTTCTCCTTCCCAAATTCTAAATTACGTATTTTAGTTTTCATAAAATGGCTTTCAAAACTTCTGTTAATCTCTGTGAATTGAGAATTGGTGTTGTGATAAAAATATGTGTAGTAATTCGAGAAGTATAGCATGTTTTACATATATATTGCATGATTCCATATCATTAGTTTCATAATATTACGTAATATATAAGTTTTACAAAATTACAGAGTTTGGGTTTGGCCTTAAGGCCTTATACGTGAAAATTTATGTATTGATCATATATTATCCCTAAATTTTAGACTTGTATGTTGTTATGCATGTTAATACAAAGAATTTAAGCCTTAAACAAACGAATTCGGTGTTATAACGAATTCGTAGGGAGAATTTTCACATAAAGTTTTCTAAAACTTCATGAACATCAAAGTCAGTGAATTGTTAGGCATTAAATCTGTTATTGAGTGTTTAAAATTGGTTTTGTCAGTATATAAATGTTGGGTATTAATTATATATGAATTCCAACATGTGGGTATGTTTAATTTGGATAATTAATGATTTTGTAGTAATTATTTTCGCTGAATTATGTGTTCTTCGCGAACTGGAAAAAAAAATGAGCTTTTAAATTTTCTAAGTCTAACAATGGGTTAGTGTATTAAAATAATGAACATGTAAATATGTTAGAAATATTATATGATGATAAAATATTTGTTTAGCATGTAAATAACATAATTACATGTGAGTTATATTATTAAATACATAATTAGTTATTTATTCATGAAGAACAAATTAGGTGTCAACGTGATGATTTGACTAAGTTAGTCAATTATTAAAGTAGACAACGAGAATAAGTTATGATGATTAGTTGATAATTAACTGGTATTGAATGTGAATGGTATGTAGGATTTATTTCAAAGAACGTGATTAGTTAAAGTGTAATCTACACGCGAGGCAAGTTTCCTAAACTTAAACTCTTAAATTGAGCAAGTTTCTTAACTCTACTTTTACATTGAGCAATTTACTTAAACTTAAATTATTATTCAAGTTCAAGTATTATACTAAAGATTGATTATCTTTCAAAGCATGATTCAATTATACAATAATTGTTCTATTGTATACATTTGAGATTATTATTCAAATCGAATATCATTATTGTTGAACCTTTTTAGACTAGTGAATCTTAATGATTCAGCTAGTCCTTAGTTGATGAACGTTCAAAATTTTAGAACCCTTATTGAATTATCCAAACCAAACTTCCTTTGGTGCGGACTCGAATGTCAAACTGAGATGAACAACCCTGAAAAGGGATTCACTTATGCGTTAGCGTTAAGATATTGTGCACAGTATGGTACTAAGGGTTGATCCCCCTAAGTACGAGAAGAAGGTCCATAGTCTTATGACTGTTAAAGGTTTCAAGTATAACCCTTGTTAACCTAGGACATAGTTCAAGGTCTTATGAACCTCAGTATTCTTTTGATTCATGTTATTTATTCTTGATTCAAAAGTTGAGCTTTATTCAGATGTCGTTGATTATTCGCATGTTATTAAACTGTTGTTTCATTTTTTTATACTTGTGGGCATTTGTGCTCACTCTTGCTTAATAATAATATTGCAGTTAAGAATGAAAGAAGCGATGAACCCTCCACTAGTAAGGGCAAGGGCAAAGTTAGCAAATGATGAAGACCTGTTATTTATTAACTGATGTATTTGTTTAAGACTTGAGTTATGTTGATGTTAAGACTTATTTGTTTAGAATTCCACACAGATGTTTTAAGGTTAGAGTAACCTGGGATTTATTTATGATTCAGTTGATGTAACCCTTAAGGGAATAGATTTTATTATGATTTCTATCTATTGTATGGTTTGATATTATTTATGGGTAGATAGATAGATGATGCTTGTACAGTGAACACCAAGTACCCGGATTTGGGGGTGTCACAAGTTGGTATCAGAGCTGTAGGTTATGAACCTTAGGTGGGGGAAACAACCTTAGGTAGTAGCCTTATAGAAGAAGATAGTAATTGAAAACTCTTATCGAGTTCTAAGAAATGAATTTTTGTAATTTATTGAAGATAATAAAATACATTATGTGTTTATGTGTTAAGTATGCGTTAGATAGTATGACTTAGTAACTAAAACTTAAAATTTTGTTGTCAGGATGACGAATGATGGAGAAGCTAGTCATGCTGAGGAGGGACCCCATTTACCTATAGTACCTACTGAGGAGGGATCTCGTGTACTTGTAGGACCGACTGAGGAGGAGCCCCGAGACATTCATGTCGTTAGGGAGCAGCTGGTGCAGAGGGTTTCATCTCCATTGATCACCGTTGTTGGTCAGGAGCATGAACCTGAGATTGATCCTGAGGAGGATCCTGAGGAGGAGTTTGATGAGGAGGAAGAAGAAGAGGAGCTACCACGGTACACTGTTGATGCTGAGATGTATGGCACACTATATGATCGTTACGTGGAGTTACAAGATGAGGTTCAGGAATTGACTGAGCGAGCGACTGTTCAGCAGTCTACTTTAGAGGAGAAGGATAGAGAGATTGTGACCCTTCATACATGTTTAGGAAACGTGGAGTGGGATCTGGTTCATGAGAAGTGTCAAACCGAAGATAAGACCGAGGAGATAGAGAAAATGAAGAAGGAACTGAAGGAAACCTCCTGAAGACTGAAAATAGCAGAGGAAGGATGGGTAAGAGAATCACATCGAGCTGATCGTGCAGAAGATGATAGTCGTGCAAAGAAGGCAAAGCTTGAAGACATGTACGCCACACTTAATCATGCGATGGATGAGGTTCAAGAGCGAGTGTTAAGGTACCCCATCCAGTTTGAAGGACTTCCATCGTATATGTTGGATCGCAGGACGATGTCTCGTATCATGAATGAGGAGCGTGGCAAGGCTATTGAGTACCTTGGAAGACAGGAATAGAATCTGTTTATTTATGTGAAAGACTTATATAGTTTTATGTAAATTCCGATGTGTTTATGAACTAAGGAATATGTTAATATTTGAATGTTTTAAATCCTGTGGATTCTTTATTCCAGGATAGATGATGTAAATAGCAGTATGCTATAGTTCAATGTTAAAACTTTTTATTTAAATGAAAAGATATCAAGTTGTTTGAGATGATGTGTTAAGTGATATGTTAAATTGTTGAGTAATGTCTTAACTATGTAGAGAAATAAATAAAGTTCTAATAAACGTTTATTTAACAGAAAAATGCCGCCAAGGAGAAGACAACAACGTCAACCGGCTCAGGAAGGGTCAACCAATAATAACAATAATGCCAACGTTAATCCAGTTCAACAGCTAGTTAATTTACTAACTGGAGTCATGAATAACCAACCGCAAGCTCCACCTAGCACAGCGTTTAAAGATTTTAAGGCGGTGGGACCGCCAGAGTTCAAAGGTTCCAGAAACCCGATCGAGGCTCAAACGTGGGTGATGGAAATGGAGAAGGTTTTCGACGTTGCTAGGGTTCGAGAAGATCAAAATACTGTTTTTACGACATTTATGCTAAAGTCTAAGGCTAGCTACTGGTGGCAGGCAAACAAGATGCGAAGAGGTGAATGTGTAATTACGTGGGAGAGATTCAAAGAGATGTTTTTCGAAATGTATTTCCCAGCTAGTTCGCAGAATCAGATGGAGGTGCAATTTCTGGAACTGAAACAGGGAAACATGAGCGTGCCTGAATATGCGGCTAAATTCGATGAGTTGGCAAGGTTTGCCCCGTATCAAGTACACACTGACGAGAGGAAAGCCAGACGATTCGAACAAGGACTGAAGCCTTGGGTATACAGCAAGGTATCAATATTTCAACTTAACACGTTTGCGGGAGTTTTGGAAAAGGCCATTCTTGAGGAAGGAGGAAGTGATGCAGTGACTAAGTACAACCAAGAACTAAAAAAGAAAAAGAGTGAGAATGAAGGTAATAACAAGACTGGTGGAAGTAATACTGGGAATAATAATAATCAGAAGCGGAAGTGGACGGATAACTCGACAACTGGAAGTCAACACGGAGGGCAGAAAAAGAAGATAGAAGCATGTCTGACTTGCGGCAAGGCACATCTAGGAGTTTGTTTGAAGGGAAAGAGAGTGTGCTACAATTGTGGTCAGGAAGGCCACATAGCACCAAATTGTCCAAACCCAAAGAAGGGTGCTTGTTTCAACTATGGTTCGAAAGATCATTTAGCAAGAGACTATCCCAAGAAGGGATCAGGAGGATCAGGACAAGGAGAAAACCGGGGAAATAGTAGTGGAAATACCTTAACCATCACCGGACCACCTGCAACAAACCGACCAACCGCCAGAGCTTTCAATATGACGGTGCAGGATGCAATCCAGTCTTGTGATGTGGTGTCAGGTATCATTCCGATCAATGAAATTAATGCTTACGTTTTATTTGATTTGGGTGCTACTTGTTCCTTTATATCCGATAACTTTGCTAATAGTTTAGATTTACTTAAGGATGAATTGGAATATCCCATGATTATAGAAATTGCAAATAGAGAGATAATTCCTGTTAGGCTTTAAATCTGTTATTAAGTGTTTAAAATTAGTTTTGTCAGTATATAAATGTTGGGTATTAATTATATATGAATTCCAACATGTGGGTATATTTAATTTGGAGAATTAATGATTTTGTAGTAATTATTTTCGCTGAATTCTGTGTTCTTCGCGAACTGGAGAAAAAAAATTAAAAAAAAAATAATAAAAAAATGAGCTTTTAAATTTTCTAAGTCTAACAATGGGTTAGTGTATTAAAATAATGAACATGTAAATATGTTAGAAATATTATATGATGATAAAATATTTGTTTAGCATGTAAATAACATAATTACATGTGAGTTGTATTATTAAATACATAATTAGTTATTTATTCATGAAGAACAAATTAGGTGTCAACGTGATGATTTGACTAAGTTAGTCAATTATTAAAGTAGACAACGAGAATAAGTTATGATGATTAGTTGATAATTAACTGGTATTGAATGTGAATGGTATGTATGATTTATTTCAAAGAACGTGATTAGTTAAAGTGTAATCTACACGCGAGGCAAGTTTCCTAAACTTAAACTCTTAAATTGAGCAAGTTTCTTAACTCTACTTTTATATTGAGCAATTTACTTAAACTTAAATTATTATTCAAGTTCAAGTATTATACTAAAGATTGATTATCTTTCAAAGCATGACTCAATTATACAATAATTGTTCTATTGTATACATTTGAGATTATTATTCAAATTGAATATCATTATTGTTGAACCTTTTTAGACTAGTGAATCTTAATGATTCAGCTAGTCCTTAGTTGATGAACGTTCTAAATTTCTGAACCCTTATTGAATTATCCAAGCCTAACTTCCTTTGGTGCGGACTCGAATGTCAAACTGAGATGAACAACCTTGAAAAGGGATTCACTTATGCGTTAGCGTTAAGATATTGTGCACAGTATGTTACTAAGGGTTGATCCCCCTAAGTACGAGAAGAAGGTCCATAGTCTTATGACTGTTAAAGGTTTTAAGTATAACCCTTGTTAACCTAGGACATAGTTCAAGGTCTTATGACCCTCAGTATTCTTTTGATTCATGTTATTTATTCTTGATTCAAAAGTTGAGCTTTATTCAGATGTCGTTGATTATTCGCATGTTATTATACTGTTGTTTCATTTTTTTATACTTGTGGGCATTTTTGCTCACTCTTGCTTAATAATAACACTGCAGTTAAGAATGAAAGAAGCGATGAACCCTCCACTAGTAAGGGCAAGGGCAAAGTTAGCAAATGATGAAGACCTGTTATTTATTAACTGATGTATTTGTTTAAGACTTGAGTTATGTTGATGTTAAGACTTATTTGTTTAGAATTCCGCACAGATGTTTTAAGGTTAGAGTAACCTGGGATTTATTTATGATTCAGTTGATGTAACCCTTAAGGGAATAGATTTTATTATGATTTCTATCTATTGTATGGTTTGATATTATTTATGGGTAGATAGATAGATGATGCTTGTACAGTGAACACCAAATCCCGTGGAATCGAAGTACCTGGATTTGGGGGTGTCACAGGCTGGCTGGTGGAAGCAGATGCATGATTTTCTTTTGTGTTGTTAGAAGATTGAGAATGTTCTCGAGGGTGTCCCCTAAAGGTGTGAATACTCGAGGGCGTTTAGCTTCTCCACCTTTTGGTATTGAAGGATTCGCAGACTGTGATTGAAAGGGAGTGTAATTTCTCCGTTGAATAGGCATGTTTTGACTGCTTTTTTGACCCTGTAGTATCAGGGAAACATCCTCTTCTTTCTTTTTATGGACCCTTCGGGGGTTGTTCCCATAATTTCTAGATTGGATGTGATCAGTAATAGCTTTGAGTGCAGCTAGGTCTTGAATCTTTCTGGATTTCAATCCCATTTCTGCCATCTCCCCATGTTTGACCATTTCATAAAATGGTTTGCCGATGCCGGCTAAAACTCTTTCATAGAAAGGTGCTTCTTGTATGTCTATGAAAGTCATGACCATCTCTAATTCTGTCATGGAAGGACTAACTTGGGCAACCAAGCGTCTCCACCTCTGAGCATACTCTCTAAAAGACTCATTAGACTGTTTCTTGATCTTGGTAATTTGATACCGATCAGGAGCCATTTGAGATTGAAAGTTATATTGGGTGAGGAAAGCGTGTGCTAGCTCTTCCCAACTATGGATCTTTTAATTGTCTATTCTTGTGTACCATGAACGGGCTTTTCCAGTTAGACTTTTTTGGAACAGTTGCATTCTGAGTTTTTCATCCTCTGCATAAGATCTCAATTCTCCGATTAACAACTTTAGATGTGTGTAAGGATCTCCTAACCCGTTATATTTTTCAAAGTCAGGAGTCTTAAACTTTTCTGGATAATGAATACCAGGGAAAATACACAAATCAGCATATGAAACACTCCCGTGTGTTCTAATTCCTGTGATAGTGCGAAGGGTCTCTTCCATTTAGAGGACTTTCTTTTAGATGTCACCAGTGTCTGGGTCTCCAGTGGGATGGGTAGCATCATGAGTTTTGTTGGTCTGATCCAACTGCAGTTCAGGTATTGTAACGACCTGGGTTCCTCCTTGTGTGGAGGATTCAACATGTACGGGTGTTTTCTGACCCTGTGTAGACTGATGTAATTCTTTTAGTAGAACAACCAAATCTATAATATGTTTGCTTAATCCGTCAAATTCTTTGCGAGAAACTGGATTAAGTTCAGTCTGGTCGGATGACGACATGATTGACTATAGGCCTGTTGCCTTTTTGGACTTTGAACGGGTGGTAGGTTCGATTAATTCCCTGCAAAAGACTTGCATAGTTTAGTCTTTAGGGACGGTGGATAATAACATGTTATGTGATGTGTCCAGTTTATGAATTTTATCTTGCAAAACAGGTGGTAGCTGTTTGTAGCATGTATGTGTACACATTTCTTCATATTTCTCATTACATGGAGATATATATGGAAGATAATTACAATTAATTGTGTTTTACAAGTAATTTGAAATGAGAGCATGAAGAGACTTTCCTCCGTTTTGGGTTTATCAGAGGCTGACCTATCTTAGGTTACTCTCACGGCTTTTTGGCATGAAGGTTCCCAAATCATCGCAATCTACTTGACGGGAAGTTAATCCGGTCTTTCAACTGGAGCGAATTTGGGTGGTGCCTTTCCTGAGCCTCGGAGAATTAGTCTTCTCACAAGTCCAGTAATCAAACACCGACGGGATAGCCTCCTAGTGGAGGGACCACACAACATACATTCACATACATCGCGTCTTACCGTATGAAGATGATGACATGTGCGAAGCACTAATTTCACAAGCAGATATGGTGCGAAGCACTAATATCACAAATAGTTTATAGTGCAAAGCACTAATATCACAAGCTGTTTATAGTGCGAAGCACTAAGTAAGGAAATGCATTCGTACACATTCATCACAAAATGTAAATGCAACATCCATACACAAGCAGATAACAATTTTGAAAAAATTTTAATAGCGGCTTAAGTCCTCTTACTGGAGTCCCCAGCAG
The DNA here is from genome assembly GCA_016801055.1 of Panax notoginseng. Taxonomy (NCBI): domain Eukaryota; kingdom Viridiplantae; phylum Streptophyta; class Magnoliopsida; order Apiales; family Araliaceae; genus Panax; species Panax notoginseng. The sequence continues at coordinate 40,588,504 of CM029018.1, read as the reverse complement.
AGTCGCAACCTGTCGACGTCGGGATTTTTTAATTGTCCCTTTCTGTTACTTGTTCTTTGGTTTTCTCATTTTAGGTGAGATTTGTTTGAAAAAACAAGTGAAAAAGGTCCGACATGTATAATGTCGACGATGGACTGTTAAGAGTCGCCAGTTGGTTTTTTAAATGGTTGTACCAACACAACCGATAAAAGGTTTGCACATTGACCCAGTGATGTGACACTGCTAAACGGGTATGTGAAATCGAGATTCATTAGGGTCCGGGGACTTGGTTATGCGGAGGGAAGGTGTTAGGCACCCCCCGACATCCGTGTTACCACGGTGACTACCTCTTTTCAAGAAACTGTTATCTGAATGTGTGTGTGTGTGTGGGTCAATGTGCTGTTATTTGGAAGTAGTGCGAGGCCTCATTCGCACCTATATACACAGGGTTTGAATTTTATGTAAAAATTTAATTTTAAGCAAGATATGGCAGTGATGTTTTATAAAAGAGATTTTTCAAACCCTGATGCTCAATAGTAATTGAGACCTTTTACACTCCCATTTTATTCTGTATTCGGCTGGATTGATTTTATTTGACAGATGCGAAGCATCCGTATGAAAATTATGTACACAAAGGTGTTGAATTTCTCGTGGGTATGAAAACCATCTGAGGAAATTAAAACATCACAGAATAATTTATAAGCTGCTTACAGCTGAAAATGTCCATCACGGGAATCGAATCAAGATCCAATGGCTTGAATCTGTGATCACATGATTCCTAGGCGCACAGAATACCGCAATTTGTATGAAAGCAGTAAGCAGGTATATATATATAAGCTGTAAATATATATACATAGACATGATCACCAACCCCGAAGCACCTCCATGGGGGATCTGAAACATAAATAAAGCTGTAAAAGCTATCAACCACCACGGAGGAAACTCCAGGCGGGACGAAATGTACAGAAAGCTGTAAAAACGGTCAACCACCACGAAGTAAACTCTAGGTGGAACGATATATATATATATATATATATATATATATATATATATATATATATATATATATATAAGCATGCAAACGCACCGGATATAAAAATCCAGGCTCATCGGACAAAGTCCAACAACAGTTAATATATATAAGTATATATATATGTTAAAGCAGTAAACGTACCGGATGTGAAATCCAGACTCACCGAACAGAGTTCGATAGCAGTTCATATATATAATTATATATATAAGAAAGCCATTACACGCACCAGACATAAGTCTAGGCTCATCGAACAGAGTTCGACACACAGTTCATATATATATATATATATATATATATATATATATATATATATATATATATATATGGAGCGTCCGAAGTCTAGGCTCAATCGAGGCATAACTCGATAATGTTAGTTTATATATATATAAATATATATATAAATATATATGTATATACAAACTAAAAATAAACCATGGATCGAAGTCCGCGCAAAAGTGTCAAACACGACTCTCAACGTGTAGAAGGGTGTGTGCAAAGATGAAAAAAAAACTTTAAAGTGTGAAAGAAGGCTTACAGTGGGCTGCCAAAGAAGACTTCAATATCTTTAAAGTGGGTAAACACTGGCTTTTGTTGGTATAAAATAAGCTATATGTGAGCTCATAAGTGTTTAAAACGAGAAAACACTTAGTCTGGGGTGAGTACAGAGCAAATTGGGCAGGGCTTCCTCGCCATTTTCTCTTACAAAATGGCCACCCCAAGCCCTCTATTTATAGAGGGTGGAGCCGTAGGTGTACCTGCGGCTGAGCTGTAGGTTTACCAGAGGCAACCCGGGTGGGCCCAGGTTTTGCGGCTTGGGTCGTCTCGAAGTACGTGCACTCAGGCACTGTAATGTCCACTCGAACTTTCAGAAGTGCAATCTGGGCATCCGTTTGAGGTATACAGGACCTATTTCGGACCGCCGTTGTCGAGAGTTGTACGATGGCATGGGATTAGAGTTTGTGCGAAGTAATTGAAGATGGGACGGTTCCCTCCGGTCTTTAAGCTTCAACTTATATCCGTTACCCCTCACAATAGTCACTCGGGATTGGTAAGTCTTGTGGGACACTGTTGCGTAGAGACGCTGAGACGACGTGGCGTGGCATCGTGTTGGTCAGATGACGATGTTGCCCCTCACCGGTGTTATCGCCGGATTGGGCTGATAAAGCAGACGTTGCTCAGCTTTGCTGAGATTGGACTGCTGCAATTTGTTGAAGGTCCTCATTGTCATCCTTGAGGTGTGTCTGTCTTCCCGATGCTATCACTGGGCTGGTACAATGTCTTTCGTTGTGAGCGCCGAGATTGAAGCTGGTCGCACTTGTAACAAGCATTTCCAGGGTTATTGCCGAAATTGCATTCCATGGGGTTATAACCAAGGTTGGTGGCTATTCCCATGTTTGGGACTGAGACTGGATACCTCGGGGTTATCTCTGAGATTAATCGGTCTTCTCCGGTGTGTGTTCTGGTATTATATATGCATGCCTCGGGGTTATCTCCGAGATTGGAATTATTACTCACAGATTGCGATCCAGGGTTGGTGCTGAACTTCCGATAGTATCCGGCATGGATATGGATTGTCTTTCAGGGTTCCCTCTTAAAAGAATAATCGGCTCTCCTGCAATGTTAGTGACAGATGTACAGAAAATTTCGAGTGTCTACAGTATATATATATATATATATATATATATATATATAATTGATGATAATGGACATTGGTGGAGGAAAAAGAAGAAGCTGATGAAAATGTATGGCATGGGTTGAGTGATGTTATATATATATATATATATATATATATATATATATATATATATATATATATATATATATATATATATATATATATATATGGAAGTTTGAAAAGTGGACAGAAGGAGTAAGATGAATTCACGGGGTTTCCACCCATGAATTTTTTTCTCTACACATGTTATATATATAATATATATTATATTTAATTTAAAAGTTTTTATTTTATTAGAATATTTTATTGCATAGTATCCTTTCCATTCTCCTATAAATAGAAGCTTATTCCTTTATTATTTCTTACGAATTCACTGAAACTCTAGAGAGAGAAACTATACAGAGAAAGAAGAAAAGTTTTCTGCTACTTCACTACTCCGATATCCAGTACTCTTCTTTTTAAGGTAAGGGGTATTATTTCTTTCTTATTCATGAAGATAACTTCTGTTATTCCATTCCTTATTATTCTATTGGGATAACCTGTTGATGCGAAGTACCGCATACATGGTGAAATTCTTCTAATATTCTATTCTTTATTATTCTGTCGAAATATCCTGTCTGTGCGTTTATGCCGATCCTGGTTCCATTATTTATTATTCTGTCATAATATCCTGTATGTGCATTTATGCCGGACCTAGTTCCATTATTTATTATTTAGTCGGAATATCCTGTCGGTGCGTTTACGCATGACCTGGTTCGATTATTTATTTTTCTGTTGGAATAACCTGTCTGTGCAGTCTATCACATGCTTGGTGAAATTCTTTTGTTATTCCATTCTTTATTATACTCAGTTGGTTAAAGTTTTGGCTTTTATACTCCATGAAATTAGTGGAATATCTTTGATATTTGCGCTTCATCCAGTATCTTTTCATGAAAATATTCTTCCGAGCATTCTTAAATTTTACTTTACAAAGCAGTATTATGTTGACAATTTGAACGTTATTGGTTCCTGAATAAATTAATTCTTAAACTTGTTTTATTGAATTCTTATATCATTGTCATCATCCTCATGTTTATATTTTATTGGAAGCCATCTTTGGCATGTAGTGCATAGATGGACTTGGTATGATTATGACCAGGGATTATTTAGTGTAATCATGACCGTAATGTTACAAATAATATGGTAAAAGTCCTCATTGGCCCGGAGTGCATTGATGGACAGTTGTTGGCATGATCATGACCATTGATGAATACATGAATATCCTTGGCATGTAGTGCATGGATAATTTGTGGTTGTGATACTAATAAATATCCTTGGCCATAGTGCAGGGATGATGTGGATTATTTATTAAGCTGAGTCTCAGCAATAAAAGTGATAAAAAGCCTTTTAAATCATAAAAAATAGTAGATTTTATTCTCTACCTGACTCTTTTAATGGATTGCTTGTTCCGCAGCAGTTAAACTTGATGTTTGTTATATTGTATCAGTTAAACACTGTTGAAGGCTAACTATAATTTATTCTGCATTATCTTAGTCATAATATTTCTTATTGGGCTAGTTGAGCTCACCCTTTTACTGTCATTGTTCTCTTCAGGAAATGAGAACGTAGTAGGGACTAGTCGGGGAACGGAGTGATGGTCCAGATGGTAGCATTAGTAGTCCTCACTATTCTATGAAATATTGTGATAATAAATGTATTAAAGACTTATTTTGAGTTTGAATACTGTCTAGAAGACTGTATTTGTATTAAAACTCACAGCTTATGTTGTATATTTAAGATTGTATTTGTAATCTGTACCATGTATTTGGCGACCCAGAATAGGTGATGTATACCTATTTTGGGGGCGTCACAGTTGGTATCAAAGCTTAGGGATATGATCCCTGGCTAAGATGTGAGACTAGAACTAGGAGGGGAGAGTCGGGGAATTTTTTCGCTAGTATGACCTACCTAAGTTTATTTGGTATTTAATTGAACGGTCAGAGTATAGGGATAATATGTTACATGTCAATTAACTTTTGTTTTGTGGCAGTATCTGAAAATGACATCCGAGAATGTTGAGAATAGCAATGGAGCACAGGAGACCGTTGAGTCACCACAAATCAATACCCAGGATAATGTACAACAGGAAGACAATAATCCTCATGCAAACAACAACACTGACCAAACGATGAATGATGAAATGTTCAGAGGCTTTATGTAATTCATGCAACATCAGCCGAGAGTGGCACCTGTCCAAAATGTAGGTAGAAACACTGAAAACTCTCGAATGGTCACCGCTAAACAGTTCAAGGAGCTGGGACCACCGGAGTTTATTGGAGAGCCAAAACTACTTAAGGCGGAAACGTGGATATAGCAGATCACCAAGATATTTGATGTCTTGAGATGCGCCGAGGAGCAAAAGGTTCCTTTTGCCACATTTATGTTGCGAGGAGAGGCAGATTACTGGTGGGAATCGGTAAAGCGTACTCAACCTGCCGCATTGAAGATGTCTTGGGAGAAGTTCCAAGAACTGTTCAATGACAAGTACTTTTCCGAAAGTATTCGTCACATGAAGGAGGTAGAGTTCATCAAGTTGGAGCAGAATAATATGACCGTGTCGCATTACGAAGCTAAGTTTGCCGAGTTGTCCCGGTTTGCGTCTCACTTGGTTGATAATGAGAAGAAAATGACGCGGATAATTTTAAGAGGTATGAAACTGGAGATACGTCAATATCTTATTTCTCATAAACAATGTTTGTATTCAGATGTTGTAAATAGGGCTTAGTTATTAGAGCGCGATAACGAGTCAACGCAACCAAAAGAGAGCAGCCGACAAAATGAGAATACCCGTGAGAGCAGTCATCGAAGCGGTGACAACAAGCTTGGAGGGAATCAACAGGCCAGAAATGGTAACCACTTCGGTGGTAATCAGGGCTAAAACAATATGAATGGACATTTCAAGAAGAAGAAATCCAACAATGATAGAAAGACGTCATCACCAGCACCCGTTGTTAAGGAAGGAGAACAACCACCTATCATATGCTTTAAATGCAGAGGGGAGGGACATATCAGTCCAAACTGCACAATGCCGTCCAAAGCATGTTACAATTATGGAAGAGAAGGTCTCCTAGCCCGATTTTGTCATTCACCGAAGACAAGTTCAGCTAGGATGGAGGCACTAAAGACCATCCCAAAAAAGTCAAAGCCAATAGTGTAAGGGAGAGCGTTTGTTGTGACCTCCCAGAAAGTAAGGAACCCGAACGAGGTGATCACGGGTAAGCTTATCATAAACTCTAGCAAAATCTATACCTTATTTGATATCGGTTCTACCCATTCTTTTATTTCTTCTACTTGCGCTCAACTTTTAAATTTAACCCCGAAGAAATTAGACTTTGACTTATCTGTTGAAACTCCATTAGGAGAAACCTTCATTACATCCACTGTTAATAAGTCTTGTTTGGTTCAAATCGGTACCCTCACATTACCTGTCGATCTTATTTCATTGAAAATACTTACATTTGACGTAATTTTAGGGATGGATTGGTTAACTACTCATCATATAAAAATTGATTATTTTTGTAAGGTTGTTAGCTTTCATATTCCTAACCAACCTATTATGCGAATTCAAGCAACCAAACCATTAAAATCAATCACTTTCATCTCAAGCTATAAAGTTATTCGTTTATTAAAAAATGGATGTCAAGCTTTCTTAGCTCATGTCACAGATCTAAACAAAAATACGTCAGTTTTGAATGATATTTCTATTGTTAATAAATTTCCTTACGTATTCCCTGAAGAACTTCTTGGCCTACCCCAGAACGTGAAATTGAATTTTGTATCGACCTGGAACCCGGTACAAAACCCATTTCCAAAGCCCCATATCGAATGACTCCTATTGAACTTCAGGAGTTAAAGACCCAATTGTAGGAATTGTTAGACATTGGTTTCATTCGTCCTAGTACGTCCCCTTGGGGTGCTCATGTTCTATTCGTGAAGAAGAAAGATGGGAGTATGCGACTTTGTATTGACTACCGGGAATTGAACCATGTCACCATCAAGAATAGGTATCCGTTACCTCACATTGATGACCTGTTTGACCAGTTACAAGGAGCATAATTCTTTTCAAAGACCGATCTTCGTTCTGGATATCATCAGATGAAGGTTAAAACAGAGGATATTCCAAAGACTACATTCAGAACTCAGTACGGGCACTATGAATTTTTAGTCATGTCTTTTGGATTGACTAATGCTCCTGTTGCCTTCATGGATATGATGAACCGAGTATTCAAGGAATATTTGGATCACTTTGTGGTCGTCTTTATTGATGACATCCTCATATATTGCAAAAGTCATGAAGATCACGAGCAACACTTGAGGCTGATACTCTAAAAGCTTCGTGAAAATAAGCTTTATGCCAAGTTGAAGAAATGTGAGTTCTGGCTTGAGAAAGTAGCATTCCTTGGGCACGTAGTATCAAGTTATGGAATATCTGTTGACCCGACAAAGATTGAAGCTATTCAAAACTGGGAGCAACCTAAATCAGTGACCAAAGTACGTAGCTTTCTTGGATTAGCTGGTTATTATCGGAGATTCGTGGAAGGATTTTCTCGAATCGCTACTCCATTAACTTAGCTGCCTCGAAAAGATATAAAATTCGGTTAGAGCGTGGAATGTGAGAAGAGTTTCAAGAACTCAAGAGGAGACTTATTTCAGCACCTGTTCTGACAATACCATCTGGCTCGGAGGGATTTTTCATCTACAGTGATGCATCGTGCAAAGGGTTAGGATGTGTTCTCATGCAATATTGGAAAGTTATAACTTATGCCTCTCGACAACTCAAAGAATATAAGAGGAATTATCCTACTCATGATCTAGAGTTGGCAGCTGTTGTCTTCGCACTTAAAATTTGGATGCATTACATGCATGGAGAGAAAGTGGAGATCTTTATGGATCATAAAAGTCTCAAATATTTCTTCACCCAAAAGGAACTCAACATGCGATAACGACGTTGGCTTAAACTATTGAAAGATTATGATCATACCATCCAATACCATCCTGGAAAAGCGAACGTGGTAGCTGACGTACTTAGTAGAAGATCATATGCGGGTACGAGTGCAATATTATCAACCCAAAGGCCCATTTTATATGACTTGCAAAGGATGTAGATAGAGATAAAGACTCTAGGGACCCATGTAATGATGGTGAATATACGAGTAGAACCGACTTTATTAGATAAAGTTACAGCTTCTCAAGCTACGGACCTGGAACTGATGCATATGATGAAGAAAGTGCAAGAAAGTGCTATGCCGGAAGCAAGAATCGATGAAGAATGAATACTTCGAGTCAACTCCAGACTTTGTGTTCCTAACGACCTTGATTTAAAGTATAAAATCATGATGATGGCGCACAACACACCGTTTGCAATCCATCCTGGGAGTACCAAAATGTATCATGATCTTCGACATACATTTTGGTGGGGCATTATGAAGAGATATAACGCTGTTTATCTCAAGGTATCTAACGTGTCAACGAGTCAAGGCAGTGCATCAAGTACCAAAAGGTCCATTGCAACCACTTGAAATTCTAGAATGGAAGTGGGAGCACATTTCCATGGATTTCGTTACTGGTCTTCCCAAGGTTTCTCAAGGTATAGATGCAATTTGGGTCATTTTTGATAGATTGACCAAGTCTGCTCACTTCTTACCTATACAAGAAACTTATACACTTGAACGTCTTGCTCGTATGTACATAAATGAGGATATAAGATTGCATGGTATGCCAGTATCCATAGTTTCTAATCGAGACCCAAGATTTACTTCACGATTTTGGGTTAGTTTACAAAAAGCTATGGGCACGGATTTACGATTTAGTTCGGCATATCATCCTCAGACGGACGAACAATCAGAGAGGACTATTCAAACTCTTGAAGATTTATTAAGACTATGTGTCCTTGACTTCAAGAAAAGTTGGGAAAAGTTCTTACCATTGGTGGAGTTTTCCTACAACAACATTTATCAAGCAAGTATTGGCATGGCTCCATTTGAGGCATTGTATGGAAGAAAGTATCGTTCTCCAGTATGTTGGGATGAGGTGGGTGAAGCAACGTTGTTGGAACTGGAGTTGGTACGTATGACTACGGAAAAAATTCAAACGATCCAACAACGTATAAAAACCTCACAAGATCGACAAAAGAGTTATGATGATCTTCATTGAAAGGATGTGGAATTCAATATTGGAGATCATGTGTTGTTACGTGTTGCTTCATGGAAAGGAGTTACGAGATTTGGAAAGAGAGGAAAGCTTTATCCTCGATTCATCGGCCCATTTTTAATCCTCGATCGAGTAGGAACTGTGGCCTATAGACTCGCTTTACCGCCAAGTATGTCTCGTGTTCATAACATTTTTCACATATCCATGTTACGTAAATATGTGGAAGACACGAACCACATTATTGAGTTAGAACCGGACGAAATAACGGAAGATTTGACGTATGAAGAGGTTCATGTTCAAATCTTGGATAAGAAGGAACATATTCTACGCTCCAAGGTTATACCTCAAGTCAAAGTTTTGTGGAGAAATCATGATGTTGAGGAAATGACCTGGGAGTTAGAATCTAAAATGATATTAAGGTATCCTTACCTCTTCGATATACCAGGTACGTACCCTAATTTCGAGGGCAAAATTTCATAAGAAGGGGAGGTTGTAAGACCCCAACTTTTTAATAAAGATGATTTTTCTATAAATATCATTTTTGAATATTATGGAATGAATTTGATATAATGTTATAGTTGTGAGTACTATTTATAATCTTTGCAAAATACGCAAGTTGTTATATAATATTCTTTTGGTCGGGGAATATTCATTTTAACAGGGAATATTCGTACAACGGCACAATCATTAGTGGACCCCACAACAGAATTATTATCGGATTAAGAAAACGACAAAAATACTTTATGAAAATAACGGCGAAAGTTTTAGCGTTAACTGTTGAAACACTCGGTGTTAAAAGTACAATAATACGCGTGGTTGCATAGTACCACACGATATTGATTATTGATGCTTATGTGAGAAGTCACTCACTTTTGTTCAATTATTATTACAGTAATTGCTGCATAGTATCTCACGTTATTTGGTTTAATTATTGTCAATATTTTATATATTATTAAATCAATAATTGAGATGACAAAGTTATTAATATTATTATTTACAATATTAACGATGTCTAGAAGTTTTGTCAAGGAGAGGTTTGGTCACCTAATTACGCGCTAATAGGGAGAAATCCTTATTGGGAAGCCCCCTCTTTATTGGGAACGACCTGGTTGTTAAATATTGCGAATAATAATAATAATAATAAATGTTGTTAAAAATATTGAAGTGATTTTTATTAAGTATTTATCGACCCTCATGTACCCATTTTTCAAAAATAATCGGTAGAAAGTTATAATAAGAGGTGGGGGCCCAGAGTGGGACCCACGTTTGAAAGAAAAGTCAGGGTGAGGGAAAGGGAAATGGAATGGTCAGGAGGGAGTTGTATATAATATACATATATATAGATATGCATGTGTATATATATATATATATATATATATATATATATATATATATATATATATATATATGTATATATATATATAATTGATGATAATGGACTTTGGTGGAGGAAAAAGAAGAAGCTGATGAAAATGTATGGCACGGGTTGAGTGCTACTATGTATTATATATATATATATATATATATATATATATATATATGGAAGTTTGAAAAGTGGACAGAAGGAGTAAGATGAATTCACGGGGTTTCCACCCATGAATTTTTTTTCTCTGCACATGTTATATATATATATATATATAATATTATATTATATTTAAAAGTTTTTATTTTATTAGAATGTTTTATTGCATAGTATCCTTTCCATTCTCCTATAAATAGAAGCTTATTTCTTCATTATTTCTTATGAATTCACTGAAACTCTAGAGAGAGAAACTATAGAGAGAAAGAAGAAAAGTTTTCTGCTGCTTCACTACTCCGATATCCAGTACTCTTCTTTTTAAGGTAAGGGGTATTATTTCTTTCGTATTCATGAAGAGAACTTCTGTTATTTCATTCCTTATTATTCTATTGGAATAACCTGTTTATGCGAAGTACCGCTTACATGGTGAAATTCTTCTAATATTCCGTTCTTTATTATTCTGTCAAAATATCATGTCTGTGCGTTTACGCCAGACCTGGTTCCATTATTTATTATTATGTGCGAATATCCTGTCTGTGTATTTATGTCGGACCTGGTTCCATTATTTATTATTAAGTCGGAATATCCTATCGGTGCGTTTACGCATGACCTGGTTCCATTATTTATTTTTCTGTTGGAATAAACTGTCGGTGCGGTCTATCGCATGCTTGGTGAATTCTTTTGTTATTCCATTCTTTATTATACCTAGTTGGTTAAAGTTTTGGCTTTTATACTCCATGAAATTAGTGGAATATCTTCGATATTTGCGCTTCATCCAATATCTTTTCATGGAAATATTCTTCTGAGCATTCTTGAATTTTACTCTACAAAGCAGTATTATGTTGACAATTTGAACGTTGTTGGTTCCTGAATAAATTAATTCTTGAACTTGTTTTATTGAATTCTTATATCATTGTCATCATCCTCATGTTTATATTTTGTTGAAAGTCATCTTTGGCATGTAGTGCATAGATGGACTTGGTATGATTATGACCAGGGATTATTCAGTGTAATCATGACCGTAATGTTACAAATGATGTGGTGAAAGTCCTCATTGGCCTGTAGTGCATTGATGGACAGTTGTTGGCATTATCATGACTATTGATGAATACATGAATATCCTTTGCCCGTACTGCATGGATAATTTGTGGTTGTGATACTAATAAATATCATTGGCCGTAGTGCAGGGATGATGTGGATTATTTATTAAGCTGAGTCTCAGCGATAAAAGTGATGAAAAGCCTTTTAAATCATAAAAGATAGTAGATTTTATTCTCTACCTGGCTCTTTTAATGGATTGCTTGTTCCGCTGCAGTTAAACTTGATGTTTGTTATATTGTATCAGTTAAACACTGTTGAAGGCTAACTATAATTTATTCTGCATTATCTTAGTCATAATATTTTTTACTGGGCTAGTTGATCTTACCCTTTTACTTTCATTGTTCTCTTCAGGAAATGAGAACGTAGTAGGGACTAGTCGAGGAACGGAGTGACGGTCCAAATGATAGCATTAGTAGTCCTCACTATTCTATGAAATAGTGTGATAATAAATGTATTGAGTTTCAATACTGTCTAGAAAACAATATTTGTATTAAAACTCACAGCTCATGTTGTATATTTAAGATTGTATTTGTAATCTGTACCATGTATTTGGCGACTCAAAATAGGTGATGTATACCTATTTTGGGGGCGTCACAGTTCATCTCCACCATCTAAATGGATTAGTTCATTGTCGTCCACATTTATTATAGTTTGTCTATGAAGCATCTGTTGTAATACCCGAGAATTTCCACATCTTATTAAATGAAAATATTAATAGAAATGAATATTTATTTGAATATAAATGGTTTTGTATTATGAGATGAGTTAACTCAATTATATTAAATAATTGAATAATTGGAAACGCATGGGGTTGCGATGAACTCGTTGAAAGCCTTGTGTGGCACAGTTATGGGAACTATTAATGATGATATTAATCGACGAAGGAATTGTCAAGTGAACAATTAATGAATATTAATTGTTAATTGTTATTGTAGAATATTAATTAATTGTTAATGGTGATTAATTAATGATATGTGATTATTAATTGTCATTGTGAATAAAGTAAATTGCATGACTAGAATTGTATTATTTATTTAATTGATGTGTGCAAGGCATGTGATATTATATAGTTCTTACATTAAAAAGAAAATGTGGTGTGACATATTAATATATATAAACTATATAAAAAAGTGTAGAGAATTATAAGTTACATAAACAATTGTTTATGTGACAATAAGTATGTGGGGAACATTAAAAGATGTACTCTGTCAAAGAATTGCTAATTTATTTCAATAAGTGAGTTTAACTGGAATAATAAAGTTTTAAAAAGATATTTAATTAATAGTGGTCAATTAAAATGGAGTATATACCTGCTTTAAATAATAATTAGACTGGACTAACGTACATAGATTATGTGATGTGAGTACATAAATAATCCCTAACTTTTCATTGTGTAGTAGCGTTAACACATTAAAATTACATTTTGAGAGTATAAGAAAACAAACTAAGCTTTATAAATACGTTGTTGGGATTTAAAATTTGTATCCCAACAGTGCCCAAATAGTAGCCTATGTCTTCATTGCGTGAAATCAAGCCGCTACAAATCCATGGTGATGATGGCTATGGATTGGCAGTTGGCCAACCCCCTTCTACCCATTATTCTCTGTCAATTTCCACTAAATCAAACCATGGTGCAAGAGCATTACTTGGACAACCAATTCTCTATATAAAGCACCCTCCTCTTCTCATTCTCAGTTGGTAAAAAATTTGTCTGATAAGTGTAGGAAGAGAGGGAGTGTTGCTTAGCAATGAGGGAGTATAATTAGTGCTTTGAGGAATCAAATTAAGCTTCAAAGAGGTATAGATTTTGTTTGTGTTCTTGAGTTTAAGTTTTGTCAAATTCTTGTAATTAATTGAATTCTCTGTAATTGGTGGAAGATAACGTGCCATTATGTTAATTAAGTGTGTATGCATGTCTAGAAGTAGTTTGTGTTGCAGCAGAAGATGTTGGCAATGCTTGTGATTGAGGCTCTGGAGAAGCAGAGCCATATTTTTTTTCCTCTGGACAAAGTGGTGCGGCCGCGCCACTTCCCTAGTACTTCACCGCGCGGGTTGTCTATCATAGTTACTGTTGTTGATTCCTTAAGATGTCATGAGCATGCTACTTAAGTTTGAATATGTATATAAAAGAACTTAAAACATGAATAGATGTTGTTATGAACATAGTAAGTTATTTTAGCTTGATTTAGTATGTATTCAAAGAAAAGTTAGCAAATTGGGAACTAGAATTCGTGAACACGAAATAACGTATAACCTGACCTAAAGCTCCAACATGTTAAGTTTTGATGTGTGGCCAATATACCAGTTTATATTATTGAAGATAGTATACGATATTCAAGAATGACTTCAGCGAAGATGCAAGTGAAAGGCCATACTAGCTACATGTACATGAACTATGCATATACTAAGTTTAAACTTCAAAACATACTCATGGGATCTATGGTGTAATTATGAACGCATGATTTAGTCTATGCGAACTTATCTTGCATACTTTAATAAGTTTTTCTAAGGGACACTTTAAGTTTCAAATACAAACTTGATAAACTATATGGGAACTTATAAGCATGCTTATATATTCAAATATGTGAGTGCATGATGTATAGTAAATGAAGTGAATTTGCATACTTGGTAGCTTAACATGAGATTTTCATATGAAACCTTGAAAACTAGTTTTGTCAATAACTATATTACGAATATTCTAGCACTTGACATCATGATTAAGTGTATCATGCATGTAGACATGATTGACAAGCATACTAGCTAATCGTATGCATTATAAAGTAGTTAGGAATGGTTAGATCAAGTCTAAATCAAGTAGAATTATACAAACTTGACATACATGATTTAACTAATGCAAGCATATGTAGTAGAAACCAATGGACCACATAGCATGGGTTTAGCGATTAAACGTAAGAAAATTATGAATTGAACACTTAAAGTCCTGATTAAATGAGAATAGATGTTGACCTATGATAATGATATGATATAAGGTCAAACTTTGTTATCCACATACTAACATGTGTGTTTTACATGATTATTTATGTACGTACAAGCCGAGTGTGCACTGACCTTCTGCAGGAGCAGCCATGCTCTAGTTTGAACAAGGAGCAGCGCAGCCGCGCCATTCCTTAGTTCAAATCCAGCGCGGTCGCGCCACCCTGCAGTAGGATTAGATTTCTATAGTTGTTCTGTGGTTTCATAAATACCTAAGTTCTTACTCTAATCTATAATACAAGTCCAGTGTAATATTCATGTGTTAATAAGCATGTTGTTAATATGATCTTATGATGAATAAGTGTTTACCTCTTTTGTGACGCCCCCAAATCCGGGTATCTTCCAACCCGATAGATGGTGCTCCACTATAGTAACATCCATACAATCATTCCATTAAAATACAACAAGATGAGAGTAATTACTATATTCTTATTAAAATCAAAGTATAATCCTTCCCAGGTTCATAAACCAGTTACATCGTTCATTGTTCATAAGTTATAATACATACAAACTTACTAAACTATTACACAATGCCTAAGTATCCATCTTAGCTTTGCCCTTATCTTTCTTGGCATTCTCAGTACGTTCACCTTTAACTGCAGTTATATAATTCACGCAAGAAGTGAGCATGACAGCTCAGCAAGTTTAATCAAGGATAACAGAAATACCACATTCGTGAATTATATAACAATTCCAACATAACTGAACAATAGTTATGAAGTATTATGAATCAATACTACCCTAACAGTATATAACATCAATTCCCAATGTATAGAATAGATTAGGAATTCTGAACCGGTCGATAGACCATGAACAGTAAATTTCAGTTTTCATACTTGAAAAGGAGTCCACAGCACTAAGGCCGTTAATCCGTATAACTTACGAGCACTTCTAGGTGATCAGCCTATAGTACTCTATGTTGATCAACACTACATACATTAAACGTATTTACGTTTAATATTTTTGGCAAACTTGCGTGCCCATCGAAATATCGATGAAAAATACTTTTGTTTGTTCATAGACAAACCTTACCTTCACATCCATACCAATTATTTGGCATAGGATAGCGTTAAAATTTCTATATAGAATGATATGGAAAATCATCAATCTATATCTTACGAATAGTCTAGCCGAGTTAAACTCTGGCATCGACCCTTTCTTTTAAAACAAAGCTTGCAATTCAGTTCAATGAATCACATAAAACTTGGCTAACTTAGAAGTTAGACAAGCGTTAAGAAAACTTTCCTTTCAGCGTCTTCAAATAACTTACTCGACTGATCACAGCCTTTACAGAATCTACATGATATATTCACATAGCACACCGTAATTAGCTATCAAACAACTATTCACATTGTTCCTACCAGTTTCTTTCTCTTCTATGTCTTTGTTAGAATAATATTTTTATTAAAGTCAACATGACTTATTACCCTTCGTCCCGGTTTACCTCTCTATGGACGTTTTATTAACCGGACTCAACTTCATTAATAAAGTATTACTTCGTTCATTTTACATATTTTGTTTACTTACATTAGACTCCTAAGTTTCATACCATATACCTTAGTATAGGTAGTATAGAATTAGTCTTTATACATTCATTGAGTATATAAACTCAACTCCAATTGATCCCTAACCGACTGAAGTCTAAAGCATAACTGGGTCAACTTTTTCTTACTGCCGGCGCTGCGGCGCGGCACCTTGGCGCTGGGGCGCGGCACTTGCACAACCTAGGTGCTGGGGCGCGGCACATTGGCTATGGGGCATGAGTTTGCAGAGGGCTCGGCCGAGTCTGGCGCTGCGGCGCCACCATTTTGTACTGGTTTTGGCGCTGCGGCGCCGAGTCTGTGCATCAGTTGACAAACCAGTTTTGGTTTTCTAACGAAACTCCCGACTTCCTAATTTATTCGTTTTACATCCGAATTGACCCATTCGAATTCCTAAAAGTCAGGAATTACATCCTTTACGCGTTCATATTAGAATTTAACCCTTCCAAATCTGTTAACTCAAAATTCACTTTTGAGTTCATTTTCTATACGTTCGTAAACGTTAATGAGCGTTCAATGCTCGTTTTCTTCGTTTTAATTCAGAATCCGACGATTCTCAAACCCACGACTCTTAATCACCCTATCTCACGTGTTGACATTGAAAACTAACGTTTTCAAGTTTTACGACAACTTTTGACTACCCATCCGGAATTTCTACGTTTTCGACGTTTAACGTCTATTTTCGTAAAATTCGCCATAACTTCATTACTAATGTTCTCTAAGCCAAATCACGTGGAATACTCCATGGATTTCATATCTAACCCCTAACCAAACAAGATGCATAACTATCGTATTGATGGAGCTCAAACGTTTATCAACAATCGATCCTCCATAATTAATATTTTCATGGTTTAACAACTATATTAAACCTTATTATTTTTGAAAGCTTATGACTTATAGAGATTGAATCTATGGTAAGTCAACTTTACTCCCTCATACAAGGCATATACCACCCCTTTGTGACTCTCCACGATAAAAGAAAATCAAAGAGATGGAGAATAAAGAACAAGAAGTATTACCTCAAGTTCCTTAAGAAAATCTCTTGGAAGAATAATTGTCAAAGCTTCCCAAGTGAAGGAATTATAAGTCTAGCTCTCTTTCTCTCTCTCAATATAATCTAGGTTGTCAACTTTGAAACTCTAAAATGCAACAACCTAGCTTCTTATTTATAGGAAATGAAAATGGAGGGCTTAATGGTCAATATACCCCCACCTCCTTACTATTCAAGTGTGGTCACCAAGTAAAAGACTTGGTGACCAAGTCTTATACTTGGAGTCCACCCCAAGGTGGCCGGCCCGCCTCCCCTTTATGACATCCCATGGGTTGCCCCATGGGTTTTACCCATTGGGTGACCCACCGGTTCGACCCACGGTTTGGTTTTGTGAATTGGGCTTAATTAAATAAATATTGGGCCTTGACTTCGACTTAACCCACTTAATTCATTGGGCTTAGTCCTTCAATTAGTTTGGACAAACTTATAACCCACTCAATGAATAAATAATTAAGTCATAACTTAATTCTATAATACGTATCGTATTCTACACGTATGATTCACGTATTCCTTTCGTATACCATAAGTACAATAAACGTATTGTACCTCGTATTTACTTAACGTATTATACATAGGTACTAACTAGCACCACCAATTGTATAACACTTGAATAAAACCTAACGCCATTCTTTATACGCATATTATTTCCTTCTCGGAAATCGATATACTCAACCCTTAGATTTTAAGTCCGCAGGCGAAAACTTCATTTTTGCCATAAATGAAATATTATCAGATATTCCATCTAATCACGATATTCTATCATTACGCGTTTCTCGAAATTTCAAAATAATTCCTCGGACAGAAACGAATGAATAGTGTTTTTACAGAACTTCTCAGAAAACAATTATTATTGTCTTGGAAATTCCAAATAACTATTTCTACCACGTAGCCAGAATACTAACCACGTTAGCAAATTCTAGGTCATAGAACGACCTTCACATAGTTTACTTCACAAAGAATTCAATTAAATTCATTTAATTCACATAATCAAATAAAAATTTAATTGTCATAAAAATTCAATTTTTCTCGGGTGTTACATTCTCTCCCCCTTATAAGGATTCTGTCTCCAGAATCTTAGCTTATAATTACATAAACAAATGAGGAAAATCTTCCTTCATTTTACTTTTGAGCTCCCACGTTGCTTCTTCAACATTGTGGTTTCTCCATAACACCTTCACTGGAGGTATGGCCTTATTTCTTAAAACTTGTTCCTTCCTATCAATAATTTGAATTGGAAGTTCCTCATAGGACAAGTCCTTCTCTAACTGAATAGATTCATACTTTATCACGTGTTTATAGTCCGGTTTATAAGGACACAACACTGACACATGAAACACATTATGAACGTGTTCCATCTCTGGAGGTAAAGCTACTACGTAAGCCACCTCCCTTATCCTTTTTAAAATCTCAAAAGGTCCTACAAACCTTGGACTTAACTTCCCTTTCTTTCCAAAACGTATTTTCCCCTTTCCAAGGTGATACTTTCAGAAAAACAAAAGATCTTACATCGAATTCTCTATTTTCTCTGTGAGGATCTGCATACTTCCTCTGCCGGTCTTGAGCCGCAACTAATCGAGCACGTATTAATTTTACCATTCCCGCCGTCTGCTGAACCATCTCTGGTCCCAACATCTGACGTTCACCCACCTCATCCCAACACAATGGAGTTCGGCACTTCCTACCATACAATGCTTCGTAAGGCGGCATACCTATACTAGCGTGAAAACTATTGTTGTACGAAAATTCTACTAATGGTAGAAATTCGTCCCAACTCCCTTTGAAATCCATAACGCAAGATCTTAACATATCTTCAAGAGTTTGAATTGTCCGCTCACTCTGACCATCCGTCTGAGGATGATACGCCGTACTTAATCTTAACTGCGTTCCCATTTGCTCTTGCAAACTTCTCCAAAAGTTCAGTGTGAATCGTGGATCACGATCTGACACAATCGACACAGGCACTCCATGTCTGGAAATAATTTCCTTGACATACAGCTTAGCTAACTGATCTAAGTTATACCTAATTCCTATTGGTAGAAAATGGGCCGATTTCGTTAATCGATCCACTATCACCCAAATAGCATCGTATCCTTTTCTTGTTGTTGGAAGTCCCACCACAAAATCCATCGTGATGTGCTCCCACTTCCACTCTGGAATATCTAATGGTTGTAACAACCCGCTCGGTCGTTGATGTTCAGCCTTAACTTTTTGACAAGTTAAGCACTTACTAACATATTCTGCTATCTCCCTCTTCATATTCGGCCACCAAAAGTTCCGACGAAGGTCTTGATACATCTTCGTACTACCGGGATGTATCGAGTACCTCGAACTATGGGCCTCCATCATAATTTCTTCTTTTAATTCAGGATCATTAGGAACCCAAATCCTTCCCTCAAAACCAAGTAATCCCTCCTTATCGAGGTTATACTCAGTTTTTTCTTCGTTTTCTATCTTATTCAGCATCTGCTTGCACCCCTCATTGCTCAGTTGTACTTTCCTAACCCTCTCCACTATGGTAGGTTGAGTTTTCATGGAAAATAACAATTCTACCGATTCCCCCGGTAACTTAACTTCTAGTTCCATTTTTGCCATTGCTGTTAACAACTCATTCTGGGTTGTTAACATTGATAATTTCTCACTATCCTTTCTACTTAGCGCATCTGCTACTACATTTGCTTTTCCTGGATGATATAAAATATCACAGTTATAATCTTTTATTAACTCCAACCACCTTCTCTGTCTCATGTTCAACTCCTTCTGTGTGAAGATATATTTCAGACTTTATGGTCCGTGTATATCTCACATTTCTCACCATATAGATAATGTCTCCATTTCTTTAGGATAAAAACTACAGCTGCCAATTCTAGGTCATGAGTAGGATAAACCTTCTCATAATCCTTCAATTAGCGTGATGCATACGCAATGACCTTGCCATGCTGCATGAGCACGCAACCCAATCCTTTATGCGAAGCATTGCTATACATTATAAAATTCCCGGTATCGTCTGGTAAGGACAATACCGGTGCCTCACTTAATCTCTTCTTCAATTTCTGAAAACTATTCTCACATTTTTCAGTCCACACATACTTCACTGACTTTCTTGTCCGATTGGTTAACGGAGTAGCTAATTTAGAAAAGTCTGGAATGAACCTTCTATAGTATCCTGCTAATCCTAGAAAACTCCGAATCTCAGTCGGCGTCTTCGGTTGCTCCCATTCGTTTATTGCTTCTACTTTGGCCGGATCTACGGAAATGCCATCCTTATCAATAACATGCCCTAGAAACTGCACTCTCTCAAGCCAAAATTCACACTTTGTGAATTTCGCATACAACTTCTCCTTCCTTAGCGTTTCCAACACTATTCTTAAATGTTTCGTATGATCTTCTAGCGTCTTTGAATAGACTAAAATATCATCAATGAACACTACGACAAACTTGTCCAAATATTGTTTGAACACTCTGTTCATTATATCCATAAATGCAGCTGGCGCATTAGTCAACCCAAACGACATTACCAGAAACTCGTAGTGACCATAACGGGTTTTGAATGCGGTCTTAGGTATATCTTCCTTCCTCACCTTCAACTGATGATACCCCGTGCGTAAATCTATTTTAGAAAAATACTTTGCCCCTTTCAACTGATCAAATAGATCATCGATCCTGGGCAAAGGGTACTTATTCTTAATCGTTAACTTGTTCAACTCTCGATAGTCGATACAAAGTCTCAACGACCCATCCTTCTTCTTTACAAACAACACCGGTGCTCCCCAAGGAGACACACTTGGTTGAATGTACTTCCTATCTAACAGTTCTTGTAATTGAATCATTAACTCCTTCATTTCAACTGGCGCCATTCTATATGGTGCCCTTGAAACTGGCACCGTTCCCGGTAACAAATCAATTACAAATTCTACCTCCCTATCCGGTGGAATACCCGATAATTCCTTCGGAAATACATCCATGAACTCTTGCACAACTGGTATCTGATCCAAGGATGTCCCCACTCTTTGGGTATCCACCACATGGCATAGATAACCTACACACCCTTTTCTTAACATCTTCCTCGCTTGTGTCATAGACAGACAACAAGAGTGTCTCGGTGAATTACTACCGAAAAACACTACATTGGTTTTCTTAGAAAGCCGAAGGTTTACACTTTTCCTATGGCAATCTATAATTGCCTCATGGTTCACCAACCAATCCATACCAAGAATTACATCAAATTCTTTTAGCCTTATCGGTACCAAATCTACCGATAACTTATTTCCCCTAGTTTCTACGCAACAGTTCTTATGAATATGTTCAATGGGAATTATCTCCTCGTTTGCTACCTTAACGTCTAAAGGTATAGGTAACTTCTCAGGAATTAACCCTAATCGTTTAGCAAATTCACATGCTATAAAAGAACAAGTGGCACCCGAGTCAAATAGCACATAAGCATTTATCTCATTGACCAGAATGATACCTGCTACCACATCTGTTGATGCAACTGCATCTTGAATAGTCATATTAAACGTACGAGCCGAGGGTCTACCCACTAATGGTGTTGGTCCAGTAATGGCTAATTTACCACTACCAGAACTCTTATTTCCCTCTAAACCCTTCTTTGGGCAATTTCTTGCCATGTGGTCCTTTGACCCACAGACAAAACACCCCTGATTCTTCTTAGGGTTAGCACAATTGGGTGACAAATGTCCCTCCTGCCCATAGTTGTAGCATACTGCTTTCCCCTTTAAACAGACTCCCATTTGAGATTTTCCGCATGTCTTACATGCTTCCGTTCTCCTTTTGGGATCTCCCTGTTTTACCCCGGTATTCCCGGGATTAAAACCCTTCCTCTTTGGCAAGTTGCCGCTTCCGCCGGTAACTTCAGCCTTATTACTTCCTTCTATCGTACTCTTAATCTTCCGCTCTTTGTGGTACTGAGACAAGGCCTCACCACCACCTTCAGCTATTATCGCCTTCTCCAGAATGGTCCCATAGGAAGCACTCTGGAAAACCGATATTCTACTATAGAGCCAAGGTTTTAAGCCCTGCTCAAATCTGCGCGCCTTTCTTTCCTCCGTATCCACCTGATGTGGAGCAAATCTTGCCAACTCATTAAATTTGGCGGCATATTGGGGAACAGTCATATCCCCTTGCTTAAGTTCTAGAAAATTAATTTCCATCCTACCCTGCATGCTAGTAGGGAAATAGTTCTCGAAGAAAACCTTCTTAAACTGTTCCCACGTAACAGCCTCTGTCCTAGCCCCACCCTGGTGAGCTTCCCACCAGTAGTTGGCTTCTCCCTTCATCATGTAAGTCGCAAAAGAAGTCTTTTGCGCCTCACCTACGTTTGTTATCACAAACGCCTTTTCAATTTCCCTAATCCATGTTTGGTCTTCTAGTGGATCCGTCGTTCCTCAGAACTCGGGAGGACCCACACTTTTAAAGTTCTTAAAGGTAGTTGTTCTTACTACCCAGGAGCTACAGGAATCCCACCCCCCACTTGGTTAAATGCAACCGTTAATAAATTAACGAACTCTTGCATAGAGTTGTTAGGACCCCCTTGATTTTCATTATGAGACTCGGCCTCTTGGTTCCGTTGTCTCCTTCTTGGCGGCATAGTTCTGATTAAATTAATAAAGTTTCGTTATTATCTATTTAATTACTCGGTTATCATTTTAAATTAACAACAACCATTCATACCACACAAGCATGTTAAATAAAAACGTCATTATATTAATATGCTTTCATATTCAAAACTATTTACATCATGTTCCCTTAGCCAAAAGCTATCATGTACTATCCCGCGATTGCCTTCTTCAAAAGTTGGGATTTACAAAAGACTACCCTTAGTTATACAAAAGAGGGTTTTATGTCACTACTTATATACAAAAGGTTCTAGCGACCTGCTAACACTGTCGAACGACATTTTAATATTTCTGATTTGCCAGAATCGACACTATATCTCGACTTATGGTATGTCGAGTCTGCCCGGACTCAATAGACTAACAAGCAATTTTTAGCTTGAAATCCTCATGAGCGCATTCATGGATGTATGACAACCTAGCTATTTTTTGATCTTTCTCAATCAGTTTTTGCTTTAGCTCGAGGACCTCATCCTTATAGCTATGAGCCTTATCAGTCATAAGCACTTTTTCATCGTGCTCCGACTCAAAGTCTGCCTCTGCAGATTCTTTCGCCTCATATAGGGCAGTTATCTCCTCAATCTGTGCCTCTACCTGAGTACGTAGGTGCACATTCCTATCCAACACCGCTAAATACAGTGCTCTAGTTGCATCCAAAGATGCTGGCTCCAGAGTAGGTAACACCATGTTAATCGATGTCACCTCCATTTCCTCCTCCACATCTAGCATCTCCTTAAGGTATGATGCTAATCCCATAGTCTCCTCAGAGTATTCCTCCTCAGAGATGTACTCCTCAATGTCTGAGTCTTCTAGTACAACTATCGGTACCTCCATCACTGGCATTGGTACTACCTCAACTTGGTTAACTGAGTCCTCACTTATCATTTCCACGTTTCTAAACATCAAGCTATCGGTTGACATCTACAAACACATAACACGTTGATTAGTACATAATACACAATAGTATAAGAACAAATCACATTTAATATCTTTAAGATTAATTTTCATCTTTTAATCCTTTCGATACTGAGTTATCTCAATATCTTCTTAATTAAATAGACTTGAATTTCATTTCTCGGACTTTACTGTAAGATCCCAACTTATTAATGAATAAAATCAAATTTTCTCTAAATATTATTGTGAATAACAAGGGGTTAATTTGATATAATATTTTGGTTATGGGTGAAATGTGCCAATTTTGCAAAATAAGCAAGTGGTTATAAAATATTCATTTTGTCGGGGAATATTCGTTTGGTCGTGGAATATTCTTGCTGTCGAGGAATATTCGTACGACGACGCAGCCTTGTGTGGGCCCCATAACGGAAAACGATTGGATGAAGAAAATGACAAGTATAAGTTGTTTATAAATAATGGCGTAGTTGTTACCGTTAATACTGTTGGAATACCCGGTGGTTAAAATACAGTAGCACACGCTATTGCACCAATTATTGATTCTTACGAAGGAATGCACTACCCAATAATTGTTACAGTATTTATTGTTCAATATTTTATTTTATTGATTCAATAATTACTGCGTTGATATTTTATATTACTGTTGTTTCAATAATTGCTGCTGCACAGTATTTTCTATTATCAGATCAATAATTCATATTATTTGAATAATATTATTAGATAACATTATTGACAATGTCTAGAAAGTTCTGTCTAAGGAGAGGTTTGGTCATCTAATTGCGCGCCAGTAAGGAAAAATCCTTATTGGAAAGCCCCCTCTTTCCTGGGAACGGCCTGGTTGTCATAAATGTGATTCTGTAATATTATTTGTGAATAGTTAATTATTAATTCATATGATAAGGAAATATTTATTTTATGTGGATATAAATGAGGGATATATTTTTGTAGTTAAAAATGAAGGAGTTAATGTTGAGGTTTTTATCAGTATTTTTGTCGGAATGGAGGTATTAAAAATCAGGATTTTTGAGATATTTTGCGCGGGTTATAATTTTTAATCCGACCGTTGGATCGTGGTAATTGTTGGATATGTTATACATATATAAGTTGAGTATATGCCCACAAATTTTGAACCGTTAAAAATGAACGTATGATTTATTATTAATTTTACGTGATAACTGGTTCAGAAATTGTTGAATTTTCGGAGTTTATCGTTTTGGTGAAAAATTCTAGAATTGGTGGGCCCCACTCTTGGTTGGTGAAGAAATGTACTGAATTATATTTCAAATATGGTGGGTGGGAATAGTAGCAGGTAAAGCCATCAGGTTGCAGGTCAAACATACTAAAATTTTCCTATAAATAGAGGGCTAAGTTAGAATTAAAAATCACACCAGAAACAAGTTTTCTCTCTTTCTCTCTCTAGATTATTGAGTGTATTTTGTGAGTATTTAGATACTTTGAGAGTTTCTATTCATTAGAGTGAGTTTCTTTCAGCCTTATACCGGTATTCCGACCAGAAGTACTGATATTTTGAGATAAGGGATATTATTTTCTTCTTAATGATATTATTTTCTTCAATATCATTATGCTGAAATATTGATATGAGTTTTTATCGAATTTGAAACTTTTTGTGCCGGGGTTACTATTCACGTATACGGTACTATTCACGAACACGGCACTATTCACCGAAAAATAAAATTTTCCCTTTTTGTCCAAGATGTCTATTATGGTTACTATCTTTGATTGTATCCATGTTTTGATCTTTATTTTTTGAATTCTGCTTCACAATTGATTATTATGAAGTATTATTGATCTTGGAGAAACTGTTATACGAATCCCTACTATTTGTCCTTCTGTCTCACTAGATTCGTTCTCTTTAAGATATTTTTCATCATCCTCAGTCCTAAATGATGATATTACTGAATATCTTTGGCCTGTAGAGCAAAGATGAATGATTAACTGATGAATATCTTTGGCCCGTAGTGCAAAGATGAACAGGTGTTGAGATGAACATTACCGACTGGTGATAAAAATGAATATCTTTGGCCTGTAGTGCAAATATGAATATATGATTAAAGATGTTTATTGATTGTTGTTACAGGGATAAAATATTGATGATGGACTTTTAAATCTTAAAAGATAGTAGAATTCTTTCTCTACTTGACTCTTCTAATGGTTTGCTGTTTCCGTTGCAGTTGTTGATCTAAAACTTGTTGTCGATTATATTCTATCAGATTTTTCCCTATTGAAGACTAACGATAATTTGTTGTATATTATCTTAGTCATAATATTCTTTACTGGGCTAGTTGAGCTCACCATTTTCCTTTTTGTTCCATTTTTCTTCTCAGGAGGTGAGAACATAGCAGGATCTAGTCGGGGTATAGAGTGATGGTTCTAGAAAGATGTTTTAGCAATCCTCACTATTTCTGTAAATTAGTGTTTGAATAATTGTAATGAGGATTTATTTGAGTGTGGATATTGTCCAGAAGACAATATTTGTATTTAAACTCACAGTATGTGTTGTCGTACTTTGCACGATAATTGTATTATTGAAGTTGTAGTTTGCTTTCTGTACCATGTATTTGGCGACTCAAAATGGGTTGGATGGAATGGACCTATTTTGGGGGCGTCACAGTTGGTATCAGAGCTTAGGGATATGATCCCTGGCTGAGATTTGAGACAAGAACTAGGAGGGGAGAGATGGGAAATTCCTTCACTAGTATGACCTGACTAAGTTTATTTGGTGTTTATTTTGTCGGTCAGAGTATAGGGATAATATATGACATGACTATTAACCCTTGTTTTATGGCAGTATTTAAGAATGGCAGCTGAGAACGTTAATAATGGAGTAAATCAGACCGTGGAGACACCTTTGATCACCACCCAGGGGAACGTGCAACAGGAAGGCAATATTCCTCCTCTAAACAACGTTACTGAGCAAACGATGAATGATGGAATATTTAGGAGCTTTTTGCAGTTCATGCAAAATCAGACGAGGGAGACTCGTGTGCAGAATATGGGTGGAAATGATAACAACGCGTGGTTTGTCACAGCTAAGCAGTTCAAAGAATTGGGACCACCAGAATTTAAGGGAAAGCTGAATCCGATTATGGCGGAAATGTGGGTCAAGCAAATTACCAAGATATTCGATGTCTTGGGATGCACGGAGGAACAGAAGGTTCCATTCGCCACCTTTATGTTCCGCGGTGAGGCAGACTACTGGTGGGAGTCTGTGAAGCGTACCCAGCCTGACGCACTCAACATGTTCTGGGAAACATTTCAAAAACTATTCAATGACAAGTACTTTCCTGAAAGTATTCGTCATATGAAGGAGGTGGAGTTTATCAGACTGGAACAAAACAACATGACGGTGTCCTAGTACGAGGCGAAGTTTGCAGAGTTATCCAAGTTTGCACCTCATTTGGTCGAGAATGAGGAACGAATGACGAGGATGTTTCTGAGAGGTCTAAAGCCCGAGATTCGACAATATCTTATCTCTCATAAATTTTCTTTATATTCAGATGTTGTAAACAGGGCTCAATTATTAGAGCGAGATAATGAGTATGTTCAACCGAGGGAACACAACCAGGGTCATACCGGTGGCAGCGGTCATCAGAGCAATGACAACCAAAGGGAAGGAAAGCATTCAGACAAAAGCGGTAACCACTCTGGTGGTAATCGTGGTCGTGATAATAGAAGGAGCGAGTCGGGAGGAGATTTCAAGAAGAGAAGGTACAACAATGATAACGTGAAGATGTCAGCATAAACATCAACTGTTTCTAGGGGAGGAGAACGACCACCGGTCGTATGTTACAAATGTGGAAAAGAGGGACATATCAGCCAAAACTGCCCACAACAATCCAAGGTATGTTATAACTGTGGAAAGGAGGGTCATATAGCTCGAGAGTGTTCTGTAGCAAAACCAAGTTCAGCGGGGATGGTGACTCCAGAAGTTATCCCAGATAAGTAGAAATCAGCGGTTTCTGGAAGAGCGTTTGTCGTGACTGCCCAAAACGCAAGGAACCCGAACGAAGGTATAACGGGTTAGTTAATTATAAATTCTTGCGAAGTTTATACCTTACTAGATACCGATTCTACCCATTCTTTTATCTCTCCTGCTTGTGCTCAACGTTTAAACTTGACTCCGGAGAAATTAGACTTTGACCTATCTGTGGATCTCCGTTAGGAGAAACTTTCATTACATCTACAATTTATAAATCTTGCTTAATCCAAGTTGGCACAATCACATTACCTGTTGACCTTATCTCTTTAAAGATACTTTCTTTTGATGTGATTTTAGAAATTGATTGGTTAACTACTCATCATGCCAAAATTGATTGTTTCGTAAGGTTGTTAGTTTTCATATTCCTAACCAACCTGTTATGCGAATTCAAGCAACGAAACCACTAAAATCAATCGTTGTCATACCAAGCCATAAAGCCATTCGTTTATTGAAAAATGGATGTCAAGCTTTCTTAGCCCATGTCATGAACTTGAACAAAAATACGTCAGATTTGAATGATATTTCTGTTGTTAGTGAATTTCCTGACGTATTTCCTGAAGAATTTCCTGGCTTAACCCAGAGCGTGATATTTAATTTTTGTATTGATCTTCAACCCAATACAAAATCCATTTCTAAAATCTCATATTGAATAGCTCCTATTGAACTTCAGGAGTTAAAACCCAACTATAGAAGTTGGTACCCGAGCCTCTATCTGGTGACTTCCTTTGTGGAATGCACCAAAGCCAGACTCTCCATAGGGGACGCCATATTCGTGCGATAGTAAACTGATAGGTGTCATTGTGACGTGCTATCCAAGGTTGGGATATGAGTCACAGTTGAGAGCAATCTAAGTCGGTAATCGAAATATGTAGCTTTTTAGGGTTAGTTGGTTATTATCGGAGATTCGTTGAAGGATATTCTAGAATCGCTATTCCATTAACGCAGCTGACTCGGAAAGATATAAAATTCGTATGGAGTGAGGAATGCGAGAAGAGTTTCCAAGAACTCAAGAGGAGATTCATTTCGGCACCTGTTCTGACAATATCATCTGGTTCGGATGGATTTGTTATCTACAGCGATGCTTCAGGCAAAGGGTTAGGATGTGTTCTCATGCAACATGGGATAGTCATAGCCTATGCCTCGCTACAACTCAAAGAATATGAGAGGAATTATCCTACTTATGATTTGGAGTTGGCAGCAGTCGTTTTCACGTTAAAGATTGGGTGACACTACCTGTATGGGGAGAAAGTGGAGATCTATACGGATCATAAAAGCCTCAAATATTTCTTCACCCAAAAGGAACTCAACATGCGGCAGCGATGTTGGCTCGAGCTGTTGAAAGATTACGATCATACCATCCAATATCATCCTGGAAAAGCGAACGTAGTAGCTGACACATTGAGTAGAAGATCATACGCGGGTACGAGTGCAATGTTGTTAACACAAAGGCCCATTTTGTATGACTTGCAAATGATGGAGATAGAGATGAAGTCTCCAAGTACCCACATGATGATATCAAATATACGAGTAGAACCGACTTTAATCGATAAAGTTAAAGCTGCTCAAGCTACGGACATGGAGCTGATGCGTATGAAGAAGAAAGTGCAAGAAGGTGCTATTCCAGAAGCAAGAATCGATGAAGAAGGAATACCTCGAGTCAACTCCAGACTTTGTGTCCCTAACGATTTTGACTTGAAGCATAGAATAATGATGGAGGCACACAACACACCGTTTGCAATCCATCCTGGGAGTACCAAAATGTATCACAATCTTCGACATACATTTTGGTGGAGCAATATGAAAAGAGAGATCGCGGAGTTTATCTCGAGATGTTTAACTTGTCAACGTGTAAAAGCGGAGCATCAAGTACCAAAGGGTCTATTGCAACCACTTGAGATTCTGAAATGGAAGTGGGAACACATTACTATAGATTTTGTTACGGGTCTTTCCAAGGTTTCTCAAGGCATAGATGAGATTTGGGTTATTGTTGATAGATTAACCAAGTCTGATCATTTCTTACTGATACGTGAGACTTATTCCCTTGAACGTCTTGCTAGTATGTACGTGAACGAGATTTTGAGATTGCATGGCATGCCAGTATCCATAGTTTCGGATCGTGACCCAAGATTCACTTCACGATTTTGGGTTAGCATGCAGAAAGCTATGGGCACGGATTTACGATTCAGTTCAGCATACCATCCTCAAACGGACGGACAATCAGAGAGGACTATTCAAACTCTTGAAGATCTATTAAGACTATGTGTCCTAGATCTCAAAGGGAGTTGGGATAAGTACCTACCATTTATGAAATTCTCCTACAACAACAGTTATCAGGCGAGCATAGGTGTGGCTCCATTCGAGGCGTTGTATGGAAGAAAATATCATTCTCCAGTATGCTGGGACGAGGTGGGTGAAGCAACATTGTTGGGACCAGAGTTGGTACGTATTACTACAGAGAAGATCCAAACGATTCGACAACGTATACAAACGGCACATGATCGACAAAAGAGTTATGCGGATCTTCATCGGAAGGACGTGGAATTTAATATTGGGGATCATGTATTGTTACGTGTTGCACCATGGAAGGGAGTTACAAGATTTGGGAAGAGAGGAAAGCTCAATCCAAGATTTGTTGGTCCATTTGAGATTCTTGAGTGAATAGGAAATGTGGCATATAGACTCGCATTACCTCCAAGCATGTCTCGTGTTCATAATGTTTTTCACCTATTTATGCTTCGTAAATATGTTAAAGACCCGAACCACATTATTGAGTTAGAACTAGACGAGATAGCTGAAGATTTAACGTACGAGGAGGTACCTGTTAAGATCTTAGATATGAAAGAGCATGTCATACGCACGAAGGTTATACCACAAGTTAAGGTTTTGTGGAGAAACCATGTTATTGAAGAAATGACTTGGGAGTTGGAATCATAAATGAAAACGAGGTATCCTCACCTTTTTGAAACATCAGGTACGTACGTCAATTTCGAGGACGAAATTTCATAAGGAGGGGAGGTTGTAAGACCCCAACTTATTAATAAATAAAATCAAATTTTCTCTAAATATTATTGTGAATAATAAGGGGTTAATTTGATATAATACTTTGGTTATGGGTGAAATGTGCCAATTTTGTAAAATAAGCAAGTGGTTATAAAATATTCATTTTGTCGGGGAATATTCATTTGGTCGTGGAATATTCTTGCTGTCGGAGAATATTCGTACGACGGCGCAGCCTTGTGTGGGCCCCATAACAGAAAACGATTGGATGAAGAAAACGACAAGTATAAGTTGTTTATAAATAATGGCATAGTTGTTACCGTTAATACTGTTGGAATACCCGGTGGTTAAAATACAGTAGCACACGGTATTGCACCAATTATTGATTCTTACGAAGGAAGGCACTACTCAATAATTGTTACAGTAGTTATTGTTCAATATTTTATTTTATTGATTCAATAATTGCTGCGTTGATATTTTATATTATTGTTGGTTCAATAATTGCTGCTGCACATTATTTTCTATTATCAGATCAATAATTCATATTATTTGAATAATATTATTAGATAACATTATTGACAATGTCTAGAAAGTTCTGTCTAAGGAGAGGTTTGGTCATCTAATTGCGCGCCAGTAAGGAGAAATCCTTATTGAAAAGCCCCCTCTTTCCTGGGAACGACCTGGTTGTCATAAATGTGATTCTGTAATATTATTTGTGAATAGTTAATTATTAATTCATATGATAAGGAAATATTTATTTTATGTGGATATAAATGAGGGATATATTTTTGTGGTTTAAAATGAAGGAGTTAATGTTGAGGTTTTTATCAGTATTTTTGTCGGAATGGAGGTATTAAAAATCAGGGTTTTTGAGATATTTTGCGGGGTTTATAATTTTTAATCCGACCGTTGGATCGTGGTAAGTTTTGGATATGTTATACATATATAAGTTGAGTATATGCCCACAAATTTTGAACCGTTAAAAATGAGCGTATGATTTATTATGAATTTTACGAGATCACTAGTTCAGAAATTATTGAATTTTCGGAGTTTATCATTTTGGTGAAAAATTCTAGAATTGGTGGGCCCACTCTTGATTGGTGAAGAAATGTGCTGAATTATATTTCAAATGTGGTGGGTTGGAATAGTAGCAGGTAAAGCCATCAGGTTACAGGTCAAGCATACTAAAATTTTCCTATAAATAGAGGGCTAAGTTAGAATTGAAAATCACACCAGAAACAAGTTTTCTCTATTTCTCTCTCTAGATTATTGAGTGTATTTTGTGAGTATTTAGATACTTTAAGAGTTTCTATTCATCAGAGCAAGTTTCTTTCAGCCTTATACCTGTATTCCGACCAGAAGTACTGATATTTTGAGGTAAGGGATAATATTTTCTTCTTAATGATATTATTTTCTTCAATATCATTATACTGAAATATTGATATGAGTTTTTATCAAATTTGGAACTTTTTGTGTCGGGGTTACTATTCACGTATACGGTACTATTCACGTATATGGTACTATTCACGAATACGGCACTATTCATCGAAAAATAAAATTTTCCATTTTTGTCCAAGATGTCTATTATGGTTACTATCTTTGATTGTATCCATGTTTTGATCTTTATTTTTTGAATTCTGCTTCACAATTGATTATTATGAAGTATTCTTGATCTTGGATAAACGGTTATACGAATCCCTACTATTTGTCCTTCTGTCTCACTGGATTCGTTCTCTTTAAGATATTTTTCATCATCCTCAGTCCTAAATGATGATATTACTGAATATCTTTGGCCTGTAGTGCAAAGATGAATGATTAACTGATAAATATCTTTGGCCCGTAGTGCAGAGATGAACAGGTGTTGAGATGAACATGACCGACTGGTGATACAAATGAATATCTTTGGCCTGTAGTGCAAAGATGAATATTTGATTAAAGATGGTTATTGATTGTTGTTACAGGGATAAAATATTGATGATGGACTTTTAAATCTTAGAAGATAGTAGAATTCTTTCTCTACTTGACTCTTCTAATGGTTTGCTGTTTCTGCTGCAGTTGTTGATCTAAAACTTGTTGTCGATTACATTCTATCAGATTTTTCCCTGTTGAAGACTAACGATAATTTGTTGTATATTATCTTAGTCATAATATTCTTTACTGGGCTAGTTGAGCTCACCCTTTTCCTTTTTGTTCCATTTTCTTCTCAGGAGGTGAGAACATAGCAGGATCTAGTCGGGGTATGGAGTGATGGTTCTAGAACGATGTTTTAGCAGTCCTCACTATTTCTATAAAATAGTGTTTGAATAATTGTAATGAGGATTTATTTGAGTGTGGATATTGTCCAGAAGACAATATTTGTATTTAAACTCACAGTATGTGTTGTCGTACTTTGCACGACAATTGTATTATTGAAATTGTAGTTTGCTTTCTGTACCATGTATTTGGCGACTCAAAATGGGTTGGATGGAATGGACCTATTTTGGGGGCGTCACATTTACCTTCCGTACAAGGTTATTAGCCTAAGGTTTCCCCCCTTAAGTTTTATAACCTAAGGCTTTGATACCAACCTGTGACGCCCCCAAATCCGGGTATATTCCAACCCGACAGATGGTGCTCCACTATACTAACATCCATACCATCATTCCATTGAAATACAACAAGATGAGAGTAATTACTATATTCTTATTAAAATCAAAGTATAATCCTTCCCAGGTTCATAAATCGGTTACATCGTTCATTGTTCATAAGTTATAATACATACAAACTTACTAAACTATTACACAATGCCTAAGCATCCATCTTAGCTTTGCCCTTATCTTTCTTGGCATTCTCAGTACGTTCACCTTTAACTGCAGTTATATAATTCACGCAAGAAGTGAGCATGACAGCTCAGCAAGTTTAATCAAGGATAACAGAAATACCACATTCGTGAATTATATAATAATTCCAACATAACTGAACAATAGTTATGAAGTATTATGAATCAATACTACCCTAACAGTATATAACATCAATTCCCAATGTATAGAATAGATTAGGAATTCTGAACCGGTCGATAGACCATGAACAGTAAATTTCAGTTTTCATACTTGAAAAGGAGTCCACAACACTAAGGCCGTTCATCCGTATAACTTACGAGCACTTCTAGGTGATCAGCCTATAGTACTCTATGTTGATCAACACTACATTCATTAAACGTATTTACGTTTAATATTTTTGGCAAACTCGCGTGCCCATCAAAATATCGATGAAAAATACTTTTGTTTGTTCATAGACAAACCTTACCTTCACATCCATACCAATTATTTGGCATAGGATAGCGTTAACATTTCTATATAGAATGATATGGAAAATCATCAATCTATACCTTACGAATAGTCTAGCCGAGTTAAAATCTGGCATCGACCCTTTCTTTTAAAACAAAGCTTGCAATTCAGTTCAATGAATCACATAAAACTTGGC
Organism: Panax notoginseng; assembly: GCA_016801055.1. NCBI lineage: Eukaryota > Viridiplantae > Streptophyta > Magnoliopsida > Apiales > Araliaceae > Panax > Panax notoginseng. The sequence goes on along the minus strand of CM029018.1, from coordinate 40,554,421 downwards.
TAACTTAGAAGTTAGACAAGCGTTAAGAAAACTTGCCTTTCAGCGTCTTCAAATAACTTACTCGACTGATCACAGCCTTTACAGAATCTACATGATATATTCACATAGCACTCCGTAATTAGCTATCAAACAACTATTCACATTGTTCCTACCAGTTCCTTTCTCTTCTATGTCTTTGTTAACATAATATTTTTATTAAAGTCAACATGACTTATTACCCTTCGTCCCGGTTTACCTCTCTATGGACATTTTATTAACCGGACTCAACTTCATTAACAAAGTATTACTTCGTTCATTTTACATATTTTGTTTACTTACATTAGACTCCTAAGTTTCATACCATATACCTTAGTATATGTAGTATAGGATTAGTCTTTATACATTTATTGAGTATATAAACTCAACTCCGATTGATCCCTAACCGACTGAAGTCTAAAGCATAACTGGGTCAACTTTTTCTTACTGCCGGCGCTGCGGCGCGGCACCTTGGCGCTGGGGCGCGACACTTGCATAACCTAGGCGCTGGGGCGCGGCACATTGGCGTTGGGGCACGAGTTTACAGATGGCTCGGCCGAGTCTGGCGCTGCGGCGCCACCATTTTGTACTGGTCTTGGCGCTGCGACGCCGAGTCTGTGCATCAGTTGACAAACCAGTTTTGGTTTTCTAACGAACCTCCCGGCTTCCTAATTTGTTCGTTTTACATCTGAATTGACCCATTCGAATTCCTACAAGTCAAGAATTACATCCTTTACGCGTTCATATTAGAATTCAACCCTTCCAAGTCCGTTAACTCAAAATTCACTATTGAGTTCATTTTCTATACGTTCGTAAACGTTAATGAGCGTTCAATGCTCGTTTTCTTCGTTTTAAGTCGGAATCCGATGATTCTCAAACCCACGACTCTTAATCACCCTATCTGACGTGTTGACATTGAAAACTATCGTTTTCAAGTCTTATGGCAACTTTTGACTACCCATCCAGAATTTCTACGTTTTCGACGTTTAACGGCTATTTTCGTAAAATTCGCCATAACTTCATTACTAATGTTCTCTAAGCCAAATCACATGGAATACTCCATGTATTTCATATCTAATCCCTAACCAAACAAGATGCATAATTATCGTATTGATGGAGCTCAAACATTTATCAACAATCGATCCTCCATAATTAATATTTTCATGGTTTAACAACTATATTAAACCTTATTATTTTTGAAAGGTTATGACTTATAGAGATTGAATCTACGGTAAGTCATCTTTACTCCCTCATACAAGGCATATACCACCCCTTTGTGACTCTCCATGATAAAAGAAAATCAAAGAGATGGAGAATGAAGAACAAGAAGTATTACCTCAAGTTCCTTAAGAAAATCTCTTGGAAGAATAATTGTCAAAGCTTCCCAAGTGAAGGACTTATAAGTCTAGCTCTCTTTTCTCTCTTAATATAATCTAGGTTGTCAACTTTGAAACTCTAAAATGCAACAACCTAGCTTCTTATTTATAGGAAATGAAAATGGAGGGCTTAATGGTCAATATACCCCCACCTCCTTACTATTCAAGTGTGGTCACCAAGTAAAACACTTGGTGACCAAGTTTTATACTTGGAGTCCACCCCAAGGTGGCCGGCTCACCTCCCCTTTATGACATCCCATGGGTTGCCCCATGGGTTTTACCCATTGGGTGACCCACCTGTTCGACCCACGGTTTGGTTTTGTGAATTGGGCTTAATTAAATAAATATTGGGCCTTGACTTCGACTTAACCCACTTAACTCATTGGGCTTAGTCCTTCAATTAGTTTGGACTAACTTATAACCCACTCAATGAATAAATCATTAAGTCATAACTTAATTCTATAATACGTATCGTATTCTACACGTATGATTCACGTATTCCTTTCGTATACCATAAGTACAATAAACGTATTGTACCTCGTATTTACTTAACGTATTATACATAGGTACTAACTAGCACCACCAATTGTATAACACTTGAATAAAACCTAACGCCATTCCTTCTACGCATATTATTTCCTTCTCGGAAATCGATATACTCAACCCTTAGGTTTTAAGTCCGCAAGCGAAAACTTCGTTTTTGCCATAAATGAAATATTATCAGATATTCCATCTAATCATGATATTCTATCATTACGCGTTTCTCGGAATTTCAAAATAATTTCTCGGACATAAACGGATGAATAGTGTTTTTACGAAAACTTCTCAGAAAATAATTATTATTGTCTTGGAAATTCCAAACAACTATTTCTACCACGTAGCCAGAATACTAACCACGTTAGCAAATTCTAGGTCATAGAACGACCTTCACGTAGTTTACTTCACAAAGAATTCAATTAAATTCATTTAATTCACATAATCAAATAAAAATTTAATTGTCATAAATATTCGATTTTTCTCGGGCGTTACAACTTTAAAGTCAAATTGTGATTTCAACTATGACATAGTGTGTTATAAATTAATATTCATGTGATGACATACATATATGATTGTGCGACTAGAAGACTAGCACTATATGTTAGCATTAATAAATTTCTCTTGCGTATGATAGTAAATTAAGATAATAGGTGTACATGTTGAACTTGTATAACTAATGTGATTATACATGAATAGGATATCATAGTGCATTGGATTGATATTAAGCTTTACTTTGATAAACCATGCTTGAGGCAAGTATCTGAACCATCCTTTACATTGTGCAAGTATCCTAAACCCTTGCTTTACTTTATTCAACGGATATCCTAATCTTATCTCTTTAAATGCAAGTTATCCTACTTATTCGTTCAATTGAGCTATTATGTTTAAACTCTTGTGAAAACTATTATTCATGTTGAGCTTGGTATTGTTCTTGAATATTGTGAAAGTGTTTATATCATTGATTCAGCTAGACTATATGCATGTTTATAAATTGTCCAAACCAATTGATTGGTATGGAAATCTTGGAAACTGAGTTGAACAACCCTTATGGTAAGGGGAATGTATGTTGTTGAAAACCCCAACACATGAGTGGTTTAATTACTGTGGTGTTATGTATAACTTAGAGTATTGTAGACTGATCCTCTATAGTACTTGATTCTTTTGGGTTATCAGTTTAATATTAGTAATTCTAGTAGATGTTCAATAGTCCTTAGTGACTGCTCAGTATAAATTGCTTATCTCGTTGGATACATTGATAACCTTTGAAGTCATACATATATGTTGATTTATATTGGATTATTCTCCTTATTCAAAGGATTTGATTCATGAATTGTTGATATTCATTATTCGTGATATTTTTCTGAAACCTTTAACTATCTTAGAAACGATACTTCGATATTTTAAGCCCTTGTTATAAAACTATTTACCCTTGTTGTATATTACTTGCTGGGCGATTTACGTTCATTCTTGCTTATTTAAAATCATTCAATTAAGGCGGAATAGGGAATTGTCTCTGAAAAAGACAAGGGCAAGGGCAAGGCTACCGACTAGCTTGTTCTTTTATGTTAAAATTTATATGTTGTATTAAGATTGTCTTTAGACTATGTTTAAGTTTAAGTAGGATTATGTAATAATTATTTATTCGATATTATTATGTAATATTTTAAGTATTGTAGGTTGCGAAACTTGGGGGAATAATTATAATAAATCATTGTATATTATTCTAAATTAGATCTTCCATTGTGAATATGTAATTTTAGTTATTATGGTATTACCATGAGAACGTGATGAGCCGAATTCGAGTGACCAAGTGGGGGTCCGAATTTGGGGGCGTCACAGGTTGGTATCAAAGCTATAGTTATAAACCTTAGGAGCGAGTGTCCTTAGAATATAACTCAGGAGAACTTAGAAGTCAAGAAGGAGATAAAACACATGTAGCGTTTTCCTTGAGAGACTTAGTGTGTTATGAAATGTAACTTCATTTTATACAATTAACTTATGTTTATTTAATATTCTAATGGAGTTGTTGTTTGTCTTGTCTTATGTTGGTGATTGTAGGATGAGTGACATGGGAGGACCTAGACAGGTAGTAGAGGAGGAGCCGCGTGATATCCACGTAGTCTATGAGGCACCCTTGATAGTGGAGCCTATTTCAGTAGTGGCCCCTGTCGATGATGATGATGAAGAGGAAGAGATGGAGCCATTACCTGAGGAGTCTAACCTTGAGGAGGAGCCTATGGAGGAGGAACCCAAGCCCGTGGAGGACTTTGACGAGGCTACTTTTGAGGATCGGATGTTAGGAGAGTATGAGGAGCAGGTTTTGGAGTTAGGATGTAGGGTGGAGGAATTAGAAGCTGAGGCTAGGGAGAGAGAGTCTGAGTTCCAGAAGTTGAGGGACGAGGACCATCAGAGGAAATTGGCGATGCAAGAAATGGAGGTGGAAATTGCTCACCGTGAGGAGGCAGGGATCCAGTTGGGGACTTTATTTAACTGAGCAGTGGCTAAGAACGTTGAGATGGCAGGAAAGCTGGAGGAGATAGAGCAGAGGGTTTTGAGTGAGAGGACGGAGAAGGAGGCTCTCCGTACTCAGTTAGAGATGGAGGTGATGGATAGGATTCACTTCGAGAAGAAGTGGGAGGAAGCCAATGATAGGGTGGATGATCTAGAAGATAAGGTGCGATGCAAGAGGAGGAAGATGAATAAGATGGGCTATGCTCTACGCACGACTATGGAAAGATTGATCGATGGGGTAAATCACTACCCAAATGAGCAAGGACAGACCCGACATACCATAAGCATAGACATGGTGGTGCACATTACCCAGAAGGAATATCAGAGCGCCACGGAGCGTGGGATGTTAGATTGAGTCTAGGGGATGAAGTCTAGCAGTTGCAATATTTTATTTATATGTTGTTTAATATTGTTGTTGTAATCTCAGTCTTTTGTGTAAGATGTGAAATGGTAGTCAACCCCAACCTTTGAAAAGCGTTAGAGGGGTAGTAAGCTGGTGTGGTCCCAGTCTTTTATGATACTAGAGGATATGTGTTATCATTTATTGCAGTATGCTTGGAAGGATCATGTATTGTAACCATTTGGCATATGAATATAAATGATCTTATTTCAAAAACGTGTTATAAACCTTTAGTTCTTTTCAATTGAGAAATGTCTAAGTGTTGTAATTAGATAATAAAATGAAAATTTTGTGATGCGGAAAATGCCGCCCAGACGTAGAATAATTCTCCTAGAAGAGTCAGTTAATGATGAGAGAGGACCAGTAGATCCGATTCAGAGACTTGTAGATTTATTGGGAGAAGCTCTGAGGGGAAGAAATGAACATGTACCACCCGTTCCCCAAGCTGTCCCAATAACAACCTTCAAAGATTTTAAGAGTGTAGGACCCCTAGAGTTCGAGGGAACTGTGACACCCCCAAATTCGGGTACTTCATTCGCACAGAATTTGGTGCTCACTATCAAAATAATTACAGCTAACTACCCATAAATAAGGATAAAAAACATCAATTATTTTAAATAATAATATTTCCCGTTAAAGGGTTACATCATCTCATAAACAATCCCAAGTAAACTAACATTAAATTATTACATAAGTTTGCGGAATACATCATAAATTAAAACAAGTCTTATAACATAATTCGTTTAAATAAATTCTCATAAATCTTCAACACTTGGACATCTTGTCCTTTCCTTTGCTAGTAGATGGCTCATCAACTCTTTCAACTTTAGCTGCGGTGTTAATTGCAAGAGTGAGCAAAGAATTGCTCACTGATATAAAGAGTAGTAATGATAACAACACGAGAGTGAACAACGAATGCTGAACAATAACGAACTTGTTCTGTGAATCAAAAATAGAAAACAAGTTCGAACTTTAATGATTAAGGGTCTTAAGACCACGAACTATGTCCCCGGTGATTAAGTATTACTACCCCAACCTTAGCAGTCATTTAGACTATACACACCCTGCTTAACGTACTTAGGGGGATCAGCCCTTTGTACCATGTATTGTGCACAAACATCTAAACGTTATACGTACAAAATCCCCTATGTTAGGTATGTTCGTCTCAGTTTGGATTTAGAATTTCCGCACTAAAGAAAGTTTAGTTTAGAATTAGCTTATCCGTGGTTCTAGAATTTTAGAACACTATTCCATAATAGTTCAATCAATAAGAGTTTACTTACTACTTGAAAGTTTAATACAACAATATAGAATTGAACAAGGTTATCAAGATCAAAGATCGAATAACAACAATATATAATTGAGTAAACATGATATACATGCAAAGTGCTATATTCAGAAGAGTTAGAACAATCTCTTTTGAATAGATGTATTAGAACAATATATGCTTTGAATAATATTAAGGAAAGTGAAACTTGCTCGATGTAACGAATTAGGTTACAAGAGCTTGCATAATCATACATAAGATAGATTATTTTTGCTCAACTTTAAGATAGAATTTAGAAACTTGTACAAGGATGATTTAGGAATAAAAAGCTTGTATTCTTATAAAGAGAATGAAGTGACGAAACTTGCTTAATAAAAGTTTAGGATAAGAAACTTGCCTTGTATGTAAGCTACACAAGTAATAATATTTGCCAATTACCCTACATATATCATTGAAATAGCAACAACAATTAGTTGTATGAATATTAGCTTTAGGGGTTTAAGCCACCATTTAAGTCATAACCTTAGCTTAACTTCTAATCATGTTGGTTAATATCCTTAATGAATCTGAAATTAAATTATAAACTAACATAAACATGATCATTTATCTTTAACTTTTAAAAACATCACACTTGGTTTCATTACATAACTTTTTCAAATAATTACTTAAGAATCTTCACACTTTATAATATATCACATTGAAATCTGTTATTATAGTCCACGTTATGTCTAAACATCACTAACCTGCATGCCAAGCCAATTCAGGTCCTTGAATTATAACCTACAAATAAACAGCAGTCACTGTCTAGGCTCAGGGCACGGCACAGCTACGTTGCTGTAGATTTGTAGAAGGCCTACGGTGCAGCTGCGCCTTTCAGCCTGTGGTAACCGCGCAGCTGCGCCACGCCTAGATAGAAACTCGCAGCAGTAGCTCTACTACACAGTAGCCACCCAATTTAACCCAAAACCATAGAAATTCATAAACCTAAACATCTAAAACTCTGTAATAACATAGTTAAGCATGATATACACCATTCTAACTACATAAACGTCACATATACACGAAGTTGACGAATCAAAACCACAATTTCCAAATTTCTTCAATTTTTACACTTTTAGCGAATTCGATCGCCACGACTTCGTTTATTAACAAATTGACACGATTCAAACTACGCCGCTTTCGTTTCTTAACATACTATCATAATCTAACATAAATTTACAGATTATCATACATATTAAACATGAAATTTTGTAGTTTCTAAAGCTATTTTCATGTATAAACACTGTTATTCTAACTTTCTTCTTTCAAACCAATTTTTCCATGAATTCTCTTACTACAATCATGTATAATTATCAACCAATTGATTACATAAACTAATTTAACAATCACAATATCAAATTCACACAATCCCATATTAGAAATTTAGAACACAGACTTCAATTTTTATACCTTCAATGCTTAATTTATTTGCAAAATGATCACAAGCTATAGAAATCCTTCTCCTTCTTCTTGATAATCTCATAAAACTCTCTCAAGCTCTCTCAAAACCTTTGTAATTTATTTCTTCTCTCCCAACTCTCTGTTTTAGTTAGCCTTAGGAAAAATAAGACGCGAAAGAAAATAAACTGATATGGCATGCACTCTTTCAGTTAAAAAAACAAAAATGCGTCAGTTGAATAAGCCAAAGGCCACCAGGTCTTGTTTGGCTACCACCTATTCCCCCAAACTAGATTATTTTGATAATATTATATTATATAGTTACTTTTGTCACACTTTAGTTAATTTAAATGACTTACAATAGTAATTATAATAAATATAATTAAAATAATACTTATGATTAATAAATTATTATACATCTAATTTAATTACTAAATTAGACTTAAACATCACTTTATTTAATTTACTTATTTTCATAAATATTAAACAATTCATTTAATTTTATTGTTCCATTAAATTAAATCTTCAAATAAAAATTACCATTATTCAATTTAATTAACATTAATCAATTTAGTTACTAAATTCTTGAATCACAATTCATAAATTATTTATTTTTCTCAATAAATAAATTATTTAAAATATTTATTTAATTCAATAAATATTTAAATTAAATTACAAATTTCTCGATCGTTACATCATTCTCTCCTTAAAAGGATTCTGTCCCCAGAATCACAACTCTAAAAATTTATTTGTCACATTCTTCCCTCCTCAACAGGATTCTGTCCCCATAATCGCTATACAAAATTAAGCAAATAATTGAGGATAATTCTTCATCATCACATCTTTAAGGTCCCACGTAACTTCTTCAGTATTGTGGTTTCTCCAGATTACTTTAACAGAAGGTATTACTTTATTCCTTAGTACTTGCTCTTTCCTGTCGATAATTTGAATAGGGAATTCATAGGACAAATCTTTCTCAAACTGTAAAGGCGCATATTCTATAACATGTTTATAGTCATGCTTATATGGTCTCAACACCGAGACATGGAAAATATTATGGATATGTTCTAATTCCGGAGGTAACGCTACCTCGTATGCCACATCACCAACTCGTCGAAGCACTTTAAAACCAACTCGTCGAAGCACTTCAAAAGGACCTATAAACCTAGGGCTTAATTTTTCCTTCTTGCCAAATCGAATTTTCCCCTTCTAGGGAGATACTTTCAAGAAAACATAACTATCAACAGCGAATTCCCAATTTTGTCGATGTTGATCGGTATATTTCTTATGTATATCATGTGCGGCTATCAATCTTGCTCGAATTACCGTGATGATCTTGACGGTTTGTTGCACCAACTCTGAACCTAACAGCTGACGTTCACCTACCTCATCACAGCATAACGAAGTTCTACATTTTCTGCAGTATAACACTTCGTAAGGCGGCATGCAGGCAAATTCTACCAATGGTAGATGGTCATCCCAATTTCCCTTTAAATCCATGATACATGCTTCGAGCATATGTTCTAGTGTTTGGATAGTTCTCTCACTTTGTCCGTCGGTCTGAGGATGGTACGTAGTGCTCATTCTCAGCTGTGTTCCCAAGCATTCTTGTAGTCGTTTCCAGAAATTAGATGTCAAACGCGGATCTCTGTCTGATACTATGGCCACAGGTACATCGTGTCTTGAAATAATTTCCTTAACGTATAGTTTTGCCAATCGATCCAGGTTAAATCTAATCTTGATTGGCAAAAAGTGTTCTGACTTCGTCAATCGATTGACAATCATCCAAATAGCGTCGTAAACTTACTGAGTCATTGGAAGACCTACCATAAAATCCATTATGATATGCTCCCATTTCCATTCTGGTATCTCCAACGGTTGTAATAATCTACTTGGTCTTTGGTGTTCAGCTTTGACTTTTTGACATGTTAAGCATTTCGCCACGCACTCAACCACATCCTTTTTCATATTTGGCCACCAGAAATGATGCCTAAGATCCTGGTACATCTTTGTACTCCCAGGGTGAATCGAATATCTTGAGTTGTGAGCTTCACTCAAAATTTCCTCTTTAACTTCTGGTACTGGCGGAATCTAAATTCTCCCTTCGAATCAAAGTAACCCTTTCGAATCGATTTTAAATTTATTTTCCACACCTTCAGATACTTTCAGCTTTATCCTTTCACAATCTTCATCCTGAAGTTGTGCATTCTTCACCTTATCCACCAACGTCGAACTGTTTCCTATCTGGAACAACTTCTCATCGAATTTCTTCAGATATTTAACTTCCAGCTCCATCTTCGCCATTTACGACAGAAGCTTCTCTTGAATAGTTAACATCATTAACTTCTCCCGTCCCTTTCTACTTAAAGCATCAGCAACAACATTCGCCTTTCCGGGATGATAGAAAATATCACAGTCATAGTCTTTGATCAACTCCAACCATCTTCTTTGCCTCATATTCAAATCTTTATGTGTAAAGATATACTTCAGACTTTTATGGTCAGTATATATCTCACACCTCTCTCCATAAAGATAATGTCTCCAAATCTTCAGGGTAAACACCACCGCCGCCAACTCTAAGTCATGAGTCGGATACCCTTTCTCGTAATCATTCAATTGACGTGATGTATACACAATAACTCTGCCATTCTACATAAGCAGACAGCCTAATCCTTTATACGATGCATCACCATACACTGCAAAGTTCCATGTACCATCAGGAAATGACAACATAGGTGCTGAACTCAATCTCTTCTTTAATTCAGAAAAACTTTCCTCACACTTCTCTGTCCAAACAAACTTAACCATTTTCCTAGTCAAATTCGTCAACGGGGTCGCGATTTTGGAAAAGTCTTGAATAAAATACTTGTAGTAACATGCCAATCCTAAGAAACTCCTTACTTCTGACGGTGTCTTAAGTTGATCCCAGTTTATTACCGCTTCCACTTTTGATGGATCTACCGAAATTCCATCCTTATTAATAACATGTCCGAGAAACTGTACACGTTCCAACCAAAATTCACATTTTGAGAACTTAGCGTACAACTTCTCTTTTCTCAATCTCTCCAATGTCACTCTTAAGTGTTCCACATGTTCCTCCTTTGTCTTAGAATACACCAGGATATCATCAATAAACACCACCACAAATTTGTCTAAGAATGGTTTAAACACCCTGTTCATCAAAATCCATGAACGCTGTAGGTGCATTGGTTAAACCAAATGACATAACCAGAAACTCGTAATGACCATACTGAGTTCTAAATGCTGTCTTCGATACATCTTCCGGCCTCACCTTCAACTGATAATAACCATTTTTCAAGTATATCTTCAAGAAATATCTTGCCCCATTCAGTTGATCGAACAGGTCATCGATTCCTGGTAACGGATACTTATTTGTAATCGTGACTTTATTCAATTCTCGATAGTAAATGTAGAGTCGCATCGATCCATCTTTCTTCTTAACAAACAACACTGGCGCTTCCCATGGCGATATACTCGGCTGAATATACTTATTGTCGAGCAATTCTTCTAATTGCACCATCAACTCTTTCATATCTATCGGGACCATTCTGTATGGTGCTTTAGATATCGGGGTCGTTCCTAGTAGTAAGCCAATCACGAACTCGATTTGTCGATCCGATGGTATCTCTTCTAGCTTATGATCGGTATCTCTTCTAGCTTTGCACTCTTCTTTTTGTGTATCAACTATGTAGGCTAAGTATCCTACACATCCTTATCTCAACAATTTCTTGGCTTGCATCACCATCAGGTAACTTGCTTGTCGAGGTGACTTGCTGCCATAGAACACAACCTTTGACGGAGTCATAAGGTTAACAAATTTCCTTTGGCAATCAATTACCGCTCCGTGATTGAATAACCAATCCATTCCCAGTATAACATCAAACTCACCAAGTCTAATTGGTATCAATTCTACCATCATCTCTTGACCCTTTATAACCAATCTACAATTCTTATATATGAATCTAACAGGAATCACTTTCCTATTCGAAATCTCTATGCTCAAAGGATAATCTAATTCTTCCTAAAGCAAATCTAAGTTCTGGGCAAATTCATCGGATATAAATGAACAAGTAGCACCTGAATTAAATAGTACATAAGCAATAATACAATTAATCAGAATGATACCTGACACCACATCCTTAAACTGAACAGCATCTTGCACGATCATATTAAAAATTCTCGCAGTAGGTCAGCTTGACTGTGCTGGTCCAGTGATAGTTAATGCACCACCGCCATTATTTTTTCCCTTACCTCCACTTACACTCCCTGCTAGCTTTTTAGGGCAATCATGAGTTATATGATTCTTCTAATCGCAGGTAAAATATGCTCCTTTCTTTGGGCTAAAATAGTTCGGTGCAATGTGTCCCTCCTGACCACAGTTGAAACACACCCGCTTTCCCTTCAAACATACCCCAGTATGGTTCTTTCCACAAGTAGCACAAGCTTCAAACTTTTTCTTCTGCTGACTTCCTTGCTGTCCTCCCATAATCGAATTCTCGCTCCACTTTCTCTTCTGATTGTTACTTCCAACATTACTTCCACCAGCCTTATTTTCATTATCATTCTTCCTTTTCTTCTGTTCTTGATTGTACTTGGTTAAGGCATCACTTCCACCTTCCGCGATAATTGCCTTATCCAGTACAGCTACAATTGTATTTAATTAGAACATTAAAACCTTGCTATAAAGCCAGGGTTTCAATCCTCGTTCGAACCTTCTCGCCTTTCGCTCATCGGTATTTACTTCATAAGTGGCAAACCTTACCAACTCGTTAAACTTCGCAGCATATTCTGGCACCATTATCGTTCCTCTTCAGCTCCAGAAATTGAACTTCCAACTGATTCCGAGAACTCGCTGGAAAGTACATTTCACAAAATATCTCCTTAAATCTATCCCACGTTATCACTCCTTGTCCCCCACAAACCTTGTTTGCCTGCCACTAATAGCTAGCTTCAAACTTTAGCATGAACATTGCGAACGCAGTCTTCTGATCCTCGTTGACTCTAGCAACGTCGAACACTTTCTCTATTTCCATGATCAAGGTTTGGGCTTCCACTGGATTCATAGATCCTTGAAATTCTGGCGGTCCAACCGCTTTGAATTCTTTAAAGGTCGTGACTTGAGCTTGCGATTGATTCGCAAGTGCACTCGTCAACAAGGTCACCAACTACTGAATTGAGTTAGCGTTGGGCTCGTTATTATTATTAGTAGACCCATCAGGAGGTGGTTGTTGACGTGGTTGTCTTCTTCTAGGAGGCATTTTCTGTTAAAATATACGCTTATTAGTTCATTACACAACTTCTTAGGTATTTGAAGTTTAACTTTAATATTCTAAGATTAAAGCTATAACACATAACATTTCAAATAAACTTTGATATTTTTATTCATTCATAAAGTTTTAAAACATATTAAAGATAGCATATCTGCTATAAACATCCACTTTCCTGAACTAGACAAGTTTCAGGATTACATACTCATACTACCCCTTTATTCATCTCAAAATAAGGGATTTAAAATTTATTTATTCACATAATTAACCACATATTATTATCACTCTTATTCTTTCTATCTAGGCATATTAAGACGTTGTAAGGCTTCTCTGCACTCTTCCTCCATAATACGATACGCCGTCCTATGATCCATCACGAACCACAGCGAGTCTTCAAACTGAGGTGGTTAATAAAAGATTCGATCTTGGGCCCTATCAATCGCAGAATTAAAGGCGTGATCCATCTCATTCATCTTGGCCTTCTTCACTTGGACCTTAGCTTCAGCGCAGTCTGCACGATGAGTCGCCTTCATCCAAGCGTCCTCTGCTCTTACACGCTTAGCTGATTCCTCTTTAAAGTGAACTTTTAATTTCTCCATGTCAGTCTTCGTCTTCTCGTTCACTGCCAACATATCCTCATGTTGACCTTTTGAATGCACCAAGTCCCACTCTGTATTTCCAAGACGTGAGTCGAGTTCCTGAATCTCCGTATCCTTCTGCTCCATTGTAGCGTGATGCATCTCAACCAACTCCTTCAGCTCCTCAACCTTGTCCTGTAATTCTGTGTTCCGATTGTAACAATCCCAAAATTCATACAATTCAACTATCGACTTCGGTCGTTAACAATACATTTAAACTCTAATTTTACATCATTAAACGATAATATAACCACTGAAATTTGCGGAATAATTAAATTTTTTTTATTACGGACTATTCTCGTTCCCAAAACTTTCAACCTTTACATCTAACTGTCTCAGAATCATTTTAATACTACAAGAGTTTACATCGCAAAACGATATTACAATTCAACATTAAAACATTATTCGGAACCTTAAACATGGTTCAAATATTAATAACTCAACCAAAGTATATAAATCTTCAAGTATCACATCTGATTCATAACTTTCAAGTAGCACATAACTTTACCTTAAATCTTTAACCTGCAAAAGTAGTTATTTGCAAGGTTGAGCTCGACAGCCCAACAAAATCTAACAGTTTTCATGCATCACATAGCACATAATAACATGCTCGATATACATCTCATAAACATTGGACTAACATAACATACATGTTGTAGTTCATATAACAAGTATAAAGATTGCGTTCCTTACTCAATCAACGTAGTCATAAATTGACTTTAACATTTCATTCTTTCAACATTAATATAGCACACCATGCTATTTGTAATAAAGATTTCAAACAGTTCATCATCAAATTCACATAGGAAATAGGAACTGAATAACTTACCTTGATCGTTGTTTACCAATAACAGTTTAACAGCTTACAGTTATCTGCATTTCACGTGCCCTGCACAATTATATAATCATACACATCAACTATTAGTCACATATCAACGCATAGTAGTTGTAATATAAACTTTACTCTATATCTCAGAAGTCCGATGACATCCAACTTTGGATATGATATAAACATTATATTAAACTATTTTTAAAAGTTATTGGACACCCATTTCGGATAAGATAGACAGTCCAAAAAAGTGTTCAAAAAGGGGCGTTCAAAATTGGTTTTCATTCTTTCCCAGCTTTACCCTCTCTTGCTAAAATAGTCATAACTTTTCCGTTTCAAAACATTTTTGAGCAATTCTCGAGCCCACACGAAGCTAACTTCCGGAACTACAACTTTATTTCTTTGACCTTTTCCAAAATTCTAAAAACAGAATTCCAGAAACTTAGTTCAAGGTGACTGCCCCGAGCTGGTTAGACAGTTTTGACGTGACTACTTTGAATGGTCGTAACTCTTTGCTCCGAAGTCTGAATTAGTCCGTTCTGGAGTCTACGAAAAGCTTATTCAGTGTACTATAACATACCAAAAACCCAGAATTTTCTAAAGAATCTAGCTAACCCTGAATTTTCATTTTTTGATCAGCAGTCCACTAGTTTTTCGAACTTCTCGTTTTGATAGCCAAAACTCGCCTCGACTCGTTCCAACCCAACTTTCTTTACAAATAAGTTTTATTTAACATAATCAGACTCGTCTAAGGTCTCAGCTCCATATCTCTAATTACAATTATTAGAACTCATTTACATAATAAATTTCAAGCCAAAATAAACATAGTAAACTAACTAGTTTACTAACAAAACTAACTAAACTCCCAAAATTTAAACTTTAACTAACAAACTAAATACAATATTTAAAATAATAACATTACCAAAAATTAAATAAGAAACATACCCAAAAATACGAGTTCCACAAACTGTGTACGCCAAAATTTAACTAAGGAGATATTTATAAAAAGTCCTCCCACAACAAAGTCTTTCTCAAAATTGGAGGCCTTATTGTTTGTGAATGAAACAAAGGATCAAGCCCTTCTATTTATAGGTTTAGCAAAGGGTAAAGTTCTCAATTTAGTTGATGTGAAACTTGGTTTATACTAATTCTAATTTGTTTATACTAATTTTTCCGATTTTCAACATGTTAAGTGTATTCATTCATCACGAATTCGTTTCTTAACCAATTCGATCGGTTCAAGTTGCGTTGTTTTCGTTTTATAGAGGAGAACAACAATCATCCCTCAATTTAAAGTTTTCATCACGAATTCATCATCAACTTTAGTCCCAAATTACACCAAAACACACATTACAATCAAAACCCAAATTCATCTTCTTTAGTATAAACACATGAATTTGATTTCTGAAAATTTGATTCTAGATGACCATTATCAAATTATAAATATCTAATAACATATATAACATCGTAACCCACAAATTCATTAACCAAAACTCCAATTTTAAAAGAAACTCAAGAGAACATATACTAGAAATATAAACTAGATTATGTACCTTTAATTCCTTAAGAAATAAAATTAACCTTATCAGTAAAATTATCATTTCTATTCAACCATTATAATCATAACATTATTTTACAAATTTTCACTCCTCTAATTTAATTATTTAATTAAATTAAAATATCACAATTATACTCGCGTAATAAAATACGCTTAAATCCCATCTATTTTATCACACTTAAATAAACTATTTCATATCAATTTTTATCAAATATTTATTTAATACCATAAATTTTCATTTTATTCTATAAAGTTTCCAACTAAAATATTTAATGTACTTAATAAATATTTTGCTCGTATTATACTAACATTTACATTTTCATGCAATATATCACCTTCTGACTTTATTCACACTATTTATGAAACTTAACTCATAATAATTTTCATTGCCCACAAGGCATAACTATTAAAATTATATTATCTTATAATATAATTTCAACTTAATTAAATTAACTAATATTATTTAATTTCTTTAATAGTTTAATTAACTATTAAATCTCATTTTCTCCAATATATGAATATATAATTCTCTTCACACCAAATCACATAATTCAAAATATATACACCTCATAATAGGAATTTTAATTATTAAATTCTTATTTTAATAACTTATGAAAATTCGGGTTGTCACATCATTCCCTCCTTATAAGGATTCCGCTCTCGGAATCAAAGAAATCTTCCTTACTCAGTTTTCACCAAATCTCTTTTCAAAATTTACTCGGGATATTACATTCACCATTTCTTCTAAGAATTTTGTCATCGAAATTTTATCTATTAATATTTATTCATTCAATCTATCAAAATAAATTTTATGTTAATACTTTATTCATTCATTGGGTTATATAACCACTTTCTTTTCACAAAGATCTTTCTACAATTATTAACTTCTCTATTAAAAATTTTACATTATTCTTTGATAACTCATCTCTTTCTCACTTCAAAATTTCTTATCTCACTTTTTCGATATATTCATCATTCAGTGTCGCAATCTACGACTTACTTCTTTCTAAGGAATATCATCTTTACCACATTCGCCTTTTTAGAATAGCAAGAATCTTCCACAATTGCTCAATAATTGGGAAGCAGTATGAATAACTTAGGAATTTAAAAGATTCCAAATCATGCTGAGGGGTCATAAGACCTTGAACTACATCCACGGTTATAAGTACTCTTTCAACTTAAACCTTAACAGTCATTAGAATATAGGGACTGTAGACACTCGAAATTTTTTGTACTACTGACACTAACATTGCAGGAGGGCAAATTCGTCTTTTATGAGAGAACCCTGAAAGACAATCCATAACCATACCGGATACTTTCGGAGGTTCAACATCAACCCCAGATCGTAATCTGGAAGTAATCGTTCCAATCCTGGAGAACCCCGAGGCATGCAGATCAATACCGGAACACACACCGGAGAAGACCGATTAATCTCGGAGATAACCCCGAGGTATCCAGTTTCAGCCCTAAACGTGGGAATAGCCTCCAACCTTGGTGATAGCCCCAAGGAAAGCAATTTCGGCATTAACCCCAAAAATACTTGTTACAAGTGCAACCAGCTTCAATCTCGGCGCTCACAACGAGATACACTGTATCAACCCTGCGATGACATCGGGAAGACAGACACACCTTAAAGATGATAATGAGGACTTTCAACCAATTGCAGCAGTCCAATCCCAGCGAAGCTAAGCAACGTCTGCTTTAACGACCCAACCCGGCAATAACACCGGTAAGGGGTAACATCGTCATCTGACCAACACGATGCCACGCCAAGTCGTCTCAACACATCTATGCAACAACGGCCCACAAGGCTAACCAATCCCGAGTTACTATTGTGTGGGGTAACGGATGAAAGTTGAAGCTTGAAGATCGGAGGGCACCGTCCCATCTTCAAAGACTTCGTACAAACTCTAATCCTATGACATCATACAAACTCTCGACAACGGCGGTTCGAAATAGGTTCTGTATACCTCAAACGGATGCCCAGATTGCACTTCAAAAAAACTGAGTGGACATTACAGTGCCCGCATGCACGTACTTCGAGACGACCCGACCCGACCAAACCGGACCGACCTGACCTGCCTCTGGTACACATGCGGCACCTTTTGCCTATAATAAAAGGCTTGGGGTGCTGACTTTTAAGAGAAAAAAGACGGGGAAACCCTGCAGAATTCGCTCTACACTTGCCATACTGTGTATTTTCCCACTTTAAACACCTGTGAGCTCATATACAGCCCTTTTTTGTACCTACAAAAGCAAGTGTTTATCTACCCTAATGATATAGAAGTCTTCTTTGGCAACCCACTGTAAGCCTTCTCACACACTTTAGAGTCTTTCTCTTCATTTTTGCACACACCCTTATACACGTTGAGAGTCGTGTTGCTTACTTTTTCCCGGACTTCGGTCCGTGGTTTCATTTCAGTCTATATATATATATATATATATATATATATATATATATATATATATATATATATATTGACTAACATTACCGAGTTATGCCTCGGTTGAGCCTAGACTTCGGTCTGGAGCGTTTATTTGCTTTTCTATATATATATTTTTATATATATGAACTGTGTATCGGACTTTGTTCGATTGAGCCTAAACTTCGATTTGGTGCGTTTATTGCTTTAATATATATATACTTATATATTTTAATTGTGTGTCGGACTTTGTTCGATGAGCTTAAACTTCGGTTTGGTGCGTTTAATTGCTTTCTTATATATATATACTTATATATATAAATTGTGGTCGAACTCCGTTCGATGAGCCCGGATTTTTCATCCGGTGCGTTTAATCGCTTATATATATATATATATATATATATATATATATATATATACATTTCGTCTCACCTGGAGTTTACTTCGTGGTGGTTGACCGTTTTTACAGCTTTATCTACATTTTGTCCCGCCTGGAGTTTCCTCCACGGCGGTTGATAGTGTTTAACAGCTTTATTTACATTTCTGGTCCCCCATGGAGCTACTTCGTGGTTGGTGATCATGTCTGTATATATATATTTACGGCTTTTATATATATACCTGCTTACTGCTTTCATACAATTTGCGGTATCATGTGAGCCTAGGAATCATGTGATCACAGATTCATCCCATTAGATCTAGATTCGGTTCCCGTGATGGACATTTTCAGCTGTAAGCAGCTTGTAAATTATTCTGCGGTGTCTGAATTTCCTCAGATGGTTTCCATACCCACGAGGAAGTCGGCATTATTTTCGTACGAATGCTTCGCATCCGTCAAATAAAATCAACCAAGCCGCGCATTTAATAAAATGGGAGTGCAAAAGGCCTCAATTACTATTGAGCGACAGGGTTTGAAAAAACCTCTTTTATAAAACATCACTGCCATATCTTGCTAAAATTGAATTTTTACATAAATTCAAACCCTGCGTATATAGGTGTGAATGAGGCCTCGTACCACTTTCAAATAACAGTACATTGACTCTCTCACACACACACACATTCAGATAATAGTTTCTTGAAAAGAGGCGGTCACCGTGGTAACACAGATGTCGGGATGGGTGCCTAACACCTTCCCCTCGCATAACCAAGTCCCAGGACCCTAAATGAATCTCGGTTTCACCAACCCGTATAGCAGTGTCGCATCACTGGGTCAATGTGCAAACCTTTTCTCGATTGTGTTGGTACAACCATTTAAAAAATATACTGGCGACTCTTAACTGTCCATCGTCGACATTATACATGTCGGACCTTTTTCACTTATTTTTTCAAACAAATCTCACCTAAAATGAGAACACCAAAGAACAAGTAACGGAAAGGGACATCTAAAAATCCCGACGTCGACAGGTAGCGACTCTGCTGGGGACTCCAGTAAGAGGACTTAAGCCGCTATTTCAATCTTTTCAAAATTGTTATCTGCTTGTGTGTGGATGTTACATTTACATTGGATGAATGTGTACGAATGCATGTCTTGTTTATTTAGTGCCTCACACTATAAACTGCATGTGATGTTAGTGCCTCGCACTATAAACTGCCTGTGATATTAGTGCCTCACACTATAAACTGCTCATGATATTAGTGCTTCGCACATGTCATCATTTCATACGGTGAGACGCGATGTATGTGAATGTATGTTGTGTGGTCCCTCCACTAGGAGGCTATCCCGTCGGTGTTTGATTACTGGACTCGTGAGAAGCCTGATTCTCCGAGGCTTAGGAAAGGCGCCACCCAAATTCGCTCCAGTTGAAAGACCGGATTAACTTCCCGTCAAGTAGATTGCGATGATTTGGGAACCTTCATGCCAAAAAGCCGTGAGAGTAACCTAAGATAGGTCAGCCTCTGATAAACCCAAAACGAAGGAAAGTCTCTTCATGCTCTCATTCTAAATTACACAATTTCATGACATATATATCTCCATGTAATGAGAAATATGAAGGAATGTGTACACATATACATACATGCTACAAACAGCTGACATCCGTTTTTGCAGGATAAAATTCCTAAAATGGACTCATCACATTGCATATTAATATTCACTTTCCCTAAGGACTAAACTATGCAAGTCTTTCGCAGGGAGTCAATCGGGCCTACTACCCGTTCAAAGTCCAAAAAGGCAACAGGCCTACAGTCAATTATGTCGTCATCCGACCAGACTGAACTTAATCCTGTTTCTCGCAAAGAATTCGACGGATTAAGCAAACAAATTGCAGATTTGGCTGTTCCACTAAAAGAATTACACCAGTCTACATAGGGTCAGAAAATACCCGTACATGCCTAATCCTCCACACAAGGAGGATCCCAGGTCATTACCATACCTGAATTGTAGTTGGATCAGACCAACAAAACTCATGATGCTTCCCATCCCACTGGAGACCCAGACACTGGTGACATCAAAAAGAAAGTCCTCCAAATGGAAGAGACCCTTACCACTATCAAAGGAATTAGAACACACGGGAGTGTTTCATATGCTGATCTATGTATTTTTCCTGGTGTTCATTATCCAGAAACGTTTAAAACTCCTGACTTTGAAAAATATGATGGGTTAGGAGATCCTTATACACACTTAAAGCTATTTATTGGGGAACTTGGATCTTATGCAGAGGATGAAAAGCTCAGAATGCAATTATTCCAAAAGAGTCTAACTGGTGAAGCCCGTTCATGGTACACCAGATTAGACAACTCCAAAATCCATAGCTGGGAAGAGCTAGCACATGCCTTCCTCACTCAATACAGCTTTCAAACTTAAATGGCTCCTAATCGGTATCAAATTACCAAGACCAAGAAACAGTCTAACGAGTCTTTCAGAGAGTATGCCCAGAGGTGGAGACGCCTGGCTGCCCAAGTGAATCCTTCTATGACCGAATCAGAAATGGTCATGACGTTTATAGACAAACAAGAAGCTCCCTTCCATGAGAGAGTTTTAGCCGGCATCGGCAAACCGTTTTCTAAAATGGTCAAACATGGGGAGATGACTGAGATGGGATTGAAATCCAGAAAGATTCAAGACCTAGCTGCACTTAAAGCCGTTGCTGATCACATCCAGTCTGGAAATTATGGGAACAACCCCAGGAGGGTCCATAAAAAGAAAGAGGAAGATGTTTGCCTGATACTACAGGGTCAAAAGGCAGTCAAAATATGCCTATTTAGAGGAGAAACTATACTCCCTTTCCAGCACAGTCTGTAAACCCGTCCAATACCAAAAGGTGGAGAAGCCAAACGCCCTCGAGTGTTCACACCTTTAGGGGATACCCTCGAGAATATCCTTAATCTTCTGACGGCATAAAAGAAGATTACACATCTATTTCCACTAGCCAACCCAAATGGAAGGGGTTTTAATGCTGCTCGGAAATGTGCTTATCATGCCGGGGCACCAGGACATGATACTCAGGATTGTTGGGCCTTGAAACACAAAATCCAAGACAACGGTGAGATCGTGGTCACTAAACCAAATCAACCTAACATTCAAGACAACCCTCTTCCTCAACACAAAGAAGAAGATGTCAAAATGATTAATTGGAGCAGTGAATAGAGTTCCAACTTTAGCTGTGATTCGTCCCAAACCATCAAAGATGGTGATAACAGATAGGATTATGCTAAGTTCCAGTTCACAATGGAACGAAAAATGAAAGCTCTCTGAAAACAAATTGAGCAATTGGCGGAACTGGTGACTTATCAGCATCAAGTGACTCGTCTGCTAATCAGCCAGGAGCATGCCAGCCTCCTACCCATTGTCATGAATATTCCCTCTTCACTTTCAGAAAATGAAATGCTAGAAGACAAAGTGACGAAGAGAGCAAATGCCAAGGCCCGTCGGGATTTCGCTAACAAAAGGGAATTCACCTATTTGGGTCAACCTATGGAGGAGATACTTCACATGTTAATCAATGAAGGAAGAATCAGTTCCCTTCTACCTCCAATCAACCCCCGTTCGGGACGGTACAATTCTGAGGGAGTATGTCAATATCATTCCCAATCTCGTGGTCACAGCACAGAAGAATGCTGGGTGCTCCGCCACCTTATTAAGAACCTAATCGACAGCGGCGTACTGCGCCTGACAGATGACGACACTGTGCTACGCGCCAGTGAGAATACAGGTCCCACTAAATGGAAGAGTGTGGTAGCCGTCATATCTACTGAAGCTGATCAATCACTCGTCATGCCAATAATTTAACTCAAAGGAAGCAACAATCCTTTGAAAGTGGCCGCTCCCGAGCCAATCAACTTGCCGTGCAGAGCACAATATCCTATTGTTAGCTTGCATAAAGTTCTGAGGAATTATGGAGAAGGTGAAGGATCCACCTCACATACCACTGCTGGAGTGTCGAAAGAAAATCCACTGTACCTTCCCCAACGGGTGATGAAATCTGTCGTCAAATCAAAGGGAAAAATACCCATGGAGAAGATTGAAAAATTCCTCCGCACTATGGGTCATAACAAAGCTACGGTGGTTTTAAGCTTGAAAGAAGCTCCACAACAGATATCAATTTTGGACTTGGTCCTCACTTCCGAGAATCACCGGAAGATCTTGTTAAAGGTTTTAAAAGAAGCCTATCTCCCGACATCCGTGGATGAGGAAAAATTTCAACATCTGGTTGATCACATTTTCAACGACAATGTGATATCGTTCACTGATGATGACATTCCACCTGAAGGAACCGGTCATTGCAAACCGTTGCACATCGCAGTCTTGTCCTCTGGATATATGGTGGCTGGAGTCCTGATAGATGGAGGCTCATCCCTAAATATCTGCCCATATGCTACCTTGGTGAAGATGAATATCAATCCTAATCGAATCCAGAGTAGCCATACTATCATCAAAGATTTTGATGGAGCCCGCCGGAATTCAGTTGGAGTAATCGAGCTGCCAATTGAGATTGGTCCTCATACATTCTGTATATCCTTCCATGTGCTCAAGATAGAGTCGGGATATAACCTGCTCTTAGGACGACCATGGATCCACATGGCTGGGGCAGTCCCCTCCACCCTTCATCAATAATTAAAATATATTGTCAACAACAGCCTGGTCATGGTCAACGCTGAACCAGAGTGTCCTCAACACGGGGATTTACCGGTCATCAATGCTAATGCGGACGTTGAACCAGTCAGTTTTCATGCTTTGGAAATAAGCAATACCCAATACCATGTTATTGGAGCACCACTGCCCGAACCCCGAATTTATGCCGAAGTGATGTCAGCTACTCAAGAAATGATGTCGTTGGGTCATAAACCAGGACAAGGGTTGGGCAAAGATTGTCCGCCAACCACAAAGATTGGCCTGATCTCCTATTCAATAGGAGTACGTAGGCAACCATTTCATATGGCCCGGTCGCAATAAAACAAAAACAACAAAAATATTTCTACCACTCTCTCCTCACATAAAACAACAAAAATATTCCTACACCATTTCTGCCACATACAACGTTGAACCTCTTACACCAGGTTCGAACTACGCAGACCTGATCTCCTCTTCAATAGGAGTACATAGGCAGCCATTCATGGTGCGGTCTCACCCCCTACGAAAACACAAACCCTTGTCAGTTGGTACTGGGATCAAACATCAATCCACTACGTTTCATTCAGCTTCAGACCAAAGGGATGGAATTACCCAACCTCTCCTCCTAAATAGGAGATTCGGCAACCATCTAAGCTGCGGTCATACCTTGAAGACTAACGCCAATCCATAAGAGATGGAATTAACTAGGCTTCTCCTGAATAGAAGTTCTGGCGACCATCTGTGGTGAGGTCAATCTCAGAGAGGAAAGCCACACTCCTCTCCACATTTCCATACAGAAACCAGTCCCAAGACACCAAAAGATGGTAGGGATACACAGATCGATGATCCATTCTGAACTATCCAGAGACAACTTAGTGTCCATCCACCTAGGAGGAATTCAGAATACATCAAGATCACAAGCCCTGAAGCAGCATGCAAAATATCAAACAAATAGCAAGGTGTATCTAAAAGGGAAGTGATCCAAAAATATATTTCCCTGTCATATATAATAATGTTTGATATACATGATGTAAACTGTACATAACAAAATGGCTAAGCTAGTCTGTGTAGGTAAGTACAAGCTAATCTATGAGTCAGGATACATGCGAGCTAGCAAGCCCAACATAGCATCCCTCTCAGAAGAAGGAGGTAAAGCTGTGGTCTCCTGTATGAGAGTATCTACACGACCCAATAGATCAGAAGCCGTCTGCATGATGACCATATGCTCATCAATATATGCGCTCATCTCTACGATTATATCAGTGGTAAGGGACCTCGCTACAGTACTGTCTGTGACGGCTACATCTCGGGCAGATATGACACTATCCCGCTCAACTATCACTGCATCTCTGGCCAATCTGGCCTCATCCCGCTCAACAATAGTGGCATCCCTGCGAGCTAAGGCCTCATCTCTCTCCAACAGAGCGGCCTACCTAACATCTAGAGCAGTCGACATCATAGATTGAACCTGATCTCTCTCAAAGGTCATCAGCTGAAAACTCTGCTCTAAGTACTGTGCCGAGTGCTGAATCGCAGTATTACTGGTACTAGGACAATCCAGAAGAAATGCTGGCAACCCTGCAGTGGGCTCCTCCTCGAAGTGGGTATCAATGTCCTCCACAGGCTCCACACCCTCTGCGTTGCAATTCGGTACTGCAGATACTGCTGCGGCCGATAAAACCTCCGTCTCCATCCAGGCGGAATACTCTGCGGAATAACCTGGACTGCTCACTGAAAAAGCAGCTACCTCATGATGGTCCCAACAAGCGTATACACGAGGTCGGTCCTCGGCTGAGAGGTATCGAGCAGTTGAACGCTGACCTGTCGCCCCTATGAAAGGATGAAAATCTTGAAACTGGTCGAACTGCGATATCACGGCCAATGGGTGATAAGTAGTCACACCCCTCAAACCGACCAGAGGGAGGAAATCCATGCCCGGAGCATGAGTAATAAAGTTGTATGGTGAGCTAAGCCTCGAGCACAGCAATATGTTAAATGGTTCTCTGATGTCTGCCAGAAATGCGGACCAGGACTGAGCATCTATACACTCCGATGGCTAAAAGGAGTATGACATGGACACATCATGGGTAAACCAATATCCATGCCGTCTAAGGGTACCAATCGGTCCCAAGTGTGACATGAACCACACATACAGAAGGACTGAGCTCCCAATAAACACTTCTGATGGATAAGTACTGCAGTAGGATGCTGATCGCAGAGTCTCTGCCAAGATCATAGGCATAATGGTATGACCCTCCCTGAGAGCTCTCACGGCCATGATAACGCCTATATCTATCTCACCCATATACCGTGGCATGTACACATATGATAGTACACATAACATCAGTACGTCAACTCTGGCTAGACGCCAATGATCCTCCGGTGCGGTGAAATCCCCGGAATGTCGTGAGTAACTATCCTCTGAGCCAAATCTGTCGTACAGAAAATGCTGAGAGATCACATGGCCAGATGTCAGCTCATCCTGCACTACTCTGCGCCTCAATCCTATAAGAGTCATGAATCGTCTACTCATGTCTCCCAGAGCCATATGCACGCAAGGTCTGTCTAGAGGCAGCATCGTCAAACGTGCATACTCCTCTAGAGTAGGAGTCAACTCATGGGTGCCAAAGCGAAATACTTTCCTGTCAGGTCGCCAATACTCTAGCATCCCATCTACGAATCCTGCAGGAACCTGAAATGCCAAAAGACTCATGGTATGCTGCAGTAATATATCTACGGTCACCTGTCTGTTGGTGACATACTATCATACCACGATCGCATACCCGATGCCACCACTGACGGTGGAGTATGATCTATACGGCTAACTGTCGAAGAAGACATCTGTGAGGGCCGTGTCATAAGACCATCCAGGGGTCAATGCCGAATATCTCTGAACATACATACATATGCATAACATGATACATGCATAACAGATAATGGATGACAATATGATATAGGGAATGGAAAAAACTGTGCATACATTCCTAAGTATATCATCATCTAATACATCAGCTCTGTACAGCTACAAATACACAAAAATGGGGCACAGATGCCCTACTACTAACAAAAGGTCTATCAAAAGATATAGCGAGAATGGGGAACAGCCACCCAATATCTAACAGACGCCTATCAAAAGATATAACGAGAATACATCAGAAGAAGACAATGGTGTCGATATCCACATCATCAATCCTGTCCACCTAATTTAACTCCTCCTGAGTCACTGGATCTCTATCAACAGGGATGTCAGGCCTATAAAGAGGAGGATATGCACCGGCAAAACCAAATGGGTCGTCCGAGAGGCCAGCGCCTGAGCTGGAAGGAACAAATGACTCCGCCTCTACTGGATCTCTACCCAAATTCCGAATAAATATATGTGCCAAGTCCAACTGACGGGTCAAGCTATCAATCTGGGTCACATGAGTCGGATCTCAGACACAAGCTATCCAATCCATCATCATCAAGGATCCAGGAACCATATCCCCCATAAATTGTGTGGCTCGAGACTGGGCTCCAATAGTACGAGGAAGCCACCAACGCTGGAATATCTCTTGAGTACATGGACCCTCTGATAATGTAAATCTGTCAACACCCAACAACGGGATGTCAATGGCGGGTGACTGAGATATAGGCCAGTGACGCCTGACAGGAGGTAAGATCGGTATTCGAATCTCCCCTGTTGTGCTCCTGATAGCACGCTCTCCTAGATAGAGCTCCCAACCGCCATCTATGAAGAGTGGAACTCTCCTGGTGGAAATCAAATACTCGACCCCAGTCGGGTAAACATCCTCAAAACCCACTGTCAAGTGTTCCCCAGAATAGGGAAGCCAGGTGATGGTGTCGGCCGTCAGCAACTCCAGCTACATATGGTAATGAGTGAATCCCTCCGCTACAGGGACCTCGGGCAGAATCGAATGATGCCATCTTCGTCCTCGTGGATAGGTATCTAAACCTAACACACTCACGGGACGCAAACAGGGAAGCCTCTCATAGGCCCAAAACTGTCAACACAAAGGCAAACATTTGCTAGCAGTAAACACTCTTAACTTATAAATGGGAAAAGGTAATAGAAATACTCACCAGCAGAAATGGGTAAAATCCTAGCCAAGCCTCGGTCAAACCATGTGAGCGCATACGCATGCCCCGAAGGAAATAGGCAAAGGTATAGGAGCCCCAATCGTACTCTCCAATATGGTCCACGTCACGCATAGCGCTGACCAAAGCAAAAGATAGCGTGGAAGAGTTATCTGCTATGAAGCAGCCTCGAATGATCATCAGGAACAATCGCCGCAGAACGCGATCCCTGATCCTGACATCATCAGGCATGGGCTCACTCAATCGCTCACTCACAGCATCTACACTCAAAGGACCTGAACGGACGGTCCTGCCTTTGAGCCGGCCGCCGAAACTCCTAACAAGGATCTGACGGTAGTAGGGGTAATATTCGCCATGTAAGGCACTGGCTCCCCTCCAAACTCCACGCCGGTGATAAATCGCCAATCCATCGGTGTCATCATCACCTTGCAATCCAGCAGGTGGAGTGACTGAGTTTGGTGAAACCACCGCTTAGACAATGCCCTGAGGTAACCCCAGGGACAACGACGGGGAAGGATAGAGAAGAATGCCCCAAATCCCCACTCATGCACTACTGCTCTATAATCAGGATGAAGTGCCTGGTACATAGAGTGGATGCTAAACCAGTTCCCTCAAGGCTGTGTAAAACCTGGAACCTGCATGAAATGCAAATCTACGTCAGAACCCTTTAATCCTCATCAATAGGAAATAAGGAAAAGCAAAGTCTAACGCCATACCTCATTAACATGTAAGTACATCGATGGATTTCTGCCAAAATCACCCAGTAACTCTGGGTTCGCTACCTGAATGCTCGAAAGCTCCCTACGAGGGACAGATATAGTAGGAGCGGGGTCCTCAATATCCACCTCCTCGTCCTCAACGTCCAGAACATCTACCTGGACAGGACGGATCACAGCCTCCACCAACCGACGAGGTTGTCTGACAGAACGGGGATGAGGCGCTTTAGAAGCCCTCCGCTGTACGCCAGAAGCGGTCCTATAGGAACTGCTCGGCTGATCTGGATCCATAATATCTGGACCACAAGTCTCCAAATCACCTCAGAAAGGGTGTGGAATTTCCTTACCTGGAGCTTTCTCTAATGCATTTATGATTATATGCATGCATGCATTTACTTTAACAAATAATAGAGTTAAAATGCATGACTACCCAATGCCTACCTTTTAAAAATTTTTGCCAGAGTCCCCTTTGAAAATAGGACTATCCACATGCACTCAGGCATGTTTAGGTGGCCATTCAGTATCACACCTGCCCCAAAGTCATATACACAATATATGCACTAAAAATCAAAAGCATCATGCATAAGGCCAACCTCAATGCTAGGAGTACTTTGCCTTTCTACCTTTTGCTCATTGGACCTCAAATAGGATAAGAAAATAGCAGAAAAAGGTGCCAATTTGACAGTCTCAAAAGTCAAATCTTTTCACATCATTATGTTCAGCATGGTTTAATACTAACATTTACTATGTTGAATATTTTTATCAAGTCATTTGTGCATACATAACCGCTACTATGTGTTTAGATGCATTTCGTGCGATAACTTACAATCTAACAGACAGAAACTAAAGAAAATACAGGCATACGTTACCAGGATAGTGTGGAACACTTGTACGGTGACAGAATTTGCAGAAAGCAGCCCGAACTCAGCAGATCTGAAGATGGCTCGCGGTTTTCTCTAAGCGAAACAAGTTGAAAGTGACTTGTGAATGCTGCTGGCTGATGGATATATGATCCACGCCTGGCCGCAGGCCTATCTGCGGCTGCAGCAGGTACACCTGCGGCACCCCCATGTAGGTCCCATCCCTCTGGCTTGGTCCAGTTCGAGTTGCAAAGGAGGTCTTACGAATTAAAAAGGTCAAATCGAGAATAAAAATGCCACGCGATTGATCAAAACTGCATATAATCCTGGTCTTCTCTGATGAGACTTTGAATCGATACATCATGCATTGGTATTCGCCCACACACAGGGTACACTGTACCAGTGATCTCAAATGATCTCAGTCAAGCTCGACAATACCGTACGCAGGTCCAATGCCGATTTCTCAGGATCATCATCCTTGTTAACCTAAGTCCCCGACGGGGGTTACAACGTGAGTCCCCGACAGGGGTTAGAACGTGAGTCCCCAACGGGGGTTACAACGTAGATCCCCGGCGGGGGTTACAACGCGTGTTCATCCGTTGACACACAAATCAACGAAGGTCAAGCAGCCTTGACATTATCTCAGCCGATGGCAAGTAAACCCATCAAAGCATACACAGTTGTTCGATCAATGCATACGTCCCCAGTAGATCTCCCGAGGGGTTTGCAACATGAATTCACGGCAGTGGATTGCCACGTACATTTAAGTCGTTGACACACATATCAACGAAGGTCAAGCAGCCTTGACATCATTCCAGCCGATAGAGGGTTAGACCTATCAGAGCTCTAGAGCCATTCGGGGTTCTTACCACCCGATTACCCATATTCCCCGGCGGAGGGGTCACAACGTAATGTTCCGTTGATCTACACGACAGCGGAAGTCAAGCAACATTAACAGTATATCCCACAGGATTTTTTCGCCGTTGATTCACATATCGGTGAAATACACGTCAACGAAGGTCAGGCATCCCTGACAGCATTTGCTGTCGGCAGTAACTCCAACAGAACCCTGACATGTCCTGACGATACAAACTAGGAGATTGTCATCAAGGAGGATGGATGATGGAATATGTTATACACATCCTCAAATAGATCAAGCTTTAGCCCCACATATCTCTTACACATAAGAGGTACCTCTATAGGATCCAGTCCTTATCCAGGAATTTAATGATAACTCCAACATCAACATCCTGATAGACTCAGATCATACATCAAATCTGGTCATCATTGCCAATCCTCGGTTGAAGCAACAGGGAGCCAGCAATTATCCTCAGCGTGTTGGGCTACAACCCCGTACACATGCATCATACATCTACATCATGTTGCTATCCATAGTACCATGTTCGTCTTATTACGTTTCAAGTGTCTAGGATTCTTTATCCTACCCATGCATCGTCATGCATGAGTATGATAAAGAGGGGCATCTGTAGACACTCGAAATTTTCTGTACTACTGACACTAACATTGCAGGAGGGCAGATTCGTCTTTTATGAGAGAACCCTGAAAGACAATCCACAACCATACCGGATACTACAAGAGGTTCAGCATCAACCCCAGATCGCAATCTGGGAGTAATCGTTCCAATCCTGGAAAACCCCGAGGCATGCAGATCAATATCAGAACACACACCGGTGAAGACCGATTAATCTCGGAGACAACCCTGAGGTATCCAGTCTCAGCCCTAAACATGGGAATAGCCTCCAACCTTGGTGATAGCCCCAAGGAAAGCAATTTCGGCATTAACCCCGGAAATGCTTGTTACAATTGCAACCAGCTTCAATCTCGGCGCTCACAATGAGATACACTGTATCAACCCGGTGATGACATTGGGAAGACAGACACACCTCAAAGATGACAATGATGACTTTCAACCAATTACAGCAGTCCAATCCCAGCGAAGCTGAGCAACATCTGCTTTATCGACCCAACTCGGCAATAACACCGGTAAGGGGCAACATCGCCATCTGACCAACACGATGCCACGCCAAGTCGTCTCAACACATCTACGCAACAACGGCCCACGAGGCTAACCAATCCTGAGTTTCTATTGTGTTGGGTAATGGATAAAAGTTGAAGCTTGAAGACCGGAGGGCACCGTCCCATCTTCAAAGACTTCGTACAAACTCTAATCTCATGCCATCGTACAAACTCTCGACAACGGCGGTCCGAAATAGGTCCTGTATACCTCAAACGGATGCCCGGATTACACTTCAGAAAAACTGAGCAGACATTACAGTGCCCGCGTGCACGTACTTCGAGACGACCCGACCCGACCAAATCGGGCCGACCGACCCGCCTCTGGTACACCTGCGACACCTTTTGCCTATAAATAAGAGGCTTGGGGTGCTGATTTTTAAGAGAAAAAAGATGGGGAAACCTTGTAGAATTCGCTCTACACTTGCCATACAGTGTATTTTTCCACTTTAAACACATGTGAGCTCATGTACAGCCCTCTTTTGTACCTATAAAAGTCAGTGTTTATCTACTCTAAAGATATAGAAGTCTTCTTTGGCAGCCCACTGTAAGCCTTCTCACACACTTTAGAGTCTTTCTCTTCATTTTTGCACACACCCTTCTACACATTGAGAGTCTTGTTGCTTGCTTTTGCCCGGACTTCGGTCCGTGGTATCATTTCAGTCTATATATATATACATATATATATATATATATATATATATATATATTTACATATATATTGACTAACATTACCAAGTTATGCCTCGGTTGAGCCTAGACTTCGGTCTGGAGCGTTTATTTGCTTTTCTATATATATATTTTTATATATATGAACTGTGTATCGGACTTTGTTCGATTGAGCCTAATGTTCGGTTTGGTACGTTTATTGCTTTAATATATATATACTTATATATATTAACTGTGTGTCGGACTTTGTTCGATGAGCCTAAACTTCAGTTTGGTGCGTTTAATTGCTTTCTTATATATATATACTTGTATATATAAACTGTGGTCAAACTCCGTTCGATGAGCCCGGATTTTACATCCGGTGCGTTTAATCGCTATATATATATATATATATATATATATATATATATATATATATATATATATATATATATATATAAAAGCATGTAAACGCACTGGATATAAAATCCAGGCTCACCGAACAGAGTTCGATAGCAGTTCATATATATAAGTATATATATATATATATATATATATATATATATTTACATTTCGTCCCACCTGGAGTTTACTTCGTGGTGGTTGACCATTTTTACAACTTTATCTGCATTTCGTCCTGCCTGGAGTTTCCTCCGCGGCGGTTGATAGTCTTTAACAGCTTTATTTACATTTATGGTCCCCCATGGAGCTACTTCGTGGTAGGTGATCATGTCTGTATATATATATTTACGGCTTTTATATATATACCTGCTTACTGCTTTCATACAAATTGCGGTATCATGTGAGCCTAGAAATCATGTGATCACAGATTCATCCCATTGGATCTAGATTCGGTTCCCGTGATGGATATTTTCAGCTGTAAGCAGCTTGTAAATTATTCTGTGGTGTCTGAATTTCCTCGGATGGTTTCCATACCCACGAGGAAGTTGGCATTATTTTGTACATTATTTTCGTACGGATGCTTCGCATCCGTCAAATAAAATCAACCAAGCCGCGCATTTAATAAAATAGCAATGCAAAAGGCCTCAATTACAATTGAGCGACAGGGTTTGAAAAAACCTCTTTTATAAAACATCACTGCCATATCTTGCTAAAATTGAATTTTTACATAAATTCAAACCCTGCGTATATAGATGTGAACGAGGCCTCGTACCACTTTCAAATAACAACACATTGACTCACACACAAACACACACACACATTCAGATAATAGTTTCTTGAAAAGAGGCGGTCACCGTGGTAACACGGATGTTGGGGGGTGCCTAACACCTTCCCCCCGCATAACCAAGTCCCCGGACCCTAAATGAATCTCGGTTTCACCGACCCGTATAGCAGTGTCGCATCACTAGGTTAATGTGCAAACCTTTTCTCGGTTGTGTTGGTACAACCATTTAAAAAACTAACTGGCAACTCTTAACAGTCCATCGTCGACATTATACATGTCGGACCTTTTTCACTTGTTTTTTCAAACAAATCTCACCTAAAATGAGAACACCAAAGAACAAGTAACGGAAAGGGACATCTAAAAATCCCGACGTCGACAGGGACACCTGTATTTAGGGTGTTAAGCCCTTCGTACGATGTATTGTGCACAAACATCTAAACGCTATGCTTATATGTCCATAGTTAAAAGTATTCTTTCAAATTAAACTTTAACAGTCATAAGACTATAGGGACTCCTCGTACTTAGGGGGATCAACCCTTCGTACAATATATTATGCACAAACATCTAAACGCATTGCGTAAAATAACTCCCCTATAATAGGGTTGTTCATCTCAACTTTTCAACATCTGAATCCGCACCAAAATAATTTGGTTTGGCATAACTTCTCAAGAAACACTTGAATTTCAAGAACATTTTTCAATATTCGTCTAGCTGAATCAAATAGCATATACTTCTACAATAATTCGGGCATCATATATATATATATATATATATATATATATATATATATATATATCTTAAAGAAATCTCAAAAATCTTTTTCTGACGTCATGATACCGCACTGTATTTACAGTCCGTTTGAGACTTCCGTCATTTGGTGATTTTATCATACTGCATCATACCATAGTGGGCTGACGATCCTTAGATCACATCCAACACTAAGTATTACTGCGTTGATGTCTACATCATTTTTATCATCTCTGCACCTGTGACACCCCCAAATCCTGGTACTCCATTTCCTCAAGATTTGGTGTTCACGTAATCAAAACATTCATTTCTAACTACCCAATTATAATAAAATTGAATAAATAAAACCTGTCCATACAGGATTAAATTTAAATAAATCTCCCAGGTTATCTAACCTTTACAAACATTCATTCATTCATGCGGAATAATTAAAATAACATTCATTACAATCTTTAAACAAGTCTGAAAATAAACTATTCAATCTATTACAGGTCTTCAGCATTGTTTCATCTTTCCTTTCCCTTTACTGGTGCTAGGTACATCACCAGTTTCAACCTTAGCTGTAAGAAAGTTTACAGGCAAGAGTGAGCAAACAAATTCCACTTGAAATAATAATAGATAAATCATTTAACTTTACATCATTTGCCAATATTAGGTTTAATAGAACTGAACAATAAAATCTATTACTTTCTGAAAACTGTAATCAATTACTGAGGGTCTAATGACCACAAATCATGTCCACAGTTATAAGTAATCTTTCAACCTAAACTTTAACAGTCATAAGACTGTAAGGACTTCATGTACTTAGGGGGATCAACCCTTCGTACAATGTATTGTGCACAACCATTTCAACGCTAAGCGTAAACCTCTATTAAAAGAGTTGTTCATCTCAGTATTTAGAATACAAGTCCGCACCAAAGTAAGTTTGGTTTGGATAAGCTTTCAAGGAAATTTGGAATTTAACGAACATCAACTAAGGAGTAGTTGAATAAGACCAATAACACTATACTATAGAATAATAGTGATTGAATCAATCATAATAAACTAAAGTCATGCATTAAAAATAATCTAATAGCATACAATTTGAATAACTATAGCATACCTTGCTTGAACAATACTAAGCCAAGGTTAATTAGAATTGAATACTAAACATGCATAGCAATTTATTTATGCATGCTAAACAACAAGTGTAATACAAGAATAATTTGTTCAACATCAAACCAAAGTTTAGACAGCTTGCATCATTATAAGGTAATCGAATTGAAAACAATAATTAGTTCAATAAGATAAAGGATTAGAAATCTTACATCGTCATGAGTAACTAAATACAATGACCTACACAATAATAGACAATCTCGCTCTACGAAAATGTAGAGGTAGCAACTTGCAACAATTGTAATTGAATTTAAAAACAATAATGTACCATATGAATTTAAACTCGCACAATGAAGTTTTGAGTTAGAGAACTTGCCTTGCTCGTAGGCTAAACCGAATCAATTTGAATCACAATATCCTATATACATATGTCATCGTGACATAGTTAGTCATTAACACATAACTAATACATTCATCGTGTAGGTTAAACAATTACTACTCACGTCCACCAAAGGTCCTACACATATCATATGTATTGACAATACACATTAGTTATACTAACATTAGATTATAATAGCTTACTAACAAAATCGCATCTTTTCATGAACATCACTATTTAGCTTTATTACAACTACTTAAGTGATCATGCCATTGCACTATATACACATTAACAACTTGATACAACATCCTATTACATGTCTAACATGTTATCATTAGGTTATACTAATACACAAAGGATTGCACTTGCATCTGTGCATTCCAACGCCTTCCGATGGCCTCCAAATACACAACAGTCCTAAAGATAGCCGTTTTGACCCTTCATAACGATTTCAAATTGACACACTTAAAGAATAAAAGTTATAGGCCTATTCGTCCTCGTTCTGAATCATCTTGAAGCGCATCAATCAGAGTTCGTATGAAAAAGGTATACTCATTTTAGTAAACTACGTCCGGTCAGTTTTTTTTTCAAACTTTTGGCTTGACAGAACCACCCCCCGCCGGGGCGGGGGTTTTTGCACTAGGGGGCCGCCAGGGCGGGAGTCACTACTGCGATTATGCGATTTTAGCTCTAGAACACTACGAAAAGCCAAATTAGGCCTCCAAACTCATTTCTAACAACCATACCAAACTACCCAATGAGTAAATATGTTTACATAAACATAATCTAATACTTTCTAAAGCGTTTCTAGTCATCTAAACAACATAAACATCAAATTTACAACACCCGATTTCAATGTTTTTGGCAAAACTCCATTGTTGACAATATTTAATGAAAATCAACACTGTGATTTTGTTTTTCAATAAAAATAGAAATTTCAAAA
Organism: Panax notoginseng; assembly: GCA_016801055.1. NCBI lineage: Eukaryota > Viridiplantae > Streptophyta > Magnoliopsida > Apiales > Araliaceae > Panax > Panax notoginseng. Next base: position 40,518,392 of record CM029018.1, on the reverse strand, counting down.
CATCATAGTTATGATTATACATACTTTATCAATTTCCATAATCAATTTATCAATTGAACAACTACTTAAACATTAAATTCTATTGTAAACTAAGCCATGTTCATATATATTCATATAAACTCACTCTAATATGGGTTTCTTCACAAATTACATACATACATGAATTAATTGACTATTCCTATATATAACTTATGAAAAACAATTTTTATAACAAATAATTTAACATACAAAACCATATACCACACACAATTTATCCTTCACAAAAAATTTTCAGAGAATTTTTGGAAGAGAAGACAACTAAAACTTTTGAAAAATAAAAGGGTTTAGATAATACCTTGTATCCTAGAAGATGATAACTTTGTTTAAGAAGATGACAACAAGACTTCTTTTTCCTCAATTCTTGTCACAATTTCTCTAGGATTATCTCAATTTTTCTCTGTATTCTTCTTCTTCTCCTCTCTTCTTCTTCTGAGTCTTTCTCCTAACTTACGTACTAACAAAAAGATATAACGCATACTAATAATAATATAGGTATTAAGTATATAATATTAATATATGTATAACTGACATCAGTTATCTAACTTTTTAAAAATCAAAAGCCCTAAGGCTTGTTTGGCTAACATAATAAAAATAACTCATTAACTCTTACACCTTGTTTGGTAAACCTAATTAAAATAAATCAATTAATCCTTATACCTTGATTGGTAAAACACCATTAAATTAAAGACTTAATATGCATTAAAACTTGTTTGGCCAAAACTAAATTAAAGTCCTTTAATTTATTTTAATAACTCCTTTATAGCAAGGTTATTAGTCACACTTTATTTAATTAAATAAATAAAACATTAATCCATTAAATTACTTTAATCACATAAATAATTATAATTTCTTTTACAATTATAACTTCATTTAATCAACTAATATTTTAAACTACAATTTCTCATTTAAAATATTATTATTTATTTAAAATCATTATAAGCTCTCTAGCTTATTAAATTAATAATTATTATAAAATCTCATAACAACTAATTTATTTAGCTCCTTAATTAATTACACAACAAATAATTAATTAAATCACATCAATTCAAATTGTCATATAATTAAATAAATATTTAATATTGCCAAAAAATATTTAATATTTACTATTTAATCATTTATCTGATTATTTATTCAACAAATAATTAAATACACCACATCACTCAAATTGAACAATTAATTATTCAATCAATAAACCTATCCATTAAATATTTATATAAATCAATAAATATTTATTATAACACTTTAAAATTATAGAATGTTACATCATTCACTCCTTACAAGGATTCTGTCCTCAGAATCACAATTCAAACAAATCATTCGTTACATTTTTTCCTACTTACAAAGATTCTGTCCCCAGAATCGAAGACACGGATTAAACAAATAACTCAGGGTAATCTTTCATCATTTTCTCTTCGAGTTCCCACGTAGCTTCTTCAGCGTTGTGGTTCCTCCATATCACCTTCACAGAAGGTATCACTTTATTCCTGAGCACTTGTTCTTTCCTGTCAACTATCTGAATAGGAACCTCTTCATAAGATAAATCTTTCTCGAACTGCAACGGTTCATACTCGATCACATGCTTGTAGTCGGGTTTGTATGGTCGTAACACCAAAATGTGAAAAACATTATGAATGTTTTCCAACTCTGGAGGTAGAGCTACCTCGTAAGCCACTTCTCCCACTCTTCGCAGCACTTCAAATGGTCCAATAAACCTCGGGCTTATTTTTCCCTTCTTACCAAAACGAATTTTTCCATTCCAGGGAGAAACGTTTAGGAATACAAAAGTTCCTACGTCAAATGCACGATCTTGTCTATGTTGATCAGCATACTTTTTCTATCTGTCTTGAGCTGCTACCAACCTTGTTTTGATGAGTTTGATAACTTCAGCAATTTGTTGTACCAGTTCTGGTCCTAACAGTTGGCGTTCACCGACTTCATCCCAGCATAGTGGAGTTCTGCACTTTCTGCCGTGCAATGCTTCGTAAGGTGGCATGCCGATGCTAGCGTGATAACTGTTGTTGTAAGCAAATTCCACCAATGGTAGTTGATCTTCCCAGCTTCCTTTAAAATCCATGACGCATGCTCTCAGCATATCCTCAAATGTCTGAATCGTTCTTTCGCTTTGGCCATCTGTTTGTGGATGATAAGTCGTACTCATTCGCAATTGAGTCCCCATGCATTCTTGTAGTCTCTTCTAGAAATTCGATGTAAACCGCGGATCTCTATCAGACACTATTGATACTGGCACCCCATGTCTCGAAACGATTTCCTTAATGTACAATCTTACCAACTGATCAAGACTAAACCTAATCTTTATTGGTAAAAAGTGCGCTGACTTCGTCAGTCTGTCCACTATCACCCAAATCGTATCGCATCCTCTCTGAGTAGTTGGAAGACCCACCACAAAATCCATCGTGATGTGTTCCCACTTCCATTCTGGTATTTCTAACGGTTGAAGTAACTCGCTGGGTCTTTGATGTTCGGCCTTTACTCTCTGACATGTTAAGCACTTCCCTACACATTCTGCGACGTCCCTTTTCATATTTGGCCACCAAAAATGTCGGTGCAAATCTTGATACATTTTCGTGCTCCCTGGATGAATTGAATATTTTGAGCTATGAGCTTCGATCAAAATTTCTTCTTTCAGTTTTGGTGCTGCTGGAACCCAGATCCTTCCCTCAAACCGTAGTAACCCTTCGGTGTCGATCTTGTATTTTACATCATCGCCTTCAATCAAATTCTCTTTGACTTTCGCACACTCTTCGTCTTGTAGTTGGGCACTCTTCACTTTGTCCATTAAAGTTGGACCAGCTTCTATCTGAAATAATTGTTCGTCAGATTCCTTTGGAAATTTGATCTCCAACTCCAGTTTTGCCATTGCTGAAATGAGCTCCTCCTGAGTTGTAATCAGCATCAACTTCTCCCTACCTTTCCTGCTTAATGCATCAGCTACCACATTCGCTTTTCCTGGATGATAAAAGATCTCACAATCGTAATCTTTTATCAGTTCCATCCACCTTCTCTGACGCAGGTTCAAATCTTTCTGAGTGAAAATATACTTCAGACTTTTGTGGTCTGTGTAGATCTCACATTTCTCTCCATAAAGATAGTGTCTCCATATCTTCAGAGCAAACACAACTGCAGCCAATTCCAAATCATGAGTCGGATACCCTTTCTCATAATCTTTCAATTGTCTTGATGCATACGCAATAACTTTGCCATTCTGCATAAGAACACAACCCAACCCTTTGTGTGAGGCATCACTATACACCACAAAATTTCCTGTATCGTCTGGTAACGTCAACACAGGTGCTACACTTAGCTTCTTCTTCAAATCTTGAAAACTTTCTTCACATTTCTCCGTCCACACGAATTTTACAGCTTTCCTTGTCAAATTTGTTAACGGAGTGGCTATCTTAGAAAAATCTTGAATAAATCTTCTATAATAACCAGCCAATCCCAAGAAACTCCTCACTTCTGACGGTGTTCTTGGTTGTTCCCAATTGATTACAGCTTCCACTTTCGATGGATCCACTGAAATCCCTTCCTTGTCAATAACATGGCCCAAAAATTGTACACGATCGAGCCAAAATTCGCATTCAGAGAATTTCGCGTACAGCTTTTCCTTTCTTAGTGTCTCCAATGTCAAACATAAGTGTTCCACGTGTTCTTCTTGAGTTTTGGAATACACTAGAATGTCGTCGATGAATACCACTACAAACTTGTCTAAGAATGGTTTAAACACCCTGTTCATCAAATCCATGAACGCAGCAGGTGCATTGGTTAAACCAAAGGACATCACCAGAAACTCGTAATGTCCATACCGAGTTCTGAATGCCGTTCGTGGTATATCCTCCTTCCTCACTTTCAACTGGTGATACCCACTTCTCAAATCAATTTTTGAAAAGTATTTAGCACCCTTCAACTGGTCAAACAAGTCATCTATTCTTGGCAACGGGTATATGTTTTTAATAGTGACTTTGTTTAACTCCCTATAATCAATGCAAAGACGCATTGAGCCGTCTTTCTTCTTCACGAATAAAACTGGCGCTCCCCACGGCGATACACTTGGTTGAATATATTTCTTTTCTAGCAGTTCTTGCAACTGTACCATCAGTTCCTTCATTTCTACTGGAGCCATTCTGTACGGAGCCTTTGATATCGGTGCTGTTCTCGGCACTAAGTCGATCACGAATTCAATTTCTCTGTCCAGCGGAAGTCCTGGCAAATCTTCTGGAAACACGTCTTCGAATTCTCTCACTATCGGTATTTCTTCTAATTTCACACCTTTCTTCTGAGTATCGACTATGTAAGCTAAATAGCCCACACAACCTTGACTCAACAACTTCTTGGCCTGCATAGTCGTCAGACATTTCATTTATCTTGGCGACTTGCTACCATAAAATACTACCTTTGACGGAGTCATAAGGTTTACACACTTCTTTTGGCAGTCAATTACTGCTCCATAATTGAACAACCAATCCATTCCCAAAATTACATCAAATTTCCCGAGTCTAATCGGAATCAAATCTACTAACAAGATATTCCCCTTAATGTTCACCCTACAGTTCTTGTAAACGAACCTAACAGGGATTATTTCCTTATTCGCAATTTCTATGTTCAAAGGAAAATTCAGTTCTTCTCTAGGCAATTCTAACCTCTTAGCAAATTCATCAGATATAAACGAGCAAGTAGCACCCGAATCAAATAATACATATGCATCAATATCACTGATTGGGATAATACCTGACACCACATCCTTTGATTGCACAGCATCTTGTACAGTCATGTTGAAGGTTCTGGCTGTGGGTTTGTTTGATGCTGCAGGTCCTGTAATAGCCCACGTACCTCCATTGGTACCTCCTCCATTGTTTCTGGTTGTCACTCCCTCCTTTTTCGTAGGACATTCACGAGCAATGTGATCCTTAGATCCGCACGTGAAGCACACATTCTTCTTTGATTGAGTGCAATTTGGGGCGATGTGACCATCCTGGCCACATTTGTAGCAAACTCGTTTCCCCATCAAACACGCTCCCTTGTGAAACTTCTCACATGTCGCATATGCTTCAAACTTCTTATTCTGCTGGTTACCCTCCTGGTTTCTAGTACCCATACTTCAATTCCACTTTCTCTTCAAGTTGTTGTTGTTGTTGTTGTTGTTTCCACCGCTACCACCTCCACTCTTCATCTCATTTTCATTCTTCTTCTTCTTTTGTTCCTGGTTGAATTTTGTTACCGCCTCGCCTCCACCTTCGGCGAGTACTGCTTTCTCCATTACTGCTACAAATGTCTTCAACTGGAACAGGGAAACCCTACTGTACAGCCAGGGCTTCAGTCCCTGTTCAAACCTCTTCACCTTGCGTTCGTCTGTGCTAACCTGATATGGCGCAAACCTCGCCAATTCGTTGAATTTTGCGGCATACTCGGATACCGACATCGTCCCTTGCTTCAGCTCCAGAAACTGTACTTCCAGCTAACTCTTTAAACTCTCCGGGAAATAGGTCTCGAAGAACAACTCCTTAAACCTATCCCAGGTCATCACTCCTGGCCCTTCGCGAGTTTTATTGGCCTGCCACCAATAACTAGCTTCTGCTTTCAACATGAAAGTTGCGAAAGCCGTCTTCTGGTCATCCCCAACCCTAGCGACATCAAACACCTTCTCTATCTCCATAATCCAGGTTTGAGCTTCAACTGGATTCATGGACCCACGGAATTCAGGTGGTCCAACCGCCTTAAACTCCTTAAACGTTGTACCATGGTTTTGAGGTTGATTCTGCAACGCTCCTGTCAGTAGTGTCACTAGTTGTTGAACGGGATTCGCATCAACATTGTCGTTAGCTTCTTCGGTGGTTCTCTGTCGTGTTGGTTGACATCTGGGAGGCATTTTTTGTTTAAAATAAAACATCTATTAGACCATTACTCAACTTCTTTAAGTATTTCTAATTAACATGCCTCTACAAAAGAAATAACCACATAGCACATAACACTTTGAATAAAATAATAACTTTTATTTATTCATAAACTTTTTGAAAACATAACACAATAGCATCTCTGCTATCTACATCCTTTCCTGAACTACAAAAGTTTTAGGACAACACCATTATTATCATATCCCATGGTTACTTAACACTAGGGATTTACACATTATTTAATACATATTACGTGCATTACAGGCACACTTTCTATGATGATCTATTAAGATACTTCTTAGCCCTATCACGTTCTTCCTCCATGACTCGAAACATCGTTCTTCGATCTAACACAAATGATGGCAGCGTCTCGAACTGAATCAGATATCCCATAACTCGATCTTGAGCTCGATTAATTGCGGTGTCGAATACTTTGACCATTTCTTCCATCTTCATCCTTTTTGCCTATGAGCTCCTTACTGCTCTTCCAGTTCGTTGATAAGCTTCCTCGTATACATCTTCAGCTCTTGCCCTCTTAGCTGCTTCTTCTCTCAGCCTGCTCTTCAGTTCAGCAACCATCTCGATCAATTGTTCCTTCTCTCCTTCAGTCTGTGTTAGTTTCTCCTCGGCGTTTGTCAGTCGTTCATCACGATCCTGGATCTCGCCGTCTTTTTGTGTAATTGTAGTCTGTTGTTCAGCTACTATCTCCTGCAACTCCTCCACTGTATCTTGTAGTTCCACGTTAAGGTCGTGCACTTCATCATATACACGGCCAGCTATCGAGTTAAGCGGAATCCTTTCCTCCTCATCCTCGTCATCCTCATCCTCCTGCGGTAACTCAATGGGATCCTCCTCGTCTGTCTCCACATCATCATCCTCATCCTCAACTACTGTGACCAACGGGGCTGACTCCCGTGGCAATAGTTGTTCCCAAACTACCTGAACATCGCGAGGTTCCTCCTCTATAGGCATTTGAGGTCCCTCCTCCCTAGCCTGACTGGACTCTCCAACATTAGTCATCCTGACAACAAAGGTTTAAAGTTTTAATTAATAATCATTACTACTCGACACTCACGAGTACATAAACATAAACACATAAGCACATAAGTGTTTTATTACTTCTTTCTTAAAACTCGATAAGAGTTAACTCCACAATCTTTTCAAAAGGTTACTTCCTAAGGCTTTTCTCCCACCTAAGGTTCATAACCTAAAGCTTTGATACCAACCTGTGACACCCCCAAATCTTGGTACTCCATTTCCTCAAGATTTGGTGTTCACGTAATCAAAACATTCATTTCTAACTACCCAATTATAATAAAATTGAAAAAAAAAAACCCTGCCCATACAGGATTAAATTTAAATAAATCTCCCAGGTTATCTAACCTTTACAAACATTCATTCATTCATGCGGAATAATTAAAATAACATTCATTACAATCTTTAAACAAGTCTGAAAATAAACTATTCAATCTATTACAGGTCTTCAGCATTGTTTCATCTTTCCTTTCCCTTTACTGGTGCTAGGTACATCACCAGTTTCAACCTTAGCTGTAAGAAAGTTTACAGGCAAGAGTGAGCAAACAAAGCCCACTTGAAATAATAATAGATAAATCATTTAACTTTACATCATTTGCCAATATTAGGTTTAATAGAACTGAACAATAAAATCTATTACTTTCTGAAAACTTTAATCAATTACTGAGGGTCTAATGACCACGAATCATGTCCACAGTTATAAGTAATCTTTCAACCTAAACTTTAACAGTCATAAGACTGTAAGGACTTCATGTACTTAGGGGGATCAACCCTTCGTACAATGTATTGTGCACAACCATTTCAACGCTAAGCGTAAACCTCTATTAAAAGAGTTGTTCATCTCAGTATTTAGAATACAAGTCCGCACCAAAGTAAGTTTGGTTTGGATAAACTTTCAAGGAAATTTGGAATTTAACGAACATCAACTAAGGAGTAGTTGAATAAGACCAATAACACTATACTATAGAATAATAGTGATTGAATCAATCATAGTAAACTAAAGTCATGCATTAGAAATAATCTAATAGCATACAATAGCATACCTTGCTTGAACAATACTAAGCCACGGTTAATTAGAATTGAATACTAAACATGCATAGCAATTTATTTATGCATGCTAAACAACAAGTGTAATACAAGAATAATTTGTTCAACATCAAACCAAAGTTTAGACAGCTTGCATCATTATAAGGTAATCGAATTGAAAACAGTAATTAGTTCAACAAGATAAAGGATTAGAAATCTTACATCGTCATGAGTAACTAAATACAATGACCTACTCAATAATAGACAATCTCGCTCTACGAAAATGTAGAGGTAGCAACTTGCAACAATTATAATTGAATTTGAAAACAATAATGTACCAAATGAATTTAAACTCGCACAATGAAGTTTTGAGTTAGAGAACTTGCCTTGTTCGTAGGCTAAACCGAATCAATTTGAATCACAATATCCTATATACATATGTCATCGTGACATAGTTAGTCATTAACACATAACTAATACATTCATCGTGTAGGTTAAACAATCACTACTCATGTTCACCAAAGGTCCTACACATATCATATGTATTGACAATACACATTAGTTATACTAACATTAGATTCGTATAGCTTACTAACAAAATCACATCTTTTCATGAACATCACTATTTAGCTTTATTACAACTACTTAAGTGATCATGCCATTGCACTATATACACATTAATAACTTGATACAACATCCTATTACATGTCTAACATGTTATCATTAGGTTATACTAATACACAAAGGATTGCACTTGCATCTGTGAATTCCAACGCCTTCCGATGGCCTACAAATACACAATAGTCCTAAAGATAGTCATTTTGACCCTTCATAACGATTTCAAATTGAAACACTTAAAGAATAAAAGTTATATGCCTATTCGTTCTCGTTCCGAATCATCTTGAATCGCATCCATTAGAGTTCGTATGAAAACGTTATACTCATTTTAGTAAACTACGTCCGGTCAGTTTTTTTTTCAAAATTTTGGCTTGACAGAACACCCCCCCCCCCCCCGCCGGGGCGGGGGTTTTTGCACTAGGGGGCCGCCAGGGCGGGGGTCACTGCTGTGATTATGCGATTTTAGCTCTAGAACACTACAAAAAGCCAAATTAGGCCTCCAAACTCCTTTCTAACAACCATACCAAACTACCCAATGAGTAAATAGGTTTACATAAACATAATCTAATACTTTCTAAAGCGTTTCTAGTCATCTAAACAACATAAACATCAAATTTACAACACCCGATTTCAATGTTTTTGGCAAAACTCCATTGTTGACAATTTTTAATGAAAATCAACACTGTGATTTTGTTTTTCAATAAAAACAGAAATTTCAAAACATCATAGTTATGATTATACATACTTTATCAATTTCCATAATCAATTTATCAATTGAACAACTACTTAAACATTAATTTCTATTGTAAACTAAGCCATGTTCATATATATTCATATAAACTCACTGTAATATGGGTTTCTTCACAAATTACATACATACATGAATTAATTGACTATTCCTATATATAACTTATGAAAAACAATTTTTATAACAAATAATTTAACATACAAAACCATATACCACACACAATTTATCCTTCACAAAAATTTTTCAGAGAATTTTTGGAAGAGAAGACAACTAAAACTTTTGAAAAATAAAAGTGTTTAGATAATACCTTGTATCCTAGAAGATGATAACTTTGTTTAAGAAGATGACAACAAGACTTCTTTTCCCTCAATTCTTGTCACAATTTCTCTAGGATTATCTCAATTTTTCTATGTATTCTTCTTCTTCTCCTCTCTTCTTCTTCTGAGTCTTTCTCCTAACTCTATTCTAACTTACGTACTAACAAAAAGATATAACGCATACTAATAATAATATAGGTATTAAGTATATAATATTAATATATGTATAACTGACATCAGTTATCTAACTTTTTAAAAATAAAAAGCCCTAAGGCTTGTTTGGCTAACATAATAAAAATAACTCATTAACTCTTACACCTTGTTTGGTAAACCTAATTAAAATAAATCAATTAATCCTTATACCTTGATTGGTAAAACACCATTAAATTAAAGACTTAATATGCATTAAAACTTGTTTGACCAAAACTAAATTAAAGTCCTTTAATTTATTTTAATAACTCCTCTATAGCAAGGTTATTAGTCACACTTTATTTAATTAAATAAATAAAACATTAATCCATTAAATTACTTTAATCACATAAATAATTATAATTTCTTTTACAATTATAACTTCATTTAATCAACTAATATTTTAAACTACAATTTCTCATTTAAAATATTATTATTTATTTAAAATCATTATAAGCTCTCTAGCTTATTAAATTAATAATTATTATAAAATCTAATAACAACTAATTTATTTAGCTCCTTAATTAATTACACAACAAATAATTAATTAAATCACATCAATTCAAATTGTCATATAATTAAATAAATATTTAATATTGCCAAAAAATATTTAATATTTACTATTTAATCATTTATCTGATTATTTATTCAACAAATAATTAAATACACCACATCACTCAAATTGAACAATTAATTATTCAATCAATAAACCTATCCATTAAATATTTATATAAATCAATAAATATTTATTATAAAACTTTAAAATTATAGAATGTTACATCATTCCCTCCTTACAAGGATTCTGTCCTCAGAATCACAATTCAAACAAATCATTCGTTACAGCACCAGGTTCCATGATGCATTGATGATATAAAAAATATATTTTGATATATTTCAAATCATTTTTGTCTAGCCGAAGCAATTAGAATAGACATACGAAAAACGGTATTATTTTTAAACTCATTGGTTTCATCACCTGATCTAATATTTTTCAAGAAAATAGAAGTGCAAATATCAGCACGAAGTCAATAAATTTCGAAAGTCTAGTAGATTTAGAATATCCAGGTATCCATCAACTTCAATCTTTACTCCATTACTTTATTACTTAACCAATTCTTTTTATTTCTAGCACCACCAATACTTTTATACTAAATATTCTCGTATTTCACCTTACAATCTTCCTATACGCCCAATATAATTCATCGAACTTAATACACATTGGAAGTTCAGGAACTTACCACAATAATATGAGTTTAAGAACTTATCCTAGTCAGACTATAGGCGTCCATTCGCTGAGGGGTTCAAAACATACCATATTATTATAAGTCACAAACTTACCATATGCATTAGTTTTAAGAACTCACACCTAACCCTAATAATATCTAACTAATCTTAATAGTTTCTAACTATCAAATATACACATGGGAAAAGAATCACCTTTTCGCCACATATACATTGATAGCGCGACACCAACATTCCAATGATTATCAATGTGATAAACTGAGTGCAAGCACAAAACCCTCGCCCATACAACGGTTTGTACAACTCAACTACTACATGAGTCCTCAATTAAAATCTCACCTAACTTTATCTTGCTTATAACTTGTTCTTTGCTCGATACGAATTTCTCGTATCACATTATCTATAACTCCTCATGAGTTTATCTTATACTATTTCATAGTACATCATCTTCATAGCATCAAGCTATAATTATTCAAACATTACAGACCATCTTCCTTTTATAACTTAAACAGATCACGTCGTGATCTTATTCTATAATCATCTTCCTTAAAATTCTTTTCTTAACTAGTGATCGTTTTGTTTTACGATCCTCTTTCTTTCTTTTTTCATCATTTATAGTTTCATTTCTGCTTTTAATCTTACAGACTTTGACTATTCATCATTATTCGTTATCTTTGCTATTGGAATTAGAAAACTCTCATTTATTATCTTTATGTATCTTCAAGATTCATCTTTGAATTTTCTTGTTTACATAATAATTCTTCCCTTAAGAATTTTTAACTTCATTTACATTGCTCAACATTTCATTCGAGTTCCACATTTTCATCATATGTATCCATTTTCTATACTTGGTACACATCGAGTCTATAATAGTTTCAATATGGTACGCTGAGTGGTTTCCCACAAACAACCAACAAACTAGGTTCCGAGTTACTAGTTCATATATACCTCCGCTCTATGAAGGAATCGTTTAGCCCAGATACCATACATCAACTATTAAAGAATACGATTGTACCATACTTAGATATAACTTTCTATTCTTAACTTCTTTATCATTCTCTTTTTATAGACCTTGTCTATTTATTATCACCTTACATCCTTATTATTAGAGTAGGGTAACCCCACATTCATATTCCTTATAACTCTGCGAGATTCTGCTTTGAATCCTCTTGTGCATGTTTTAATCTCTTCTTTATAAATTTCATAAATTACTTCTTATTATTCAAACTCTATTTGAGCTTATTCGTTCATTATCTTCACATCTCTTCTCTAAGGTTATAGCCTAAGGTACTCTTACCTAAGGTTTCTAACCTATCAACTTTGATACCAACTGTAACGATCCCAAAATTCATACAATTCAACTATCGACTTCGGTCGTTAACAATACATTCAACCTCTAATTTTACATCATTAAACGATAATACAACCACTAAAATTTATGGAATAATTAAATTTTCTATTACAAACTATTGTCGTTCCCAAAACTTTCAACCTTTACATCTAACTGTCTCAGAATCATTTTAATACTACAAGAGTTTACATCGCAAAATAATATTACAATTCAACATTAATTCATTATTTGGAACCTTAAACATGGTTCAAATATTAATAACTCAACCAAAGTATATAAATCTTCAAGTATAACATCTGATTCATATCTTTCAAGTAGCACATAACATTACCTTAAATCTTTAACTTGCAAAAGTAGTTATTTGCAAGGTTGAGTTCGACAGCCCAGCAAAATCAAAGAGTTTTCATGCATCACATAGCACATAATAACATACTTGATATACATCTCATAAACATTGGACTAACATAACATATATGTTGTAGTTCATATAACAAGTATAAAGATTGAGTTCCTTACTCAATCAACATTCATTACTCAATCAACGTAGTCATAAATTGACTTTAACATTTCATACTTTCAACATTAATATAACACACCATGCTATTTATAATAAAGATTTCAAACAGTTCATCATCAAATTCACATAGCAAATAAGAACCTATTTTTAAAAGTTATTGGACACCCATTTCGGATAAGATAGACAGTCCAAAACAGTGTTCAAAAAGGGGCGTTTAAAACTGTTTTTCAATCTTTCCCAGCTTTACCCTCTCTCGCTAAAATAGTCATAACTTTTTTGTTTCAAAACATTTTTGAGCAATTCTTGAGCCCACGTGAAGCTAACTTCCGGGACTACAACTTTTATTCTTTGACCTTTCCCAAATTCTAAACACAGAATTCCAGAAACTTAGTTCAAGGTGACTACCCCGAGTTGGTTAGACAATTTTGACGCGACTATTTTGAATGGTCATAACTCTTTGCTCCAAAGTCAGAATTAGTGCGTTCCGGAGTCTATGAAAAGCTTATTCAGTGTACTATAATATACCAAAAGCTTAGAATTTTCTAAACACTATAGCTAATCCCGAATTTTCGTTTTTAGATCAGCAGTCCACTAGTTTTTCGGACTTCTCGTTTTGATATCCAAAACTCGCCTCGACTCGTTCCGACTCGTCCAAGGTCTTGGCTCCATATCTCTAAGTACAATTATTAGAACGCATTTACAATAATAAATTCCAAGACAAAATAAACATTGTAAACTAACTACTTTACTAACAAAACTAACTAAACTTCCAAAATTTAAACTTTAACTAACAAACTAAATATGATATTTAAAATAATAACATTACTAAAGATTTAATAAGAAACATACCAAAAAATTCAAGTTTCACAAACTGAATACGCACTTCAATGACAAAATTTAACTAAGGAGGTATTTATAAAAAGTCCGCCCATAACAAAGCCTTTCTCAAAATTGGAGGCCTTATTGTTGGAGAATGAAACAAAGGATCAAGCCCTTCTATTTATAGGTTTAGCAAAGGGTAAATTTCTCAATTTAGTTGATGTGGGACTTGGTTTATATTAATTCTAATTTGTTTATACTAATTTTTCCTATTTTCAACATGCTAAGTGCATTCATTCATCACGAATTCATTTCTTAACCAATTCGATACGTTCAAGTTGCGTTGTTTTCGTTTTATAGAGGAGAACAACAATCATCCATCAATTTAAAGTTTTCATCACGAATTCATCATCAACTTTAGTCCCAAAGTACACCAAAACACACATTAAAATCAATACCCAAATTCCTTTTCTTTAGTATAAATACATGAATTTGATCTCTGAAAATTTTGTTTCTAGATGACCATTATCAAATTATAAATATCTAATAACATATATAACATCATAACCCACAAATTCATTCACCAAAACTTCAATTTTAAAAGAAACCCAGGAACACATAAACTAGAAATATAAACTAGATTATGTACCTTCAATTCCTTAAGAAATAAAATTAACCTTATCAGTAAAATTATAATTTCTATTCAACCGTTATAATCATAACATTATTTAACAAATTTTCACTCCTCTAATTTAATTATTTAATTAAATTAGAATATCACAATTATACTCGCGTAATAAAATACGTATAAATTCCATCTATTTTATCACACTTAAATAAACTATCTCATAATAATTTTCATCAAATATTTATTTAATACCATGAATATTCATTTTATTCCATAAAGTTTCCAACTAAAATATTTAATTTACTTAATAAATATTTTATTGGTATTATACTAACATTTATATTTTCATGCAATATATTACATTCTCACTTTATTAAATTCATTATACTTGTATTAATTCACAATTTTAATTAAGTGAATTATTCACACTATTTATGAAACTTAACTCATAATAATTTTCATTGCTAATAAGGCATAACAATTAAAATTATATTATCTTATAATATAATTTCAACTTAATTAAATTAACTAATATTATTTAATTTCTTTAATAGTTTAATTAACTATTAAATCTCATTTTCTCCAACATATGAATATATAATTCTCTTCACACCAAATCACATAATTCAAAATATATACACCTCATAATAAGAATTTTAATTATTAAATTCTTATTTTAATAACATATGAAAATTCGAGTTGTCACATCCTTCCCTCCTTATAAGGATTCCGTCCTCGGAATCAAAGAAACCTCCCTTACTCGATTTTCACCAAATCTCTTTTTAAAATTTACTCGGGATATTACACCGATCATACAAAGCGTCATACATCTCAGCTGATATAGAGTTTGGTGAAAACTCTACAGGATCATCTTCCTCATAATCCTCCTCAATCTCCTCAAAACTATCTTCCTCGGGATCGGTCACAGGCTAATCCTCCTAGTTCAACTGTTCATGCACTACGTGAATGTCCCGGGGTTCGTTATCTCTAGATATTTGAGGTATCACTTTCCTAGCTGGACTGGATCCTCCTTCGTTAGACATCCTGTCAACAAAATATTTTAAGTTTTACTTAACATTTTTAATACTCGCGAGCACATAAGTTATTAACACATATCACATAATGTCTTTTATTGTTTAGCTTCAATGGATACCTTAATTCATTCCTTAAAACCCGATAAGAGTTAGACACCACTATGTTTTTTGTCTCCTTAAAGGTTACTTCCTAAGGTTTTCCCCACCTAAGATTCATAACCTAAAGCTTTGATACCAACATGTGACACCCCCAAATCTGGGTACTTTATTCCCACAGAATTTGGTGCTCACTATCAAATAATTACATCTAACTACCCATAAATAAGGATAAAAAAACATCAATTATTTTAAATAATAATCTTTCCCATTAAAGGGTTATATCATCTCATAAACAATCCCAGATAAACTAACCTTAAATTATTACATAAGTTTGCAGAATACATCATAAATTAAAACAAGTCTTATAACATAATTCGTTTAAATAAATTCTCATAAATCTTCAACACTTGGACATCTTGCCCTTTCCTTTGCTAGTAGATGGCTCATCAACTCTTTTAACTTTAGCTGCAGTGTTAATTGTAAGAGTGAGCAAACAATTGCTCACATATATAAAGAGTAGTAATGATAACAACATGAGAGTTAATAAATGAATGATGAACAATAATGAACTTGTTCTATGAATCAAAAATAGAAAACAAGTTCGAACTTTAATGAGTGAGGATTTTAAGACCACGAACTATATTCCCGGTGATTAGGTATTACTACCCCAACCTTAACAATCATTTAGACTATACAGACCCTACTTAACGTACTTAGGGGGATCAGGCCTTTGTATCATGTATTGTGTACAAACATCTAAACGTTATACCTATAAAATCTCCTATGTTAGGGTTGTTCGTCTCAGTTTGGATTCAGAATTTCCGCACTAAAGAAAGTTTAGTTTAGAATTAGCTTATCAGTGGTTCTAAAATTTTAGAACACTATTTCATAATAGATTAGTTTAATCAATAAGAGTTTGCTTGCTACTTGAAAGTTTAATACAACAATATAGAATTGAACAAGGTTATCAAGATCAAAGATCGAATAACAATAGTATATAATTGAGTAAACATGATATACATGCAAAGTGCTATATTCAAAAGAGTTAGAACAATCTCCTTTGAATCAATGTATTAGAACAATATATACTTTGAATAATATTAAGGAAAGTGAAATTTGCTCGATGTAACGAATTAGGTTACAAGAGCTTGAACAATCATACATAAGATAGATTAGTCTTGCTCAACTTTAATATAGAATTTAGAAACTTGTACAAGGATAATTTAGGAATAGAAAGCTTGCATTCTTATGAAGAGAATGAAGTGGGGAAACTTGCTCAATAAAAGTTTAGGATAAGAAACTTGCCTTGTATGTAAGCTACATTTGACAACCCAAAAATTTATAAAATCTTTAATGATTAGAACAAAGGTTAAAGAATAAAACCTAAAAGAGAATTTGAGGATTTATTTAAAATTTTTAAGAAGAACCTATATGGTTTCTTAATTGAATAAGAATAAAGAAATATGGGTTACAAAATTTTAAAACCCTAGAAATGAATTGATATATATTTGAATGAATATCAAGAATAAGGTATTATGATACCTGTAGAATTTGATGTGAATTGAATAGTGTAAGAAATTTATATTAATACAGGTAGAATTTTATTAACGAAATAAGATTTCACAAGAAGAAAAGCTATGAGGTTAAATGAAGATGAGTATATGTATAAAAATATGTATATACTTAGTAATGTGCTATATATATTTTAGCAAGATGAATAATGAATTAAGCTAATGATATAAGGATCAAGATAAAACTATGTTAGTAATTAACATAGCTTAAATGTGGGCCTTGATTGGCAAATAAGAAGATAAATAAGTTTAAATTTATTAGCTAATATGATTAGTAATAAAAATGTCATAAGATAAACTCAAAATTTGAGTTAGAGATAGAATTTTGAAGTACGGACTGCTCGGTTGCGTCCGGAACATCAAGTTTAGTCAGAATGGACAATTAACACAAAATGTGTAAGGGCTGACTTTTTGGTCATAGTCAACAGTTGACTTTTTTATGCAGAAAATTCAAAATTACTGTGAGAAGTGAAATATGTTATGATTATGTGAATTATATGTGTGATTAGATAAATATACATTATATAATGTGTATACATTTATTTTGTATGTAATAGTGAATTAAGAATTAAGTTATGTAACCTAATATATATATTAGGTGTGTTAATTAAATAACCTAAGAGGTTATAATATGGTAGAATATTAGTATATAAAATATATACTAATTCTAAGAGATTTATTTTATACATCTCAATTAATTAATTTTATAACCTAATTATAGCAAGTCTAATTGGGTTAAAAAATTAAGTGTACATGAGCAAAGATTTAAATTATAATTGAGAAAATAAAAACCCTAATTAAATAATTAGGGAATGATAATATTAAGAGTATTGGAATATGTTATTGGTTGTAGGCCAAACATTGTTAATTTGAAAGCCCAAATGAATTATTGGGTGGCCCAATTTCTAGCCAAGTGTGAGAGGATTTTTTGGACATTTAGTAAATCAAATAAAGCATAAAGGAAAGCCAAAATTGGGACAATATAAGGCCAAGTGGCCGGAGAGAAGAGAAGGAGAGAAAGGGAGATGAATGTGATGATTGTTTGCTTTAGTTGGTGAGCAAATCCTAACAACTCCTTCCATGTGCCATTTTTTTATTTATCCAACATCTTTGTTCATGCTTGTAAGTAATCTCTTGGTAATTAAGAAAGAGAAAGAATTAGTGGGAGCAATTGAGGGGCACATGGCCAGATGGTATGTGGAAGAGAAAAAGAGGAGGAGTGAGATAGTTATATATATCTATATCTAATCTATCTTATTTTGTTTCTCTTTCATCTCTTTTATTTTTCTAGCTAAATGAACTAAATAGAGAGAGAGAGAAGAGAGGAAAATTTGGCAGCCTTGAGTAGTAGAAGGGAGGGAGTTTGATTTTTCATATCAACACTTCATCTCATATGTTTGGAGGAGAAGATTTTGAACAAAGGTATTAACCTTTTGTTTATTTAATTTTTGATTATTCTAAATCAAACCTTAAATATATATTTCTAAACTCAAAAACCATGTATATACATGTTAATGAGTGTTTCATGTTTAGATTTACCCATATTGGGTGTTGATTTAGTTGGAACTCGAAAATAAAGAAAAGTGATTTTTCTAGTTTATAAACCCTAAAATTTCTATGTACTTTGGATTTCCACCGTGTTTGATCTATACCTTCTTTTTGCGATCCATAAAAGAGAGATGCTAGATATGTAAGTTAACTACTGAACTCAAGTGGTAGAACTCAAAAATGTTGAGTACACAGTCCGTAGTGACTATTTTAGTAAAAATAGTTTCGTTGTTTAAAAGGAAAAACAGACTATTTTTGGACAGTCAAGAGTAGGGGCAGTATAGTCATTTTTTGGACATTCAAAAATTTTGGAAATATTTGGGAGGATAGTATGATAAGTTTTCTAACATTTTCAAGTGGAATCACTGAAAAAGGAGTTGTAGATTTCCGTATTGAATATTTTTAACCAAGTAGGAAAAAGTGAAAAATTGCGAAATAGCTACTGCCCAAACTTTTGTAGGGGCTGTTTCGGCAACTTAATTTGTGAGAAAACTTTCAACCTTATGGGACATGAAAATATATGGTATTAAGTACCTCATGTCCAGAATTGAGCTCATTCCGACTTAAAACGACCAAGTTATGGTCATTTCAATTTTTATGATTTTTTGACGAAAACGGCTATAACCGGAGTTCTATAACTCCGATGGCCACGAAATTTAAACTGGAGCCTCACGTTAACACATATAAGATTTTACCAAGAGATGGGAATTTCTGGAGTTGAGCATGGTGGGGCTAAATTCTTAAGCTACACACTAAAAATGATTTTTGAAAAATACCAAAGGAAGTTAGAAAATTTTGGAAAAATACTTTTTGTGTATGAAATATGTGTATATATGTTTAGACAAATGATAGAAAAATAATAAGTTGATTTTGTATTTTCGTGAAAAGGATATGGAATCCAGCTTGCTAGATTGAAAAATCTGATGAATCCAGCTTGCTGGATTGAAAAGAAGTTTACTGAATTGAATATATGTTGAATCCAGCTTGCTGGATTGCAATCTAGTTGCTGGATTTGGAATCTAGTTTGCTGGATTAAATTTTGGCTTGTTGGATTAGAAATTTGTTGAATCAAGGTTGTTGGATTTGGAATCCAGTCTGCTGGATTGGCAATTTGGTTGCTAGATTTAGAATCCAGGTTGCTATATTGGTATTTGAGTTATTAGTTGTTAAAGAATAACTTATTAAATGAAAAAGCGATTGTTAAATCGTAATGGATATGATACAGTGATTAAAGAATTATCAAAGGATAACAATAATAATGTTGTAAGTTGTTATCTAATATTTGATTTTTGTGATTAAGTGTTAGATAATTTAAGGATAAAGTAATAGTATTATGAGCTAACATGTATGTTATGCTAATTAAAAGATCAATCTTATAATTGATAGGTCTTTCATAAGAGATTACATTAGATTGGTTAGCGGTAATTAACAGTACATGCAAGTTTTCCTAACTCAAACTTGAGTTGTATGTTCTAAGCATGTTAGTGAATAATTGTTGTTGATTGTTCACGTCTTTATTGATTATTGATTCGCACGTTGTGCATATTGTAAATGTTCATCAGGTATGAAAGGCTGATCACCTTTATTACCATTTGGTTCAGTTAATCTGTTCATGTTTATGCTTGACCATTCATTTTTATTGACTTGGTCGTTCAGCTAAGAAATATTGTTCATGCTATTTCACAATGTTTATATTGTTGAAAGTTAGCTAGCTTATTGTTCAATTTTTTCAATCATGATATATCCTCAGATAAATTTAAACTTGCTGGGCAAAGTTGATGCTCACCCTTGCTATATCATGATAAAAATTTTCAGATTAAGATGAAAGCTCGAGTAAAGACAGAAGCAAAGACAAAGTAGATTAAATTACTGTGCAGTTAGACCTATTAAATTTTCTGACGAAAATAGCATTGTAAACCTTTTTAAATATTGAAGGTATATATTTAGTTAAGGTTGTAGACCTTGGGAATGATGTGTAAAAGTTTAATGTATAAACAATTTATGTTTATATCTTCCGCAATAGTTATAGAAATGATGTACCCGATCTGAGGTAAAAAGTACCGAATTTGGGGATGCTACGCTATACAAGTAATAATATTTGCTAATTACCCTACATATATCATTAAAATCGCAACAACAATTAGTTGTATGAATATTAGATTTAGGGGTTTAAACCACCATTTAAGTCATAACCTTAGCTTAACTTCTAATCATGTTGGTTAATATCCTTAACGAATCTGAAATTACATTATAAACTAACATAAACCTTATCATTTATCTTTAACTTTTAAAAACATCACACTTGGTTTCATTACATAACTTATTCAAATAAATACATAAGAATCTTCACACTTTATATTACATCACATTGAAATATGTTATTATAGTCCACGTTATGTCTAAACATCACTAACCTGCATGCCAAGCCAATTTAGGTCCTTGAATTACAACCTACAAATAAATAGCAGTCACTGCCTAAGCTCGTGGCACGGCGCAGCTGCAGATTCGTAGAAGGCCTATGGCGCAGCTGCGCTGTTTCTACCTGTGGTAACGACGCAGCTGTGCCACGCCCAGACAGACACTCGCAGCAGCATCTCTGCTACACAGTGGCCACCCAATTCAACCCAAAACCATAGAAATTCACAAACCCAAACATCTAAACCTCTGTAATAACATATTTAAGCATGCTATATACCATTCTAACTACATAAACATCACATATACACGAATTTGAAGAATCAAAACCGCAATTTTCCAAATTTCTTAAATTTTTACACTTTTAGCGAATTCGATCACCGCGACTTCGTTTGTTAACCAATTGACACGAATCAAACTATGTCGCTTTCTTTTATTAACATACTATCATAATCTAACATAAATTTACAGATTATCATACATATTAAACATGAAATTTTATACTTTCTAAAGCCTTTTTCATGTATAAACACTATTATTCTAACTTTCTTCTTTCAAACCAATTTTTCCATGAATTCTCTTACTACAATCATGCATAAATATCAACCAATTGATTACATAAACTAATTTAACAATCACAATATCAGATTCACACAATTCTATATTAGAAATTTAGAACACAAACTTAAGTTTATATACCTTCAATGCTTAATTTGTTTGCAAAATGATCACAAGCTATAGAAATCCTTCTCATTCTTCTTGATAATCTCATAAAACTCTCTCAAGCTCTCTCAAAACCTCAGTAATTTCTTTCTTCTCTCCCCACTCTTTGTCTTTGTTAGCCTTAGAAAAAATAAGACGCGAAAGAAAATAAACTGATATGGCACGTACTCTTTCAGTTTAAAAAAAAAAGGTGTCAGTTGAATAAGCCAAAGGCCACAAGGCCTTGTTTGGCTACCACCTATTCCCCCAAACTAAATTATTTTCATAATATTATATTATA
Source organism: Panax notoginseng (assembly GCA_016801055.1). Taxonomy (NCBI): domain Eukaryota; kingdom Viridiplantae; phylum Streptophyta; class Magnoliopsida; order Apiales; family Araliaceae; genus Panax; species Panax notoginseng. Next base: position 40,496,284 of record CM029018.1, on the reverse strand, counting down.
TAGTTACTTTTGTCACACGTTAGTTAATTTAAATGACTTACAATAGTAATTATAATAATACTTATGCTTAATAAATTATTATACATCTAATTTAATTAATAAATTAGACTTAAACATCACTTTATTTAATTTACTTATTTTCTTAAATATTAAACAATTCATTTAATTTAATTATTTCATTAAATTAAATCTTCAAATAAAAATTACCATTATTCAAATTAATTAACATTAATCAATTTTGTTACTAAATTCTTGCATCACAATTCATCAATTATTTATTTTTCTCAATAAATAAATTATTTAACATATTTATTTAATTCAATAAATATTTAAATTAAATTACAAATTTCTCGATCGTTACAGGAACTACTGACCCGATAAGTGCACAAACATGGATTAAGGAGATCAAGAAGGCCTTCACTATAGCTCGCGTCGGTGAAGACCAGAAGACAATATTTGCCACATACAGGATGAGGGGCGAAGTGAACCATTGGTGGGAAGCTAATCAGCAGAGAGTGGGGGAAGGAACGATAATATGGGAGAGGTTTACGATGCTGTTTTTCGAGAACTATTTCCCAAAGAGTGTGAAGATTAGGATGAAAGTGAAGTTTCTAGAGTTAAAATAAGGAGATATGACGGTGGCGCAATACGCTAATATGTTTATTGAACTAGCTCGATTTGCGGAGCACCAAGTTGGGGATGAGGAAAGGAAGGCGAGACACTTCGAGCAAGGGTTGAAGTCGTGGCTGTATAACAAGGTATCAGCACTCCAGATTGATTCCTTTGCAATGTTGTTAGAGATGGCAATTATTACGGAAGGTGGTATTGAGGCCTTAAGTCTATATCATAAGGAGAAAAAGAACAAGAACACTGGTAGTGAGCAGCGTGGAGGAAACAACAGCAAAGGGAGTAACTTAGGAAAGAGAAAGTGGAAAAACAACAACAACAACAGAAACAATAATCAAGCTGGGAGTCATCACGGAAACTTCAAGAAAAGAATTGAAGCTTGTAACAAATGTGGAAGAAGTCATTAGGGGGAATGCTGAAAAGGGAAACACACGTGTTATAATTGCGGCCAAGAGGGACACATATCGCCAAATTATCCAAAACTAAAGAAGATCAGAGAATGTTTTGCTTGTGGAGCGATGGAGCATCAGATAAAGGATTTCCCGAAGAAAGGAAGTGGTGGAGCTGGTGGAGACCAGGGAGGAGGAAGCAAGTTAATGATTGATGGACTCGCGCAACCCAACCGATCGACCGCCCGAACCTTTAACATGACCATCCAGGATGCAGTAGCTGATAAGGACGTGGTGTCAGGTATAATCCCAATCAATAATATAAATGCTTATGTATTATTTGATTCGGGTGCCACGTGTTCATTTATATCCGATGAATTTGCTAGTAAACTTAGTACACCCCGAGAACGTTTAGAAGATCCCTTAAACGTAGAAGTTACGAATAAGGAAATAATCCCTGTAGAATATGTGTATCGAAATCGTCGCGCAAGTATTAGAGAACATGAACTAAGCGTAGACTTGATTCCTATTAGACTAGGAGAATTCGACGTAATATTGGGGATGGATTGGTTATATAATCATGCGGCGGTAATTGACTGTCAGAACAAGTGTGTGAACCTTTAGACTTCGAGTAAGTCTAAGTTAGTGTTTCATGGTAGCTCATCGCTTAAGCAATCGTATTGCGTTAGATGATGTAGGCCAAGAAATTGTTAAGGAAAGGATGTGTAGGTTATTTAGCTTCCATCGTGGATACTCAAAAAAAGGGAGTAGAGATTAAAGATATACCCGTACTAAATGAATTTCAAGATGTGTTTCCGAACGATCTGTCTGGTTTTCCACCAGATAGAGAAATTGAATTTGTAATAGACTTAGCACCAGAAATGACACCAATTTCGAAAGCTCTATATCATATGGCGCCGGTAGAAATGAAGGAATTTATGATATAACTTCAAGAGTTATTGGATAAGGGTTACATTTGACCGAATATTTCTCCTTGGGGAGCACCAGTGTTATTTGTTAAGAAGAAGGACGGATCAATAAGGCTCTATATCGATTATCGAGAATTGAATAGAGTAACGATCAAGAACAGATATCCACTACCGAGGATAGACTACTTATTTGATCAACTAAAGGGAGCAAAATATTTCTCGAAGATCGATCTACGGACGGGATATCTCCAACTAAAAGTGTGGGATGAGGACATACCAAAGACTTCATTTTGAACCCGTTATGGACATTACGAGTTTTTGGTAATGTCATTTGGTTTGACTAATGCTCTAGCAACATTCATGGACTCGATAAATCGAGTTTTCAAGCCATACTTGGATAAATTTATGGTGGTTTTCATCAACGACATCTTGATCTACTCGAAGATAGAGGAAGAACACGCTGAACATCTGAAGATTGTTTTGGAGGCACTATGAAAGGAGAAGTTGTATGCAAAAATTTTCAAAGTGCGAACTTGGATGAAGAAGGTTTAATTCTTAGGCCACGTGGTGGATGCGAATGAAATCTCAGTAGACCCCGAAAAGGTCGAAGCAGTAAGTAATTAGGAACAACCGAAAAACACGACTGAGGTGAGAAGTTTCGTAGGATTAGCTGGGTGCTATCGAAGATTTATCCAAGATTTTTCTAAGATAGTGACCCCGTTGACTAATCTGACAAGGAAAACGGTAAAATTTGTATGGATCGACAAATACGAAGAGAGTTTTCAAGAGTTGAAGAGGAGATTAAGCGAGGCGCCTGTATTATCTTTACCAGATTATATGGGAGGATTTGTGGTGTATAGTGATGCGTCGCATAGAGGACTGGGTTGTTTACTGATGCAGCATGGCAAAGTCATTGCGTATGCGTCACGATAATTGAATGATTATGAAAAATGATACCCTACTTATGACTTAGAGTTAGCGACAGTAGTTTTTGCGTTGAAGATATGGTGACATTATTTGTACGGGGAGAAATGTGAGATATACACGGACCACAAAAGTCTGAAATATATATCTTCACACAGAAGGAGTTGAATATGTGTCAGAGGAGGTGGTTGGAATTGATCAAAGATTATGACTGCGATATCCTTTATCACCCGGGGATGGCAAACTTAGTTACCGACGCTCTGAACAGGAAAGGAAGGGGGAAACTGCTGCAATTGATGACTCGTGAAGAGTTAATAAGAGAAATGAAGAAATTGGAAATAGGGGTAAAGGAACCGGAGAGGTCTGAAGAGAAGTTATTTATAATGGAAGCTTGTCCGATATTGTTGGATAGAGTAAAAGAAGCACAAGAGAAAGATGAGGAATGTGAGAAGATCAGGAAAAGGATTTCAGAAAATGAGGAAGAGAAATTTTTAATGGATAAAGGCGGTATCTTAAGATTCGAAGGAAGAGTGTGGGTACCAGCGATAACCAAATTACGAGATGAGATTTTGTACGAGGCACACAATACGATGTATTTCGTTCATCCGGGAGGCAAGAAGATGTACCGGGATTTAAGGCAACACTTTTGGTGGGCAAATTTGAAACGAGAAATTACGGAGTACGTTAGTAGATGTCTTACGTGTCAACGAGTCAAAGCGGAGCATCAACGACCGATTGGTTTACTATAACCGTTGGAAATACCGTAGTGTAAATGGGAGCATATTACGATGGATTTCATGGTAGGACTTCCAGTTATGAAGAAAGGTTATAATGCCATTTGGGTTATCGTGGATCGACTTACAAAGATTGCACATTTTCTACCAATCAAGATCCGCTACAGTTTAAATCAGTTAGTGAGTCTGTACATAAAAGAAATTATTTCACGACATGGAGTGCTGGTATTGATTGTTTTTGACCGAGACCCTCGTTTTACGTCAAAATTCTGGACAAGCTTACAAGAGAGGATGGGAACACAGTTGAGGTTGAGTACCGCATATCACCCTCAAATAGACGGACAGAGTGAGCGAACTATACAAATTCTGGAGGATATGCTTAGGACTTGCATGATGGACTTCAAGGGAAATTTGGACGACCACCTACCCTTAGTTGAATTTGCGTATAATAATAGTTACCACGCAAGTATCGGCATGACACCTTACGAAGCTCTTTATGGGAGGAAGTGCAGAATGCCATTATGTTGGGATGAAGTCGGAGAACGACGAATACTCAGACCAGAGTTAGTACAACAAACCGTAGACGTGGTGACAGTGATAAGGGCCAGACTAGTAGCAGCTCAGGATCGCTAGAAGAAGTACGCAGACTTGCATCGAAAAGACCGAGATTTTAAAGTCGATAGTTTTGTGTTCTTAAAGGTATCTCCATGGAAGGGAAAGATCTGTTTCAACAAGAAAGGAAAATTGAGTCCAAGATTCATAGGACCGTTATAGATACTAAAGCGAGTGGGAGAAGTAGTGTACAAAGTTACACTACCACCTGAGTTGGAGCACATCCATAACGTGTTTCACATTTTCATGTTGCGTCCGTACAAGCCTTACTACAAACACGTGATTTCATACGAGCCCATTCAAGTAGAGAAGAATCTAGCATATGAAAAAATTCCTGTTCAAATTCTTGATAGGAAAGAGCAAACCGTGAGAAATAAAGTTATTTCCTCTGTAAACGTACTTTGGCATAACCACGATGTTGAGGAGGCTACATTGGAGTTAGAAGATAGGATGTTGGGGGATTATCCCCATCTGTTTGTGTAACCTTGTAGCAATTCTAGGACGAAATTTTTATAAGGGAGGGAGGATGTAATACCCGAGAATTTCCACGTCTTATTAAATGAAAATATTAATGGAAATGAATATTTATTTGATTATAAATGGTTTTGTGTTATGAGATGAGTTAACTCAATTATATTAAATAATTGAATAATTAGAAATGCATGGGGTTGCGATGAACTCGTTGAAAGCCTTGTGTGGCACATTTATGGGAACTATTAATGATGATATTAATCAATGAAAGAATTATCAAGTGAACAATTAATGAATATTAATTCTTAATTGTTATTGTAGAATATTAATTAATTGTTAATGATGATTAATTAATGATATGCGATTATTAATTGTCATTGTGAATAAAGTAAATTGCATGACTAGAATTGTATTATTTATTTAATTGATGTGTGTAAGACATATGGTATTATATAGTTCTTACATTAAAAAGAAAATGTGATATGACATATTAATATATATAAACTATATAATAAAGTGTATGGAATTATAAGTTACATAAATAATTGTTTATGTGATAATAAGTATGTAGGGAATATTAAAAGATGTACTCTGTCAAAGAATTGCCAATTTATTCCAATAAATGAGTTTAACTAGAATAATGAAGTTTTAAAAAGATATTGAATTAATAGTGGTCAATTAAAATGGAGTTGATACCTGCTTTAAATAATAATTAGACTGGACTAATGTAAATGGATTATGTGATGTGAATACATAAATAATCCATAACTTTTCATTGTGTAGTAACGTTAACACATTAAAATTACATTTTGGGAGTATAAGAAAACAAACTAAGCTTTAAAAATACGTTGTTGGGATTTAAAATATGTGTTCCATATTAAGTGTCCCAACAGTGCCCAAATAGTAGCCTATGTCTTCATTACGTGAAATCAAGCAGCTACAAATCCATGGTGATGATGGCTATGGATTGGCAGTTGGCCAACTCCCTTCTACCCATTGTTCTCTTTCAATTTCAACTAAATCAAACCATAGTTCAAGAGCATTACCTGGACAACCAATTCTCTATATAATGCACCCTCCTCTTCTCATTCTCAATTACTTTAAAATTTGTCTTTTAAGTGTAGGAAGAGAGGGAGTGTTGCTTAACATTTAGGGAGTATAATTAGTGCTTTATGGAATCAAATTAAGCTTCAAAGAGGTAAAAATTTTGTTTGTGTTCTTGAGTTTAAGTTTTGTTAAATTATTGCAATTACTTGAATTCTCTTTAATTGGTGGAAGATAATGTGCCATTGTGTTAATTAAGTGTGTATACATGTCTAGAAGTAGTTTGTGTTGTAGCAGAAGATGTTGACAATGCTTGTGATTGAGGCTCTGCAGAAGCATAGCCATATTTTTTTGCCTCTGGACGAAGTGGCGCGGCCGTGCCACTTCCCTAGTACTTCACCACGCGGCCGCGTTAGTTGCCTATCATAGTTACTGTTATTGATTCCTTAAGATATCATGAGCATGCTACTTAAGTTTGAATATGTATATAAATGAACTTAACACATGAATAGATGTTGTTATGAACATAGTAAGTTGTTTAAGCTTGATTTAGTATGTATTCAAAGAAAACTTAGCAAATTGGGAACTAGAATTCATGAACACGAAATAACGTACATCCTGACCTAAAGCTCCAACATGTTAAGTTCTGATATGTGACCAATATACTAGTTTATATTGTTGAAGATAGTATAAGATATTCAAGAATGACTTCAAGGAAGATGCAAGTTGAAGGCCATAATAGCTATGTGAACATGAACTATGCATATAATAAGTTTAAACTTCAAAACAAACTCATGGGATCTATGGTGTGATTATGAACGAATGATTTAGTCTATGTGAACTTGTCTTGCATACTTGAATAAGTTATTCTAAGGGACACTTTAAGTTTCAAATACAAGCTTGATAAACTATATGGGAACTTATAAGCATGCTTATATATTCTAATATGTATATGTGAGCGCGTGATGTATAGTAAATGAAGTGAATTTGCATACTTGGTAGCTTAACATGAGATTTTCACAAGAAACCTTGAAAACTAGTTTTGTCAATAACTATATTACAAATATTCTAGCACTTGACATCATGATTAAGTGTATCATGCACGTAGACATGATTGACAAGCATACTAGCCAATCGTATGCATTATAAAGTAGATAGGAATGGTTAGATCAAGTCTAAATGAAGTAGAATTATACAAACTTGACATACATGATTTAACTAATGCAAGCATGTGTAGTAGAAACCTATATACCACATAGCATGTGTTTAGCGATTAAACGTAAGAAAATTACTAATTGAACACTTAAAGTCTTGATTAAATGAGAATAGATGATGACCTATGATAATGCTATGATATGAGGTCAAACTTAGTTATCCACACACTAACATGTGTGTTTTGCATGATTATTTATGTTCATACAAGTCGAGTGTTCACTGGCCTTCTACAGGAGCAGCCATGCTCTGGTTTGAACAAGGAGCAGCGCGGTCACGCCACTCTTTAGTTCAAATCCATCGCGAACGCGCCACCCTGCAGTAGAATCAGATTTCTGTAGTTGTTATGTGGTTTCATAAAACCCTAAGTTGTTACTCTAATTTGTAATACAAGTCCAGTGTAGTATTCATGTGTTAATAAGCATGTTGTTGATAGGATCCTATGATGAATAAGTGTTTACCACTTTAAAGTGAAATTGTGATTTCAATTATGACATAGTGTGTTATAAATTAATATTCATGTGATGACATACGTATAAGATTATGCGACTAGAAGACTAGCACTATATGTTAGCATTGATAAATTTCACTTGTGTATGATAGTAAATTAAGATAATAGGTGTGCATGTTGAACTTGTATAACTAATGTGATTATGCATAAATAGGATATCATAGTGCATTGGAATGATATTAAGCTTTACTTTGATAAACTACACTTGAGGCAAGTATCTGAACCATCCTTTACATTGTGCAAGTATCCGAAACCCTTGCTTTACTTTATTCAACGGATATCGTAAGCTTATCTCTTTAAATGTAAGTTATCCTACTTATTCGTTCAATTGAGCTATTATGTTTAAACTCTTGTGAAAACTATTATTCATGTTGAGCTTGGTATTGTTCTTGAATATTGTGAAAAGGTTTATGTCATTGATTCGGCTAGATGATAAGTGGATTTTATATCCACAAATTTGTGAAACCCCATATTTTATGAATAAAGATTTAATTTTTTCGAAATATGTTTTAAAATATTATGGTGTGAATTTGAGATAATGTTATAGTTGTGGGTAGTATTTATAAATTTTGTAAAGTATGCAAGTTGTTGTATTATATTCGATTGGTCGGGGAATATTATTTTTGTCGGGGAATATTCGTACGACGGCATAATTATTGGTGGACCCTACAATGAAATTATTGTCGGATTGAGAAAACGACAAAAATATTTTATTAAAAATAACGGCGAAAGTTTTACCGTTGATACTGTTTAACTACTCGGTAGTAAAAGTACAGTAATACGTGTGGTTGCATAGTAGCACACGGTATTGATTATTAGTGCTTATGTGAGAAGTCACTCAGTTCGATTCAATTATTGTCAATTAATAATATGAATTATTTAGCGATAATGAAGTTTTGTTTTATTCGTATTATTAACGTAATAAAATAGAAACATCTTTTTATATAAAACAGAATACTTTATTAAAGTTATTCTATAAATAGAATATATTATATTTTATTTAAAAGATTTTTCTTTAAATATAGACCGTCAAATTAAATTAAATTAATCTGGACCGTTCATGGATTAGTTACTATGCATTTCATTTTCTTATAAATAGAAGCTCATTCCTTCATTATTTTCTTACGAATTCACTGAACTCTAGAGAGAGAAATTATAGAGAGAAACTATAGAGAGAAAGAAGAAAAGTATTCTGCTACTTAAGTACTTCTTTATTTCAGTTATTCTTTAAAACGGTAAGGAATATTATTTGTTGTACATGTAAGGGATATTATTTCTTTTGTATTCATTAAGACATCTTCTGTTATTCCATTATTTATTATTCTGTTGGAATAACCTGTATATGCGGTCTACACTATACTTGGTGACATTCTTCTATTATTCTGTTGGAATAACCTGTATATGCGGTCTACACTATACTTGGTGACATTCTTCTATTATTCTGTTGGAACATCCTGTCTGTGTGTTTTACACCGGACCTGGTTCCGTCTTTATTATTATTCTGTTGGAACATCCTGTCTGTGTGTTTTACACCAGACATGGTTTCGTCTTTATTATTATTCTGTTGGAATATCATGTCTGTGCGTTTTACGCCGGACCTGGTTCTATTATTTATTATTCTGTTGGAATAACCTGTCTGTGTGGTATATCGCATGCATGGTGATTTCTTTTGTTATTCCATTCTTTATTATACTCAGTTGGTTAAAACTTTGACTTCTATACTCCATGAAATTAGTGAAATATCCTTGATATTTGCACTTCATCCAGTGTCTTTTCATGTAAATATTCTTCTGAGCATTCTTGAATTTTATTCTACAAAGCAGTATCGTGTTGACAATTTGGACGTTATCAGTTCCTGAATAAATTAATTCTTCAACTTGTTTTATTGAATTCTTATATCATTGTCATCATCCTCATGTTTATATTTTGTTGAAAGTCATCTATGGCCTGTAGTGCATAGAGGGACTTGGTATGATTATGACCAGGGATTAATCGGTGTAATCATGACTGTAATATTACAAATGATGTGGAAAAAGTCCTCATTGGCCCGTAGTGCATTGATGGATAGTTTTTGGTATGATTATGGCTATGGATTCTCTTTGGCCGTAGTGCAGAGATGAATTATTTTATGGCATGATCAGGACCGTTGATGAAAACATGATTATCTTTAGCCGTAGTGCATGGATAATTCGTGGTCGTGATACTAAAGAATATCCTTGGCCGTAGTGCAGGGGTGATTCAATGATGTGGATTATTTATTAAGTTGAGTCCTAGTGATAAAAGTCATGAAAAAACTTTTAAATCATAAAAGATAGTAAATTTTATTCTCTACTTGACTCTTTTAATGGATTGCTTGATCCGCTACAGTTAAACTTGATGTATATTGTATTTTATCAGTTTAACATTGTTGAAGACTAATGATAATTTATTCTGCATTATCTTAGTCATAATATTTCTTACTGGGCTAGTTGAGCTCACCCTTTCTTTTACGGTTCTCTTCAGGAAATGAGAATATAGCTAGGACGAGTCGGGAAAACGGAGTGATGGACCAGATGATAGCATTAGTAGTCCTCACTATTCTATGTAATAGTGTGATAATAATTATAATGAGAACTCCTTTTGAGTATGGATACTCTCTAGAAGACAATATTTATATTCAAGCTCACAGTTTATGTTTTGTCGTATTGTACACGACAGTTGTATTAGTAAGTTATATTTGAATTATGTACCGTGTATCTGGAGACCCAAGATGGGTGATGCATATCTAATTTTGGGGGCGTCACAGTTGGTATCAGAGCTTAGGGATATGATCCCTGGCTGAGATGTGAGACAAGAACTAGGAGGGGAGAGACGAGGAATTCCTTCGCTAGTATGACCTACCTAAGTTTATTTGGTATTTAATTGGTCGGTCAGAGTATAGGGATAATATGTGATATGTTAATTAACCCTTATTTTGTTGCAGTATTTGAAAATGGCATCTGAAAATCTTGAGATAAGCAATGGAGCACAGGAGACCGTTGAGTCTCAACAGATCAATAATCAGGACAATGTGCAACAGGAAGACAATAATCCTCATGTAAACAACACTGATCAATTGATGAACGACGGTACGTTTAGGAGTTTTTTAGAATTCATGCAACATCAGGCGAAGGCGGTTCCTGTTCATAATGCAGGAGGAAACAATGGCAACCCACGGTTGGTCACCGCTAAGCAATTCAAGGAGCTGGGATCACCAGTGTTTTTGGGAAAGCCAGAACCACTTAAGGCGGAGACGTGGTTGAAGCAGATCACCAAGATATTTGATGTCTTGGAATGCTCAGAGGAGAAAAAGGTTCCCTTTGCCACCTTTATGTTGCATGAAGAGACAGATTACTGGTGGGAATCTGTAAAACGTACCCAGCATGGCGCACTCAAGATGTCTTGGGAGAAGTTTGAAGAGTTGTTCAATGAAAAGTACTTTCCCGAAAGCATTCGTCACATGAAGGAGGTGGAATTTATAAAGTTAGAGCAAAACAACATGATCGTGTCGCAGTAGGAATCTAAGTTTGCCGAGTTGTCCCGATTTGCATCCCACTTGGTTGATAATGAGGAGAGAATGACGCGAATGTTTCTAAGAGGTTTGAAACCTGAGATACGTCAATATCTTATCTCTCATAAACTGTGTTTGTATTCAGATGTTGTTAATAGGGCTCAATTATTAGAGCGCGATAAAGAGTCAACCCAACCAAAAGAGAGTAGCTGACAAAATGATAATACCGGTGATAACAGTCATCAAAGAGGTGACAATAAGCATGGAGGGAATCAACATGCCAGAAATGGCAACTACTTCGGTCTTAATCTTGGCCAAAATAATAAGAATGGACATTTCAAGAAGAGAAGGTTCAACAATGACGTGAAGATGTCGGCACCAGCACCCGTTTTAAAGGAAGAAGAACGACCACCGGTCGTATGATTCAAATGCGGACAGGAGGGACACATCCATCCAAACTGTACGCAGCAATCTAAAGCGTGTTTTAATTATAGAAGAGAAGGTCACCTAGCTCAATTTTATCGTATGGTGAAGTCAAGTCCAACTGGGATAGTGATGCCAAAGGATGTCCCAGACAAGCCAAAATCGATAGTTTAAAAGAGAGCATTTTTTTTTCGTGACAAGGAACCTGAATAAAATTATCACGGGTATGTTAGTCATAAACTCTTTTGAAGTCTATACCGTGTTAGATACAGGTTCTACTCACTCTTTTATTTCACCTAGTTATGTTTAATGTTTGAACTTAACTCCGGAGAAGTTAGACTTTGATTTATCTGTTGAAATTCTGTTGGGAGAAACCTTCGTTACCTCCACTATTTATAAATCTTGTTTGATTCAAATCAACACTTTCACGTTACCTATCGATCGTATCTCTTTGAAAATATTTGTCTTTGATGTGATTTTAGGAATCGATTGGTTAACTACTCATCATATTTTTTTGTAAGGTTGTTAGCTTTCATACTCCTAACCAACCTGTTATGCGAATTCAAAGTAACCAAACCACTAAAGTTAATCATTGTCATATCAAGTCATAAGTAAAGAGCCCCGATCCTTTCGTTGTTGACTTCCTTGTGTGGAATGCACCGAAGCCAGACTTTCTTTAGGCGACGTCGTGAATGACGATGGCAAGTTGATAGGTATCAATGTGACGTGCTATCCATGTCTTGGATGAGGGTCACAGTTTTGAACGATATTTCTATTATTAATAAAGTTCCTGACGTATTCTTGAAGACTTTTTAGCCTACCCAGAGCGTGAAATCAAATTTTGTATTGACCCCAGTACAAAACCCATTTCTTAAACCCTTAAATATTTCTTCAACTAAAACGAACGTATTATGCGCCACAGATGTTGGATCGAGCTGTTGAAGATTACGATCGTTGCATTCAATATCTTCGTAGAAGTGCGAACGTGGTAGCTGACGCGTTGAGTAGAAGATTGTATGCGAGTGAGATGTTGTTAACATAAAGACCCATTTCGTATAACTTACAAATGATGAAGATAAAGTTAAGGACTCTAGGGACCCACGTGAAGATAACAAATATACAATTAGAATCAACTTTAATCGATAAATTTAAAGCCGCTCAAGCTACATACTCAGAGCTGATGAATGTGAAGAAGAAGGTTCAAGAGGGCGTTATTCTAGAAGCAAGAATCGATGAAGAAAGAAAATTTCAACCCTCGATTTAATTGACCCATTTGAAATCCTCGATCGAGCAGGAACTGTGGCTTATAGACTCGTTTTACCGCCAAGTATGTCGCGTGTTCATAACATTTTTAACGTATTGATGTTACGTAAATATGTGGACGACCCGAACTACATTATTGATTTAGAACCGGACGAGATAGCGAATAATTTAACGTATGAAGATGTACCTGTTAAAATACTGGAATGTATTCAACACTCAAAGGTTATACGTGAAGAGTTAGAATCTGACGAAGTGTCCTCATCTGTTCCGCATACCAGGTACGTACGTAAATTTCGAGGGCGAAATTTCATCAGGAGGGGAGATTGTGAAACACCAGATTTTATGAATAAAGATTTAATTTTTTCGAAATATTTTTTTAAATATTATGGTGTGAATTTGAGATAATGTTATAGTTGTCGGTAGTATTTATAAATTTTGCAAAGTATGCAAGTTATTGTATTATATTCGATTGGTCGGGAAATATTATTTTTATCGGGAACTATTCGTACGATGACACAATTATTGATGGACCCCACAACGGAATTATTGCCAGATTGAGAAAACGACAAAAATATTTTATTAAAAATAACGGCAAAAGTTTTACCGTTGATATTGTTGAACTACTCGGTAGTAAAAGTACAGTAATATGTGTGGTTGCATAGTAGCACACGGTATTAATTATTAATGCTTATGTGAGAGTCATTCAGTTTGATTCAATTATTGTCAATTAATAATTTGAATTATTTAGCGATAATGAAGTTTTGTTTTATTCGTATTATTAACGTAATAAAACAGAAACATCTTTTTATATAAAACAGAATACTTTATTAAAGTTATTCTATAAATAGAATATATTATATTTTATTTAAAAGATTTTTCTTTAAATATGGACCGTCAGATTAAAGTAAATCAATCTAGACCGTTCATGGATTAGTTACTATGCATTCTATTTTCCTATAAATACAAGCTCATTCCTTCATTATTTTCTTACGAATTCACTGAACTCTAGAGAGAGAAACTATAGAGAGAAACTATAGAGAGAAAGAAGAAAAGTATTCTTCTACTTAACTACTTTTTTATTTCAGTTCTTCTTTAAAACGGTAAGGGATATTATTTGTTGTACATGTAAAGGGTATTATTTATTTTGTATTCATTAAGAGAACTTCTGTTATTTCATTATTTATTATTCTGTTGGAATAACCTGTATACGCGGTCTACCCTATACTTGGTGACATTCTTCTATTATTCTGTTGGAACATCCTGTCTGTGTGTTTTATACCAGACCCGGTTCCTTCTTTATTATTATTCTGTTGGAACATCCTGTCTGTGTGTTTTACACCGGACCTAGTTCTGCCTTTATTATCATTCTATTGAAATATCATGTATGTACGTTTTACGCCGGACCTGGTTCCATTATTTATTATTTTGTTGGAATAACCTGTCTGTGCGGTCTATCGCATGGATGATGATTACTTTTGTTATTTCATTCTTTATTATACTCAGTTGGTTAAAACTTTGACTTCTATACTCCATGAAATTAGTGGAATATCCTTGATATTTGCGCTTCATCTAGTATCTTTTCATTTAAATATATTCTTCTGAGCATTCTTGAATTTTACTCTACAAAGCAGTATCATGTTGACAATTTGGACGTTATCAGTTCCTGGATAAATTAATTCTTGAACTTGTTTTATTGATTTCTTATATCATTGTCATCATCCTCATGTTTATATTTTGTTGAAAGTCATCTATGACCTGTAGTGCATAGAGGGACTTGGTATGATTATGACCAAGGATTAATCGGTGTAATCATGACCGTGATATTACAAATGATGTGGAAAAAGTCCTCATTAGCCCGTAGTGCATTGATGGGCAGTTTTTGGTATGATTATGGCTATGGATTCTTTTTGGCCGTAGTGCAGAGATGAATTATTTTATGGCATGATCAGGACCGTTGATGAAAACATGATTATCTTTAGCCGTAGTGCATAGATAATTCGTGGTCGTGATACTAAAGAATATCCTTGGCCGTAGTGCAGGGGTGATTCGATGATGTGGATTATTTATTAAGCTGAGTCCCAGCGATAAAAGTCATGAAAAAACCTTTTAAATCATAAAAGATTGTAGATTTTATTCTCTACTTGACTCTTTTAATGGATTGCTTGATCCGCTGCAGTTAAACTTGATGTCTATTGTATTTTATCAGTTTAACATTGTTGAAGACTAATGATAATTTATTCTGCATTATCTTAGTCATAATATTTCTTACTGGGCTAGTTGAGCTTACCCTTTCTTTCACGGTTCTCTTCAGGAAATGAGAATATAGCTGGGATGAGTCGGGAAATAGAGTGATGGATCAGATGATAGCATTAATAGTACTCACAATTCTATGTAATAGTGTGATAATAATTATAATGAGGAGTCCTTTTGAGTATGAATACTCTCTAGAAGACAATATTTGTATTCAAACTCACAGTTTATGTTTTATCGTATTGTACACGACAGTTGTATTAGTAAGTTGTATTTGAATTTTGTACCATGTATCTGGCGATCCAAGATGGGTGATGTATACCTAATTTTGGGGGCGTCACAAAATTGATTTCTTGTTCAAGCTTATTTGTTGTGAAATCCTTGCCTTTATGTTCATTTTTATTTGTTTCTTGTTATTTTATATGTAGGATGGTTGGTATGGTAATTGAGTCAAAAAGGAGGCATTTGAAGCACAATTAGAACAAGTATGGTGTTTTGGCAAAGTCATTTTATTGAAGGTACCCCCGTCGGGGCGGGCCTATTTAACTCTTACACCCCCGCCGGGGCGCGGGGTCTCCAGCTCTGCATGACAGGGGCCTAGCCCGCTGGGGCGGGCGTTTCCTATGTAACTACCCCTGCCAGGGCGGGGGGTGCCGATTCTGGGCTCTCCTATCTTGGTTCGAACTCTACTGGGATGTGGACTTGAGCACTTGGTTAGCATATGGACTCTAGATGATGGGGGAATTCGACCAGAACTCAGGGGATATATATATTGAGCAACAAACAATGAAATAATGATCATGTAAAGCAATTAACAGAGATTAAGAACTGAAAGTCATAGCGAGCTTCTGTAAGAACCTGAATTTTTAGAAAATATTAAAATAAGAATTTAGTAAATAAAATTCTTAAAGCACGAGATGGGTTCGAACGAGTATATATATATATATATATATATATATATATATATATATATGTGTGTGTGTGTGTGTGTGTGTGTGTGTGTGTGTTACGAGGTATGTGGTATTATGTTACATAGGATAATATGAGCTATGTAATATGTAGTGTTGTGTTTAATGAATATATATTATTATTATATATTTGTTATAAATTATAGAGATGGATTAGTAAAGAAGATGGATAGAAATTTATCTATTTATTATGTGAAAATTTTTATCATAGTAAGTTGGTGACATTAAATATCTTTGATAATCACCAATTTCTTGAGTATTTATACGAGTACGTATCAAGTCTAATGCAATGCGACCGTACCCTTTAATGGTGGATGTATAGGAGCTGGGCTAAATGATTCCTTCAGAGAGCAGAGGTATATACAGATTAGTAACCGATCTAACTCACTGTGAAAACAGTGTAGACGAGACGGAAACTAATTTGTTGGTTGTTTATGGGAGACCACTCAGTGTACTATATTGAATACTATTAAAGGCTCGACGCGTGCTAGGTTGAGACTAGTATATATGTACGTTGTTAACGAGAGTAGATGACCGTTATACCTTTAAGGTGGTTAGAGAATTATTATGTAATTCAATACACGGCGAGAAGTGAGGAATAAAGGAAGGTATGTATGTGTTATATTCGAGCTTTGTGTTATTGGTGGTATGAAACCATAAAGGAGATGTATAGTTGGATAAACTAATAAAGGAGATAGAGTTTTAAAACTCGAAGTACGATCCTTAAGTTGTTAAGGAAAATAGTAGCCGATGGTGTGAACCCAAAGAGAAGATTTATGATTAAACAAGTTAACGCTTAAGGAGGGTGTGTAAAGTATTTAGAAGCATAGATTTCATTTCTGCTGGTGCAGAACTTGTCTGCCTCTAATTTTGGTATGACGCAGCTGCACCATTACCAAGCCTATGACCAGCGCAGCTGCGTCGGTCTGTAAAATCAGTTGTTGGAATTTAAAGTTTAAGAAATGGGTATTAAGGACTCATAAGGATAATAAAAATCTTAAATGATAGTTAAGTTGTCCATGAATTGATTTGAATAAGAGTTAATTAATTAACCCGGAATAAATATTGGTTAACTAAGCGATATTATAGAATATTATATTCTATTAATTAGAGAAATACATAATAATTATTGAAAAGAAATGATTAATATTAATTCATTATTGTGTGGGTTGAAAGTACGCAACTAGATGATATTTAACCCAATTAAAATATTAATGTTGATATTATCATTAAATAGTATTACTCTGTGAAATATGAAAAATGTGAGCAGTAGTAATATATAATACCTATGGCTTAAGAATACGTGAAGTGTGACGTTTAATTGGGGCTAATGATATAAGGTGTCAAGTAGTACAATGAAGCAATATGTTGCATTTTAATACAGAAATAATAGAATATATGTATATTCTAGAAACTTGGAAGGAAATAAATGTTTAGATAAACATTAATACTAAATAAGGTTATACTGAGGTTATGTGGGTAGTAGAGATAATTATGGGACAACCCGGATATTTATACCTAACTATGTTATTTTATTGCATGTATTTAATGTACATGGATTATATAATGTGAGTATAAAATTTTTCTTTAAATTCCTGATATGGTAAGAATTGTACACTAAGATTTCATTTTGGAACCAAACCAAGCATTAATTAACCAAATGCTGAGATTTCTTTCTTGTCCCAAATTGAGTGGCACAATAATACGTGAAATAGTGGCCTAACCCTATATTACGTATGAATTAGTTGGCTGTTGAAGGCTACCTTAGCCATAATCATGAAATGAGAAATGGGGGAGGAGTTGGTGAATCCTTTTCACCAAACTCTCTCAATCCAATAGATTTTTCTTCTAATCTTTGGTTTGATTTCTTGGTTAATGGCCTGACATGGTCAGTAAAAATTCTATAAATTGACCATTCCTTTCACTTTACTTGTTGCTGAGATTTCCTGTTAAGTTATATTTGAGAGTGGAGAGTTTCAAATTTTTGAGGATTGCTGGTGTGGAATTGAGAGTATACAAAGGTTATAAGGACTTGGAAGTTCAATTAGCAGCAAGTTCATTCATATTGCAGAGGTATAACCCCATTCCTTGATTCCAATTTTCAGTCTCTATCAAAAAGAGCTTTGAATTCTTGAATATCAATTTCTTGATTTTGTGGAATTTGATGTTAGTGGGGTTGGGCAATGTTTAATTAGTTGTTATATGACCTTATATAGATGTTTCAACTGTAATAAGAATGTTTAGAATCAATTTTGTGAGTAAATTTTGTGGTTGGGCTGAAGTTCTGCCGAAACAGACTGCTTCTGCTCCGGAACCAAACATGGCACAGCTGCGCCCTAATTGAACTAGGGTGTAGCGCAGCTGCGCCGTCCTCTGAGTTCAGTTGAGCCTTTTGTTTTAAAAATTTGCTAAGTGTGATCAGTTGTTATGTCTTAAGCCAACATACAAGCATGTGTAACATGTATATATAAGTATAATAACCTAATGTGAGTGGGTTTTACTATATTATCATACGTGATTAATGAAAGTGTAAAGTTTAAAAATGGATTTAGAACTTTAGAAATGAACTTGATAGGTATGAATGCCATATCTATATACTAACTTGGTAAGTACGTTAGTATGGTTTAGAGATGCGTGAATAACCCGTTAACTCGTGTTTATGTGATTCATAAGGAAGTATGAACATGTTGAACTTATTAGTAAGTTTTTAGTTAAAATACGAACTTTGATGAGACTTATGTTCTACGAGTTCTAATCTTAGTAGTCTATACACATGATGGATTTCAGATGTAAATGGGCATGACATGTGATTCATAGTTCCTTTGTTAATGACCACCTTATTAGGCTTTGTGTTAGAGGAATTTTTCAAGAAAAAGCTTAGCATAGTGAACTAACATGCATGACTACTACATTATTTAAACTCTGACCTTGCGAGCATGATAACATTACTTGACTATATATGTTTAGAGTTTTGAAGTTATCTTGTATGTGTTGAGTGGCATTGTTCATGTCTACAATGGTTTGAAAAGCAAACTTGAACATATCCTCAAAATCTAGTTGCATCATATGGATATCTAGATTCTAAAGGATTTATAAGTCAAGATATGTCTATAATATCTCCAGGTGTAATTTATATGTATGGAATATGAGGATTTCAAAATAAATATGAGTTTAAAGCATGATTCCAAGCTTTAAATAATAATAGCTATGAACAAGCAATATGAATGCTACAAGTATATGCATTAACGGAATTTGAAATCTCTAGGTGGGTATGTATCCAAGTAATGAGTCATGGTAACCGCTTGATAATGCTTTGCGTGAATGACATGAAAGATGTAAGTTCAAACTTATACAAATGAACTCAAGAACGATTATGTGATTATGTGAGCACCTCTAACATGTAGGTATGATAAAGTATTAGTACATAGATGTGTAAGGTTTGGGGCAGAAACAAAAAGGCAATAGCTCAGTCCTGGTCTGGCCAGGGGACAGCGCAGCTGCGCCATCCCTAGGCCTAGACAGGGCGCAGCTGCGCCGTGCAGCAGTCACAGATTGATTCTGTTTTTGATCTGATGTTAGAAGCATGCTTATATGATTTCTTTAACATGACCAATATTCCATGTAATGTGTTAAGAAGCATGCTATGTGATAGAGATGAATATTAATTATGATTTTCAAAAGTCAAGTCCAAAGGAATACTTTCAAGATATTAAGCAATGATATGTTGTTTGGATTTGTAATGTCTTACAAACTGAATTGTTCTATGAATATATAGTATAGGTGATGTTGTATGAAGTTACGACTAAGTTAGACGTTTATGTATACGTTTGAACTTACCTATACGAGTTTTAAATATGTCGATCACGTAGCGAGTCAAGTGTGCGATAGAGATATATTGATGTTGATGTCATGTCCGAATGGTTAAGGTATATCTATACGTACTTAGCTATTCCGAGAGTGTGATGAGAAAGTGAAGTGTAGGTTTTATGAACCTAGTTAGGAACAATGTAACATTATTATTACATTAAGACTGTATGAATGTATGACAAATGGATATGAATCCATGATTATATAACTGTGTAAGAATACACGAAGTGTAATTAAGTCGTAGTTCATAAACTACGAATCAGGCAAGTCTTTCAGTTCCTATTTGTTATATGAATTCGATAACTGTTTGTTGAGCTATGTTATGCCATGAGAATGTTGATGTATATATATGAAATGCATATGAGATATGTATGAAATGTGAAAGTTGATCTTCGATGATATGCTCGTAAAGTAAATCTTTATGTCTGTTACGTGAGAAGTAACATGTGTAGTAAATATTAATTGATTATGAATGCATGAATTGAATATGTTATTATATGCTATGTGCTGCATAAAAACTGTTAGAATTGATGGGCTGTCGAGCTCACCCTTGCAAATAGCCACTTTTGCAGGTTAAGGATACCTGGTAAAGGTTACATGCTATTTGATTGATAAAGTTCAATGGTATCGAAGGAGATTGATTTATTATTTAAATGGATGCTCTTGAACCATGTTTAGGTTCTAGTAGATGAACATGATAGTAGTTCATAATGTGTAATACATGTTAAGTTGTACTATATGATACATAGAGAAATTCGAAATGATATGTAAATATTTATACAGTAATTTGAATAAAAGGAATCATAACATAATTTGATTCAGGGATTTGTAATTGATTCAAGTTAAGATATCAATAATAGATTATTTTTCAAAGGAGATTGAAAAAGTTTAAATTATTCCACATATTCTTATAACATCGAATGTGATGTAAAACATGAATGGTAAATAACCAATATTTGAAACTTATAATAGTTTGGGGGTCATTATGCAGATCTTGGAAATGGAAAGAATTTATATTCTAAATTGTAATAAGTGAGGTTATATTCATTAAGTTATGAATAAAGGATATTAATAGTTGAACGATAGTAGTATCATGGCGGACCGAATTCGTGGTTCGAAGGGACCCGGATTTGGGGGCGTCACAGCTTCGGAGTGAAGATTTTGAAGAACGATCATATTGATTGCGGATTAAGGTTAAAGTGAAGGGTGTTCTGCGTTATTCTTCTTCTTTAGTTTTGTAACGACCCCAAAATCTATACAATTTAAATCCCGACTTCGGTCGTTAACCATACATTTAACCTCTAAATAATACATCATTATTCGATATTAAACTTAATAAAATTGCGGAATATTTAAAACTTTTATACATTTCCTTCTTTCTTGCCCTGAATCGCAACCATTACATTACATCTCTTTGATTCAATCTTATGTCATGAATCGTTACAACAAAATGACTATACAAAGTCTTACATCATAACTAAATATCCATATACATTGGATAGCTCAACTTACAATTCAACAACATGTTACGTTCAAAATATGAAATACATTTCTCATAAAACATAAGTAATCTTCGTGAATATAGATCTCTATAACTCACATAACACGTATCTTTACCTTAAAATCTTGACCTGCAAAAGTGGTTATTTGCAAGAGTGAGCTCGACAGCCCAGCAAAATCTAACAGTTTTCATGCATCACATAGCACATAATAACATGCTCGACATACATCTCATTAAAGTAACATGGCATACATGCTTTTAATTCACATAACAAATATAAAGATTGAGTTCCTTACTCAATCATCATTACTTAGCCAAAACAATGCAGTCATATATTGAATTTAACATTTTATGATTTCAACATGCATAACATATCATGCAATTTAAAACAGTTCATCAAGTCCACGTAGAAAATAGGAACCGAAAGACTTGCCTTGATCGTTGTTAACCAATAACAATTTAACAGCTTACAGCTATCTGCACTTCACGTGCCCTACGCAATTATATAATCATACACATCAATATTAGTCACATAACAACACATAGTAATTATAATATAAACTCTGCTCTACATCTCATAACCCTTCTTATCATAAATACACAATGTTCAACTTAATTGTGTTAACTTTCGACTTATAACTCACTGTATTTCATATTCGCAGTTTATTCAAGTGCTTAAGTCTTGCTAGGACTACTTATTATCTTTATATTAAACCCATTTCATATCTTATAATATCCATTTCAATTGAATTGAAACACTTTTTAAGTTCATTAACAATTGGCACGGCGTTTCGACATTCATTCGTCACACGCCCGATTTGCCTCTCCTGTGTATGCTTACTATGCTTCTATAACTCATCTAATACATCATGTATTAATGTTAAGCATCATTATAATTACTAATATTCATGTTTTATAACTTAGGACATCATCTTTTATGGTATGGAGCACTACACATGCATATGTGCATGCCCGACACCCTCTGATTGCCTCCGAAAACACAATAGTCCTAAAGATAACCATTTTGGCCCATTCTAATGACCTCAAATTGAAAAACTTAAAGAACTAAAGTTGTAGGTCTACTCGTGCTCGTTCCGGATCATCTTGAATCACCTCAATCAGAGTTTGTATGAGGAAGTTATGGATATTTTACTATAAGAGGTCAAAACTGTCAAAGTCAGACCACAAATCCGGCGCTGGGGCGCGGATCAGTGGCGCCGGGGCATGAGTACCAGCGCCGGGGCGCGAGTTATAAGCTAGCCAGTGGCGTTGGGTCGCAAAATTTGGCGCTGGGACTCAAATTTTGGCGCTAGGGCGCCGAAACTTGCAGAACCCAACCACGAAGAACATAACAAAGCTACTGTCTTTATTTTTAAACACAATTAACCCCAATTAACATGCATAACTTCATTGTAAACTACATATAAATGTTAATATGCATCCATAGACTAGTTACTAACCACTGAACAACGATTTCAGAAAACTTAATTCTTTGAAAACACAGTTTTAAAACCAAAACTCCATAGTTGATATATTTGAACACAGTAAACACTGTAAATTCTAATAACAACCAATTCGTTTACTTTAACTACGATTCTCTGAACTTCTTAACAACAGAATTAACATGTTCACAGTTTTAATTTCCCAATTAGCTATCAACAATTTACTGATTTTTTATCCTCTTAACAACCAAACTAATGAATATTTTGACTATTAATAGCCATGTACCGAAACATATACTGCAAAATAGTTTCCTTCCTTTTAAACGAAATTAACATAACCTTTCATGTACTTCCAACATCATACACCCATAAAAACACCATAGTTCAGTTATATAACAACTACTACAGAGTTTTGTAAAAACTTTATATTTACAATGAAATAGAAGAACACAGAGACGTAAAAACATATATATATATATATATATATATATATATATATATATATATATATATATATATATATATTAAGGTTTTAAAACATACCTTTTGTTATTAAGAAATTCTTGTTAACCCTTGCTAGTCACAGACAACCTTGCAACTTCAGACACCTTTTCCTCTCAATTTACTCTATTCTCTCTCAATTTCTGCCATCTTCCTTTTCTTTTCTCTTGAGCCAAAACCCAAATACTCCTTACGTAAAAACAAAATAAAACCAAAGTACGCTCGTTTAAACAAAACCAACGCCTACTCAATACCCCTATTCAATTTATCAGTTACCACATATATATATATATATATATATATATATATATATATATATATATATATATATATATATATATATTTTATTTATTAAAATTCAAAATTTTAAAAAACAAAAGCCATAGGGCTTTGTTTGGCAAAACAATTTAAAATTAAGGAATTTATATCTTTAAGCATTGTTTAGGTAAAACCAAATCAAAACTACTTTCATTTATTTTAATAACTAATTATAATATAGTTATTTGTCGCACTTCTTTTAATTAAGTTTTCATACTTAATTAATTATTTCTAATAACAATTCATTGCAAAATATAATAATTTATTTGATCATTATAAACTCTCTAACTTAATTATTAAATTAAATTAGATTACTATTTCAAAATAATTACTTTCCTTAATTCATTAATTATTTATTAAACAAATAAATAATCAAATCACATTAAATCAATTAAACAAATACTTATTCAACGATAAACACATCCATTAAATATTTATATAATTCAATAAATATTTAAATATTATAATAAAAATCTGGATTGTTACAAGTTTTATTTCTGTAATTGAAAGGATGATATCTTTAATTTATTTAGTGGTTATTTCATTTATGATGAACTAATTTCTTTTTAGGCTTAAGACGGATCTTTAAGTGAAACAATGGTTATGTAATTTTTGATTTCAGTTTAATAAGCTATTATCCGGTTTATCTATATTAATTTGAGCTTGAATTTATGAATTGCCTGATCAACGATTCTTTGTGGACTTGTATGAATTCGAGAGATGAAATACAGTCTAGACATAGTTAATATAGCATGTGTTCTTGATTTATGTGAATGAACATAATCTTGATGAATGTTAGGGTAGAGATATGCTTGGCATCGCATGTAATCGAATTAGAAACTTGATCTTAAACCTTCTTTAATTGTAATTCACATAGAGATATAGTGAGTTAGTGAATTAAGGTGTTTAACTTTATTCTATCTTAATTGTGGATTGAAGTTAATATGGTATTAGTGCATCGAGAGGTGGCTAGTACTATATACGTGTTCTTGATTAATAAACTAAGATAGTGAATTAAACTTGAATAAAGGTATAATAGTCAGAGTGATGCTTAGAGTGAAGTCGAAAGCCTAATTCTCCATTATTTGTTTGAAAATTCAGTTTTTAGAAATTGTTGATTGTTTGTTGATTTTAATATTTTTAATACCTTTAGTTATAAACTGGAATTTGATTAGTTTAATAAAATTAGGATTAATAGGAAATTGGTATTTGTGAGGTTTAAATTCTACTTACAGTCTCTGAGGGAATGATATTCTACTTACTATTATATTACTTGTTGACCACGTATACTTGCGTGCTGTGCGTAATTCGATTTTACCCAATGGGGACTTTAGTATAGATTTTAATATTTTGCAATATCATTTTAATTAGTCCAATTTTACTTAAACAATTTTGTTTTGTTTTGTTCGTCTTAATTAAGGTTTTTGAAGTTGGTTTATGCAAACTCGATCCAAAAATCCAAACTTGCTTCCTTTTGAGGACGACATTGAAAGACGCTTTCAAAGGCTAAGTAAGTAGATTAAGGAAACAAGGGACGACTTTGAAAATTCTGTGAAAGAAAAAGTAATGACTGCCGAAGACCGGAAAGCGTTGAGGGACTTTGCTACACCTAAGGTGACTGAGCTGCAGTCGAATATCGACAGGCCTGCTATAGCTGCGAAAACATTTGAGATTAAGCCTGGGACTATTCAAATGATCCAAAACTCGGTTCAGTTTGGGGGACTTGCAAATGATGATCCTAACGAGCATCTGATCAGCTTTTTGGAAATATGCGACACTTTCAAGTACAATGGGGTGTCGGAAGATGTGATAAGACTTCGCTTGTTCCCATTCACTCTGCGGGATAAGGCGAAGAGTTGGTTACATTCTCTACCGCCTGGATTAATAACTACATGGGATGACCTTACTCAGAAATTTCTTGCAAAATTTTTCCCACCAGCGAAAACTGCAAAAATGAGGAATGAGATAACTATATTTGAACAACAACATAGGGAATCACTGTACGAAGCATGGGAGAGATATTAAGAATTGCTCAAAAAATGCCCACATCACGGATTGCCTAAGTGGTTGCAGATGAACACATTTTACAACGGACTACATGGGAATCTCAGGACCAGTATTGACGCAGCGTCGGGGGGGAGCTTTTATGGCATAGAACTATGAGGAGGCATATCAGTTGATAGAGACAATGGCTGCTAACAATTATCAGTGGCCCATGGCAAGAATGACACAACCTACAGTTGCTGGAGTGTTAGAGGTAGATGGGGTGACAGCAATAACAGCGCATAATTCAGCATTCTCTAAGAAGTTTGATGTTTGGTCAAGGGGGACAGACACATTAAATTACAGTTATTTATGAGTTGTGTTAGGGTGAACATCCTACGGATCAATGCGCAATAAACCCATAATCAGTATAATTCTTGAGTAGCTACAACAGAATTCCTCAGAATACGTACCCGAATGCATATAATCAGGGGAATAGGAATTTGACGTGGAACAATAATTAGAATCAGCAATTCCCACGACCATCGTATCCCCCATGATTTCAGAATCAACAACAACCAGTTCAACGTCAAGAGAGGAAATCAGATTTAGAGGAATTGCTATCGAAGTATATAACAAGCAACGACGTAGCCATGAAAAACCAAGCAATAGCCATCAACAATTTAGAAAATTAGATGGGACGGATAGCGTTGGCATTGAATAACAGGCCTGGAGGAATATTACCAAGTGATACAGAGAAAAATTTGAAAGGTAATCACGAGCAATGTCAGGCAATCATGTTGCGAAGTGGAAAACATCTTTAGGGTCAAAAAATAGAAAATTCGGTTGTAAAAGAAGTTGAGACAGATAGTGAGAATAAAGTGGTTGAGGACAGACCAGAGGAAGAAAAACAAGTGCAAAAGAACAAACCAGTTAACGAACCGATTGTTTATCCTCCCCCACCTTTCCAGCAAAGAGTTCAAAAGCAAAAATTAGACAAGTAGTTTGCGAAATTTTTGGAAGTTTTTTAAAAACTTCAGATTAATATCCCGTTCGCAAAAGCCCTAGAGCAGATGCCAAGTTATGCAAAATTCACGAAAGGGATTTTGTCAAGGAAATAGAGGTTGGAAGATTTTGAGACAGTGGCATTAACAGAGGAGTGTAGTGTGGTTTTACAGCGAAAGTTGCCACCAAAGTTAAAAGATCCGGGGAGTTTCACCATTCCATGCACAATTGAGAACATGTCATTCAACAAATGCTTATGTGATTTAGGGGCAAGTGTGACCCTTATGTAGTTATCAGTTTATACAGAATTGGGTTTGCCAGTCCAAAGCCTACGAACATCTCATTACAATTGCGGATAGGTCGGTCACGTACCCGAGAGGAACTGTGGAGGACATATTGGTTAAGATTGACAAGTTTATATTCCCCGCGAATTTCATTATTCTGGATTTTGAGGAAGATAAGAACATCCCAATCATCCTCGAGAGACCGTTTTTGGCTATGGGTAGGACATTCATCGACGTATAAAAAGGTGAACTAACGATGAGGGTCCAGGATCAAGAAATAAAGTTCAATGGTTTTAAGGCGATGAAATTTCCTACAGATGAAGAAGATTGTTTTCGGATGGATATCATTGATCAGATAATCAGCAAAGACATGGGAAAGAGTTTGGCTAACGATCTATTGGAAACGACTTTGTTGGGAGATGAAGAATCGGATGATTCAGAATTTGTGAACTACTTATAGATGCTAGACTCCCTGCCATGAGTTAGAAGATTTAGTGCACCATTTGAACGATTGCACACGGATGAAAAAGCCACAACAAGGATAAAATCGTTATTAGAGGAGCCACCGACTCTTGAACTTAAGCCACTCCCTAAACACCTAAGGTATGTATACTTAGGCCATTCTAATTCTTTACCTGTTATTATTTCTGCTGCACTTAATGAATTGCAAGAAGAAAAGTTACTGAGGGTGCTTAGGGACCACAAATCGGCTATAAGATGGACAATCGTGGATATCAAAGGAATCAACCCATCCTTTTGCATGCATAAAATTCTTATGGAAGACGATGCATGACCGACAGTGGAGCAACAGAGACGGCTTAACCCAATCATGAAAGAAGTGGTTAAGAAAGAAATCTTGAAATGGTTGGATGCGGGTATCGTTTACCCGATTTCAGTCAGTAAGTGGGTCAGTCTAGTGCAATGTGTGCCGAAAAAGGGAGGAATGACCGTGGTTCAGAGTGATGATAATGAGCTAATTTCGACAAAGACAGTGACTGGTTGGAGGGTTTGCATGGACTACAGGAAGTTAAATAAGGCGACCAACAAAGATCACTTCCCTTTGCCCTTTATCGATCAGATGTTGGACAGATTAGCAGGACATGAGTACTACTGCTTATTAGATGGATATTTGGGTTATAATCAGATCGTCATCGCTCCTGAAGATCAAGAGAAGACTACTTTCACGTGCCCATGTGGCATATTCGCATTCAAGAGAATGTCGTTTGGTTTGCATAATGCACCCGCCACCTTCTAGAGGTGTATGCTGGCCATCTTCTCAGACATGGTGGAGAAAAATATGGAAGTATTAATGGACGACTTCTCTGTCTATGGGGATGATTTTGATACATGTCTGGAGAATTTGGTAATGGTCTTACAATGATGCACTGACACGAATTTGGTCCTTAACTGGGAAAAGTGCCACTTCATGGTTGAAGAAGGCATAATTTTGGAGAACAAGGTCTCAGCTCAAGGATTAGAGGTTGATAAAGCGAAGTTGGAAACAATTGAAAAGCTTTCTCCACTGAGTTCAGTTAAAGGAATTAGAAGTTTTCTGGGACATGCTGGGTTTTACAGACGATTTATAAAGGACTTCTCTAAAATTGTAAAACCTTTGTGTAGTCTTTTAGAGAAGGATTCGGTGTTCAAGTTTGATTAAGAGTGTAAAGTGGCATTTGAGTTGTTGAAGAAGAAATTGACCACAGCTCCCGTAATCGTTGCACTGGATTGGACCATGCCATTCGAGTTAATGTGTAATGGAAGCGACTATGCGGTTGGGGCTATTTTGGGTCAACATTGAGAGAAGGTATTTTATGCTATATACTATGCAGGTAAGACACTCACGGAGACTCAAATGAACTACACAACTACGGAGAAAGAATTACTTGTAGTGGTTTATGCGCTCGATAAATTCCGGGCATACTTAATCAGGACAAAGGTAGTAGTTTTTACAGATCACTCGGCCATTTGGCACCTAATTTTGAAAAAAGATGCTAAGCCACGCCTTATCCGATGGATTCTCCTGTTACAAGAGTTTGATTTAAAAATAAAGGATAGAAAGGGGACAGATAATCAAGTTGCCGATCATTTGTCAAGGCTGGAAAATCAGGGTAAAAAGGAAGATGACAAGTGTGTAATTACTGAGTCATTTTTGGATGAGCAACTATTTGGGAAAAATATAGAATTTCCATGGTACGCGGACTTCGCGAATTATCTAGTGAGCAATATTCTTCCCCCTGATCTTACAAGACAACAGAAAAAGAAGTTTCTTCATGACGTCAAGTGGTATATGTGGGATGAGCCTTACTTATTCAAACAGTGCACCGCCAAGATGATTAGAAGATGTGTGCCCCAGAGTGAAGTGAAGAACATACTGTATGAATGTCACTCATCGGCGTATGAGGGACATTATGGTAGTGAGAGGACAGTGGCAAAAGTGCTTCAAGCCTGGTTTTATTGGCCTACTCTATTTAAGGATGCCCACCAATTTGTTAAAATTTGTGATAGATGTTAACGAGTGGCAACATATCGAAAAGGAATGAGATGCCACTTCAAACTATTTTAGAAGTTGAGATTTTTGATGCATGGGGCATAAATTTCATGGGGCCATTCCCTTCCTCATTTACCAATCAGTACATTTTGCTTGTAGTTGACTACGTATCAAAGTGAGTGGAAGCCATAACACTCCCGACTAACGATGCCAAAGTGGTTCTCAAATTTTTGCAGAATAATATTTTTATGAGATTTGGCACGCCAAGAGCTATTATAAGGGACGAAGGTAGTCACTTCTGAAACAAAATCGCTTACAGCTCTCTTGGCAAAGTATGGGGTCAACCATAAAGCCGCTACATCATATCATCCCCAAACCAGTGGGCAAGTTGAGGTTTTGAATAGGGAGGTGAAGAGAATCTTGGAAAAGGTGGTAAACCCGAATAGAAAGGATTGGTCTCTCAGTTTGGACGATGCACTATGGGCCTACCGGATTGCGTATAAAACACCAATTGGTATGTCACCATATCAATTACTATACGGGAAAGGATGTCCCTTGTCGGTGGAGTTATAGCACAAGGCCTACTGGGCCATTCGGAAACTGAACTTCGATCAAGCAGTTATGGGGGAAAAGAGATTACTTCAGCTAAACGAGCTAAATGAATTCTGTCTTCAAGCTTACGAGAACTCGAAGTTATACAAAGAAAAGGTCAAGAAATGGCACGATCAGAAAATCATGCACCAAACGTTCGAGCCAGGGCAATCAGTACTACTTTTCAACTCAAGGTTGAGGTTATTCCCGGGGAAGTTAAATTCAAGATGGTCGGGGCCATTCACCATCAAAACAGTTTTTCCATATGGCGCCGTTGAACTCTACAGTCAAAATCCATTGGAAACTTTCAAGGTCAACGGTCAACGGTTGAAGCACTATTGGGGTGGCGAGTCCAATTGGGACGTCATCACAATCACATTGACCAACGCACCATAATTAGGGAGTAGTCATGCTGAACGACTTAAAATCAAGCGCTAATTGGGAGGCAACCCAATCGTACTATTATTTTTCATATTTTTAATCATAACTGTTAGATTATAGTTTAGAATAATTAGTAATTTATATTAAGTGCATTAAGTAGTTATTATATTGTATGAGTCATCATAATCTCTCAACCATGCTCAAAATGATCAACAATATACTCACATATATGCTCATGGCTTGCAGGATGTTAAAGTATTCATTAAGTGGAATAACATGAAGGAAAGAAGAGCAGAGAACATCAGTTAATAGAGTGCATGCCCACCGGGGCGAGCTCCTAAAGCCTTATACCCCTCGCCGGGGCAGGGGTCTCTCCAACTTGAAAACAGTGAGCATGCCTGCCCGGGCGGGCTTCTTATGCCTTATACCCCCCGCGGGGGCGGGGGTCCTGGAACTCAACCGACTCTTCTGCAGTTACTTCTTGCTCAACCCACAACCCCACTTCCTCATTCTACTCTCCTTATTCATCCATTACAACTGCAACCTCCATCCATTACACCTCACTTTGTTCCCACGATTTTGGCATCATCCACTCCATCTCCCCACCACTTCAATCCATTACTCCAAACTCACTTCCTCACATCATCCACTTCTATAAATTCACTCCCTCATACCACAAACTCACCATATACTTTCCACTCCTTCTACAAAAAGCTACGAATTCAGCAAGGTATTAGGGTAAGTTTAGAGCAATTGAGTGTGAGGCATAATACTACAAATTCTTCATCTTTGCTCACCCTATTTGCCATAAAAATCGACAAGTTAAGGGGAAGAAACCTCTATGCACACCAAGTGTTTGAGAGTTTGTGTGAACCAAGTTTGGGGGGAAGACAGTGTGTTCAGGCATTCGGAGTTCAAAGGCATCTCAACCTACATCTAAACAACAAAGGGGAGAAAGTTCAAGGCCCACACCACCATCATGAACCTTCGACCGACGCAAGTTCAAAAGTGCCACCGCCGCCGACCGTTACGACTACATGGTAACAAAGGCTCTTACAGCGGAGCGGGGGTTGGCATCAGATCATGTGGATGGGGAGATGATGTAATAGATTTATCAGAAAGGGTGGAAAAAATTCACTGAGGAACCCAAGGCCCCAGTTGTCAACGTTGTTAAGGAATTTTATGCGTTCGTCCGAGGTAGATTGGTTCCGTTCAATGCCGATGCAATCAACACGTATTATCAGTTATGAGTTCCTAAACATTATCTGTAACATTCCATAATTTTAAAGTGTGATATTAAATATTTATTGATTTATTTAAGTATTTAATGGATATGTTATTGTTGAATAAATAATTGTTCAATTTGAGTGATGTGGTTTATTTAATTATTTGTTGAATAAATAATTAAATATTAAATATTAAATATTTATTGGCAATATTAAATATTTATTAAATTATATGGCAATTTGAGTTGATGTGATTTAATTAATTATTTGTTGAGTAAATAATTAAGGAGCTAAATAAATTAATTATTATGAGATTTTATAATAATGGAGTTTAATTTAATAAGCTATAGAGCTTATAATGATTTTAAATAAATAATAATATTTAAATGAGAAATTGTAGTTTGAAATATTAGTTGATTAAATGAAATTATAATTGTAAAAAGAATTATAATTGTTTATGTGTTAAAGTAATTTAATAGATTAATGTTTAATTGATTTATTAATTTATTAATTTAATAAAGGTGTGACTAATAACCTTGCTATAAATGA
Organism: Panax notoginseng; assembly: GCA_016801055.1. Taxonomy (NCBI): domain Eukaryota; kingdom Viridiplantae; phylum Streptophyta; class Magnoliopsida; order Apiales; family Araliaceae; genus Panax; species Panax notoginseng. Next base: position 40,464,262 of record CM029018.1, on the reverse strand, counting down.
GTTATTAAAATAAATTAAAAATGGTTTAATTTAGTTTTGTCAAACAAGGCTTAATGCATAATAAGTCTTTAATCTATTAGGATTTTAGCAAACAAGGTATAAGGATTAATCTATTATATTTTAATTCAATTTACCAAACAAGGAGTAAGGATTAATAGGTTATTTTTATTAATCTTAACCAAACAAGCCTTATGGCTTTTGATTTTCAAAATAATATAACTGATGTCAGTTAAATTCTATACTAAATATATCTATTATTACATACGTTATGTTATTATACGTAAACTAGAGAAAGACTCAGTGAAAGAAAAGAGAAGAAGAAGAAAAAAAGAGAAAAGGGAAATAAAACTTGAGAGAATTCCTTGAAGGTTTGAGAAAGGAATTGGAGAAAAGTAATTGATAGTCAAAAGTAGCCATCAACTTTTCAATCAAAGGTAGGAGTTTAACCTTTTTCTTTAAAAGTCTAGTTCTCTGTAAATAATTATGGATGATGAATTTCTTATGTATATAGCTTTAGATGATGATTGTTGTTGTAAAACTATTTTTCTTGAATGTATGTATGATTATAATCAATTTTTTTATGTATGTATGCAAATTATGAGAAAAATTTATCACAGTGTTCATATGAAATATATATATGAGTATGGCTATTTTAAAATAGAAATTAAGGTTTTAATTGTTGTTAAATTGATAAATTGATTATAAGAATTGCTAGAGTATGAAAAATCATAATCATGATGCTTGGAAATTTCTGTTTTGATTGAATAACAAAATCACAGTGTTGAATTTCATGGAAAATATCAAAAATGGTGTTTTTGCCAAAAACATTAAAATTGGGTGTTGTATAATTGATGTTTGTGCTAATTGATGGATAGAAACATGTTAGGAGTACTCACAATATGTTTATATGATGTCTATATGCAATTTTCATGATAATCAGTCTATTAGATTCGAGCTTTTTGGCCAATTTTACTTTTTCTTTCATGGTTGCCGAAGCTGTCAGTCGACGCTGACAGTTCGCGCCGCGGCGCGGCCCAGCAGTTCATTGCTGGCGCTGCAGCGCCATCACCATGACGTAAGCACGGCCTGTTGCACAATCACTGCGCCACAGCGCCGGCTCATAGTATAATCGCTGCGCCGCAACGCCGACTCAGCGCCGCAGCGCGAGCCACAGTACAAACTGTGGCGCCGCGCCGCGGCTTGGCAGAACTGTCTGACAGTTTTGTTTAAATGTACAAAACTTGAAAATAAATGTTATGTGTTTATCATAATAATGTTAAATGATAATTTCAGTATGCTTAGACTATGAACTGTCATGTTATTAAGTATTATCTACTTGAAAAATAATTGATTATGTGAATGGGTAATTCAACCCATATGATGAATGTAATTATTTATATAAATGTACAATGTTGGTTAGGACTAATTATGTCAATATGACATATGTTTAGGGTATCAATTCAAGTGGTAAAAGTGTAGCTTATGCTAAAAGCATGTTTCCTAAGCCTACCTTTTACATTGAGCAAGTTTCTAAGCCTTAACTTTTGATATTTAGCAAGTTCTTTATTGTATAAGTTTTCTAATCATTGGTGTTATTGAACTAATTATTGTTTCAATTTCAATTATCATATAATGGTGTAAATTTATTTGGAGCAAGTTATTCTTGTACTTAACTTTTGGTTTAGCATGTACAATTATATACATGTTGTGGGTGTTTATTATTCAATTAACCTTGTCTTATTATTGTTCAAGCAAGGTAGGTTATAATTATTCAAAGTGTATGCTATTAGATTATCCCTAAAGCATGATGTCAATTTATAAACATCAATTAAACTATGATTATTCCATAGTATACAGTTATGTCGTTTGTAATCAACTAAACCTTAGTTGATTACCGTTGAATTCTAAATTACCCCATGATGTATCCAAACCAAACTCACTTTGGTATGGACTTGTATTCTAAATACTGAGAAGAACAACTCTTTTATAAGAGGTTACGCTTAGCGTTGAAATGATTGTGCACAATACATTGTACGAAGGGTTGATCCCCCTAAGTACGTGAAGTCCTTATAGTCTTATGACTGTTAAAGTTTAAGTTAAAAAATTACTTATAATTGTGGACATGATTCGCGGTCATTAGACCCTCAGTAAAGGTTAAAGCTTTCCAAAAGTTAATAGAATATATTGTTAAATTCTATTGAGCTTAATGTTGACAAATGATGTAAAACTTTAATGATTTAATTATTGTTATTTCAAGTGGGCCTTGTTTGCTCATTCTTGCCTGTAAAATTTATTACAGCTAAGGTTGAAAATGGTGATGTACCTAGTACCAGTAAAGGGAAAGGAAAGACGAAACAATGCTGAAGACTTGTAATAGTTGAATAGTTTATTTTCAGACTTGGTTTAAAGATTGTAATGAAGTTTATTTTAATTTTCCGCATGAATGATTATTTGTAAAGGTTAGTTAACCTGGGAGATTTATTTAAGTTTAATCCTGTATGGGCATGTTTTGTTATTCAATTTTATTATAATTGGGTAGTTAGAAATGAATGTTTTGATTACGTGAACACCAAATCCTGAGGAAATGAAGTACCGGGATTTGGGGGTTTCACAGGTTGGTATCAAAGCTTTAGGTTATGAACCTTAGGTGGGAAAAAAAAAGCCTTAGGAAGTAACCTTTGAAAAGATAGTGGAGATAACTCTTATCGAGTTTTAAGAAAGAAGTAATAAAACACTTATGTGCTTATGTGTTTATAACTTATGTGCTCGCGAGTGTCGAGTAGAATGATTAATAACTAAAACTTTAAAATTTTGTTGTCAGGATGACTAATGTCGGAGAATCCAGTCAGGCTAGGGAGGAGGGACCTCAAATGCCTATAGAGGAGGAGCCTCGCGACATTCAGGTAGTTTGGAAACAACTACTGCCACAGGAGTTAGCCCCGCTGGTCACAGTAGTTGAAGATGAGGAGGATGATGTGGAGACATATGAGGAGGATGAGAGGAAGAAAGGATTCCACTTAACTCGATAACAGGTCGTATTTACGATGAGGTGCATGACTGCAACGTGGAACTTCAGGATACAGTTGAGGAATTGCAAGGGATAGTAGCTGAACAACAGACTGCAATGACACAGAAGGACGATGAGATCCTGGATCGTGAAGAACGACTGACTAACGCCGAGGAGAAATTAATACAGAATGAAGGAGAGAAAGAACAATTGATCGAGATGGTCGCTGAACTAGAGAGGAAGCTGAGAGAAGAAGCTGCTAAGAGGGCAAGAGCTGAAGATGCATACGAGGAAGCTTATCAACGAACTGGAAGAGCAGCGAGAGACGCGCAGGCAAAGAGGATGAAGATGGAAGAGATGGATAAAGTATTTAACACCGCAATTAATCGAGCTCAAGATCGGGTCATGGGATATCCGATTCAGTTCGAGATGCTGCCATCATTCGTGTTAGATCGCAGAACAATGTTTCGAGTCATGGAGGAAGAACGTGATAGGGCTACAAAGTACCTTAATAGATCATCGTAGAAAATGTGTCGATAATGTACGTAATAAGTATTAAATAATGTGTAAGTCCCTAGTGTTAAGTAACCATGGGATATGATAATAATGATGTTGTCCTGAAACTTTTGTAGTTCAGGAAAGGAATGTAGATAGCAGGGATGCTATTGTGTTATGTTTTCAGAAAGTTTATGAATAAATAAATGTTATTATTTTGTTCAAAGTGTTATGTGCTATGTGGGTATTTCTTTTATAGAGGCAAGTTAATTAGAAATACTTAAAGAAGTTGAGTAATGGTCTAATAGTTGTTTTATTTTAACAGAAAATGCCTCCCAGACGTCAGCCAACACGACAGATAACTACTGAAGAAACTAATAATAACGACAATGTTGATGCGAATCCCGTTCAACAACTAGTAACACTACTGACAGGAGCGTTGCAGAATCAACCTCAAAACCAAGGTACAACGTTTAAGGAGTTTAAGGCGGTTGGACCACCTGAATTCCGTGGGTCCATGAATCCAGTCGAAGCACAAACCTGGATTATGGAGATAGAGAAGGTGTTCGATGTCGCTAGGGTAGGGGATGATTAGAAGACTGCTTTCGCAACGTTCATGTTAAAAGCAGAAGCTAGTTATTGGTGGAAGGCTAATAAAACTCGTGAAGGGCCAGGAGTGATGATTTGGGATAGGTTCAAGGAGTTGTTTTTCGAGACCTATTTCCCGGAGAGTTCGAAGAGTCAGCTGGAAGTACAGTTTCTAGAACTGAAGCAAGGGACGATGACGGTATCTGAGTATGTCACAAAATTCAATGAATTGGCGAGGTTTGCGCCATATCAGGTTAGCACAGATGAGCGTAAGGCGAAGAGGTTTGAACAGGGACTGAAGCCATGGTTGTACAGTAGGGTTTCCCTGTTCCAATTGAAGACATTTGCAGCAGTGATGGAGAAAGCAGTACTCGCTGAAGGTGGAGGCGAGGCAGTGACAAAATTTAACCAGGAACAAAAGAAGAAGAAGAATGAGAATGAGGTGAAGAATGGTGGTAGTAGTAGTGGAAACAACAACAATAACAACAACAACAACAACAACAACAAGAGGAAGTGGAATGGGAGTATGGGTACTGGAAACCAGCAAGGTAACCAGCAGAACAAAAAGTTTGAAGCATGTGCGACATGTGGAAAGTTTCACAAGGGTACGTGCTTGATGGGAAAACGAGTTTGCTACAATTGTGGCCAGGAGGGTCACATCGCCCCAAATTGCACTCAATCAAAGAAGAATGTGTGCTTCATGTGCGGATCCAAGGATCACTTTGCTCATGAATGTCCTAAGAAGAAGGAGGGAGTAACAACCAGAAGCAAAGGAGATAACAATGGAGGTGCATGCGCTATTATAGGACCTGCATCATCAATCAAACCCACAGCCAGAACCTTTAACATGACTGTGCAAGATGCTGTGCAATCAAAGGATGTAGTTTTAGGTATTATCCCAATCAATGATATTGATGCATATGTATTATTTGATTCGGGTGCTACTTGCTCGTTTATATCTGATGAATTTGCTAAGAGGTTAGAATTGCCTAGAGAAGAACTGAATTTTCATTTGAACATAGAAATTGCGAATAAGAAAATAATCCCTGTTAGATTCGTATACAAGAACTGTAGGGTGAACATTAAGGAGAATGTCTTGTTGGTAGATTTGATTCCGATTAGACTAGGGGAATTTGATGTAATTTTGGGAATGGATTGGTTGTTCAAATGCGGAGCGGTAATTGACTGCCAAAAGAAGCGTGTAAACCTTATGACTCCGTCAAAGGTAGTATTTTATGGTAGCAAGTCGCCTAGACAAATGAAATGTCTGACGACTATGCAGGCCAAGAAATTGTTGAGTCAAGGTTGTGTGATCTATTTAGCTTACATAGTTGATACTCAAAAGAAGGGGGTAAAGCTGGAAGAAATACCAGTAGTGAGGGAATTCGAAGATGTTTTTCCAGAGGATTTGCCAGGACTTCCGCCTGACAGAGAAATTGAGTTCGTGATCGACTTAGTACCGGGAACAGCACCGATATCGAAGGCCCCGTACAGAATGGCTCCGATAGAAATGAAGGAACTAATGGTTCAGTTGCAAGAGCTGCTGGACAAGAAATATATTCAACCAAGCGTATCGCCGTGGGGAGCACCAGTTTTATTTGTGAAGAAGAAGGACGGGTCAATACGTCTTTGCATTGATTATAGGGAGTTAAACAAAGTCACTATTAAAAACAAATACCTGTTGCCAAGAATAAATGACTTGTTTGATCAACTGAAGGGTGCTAAGTACTTTTCGAAAATAGATTTGAGAAGTGGTTATCACCAATTGAAGGTAAGAAAGGAGGATATACCACGAACGGCATTCAGAACTCGGTATGGACATTACGAGTTTCTGGTGATGTCTTTTGGTTTAACCAATGCACCTGCTGTGTTCATGGATTTGATGAATAGTGTGTTTAAACCAATCCTAGACAAGTTTGTAGTGGTATTCATTGATGACATTCTAGTGTATTCCAAAACTCAAGAAGAACACGTGGAACACTTACGTCTGACATTGGAGACACTAAGAAAGGAAAAACTGTACGCGAAGTTCTCTAAGTGCGAATTTTGGCTCGACCGTGTACAAATTTTTGGGGCATGTGATTGACAAAGATGGGATCTCAGTGGATCCGTCGAAAGTGGAAGCAGTAATCAATTGGGAACAACCAAAAACACCGTCGGAAGTGAGGAGTTTCTTGGGACTGGCTGGTTATTATAGAAGATTTATTCAAGATTTTTCTAAGATAGCCACTCCGCTAACAAATTTGACAAGAAAAATTGTAAAATTCGTTTGGACGGAGAAGTGCGAAGAGAGTTTCCAATATTTGAAGAAGAAGTTAAGTGTGGCACCTGTATTGACTTTGCCAGATAATACAAGAAATTTTGTGGTATATAGTGATGCCTCACATAAAGGGTTGGGTTGTGTTCTTATGCAGAACGTCAAAGTTATTGCCTATGTATCAAGACAATTGCAGGATTATGAGAAGGGGTATCCGACTCATGATTTGGAATTGGCTGCAGTGGTGTTTGCTCTAAAAATATGGAGACACTATCTTTATGGAGAGAAATGTGAGATCTACACAGACCACAAAAGTCTGAAGTATATTTTCACTCAGAAGGATTTGAACATGCGTCAAAGAAGGTGGATGGAATTAATAAAAGATTACGATTGTGAGATCTTTTATCATCCGGGTAAAGCGAATGTAGTTGCAGATGCTTTAAGCAGGAAAGGTCGGGAGAAGTTGATGCTTATAACAACTCAAAAGGAGCTCATTTCAGCAATGACAAAATTGGAGTTGGAAATCAAATTTCCAAAAGAATCTGACGAACAACTATTCCAGATAGAAGCTGATCTAACTTTAGTGAACAAAGTGAAAATTGCTCAATTACAAGATGGAGTGTGACGAACGAGAATTTTGTAATTTATTTTAAATATTTATTGAATTAAATAAATATTTTTTTTTATGATTTAATTATTAGATTAAATAATCAATTGATGCAATTGTGATAGATTAATTTAATTATATGTGTTACATTTATTAAATTAATAAAGAGAATAATTTTATCAAGGTATGAAATTATGTGAGCTTATTTAATTAAATAAATTATTTAATTAAGCATGATGTTATTTAATTAATTTAATTATTAATTAGAGAATTAATAAATTGACATTATTTATTAATGAGATAATTGAATATATGATTGTGTGAATTTACGAGTAATTATTATATTTTATTTAAAGTAAATTAAATAAAATATGGGATTTATTTTATAAAGAGGGTGACATTTTCAAACTATATGATAAAAGGTTATTAAAATAATGAGTTTTGAACCTAGTTTCCTAGCCAAATGAGGCCTTAGGAGGAGTTGGGGACAGTTAAACCACGAATGGAATAACTGACCTCAACTCTGCGCTTAAAGGCTCAGATGAGTTTAACTTACGTATTTTTAGAACCAGAGAGTTTGCAGAGAGAGTTGGAGAAATCTTTGAGAGAGATTGTGTGTATTGTGATTGAAATAGAGAGAATTGTCATCCTTACTCATCTACGCTTTGGGTAATCTCTTCTTTCTCAAATTCTATTTCTACGTCTTTTTAAAGTTTTCATAATTATGGCTTAAGTCCTCTGTAGAGTTTCTATGGTTGAATAGGGTAACAATTATGAGTATAAATGTAATCATAAGAGTAGCTTAACATATTTTTTTTTATATATATTGCATGATCCCATACCCTAAGTGTAGTAATCTGATGACTTGTTATTTCAAAATAAACAGAGTACGTGATATGGCCATATGGCCATATATGTGATAATTAATGTATTGATTATATATTATCCCTAAATTTTGGACTTGTATGTTGTTATGCATGTTAATACGAAGAGTTTAAGCCTTAAACGAACGAATTCAGTGTTATAACGAATTCGTAGGGAGAATTTTCACATAAAGTTTTCTAAAACTTCATGAACATCAAAGTCAGTGAATTGTTAGGCTTTAAATCTGTTATTAAGTGTTTAAAATTAGTTTTGTCAGTATATAAATATTGGGTATTAATTATATATGAATTCCAACATGTGGGTATGTTTAATTTGGAGAATTAATGATTTTGTAGTAATTATTTTCACTGAATTCTGTGTTCTTCGCGAACTGGAAAAAAAAATAAATAAAAAATAAAAAAAAAAAAAAAAAAAAAAAATGAGCTTTTAAATTTTCTAAGTCTAACAATGGGTTAGTGTATTAAAATAATGAACATGTAAATATGTTAGAAATATTATATGATGATAAAATATTTGTTTAGCATGTAAATAACATAATTACATGTGAGTTGTATTATTAAATACATAATTAGTTATTCATTCATAACGAACAAATTAGGTGTCAACGTGATGATTTGACTAAGTTAGTCAATTATTAAAGTAGACAACGAGAATAAGTTATGATGATTAGTTAATAATTAACTGGTATTGAATGTGAATGGTATGTAGGATTTATTTCAAAGAACGTGATTAGTTAAAGTGTAATCTACACGCGAGGCAAGTCTCCTAAACTTAAACTCTTAAATTGAGCAAGTTTCTTAACTCTACTTTTACATTGAGCAATTTACTTAAACTTAAATTATTATTCAAGTTCAAGTATTATATTAAAGATTGATTATCTTTCAAAGCATGATTCAATTATACAATAATTGTTCTATTGTATACATTTGAGATTATTATTCAAATCGAATATCATTATTGTTGAACCTTTTTAGACTAGTGAATCTTAATGATTTAGCTAGTCCTTAGTTGATGAACGTTCTAAATTTCAGAACCCTTATTGAATTATCCAAACCAAACTTCCTTTGGTGCGGACTCGAATGTCAAACTGAGATGAACAACCCTGAAAAGGGATTCACTTATGCGTTAGCGTTAAGAGATTGTGCACAGTATGGTACTAAGGGCTGATCCCCCTAAGTACGAGAAGAAGGTCCATAGTCTTATGACTGTTAAAGGTTTCAAGTATAATCCTTGATAACCTAGGACATAGTTCAAGGTCTTATGACCCTCAGAATTCTTTTGATTCTTGTTATTCATTCTTGATTCAAAAGTTGAGCTCTTATTCAGACGTCTTTGATTTATTCGCATGTTATTATACTGTTATTTCATTGTTATACTTGTGGGCATTTGTGCTCACTCTTGCTTAATAATAACATTGCAGTTAAGAATGAAAGAAGCGATGAACCCTCCACTAGTAAGGGCAAGGGAAAAGTTAGCAAATGATGAAGACCTGTTATTTATTAACTGATGTATTTGTTTAAGACTTGAGTTATGTTGATGTTAAGACTTATTTGTTTAGAATTCCGCACAGATGTTTTAAGGTTAGAGTAACCTGGGATTTATTTATGATTCAGTTGATGTAACCCTTAAGGGAAGAGATTTTATTATGATTTCTATCTATTGTATAGTTTGATATTATTTATGGGTAGATAGATAGATGATGCTTGTACAGTGAACACCAAATCCTGTGGAATCGAAGTACCCGGATTTGGGGATTTCACAGGTTGGTATCAGAGCCGTAGGTTATGAACCTTAGGTGGGGGAAACAACCTTAGGTAGTAGCCTTATAGAAGAAGATAGTAATTGAAAACTCTTATCGAGTTCTAAGAAATGAATTTTTGTAATTCATTGAAGATAATAAAATACATTATGTGTTTATGTGTTAAGTATGCGTTAGATATTATGACTTAGTAACTAAAACTTAAAATTTTGTTGTCGGGATGACGAATGATGGAGAAGCTAGTCAAACTGAGGAGGGACCCCATTTACCTATAGTACCTACTGAGGAGGGATCTCGTGTACTTGTAGGACCGACTGAGGAGGAGCCCCGAGACATTCATGTCGTTAGGGAGCAGCTGGTGCAGAGGGTTTCATCTCCATTGATCACCGTTGTTGGTCAGGAGCATGAACCTGAGATTGATCCTGAGGAGGGTCCTGAGGAGGAGTTTGATGAGGAGGAAGAAGAAGAGGAGCTACCACGGTACACTGTTGATGCTGAGATGTATGACACACTATATGATCGTAACGTGGAGTTACAAGATGAGGTTCAGGAATTGACTGAGCGAGCGACTGTTCAGCAGTCTACTTTAGAGGAGAAGGATAGAGAGATTGTGACCCTTCATACACGTTTAGGAAACGTGGAGTGGGATCTAATTCATGAGAAGGGTCAAACCGAATATAAAACCGAGGAGATAGAGAAGCTGAAGAAGGAACTGAAGGAAACTTCTGGAAGACTGAAAATAGCAGAGGAAGGATGGGTAAGTGAATCACATCGAGCTGATCGTGCAGAAAATGATAGTCGTGCAAAGAAGGCAAAGCTTGAAGACACGTACGCCACACTTAATCATGCGATGGATGAGGTTCAAGAGCAAGTGTTAAGGTACCCCATCCAGTTTGAAGGACTTCCATCGTATATGTTGGATCGCAGGACGATGTCTCGTATCATGAATGAGGAGCGTGGCAAGGCTATTGAGCACCTTAGAAGACAGGAATAGAATCTGTTTATTTATGTGAAAGACTTATATAGTTTTATATAAATTCTGATGTGTTTATGAACTAAGGAATATGTTAATATTTGAATGTTTTAAATCCTGTGGATTCTTTATTCCAGGATAGATGATGTAAATAGCAGTATGATATAGTTTAATGTTAAAACTTTTTATTTGAATGAAAAGATATCAAGTTGTTTGAGATGATGTGTTAAGTGATATGTTAAATTGTTGAGTAATGTCTTAACTATGTAGAGAAATAAATAAAGTTCTAATAAACGTTTATTTAACAGAAAAATGCCACCAAGGAAAAGACAACAACGTCAACCGGCTCAGGAAGGGTCAACCAATAATAACAATAATGCCAATGTTAATCCAGTTCAACAGCTAGTTAATTTACTAACTGGAGTCATGAATAACCAACCGCAAGCTCCACCTAGCACAACGTTTAAAGATTTTAAGGCGGTGGGACCGCCAGAGTTCAAAGGTTCCAGAAACCCGATCGAGGCTCAAACGTGGGTGATGGAAATGGAGAAGGTTTTCGATGTTGCTAGGGTTCGAGAAGATCAGAAGACCGTTTTTGCGACATTTATTCTGAAGTCTGAGGCTAGCTACTGGTGGCAAGCAAACAAGATGCGAGGAGGTGAAGGTGTAATTACGTGGGAGGGATTCAAAGAGATGTTTTTCGAAATGTATCTCCCATCTAGTTCACAGAATCAGATGGAGGTGCAATTTTTGGAATTGAAACATGGAAACATGAGCGTGCCTGAATACGCGGCTAAATTCGATGAGTTGGTAAGGTTTGCCCCGTATTAAGTACACACTGACGAGAGGAAAGCCAGACGATTCGAACAAGGACTGAAGCCTTGGGTATACAGCAAGGTATCAATGTTTCAACTTAACACGTTTGCGGGAGTTTTGGAAAAGGCCATTCTCGCGGAAGGAGGAAGTGATGCAGTGACTAAGTACAACCAAGAACAGAAAAAGAAAAAGAGTGAGAATGAAGGTAATAACAAGACTGGTGGAAGTAATACTTGGAATAATAATAATCAGAAGAGGAAGTGGACGGATAACTCGACAGCTGGAAGTCAACACGGAGGGCAAAAAAAGAAGATAGAAGCATGTCTGACTTGCGGCAAGGCACATCTAGGAGTTTGTTTGAAGGGAAAGAGAGTGTGCTACAATTGTGGTTAGGAAAGCCATATAGCACCAAATTGTCCAAACCCAAAGAAGGGTGCTTGTTTCAACTGTGGTTCGAAAGATCATTTAGCAAGAGACTGTCCCAAAAAGGGATCGGGAGGATCAGGACAAGGAGGAAACCGGGGAAATAGCAGTGGAAATACCTTAACCATCACCGGACCACCTGCAACAAACAGACCAACTGCCAGGACTTTCAATATGACGGTGCAGGATGCAATCCAGTCTCGTGATGTGGTGTCAGGTATCATTCCGATCAATGAAATTAATTCTTACGTTTTATTTGATTCGGGTGCTACTTGTTCCTTTATATCCGATGACTTTACTAATAGTTTAGATTTGCTTAAGGATGAATTGGAATATCCCATGATTATAGAAATTGCGAATAGAGAGATAATTTCTGTTAAGCATGTGTATAAGAATTGTAGAGTGGATATTAAGGGTAATATCATGAACGTAGATCTTATCCCTATTCGATTGGGGGAATTCGACGTTATATTGGGTATGGATTGGTTATCCAATTATGGGGCTGTAATTGACTGCCAAAAAAAGCGTATTAACCTTATGACTCCGTCAAAGGTTGTGTTTTATGGTAGAAAGTCGCCTAGACAAGCAAGTTGTCTGACGATGTTGCAGGCCAGGAAGTTATTAAGACAAGGCTGTGTAGGATATTTAGCTTACATAGTCGACAGTCGAAAAGAGAACCCGAATGTAGAGGAGATATCGATTGTGAGGGACTTCGTCGATGTATTTCCAGACGATTTGCCAGGACTTCCTCCAGATAGAGAAGTAAACTTCGTGATTGATTTGGCGCCCGAAACTGCTCCAATATCGAAGGCACCATACCGAATGGCGCCAGTAGAGATGAAGGAATTAATGGTACAACTACAAGAATTGTTGGACAAAAAGTACATTCAACCGAGCGTATCGCCGTGGGGAGCGCCGGTGTTGTTCGTGAAAAAGAAGGACGGATCGATGAGGCTCTGCATTGACTACAAAGAATTAAATAAGGTCACGATTAAGAACAAATATCCATTACCGAGGATCGATGATCTGTTTGATCAATTGAAGGGAGCAAAATACTTTTCCAAGATTGACTTGAGGAGTGGCTATCACCAACTGAAGGTGAGGCCAGAGGATGTACCAAAGACAGCGTTCCGAACGCGATATGGTCATTATGAGTTTTTAGTAATGTCGTTTGGTCTTACGAATGCTCCTGCAGCATTTATGGGACTAATGAATGGTGTATTCAAGCCGTTTTTGGACAAATTCGTGGTGGTATTTATAGATGACATTTTGGTATATTCCAAAACCAAAGAGGAACATGAAGAACACTTGAGGTTAACGTTGGAAGTATTGAGAAGGGAGAAGTTGTATGCTAAATTTTCGAAATGCGAATTCTGGATCGAGAGAGTACAATTTCTTGGTCACGTAATCGATAAAGATGGAATTTTGGTAGATCCATCCAAAGTAGAAGCTGTGATTAACTGGGATCAGCCGAGAACGCCGTCAGAAGTAAGAAGTTTTCTTGGATTAGCAGGATATTATAGAAGATTCATACAAGATTTTTCTAAGATCGCAACTCCGTTAACCAATTTAACTCGAAAAGCTGTGAAATTTGTTTGGACGGAGAAGTGTGAGGAGAGTTTTCAAGAATTAAAGAAGAGGTTGAGTACAGCGCCTGTGTTATCTCTTCCGGATGATACAGGAAATTTTGTTGTTTTTAGCGATGCGTCACATAAAGGACTTGGTTGTGTGCTGATGCAAAACGGCAAAGTCATTGCGTATGCATCACGGCAGTTGAAGGATTACGAGAAGGGTTACCCAACCCATGATTTGGAGTTAGCTGCAGTTGTTTTTGCTTTGAAAATTTGGAGGCACTATCTATACGGGGAAAAGTATGAAATATATACGGACCACAAGAGTCTGAAATATATTTTTACACAGAAAGATTTGAATATGCGTCAAAGAAGATGGTTGGAATTAATCAAGGATTATGACTGTGAGATTTTATACCATCCGGGTAAGGCTAATGTGGTTGCTGACGCCTTAAGTAGAAAGGGTCGTGAGAAATTGATGATGTTGACTGCTCAGCAGGAGCTAATTGCAGATATGGAGAAACTAAAGTTAGAAGTGAAGTATCCTACGGAGATTGATGAGAAGCTATTTCAGATGCAATCTGGTACAACTCTACTAGATAGAGTGAAGGAGGCTCAGCTTCAAGATGATGAATGCAAAAAGGTAATAACGAAGATATCTGAAGGAACCGAACCAAGATTTAAGATGGATAAGGAAGGAATATTGAGATTTGAAAGCAGAATTTGGGTTCCGCTAGTACAAGAAATTAAGGAAGAAATTTTGAGTGAGGCTCATAGTTCAAGATATTCGATTCACCCTGGTAGTACAAAAATTTACCAAAATCTTCGACAACATTTCTGGTGGCCGAATTTGAAACGTGATGTTGCAGAATGTGTTGCCAAATGCCTGACATGTCAGAAAGTTAAAGCAGAACATCAGAGACCGAGTGGATTGCTACAACCGTTGGAGATCCCAGAATGGAAATGGGAACATATTACGATGGACTTCGTGGTTGGCCTTCCGACGACTCAGAAAGGCTACGACGCAGTATGGGTTATCGTTGACCGACTGACGAAATCCGCGCACTTCCTTTCTATCAAAATCAGATTTAACTTAGATCAGTTGGCAAGATTATATGTGAAGGAGATTGTTTCGAGGCACGGAGTGTCGGTATCTATTGTTTCCGATAGGGATCCGCGCTTCACATCAAATTTCTGGAAACGTCTTCAGGAATGCATGGGTACACAACTGCGAATGAGTACAGCTTACCACCCTCAAACAGACGGACAGAGCGAACGAACGATTCAAACACTGGAAGATATGTTACGAGCCTGTGTAATGGACTTCAAAGGAAATTGGGATGATCACCTACCGTTGGTAGAGTTCGGCTACAACAACAGTTACCACGCTAGTATTGGTATGCCGCCTTACGAAGCGTTATACGGCAGAAAGTGCAGAACTCCGCTTTATTGGGATGAAGTTGGTGAAAGACAATTGCTAGGGCCAGAATTGGTACAGCAGACGGCAGAAATAGTCAAAGTGATCCGAGCACGACTGGTAGCAGCTCAAGATCGACAGAAGAAATACGCTGATCCACATCGTAAAACTATCGAGTTTGAATCCGGTAGTTATGTTTTCTTGAAGGTCTCTCCCTGGAAGGGAAAGATCAGGTTCGGAAAGAAAGGAAAATTGAGCCCAAGATTTATTGGACCCTTTGAGGTACTGCGAAGAATTGGAGAAGTTGCGTACGAGGTAGCCTTACCTCCAGCACTCGAGAATATTCACAACGTCTTCCATGTTTCTGTGTTACGACCTTACAAACCTGATTACAAGCATGTAATTGAATACGAACCCCTGCATTTTGAGAAAGACCTATCTTATGAAGAAATTCCTGTCCAAATTGTCGACCGAAAAGAACAAGTTCTGAGAAATAAAGTAATACCTTCTGTTAAGATAATTTGGAGGAACCACAACGCTGAAGAAGCTACGTGGGAACTCGAAGAGAATATGATGAAGAATTACCCTCATTTATTTACTTAATTATGTGTATGCGATTCTGGGGACAGAATCTTTGTAAGGGGGGAGATTGTAACGAGTCAAAATTACTGAGTCGTGATTCTGGGGACAGAATCCTTTTAAGGGAGGAAAGATGTGACGAACGAGAATTTTGTAATTTATCTTAAATATTTATTGAATTAAATAAATATTTTTTTTATGATTTAATTATTAGATTAAATAATCAATTGATGCAATTGTGATAGATTAATTTAATTATATGTGTTACATTTATTAAATTAATAAAGAGAATAATTTTATCAAGGTATGAAATTATGTGAGCTTATTTAATTAAATAAATTATTTAATTAAGCATGATGTTATTTAATTAATTTAATTATTAATTAGAGAATTAATAAATTGACATTATTTATTAATGAGATAATTGAATATATGATTATGTGAATTTACGAGTAATTATTATATTTTATTTAAAGTAAATTAAATAAAATATGGGATTTATTTTATAAAGAGGGTGACATTTTCAAACTATATGATAAAAGGTTATTAAAATAATGAGTTTTGAACCTAGTTTCCTAGCCAAATGAGGCCTTAGGAGGAGTTGGGGACAGTTAAACCACGAATGGAATAACTGACCTCAACTCTGCGCTTAAAGGCTCAGATGAGTTTAACTTACGTATTTTTAGAACCAGAGAGTTTGCAGAGAGAGTTGGAGAAATCTTTGAGAGAGATTGTGTGTATTGTGATTGAAATAGAGAGAATTGTCATCCTTACTCATCTACGCTTTGGGTAATCTCTTCTTTCTCAAATTCTATTTCTACGTCTTTTTAAAGTTTTCATAATTATGGCTTAAGTCCTCTGTAGAGTTTCTATGGTTGAATAGGGTAACAATTATGAGTATAAATGTAATCATAAGAGTAGCTTAACATGTTTTTTTTATATATATTGCATGATCCCATACCCTAAGTGTAGTAATCTGATGGCTTGTTATTTCAAAATAAACAGAGTACGTGATATGGCCATATGGCCATATATGTGATAATTAAT
This sequence comes from Panax notoginseng, assembly GCA_016801055.1. Lineage (NCBI taxonomy): Eukaryota > Viridiplantae > Streptophyta > Magnoliopsida > Apiales > Araliaceae > Panax > Panax notoginseng. The sequence continues at coordinate 40,447,838 of CM029018.1, read as the reverse complement.
GTATTGATTATATATTATCCCTAAATTTTGGACTTGTATGTTGTTATGCATGTTAATACGAAGAGTTTAAGCCTTAAACGAACGAATTTAGTGTTATAACGAATTCGTAGGGAGAATTTTCACATAAAGTTTTCTAAAACTTCATGAACATCAAAGTCAGTGAATTGTTAGGCTTTAAATCTGTTATTAAGTGTTTAAAATTAGTTTTGTCAGTATATAAATATTGGGTATTAATTATATATGAATTCCAACATGTGGGTATGTTTAATTTGGAGAATTAATGATTTTGTAGTAATTATTTTCGCTGAATTCTGTGTTCTTCGCGAACTGGAAAAAAAAAATAAAAATAAAAATAAAAAAAAAAAAAATAAAAATAAAAAAAAATGAGCTTTTAAATTTTCTAAGTCTAACAATGGGTTAGTGTATTAAAATAATGAACATGTAAATATGTTAGAAATATTATATGATGATAAAATATTTGTTTAGCATGTAAATAACATAATTACATGTGAGTTGTATTATTAAATACATAATTAGTTATTCATTCATAACGAACAAATTAGGTGTCAACGTGATGATTTGACTAAGTTAGTCAATTATTAAAGTAGACAACGAGAATAAGTTATGATGATTAGTTAATAATTAACTGGTATTGAATGTGAATGGTATGTAGGATTTATTTCAAAGAACGTGATTAGTTAAAGTGTAATCTACACGCGAGGCAAGTCTCCTAAACTTAAACTCTTAAATTGAGCAAGTTTCTTAACTCTACTTTTACATTGAGCAATTTACTTAAACTTAAATTATTATTCAAGTTCAAGTATTATATTAAAGATTGATTATCTTTCAAAGCATGATTCAATTATACAATAATTGTTCTATTGTATACATTTGAGATTATTATTCAAATCGAATATCATTATTGTTGAACCTTTTTAGACTAGTGAATCTTAATGATTTAGCTAGTCCTTAGTTGATGAACGTTCTAAATTTCAGAACCCTTATTGAATTATCCAAACCAAACTTCCTTTGGTGCGGACTCGAATGTCAAACTGAGATGAACAACCCTGAAAAGGGATTCACTTATGCGTTAGCGTTAAGAGATTGTGCACAGTATGGTACTAAGGGCTGATCCCCCTAAGTACGAGAAGAAGGTCCATAGTCTTATGACTGTTAAAGGTTTCAAGTATAATCCTTGATAACCTAGGACATAGTTCAAGGTCTTATGACCCTCAGAATTCTTTTGATTCTTGTTATTCATTCTTGATTCAAAAGTTGAGCTCTTATTCAGACGTCTTTGATTTATTCGCATGTTATTATACTGTTATTTCATTGTTATACTTGTGGGCATTTGTGCTCACTCTTGCTTAATAATAACATTGCAGTTAAGAATGAAAGAAGCGATGAACCCTCCACTAGTAAGGGCAAGGGAAAAGTTAGCAAATGATGAAGACCTGTTATTTATTAACTGATGTATTTGTTTAAGACTTGAGTTATGTTGATGTTAAGACTTATTTGTTTAGAATTCCGCACAGATGTTTTAAGGTTAGAGTAACCTGGGATTTATTTATGATTCAGTTGATGTAACCCTTAAGGGAAGAGATTTTATTATGATTTCTATCTATTGTATAGTTTGATATTATTTATGGGTAGATGGATAGATGATGCTTGTACAGTGAACACCAAATCCCGTGGAATCGAAGTACCCGGATTTGGGGGTGTCACATGGAGAGTGTGGAAAAATCGAAGAGAATTTGGGTGAAGGCGGAGATGTAAAATACAAGGTCGATACCGAAGGTTTACTACGGTTCGATGGACGAATTTGGGTTTCAGCAGTGCTAGAGCTGAAAGAAGAAATTCTGACTGAAGCTCATAGCTCAAAGTATTCAATTCATCCAGGAAGCACGAAAATGTATCAGGCTTTGCGCCGACATTTTTGGTGGCCAAATATGAAAAGAGATGTTGCTGAATGCGTAGCGAAATGCTTGACATGTCAGAGAGTAAAAGCCGAACATCAAAGACCCAGCGGATTACTCCAACCGTTAGAAATACCGGAATGGAAGTGGGAACACATCACGATGGATTTTGTGGTGGGTCTTCCAACTACTCAGAGAGGATGCGATGCGATTTGGGTAAATGTGGACAGACTGACGAAATCAGCGTACTTTTTACCAATAAAGATTAGATTCAATCTTGATCAGTTGGCAAGATTGTACATTAAGGAGATCGTTTCGAGGCACGGAGTGCCAGTATCAAATGTGTCTGATAGAGATCCGCGGTTTACATCGAATTTCTGGAAGAGACTACAAGAATGTATGGGAACACAGTTACGAATGAGTACGTCTTATCATCCACAATCAGATGGCCAAAGCGAACGAACAATTCAAACATTGGAAGATATGCTGAGAGCATGTGTCATGGACTTTAAAGGAAGCTGGGAAGATCAACTACCATTGGTGGAATTTTCGTACAACAACAGTTATCACGCGAGCATCGGCATGCCACCTTACGAGGCATTGTACGGCAGAAAGTGCAGAACCCCACTGTGTTGGGATGTAGTCGGTGAACGCCAACTGTTAGGACCAGAACTGGTACAACAAATTGCTGATGTTGTCAAACTCATCAGGACAAGACTGGTCGTAGCTCAAGACAGACAGAAAAAGTATGCTGATCAACACAGACAAGATCGTACATTTGACGTAGGAACTTTTGTATTCTTAAAAGTTTCTCCCTGGAAGGGGAAAATTCGTTTCGGTAAAAAGGGAAAGCTAAGTCCGAGGTTTATTGGACCCTTTGAAGTGCTGCGAAGAGTGGGAGAAGTGGCTTACGAGGTACCTCTACCTCCAGTGTTGGAAAATATTCATAATGTTTTTCACATTTCGGTGTTACGACCATATAAACCCGACTACAAGCATGTGATCGAGTATGAACCTTTGCAGTTCGAAAAAGATTTGACTTATGAAGAGGTCCCTATCCAGATAGTCGACAGGAAAGAACAAGTGCTCAGGAATAAAGTGATACCTTTTGTGAAGGTGATATGGATAAACCACAACGCTGAAGAAGCTACGTGGGAACTTCGAAGTACCAGTTTCAAATGGTGCTCATGATCTTCACGACTTTTGGAATATATGAGGATGTCATCCATAAAGACAACAACAAACTGATCTAAATATTCCTTGATTACTCGGTTCATCATACCTATGAAAGCAGCAAGAGCATTAGTTAATCCAAAAGAAATTACTAGGAATTCATAATGCCCGTACCGAGTTCTAAAGGTAGTCTTCAGAATATCCTCAGTTTTAATCTTCAGTTGATGATATCCAGAACGAAGATCGATCATTGAAAAGAATTGTACTCCTTGTAACTGGTCAAACAGGTCATCAATACGAGGTAGCGGATACCTATTCTTGATGGTGACATGGTTCAATTCCCTGTAGTCAATAAAAAGTCGCATACTCTTGTCTTTCTTCTGTACGAATAAAATAGGAGCACCCCAAGGAGATGTACTAGGACGAATGAAACTGATATTCAATAACTCTTGTAGTTGGACCTTTAACTCCTAAAGTTCAATAAGAGCCATTCGATATGGGGTTTTAGAAATGGGGTTCGTATCAGGTTCAAGATTAATAAAGAATTCAACTTCACGTTATGGGGATAGACCGGGAAGCTCTTTAGGAAATACGTCAGGAAATTCACTAATAACAGAAATATTATTCAAATCTGACGTGTTTTTGTTCAAGTCCATGAAATGGGCTAAGAAAGCTTGACATCCATTTTTCAATAAACGAATGGCTTTATAGTTTGATATAACAGTGATTGACTTTAGTGGTTTGGTTGCTTGAATTCGCATAACAGGTTGGTTAGGAATATGAAAACTAACAACTTTACGAAAATAATCAATTTTGGCATGATGAGTAGTTAACCAATCAATCCCTAAAATCACATCAAAAGCAAGTATCTTTAAAGAGATAAGATCCACAGGTAATGTGATGGTGCCAACTTAAATCAAGCAAGATTTATAAATAATGGATGTAATGAAAGTTTCTCCTAACGGAGTGTCAACAGATAAGTCAAAGTCTAATTTCTCCGAAGTCAAGTTTAAACGTTGAGCACAAATAGGAGAGATAAAAGAATGGGTAGAACTGGTATCTAGTAAGGTATAAACTTCTCAAGAGTTTATGATTAGCTTACCCGTGATCACCACGTTTGAGTTCCTCGCATTTTGGCCAGTCATGACAAACGCTCTTCCAGGAACCGCTGACTTTGACTTGTCTGGGACAGCCTTTGGAGTCACCATCCCCACTGAATTTAGTTTCGCTACAGTACAATCTCAAGCGATATGTCCTTCCTTTCCATAATTATAACATACCTTAAACTGTTGTGGACAGTTGGGGCTGATGTGTCCCTCTTTTCCACATTTATAGCATACGACCGGTGGTCGTTCTCCTCCCTTAGAAACAGTTGATACTGGTGCTGACATATTCACATTGTCATTGTTGAATCTCCTATTTTTGAAATTTTCACTTGACTCGCCTCTCCTATTATCATGGCCACGATTACCACCAGAGTGGTTACCGCTTTTGTCTGTATTTTTTCCTCCCCGTTGGTTATCATTGCTCCGATGACTGCTGTCACCAGTATGACCCTAGTTGTGGTCTCTCTGTTGAACATATTCATTATCTCACTCTAATAATTGAGCCATTTTGACAACATCTGAATATAGAGAAAATTTATGAGAAATGAGATATTGACGCATGTCGGGTTTCTTACCTCTCAGAAACATCCGCGTCATACGTTCCTCATTCTCCACCAAATGAGGTGCAAACTTGGATAACTCCGCGAACATAGCCTCATACTGGGACACAGTCACATTGTTCTGTTCCAGTCTGATAAACTCTACCTCCTTCATATGACGGATACTTTCAGGAAATTACTTGTCATTGAACAGTTTCTGAAACGCTTCCCAAGACATATTGAGTGCAGCTGGCTGGGTACACTTCACAGATTCCCACCAGTAATCTGCTTCATTACGGAACATAAAGGTGGCGAATGGAACTTTATGTTCCTCCGTGCATCCCAAGACATCGAATATCTTGGTAAAAATTACTTGACCCACATTTTTGCCTTAATCGGGTCCGTCTTTCCCCAGAATTCTGGTGGTCCCAACTCTTTGAACTGCTTAGTTGTGACAAACCGTGCGTTGCTATCATTTCTACCTGTATTTTGTATACGAGTCTCCCACGTCTAATTTTGCATGAACTGTAAAAAGCTTCTAAACATCCCATCGTTCATCGTCTGCTCAGTGGTGTTGCTTACAGGAGGAACATTGTCTTCCTGTTGCACGTTCTCCTGATTGGTGAGTAAAGGTGTCTCCACGGTCTCATTTACTCCACTGCTAACATTCTCGGTTGCCATTCTCAAATACTGCCACTAAACAAGGGTTAATTAAAGAAATTAACATATTACATAATATCCTTATATTCTGACCAACCAACAAATAAGCTTAGGTAGGATACATTAGCGAAGGATTTACTCGACTCTCCCCTCCTAGTATTCCCCGATCTCTGCCAGAGACTATATCCCTAAGCTCTGACACCAACTGGGACACCCCCAAAAAAGGTATACATCACCCATTCTGAGTTACCAAAACATGGAATAGAAATAACTACAACTTTATTAATACAATTGTCGTGTAAAATACGTCAACACATAAACTGTGAGTTAAAATACAAATATTGTCTTCTAGACAATATCCGCACTCAAATAAATACTCATTACAATTATTGATACATTATTTTATAAAAATGGTGAGGACTACTAAAATAACTTTCTAGAACCATCATTCCATACCCCGACTAGTACTCGCTACATTCTCGCCTCCTAAGAAGAAAAATGGAACAAAAAAGAAAAAAGGTGAGCTCAACTAGCCCAGTAAAGAATGTTATGACTAAGATAATATAGAACAAATTATCTTTAGTCCTTAACAGGAAAAAATCTGATAGAATATAATAGACAACAAATTTTAGATCAACAACTGCAGCGGAAACAACAATCCATTAGAAGAGATAAGTAGAGAATAAATTCTACTATCTTCTAAGATTTAAAAGTCCATCATCAATATTTTATCCCTTTAACATCAATCAATATACATCTTTAATCACATATTCATCTTTGCACTACAAGCTAAAGATATTCATTTGTATCACCAGTTGGTCATGTTCATCTAAACACCTATTCATCTTTGCATTACGGGCCAAAGATATTCATCAGTTAATCATTCATCTTTGTACTACAGGCCAAAGATTTTCAATAATATCATCATTTAGGATTGAGGATGATGAAAAAATATTTTAAAGAATATGAATCCAGTGAGACAAAAGAACAAATATTAGGAATTCGTACTTTGGTTTATCCATGTTAAAAAACACCCCATAATATACCGTAGTGGAGTAAAATTCAAGAATAAAGATCAAAATATGGATACAATCAAAGATAGTAACAAAAATAGACATATGGGACAAAGAAGAGAAAATTTTATTTTTTGATGAATAGTGCCGTATTCGTGAATAGTGTCGTATACGTGAATAGTAACCCTGACACAAAAAGATAGAAATTCCACAATAAAATTCATATCAATATTTCGGTATAATAATATTAGAAGAAATATTATCATCTAAAAAAAATAACATCCCTTACCTCAAAAGGACAGTACTTCTGACTAGAATACTGGATATAGTGCTAAAAGAAACTTGCACCGTATAACAACACTCAAAGTATCAAAATACTCATAAAAATACGCTCGGTAATATAGAAAGAGAAAACTTTAGTTTCTGGTGTGATTTTCAATTCTAACCTAAGCACCCTATTTATAGGAAAATGCTTAGAACACCGAAGTAGAAAAATTAGTAAAATATTAATATAATTAAAAAAATTTCATGCCCACCCAATAGCAAAAAATGTTTTTATTAAAAAAAATATTTAAAACTTCAAAAATCAATTATTCCGGAACTTCAATAATTCATAATAAATAGCCATTTTATCAAAAAAAATTAAATCTTATTTCCATTCCATAGGAAATTCAATTCTCTACAACTTTGTAAGTTTAAATTTTTCCAAATTTCAAACAGAAATTAACTGAAATCCACATACGGACGATTTTACATGCTATAATCAAATTTTAGTCAAAAATTGGGCCCACCGATATGTTTAACATGTTTTTATCATTTATTATAATAAAAATACTCTTCCTCCTCATTTATTCATATATCACACATTCATCGTAAAAATATCATCATTATTATATTATTAAAATATAATATATTTAAATGAATTATTTTATCATAAAAGATAAAATATCAATTTTCAACAATTGTCACTTTTCTAAAAATTCTTCCATTTATATCCACATAAATAAATATTTTTTTATCATATAAATTAATAATTAATTATTCACAAATAATATTACAGAATCGCAATACTGACAACCAGACCATTCCCAGGAAAGATGAGGCTTTCCAATAAGGATTTTTCCTTACTGGCGCGTAATTAGATAACCAAACCTCTCCTTAGACAAAACTTTTTAGACCTTGTCAATAATGCTATCTAATAATATTATTAAAATAATATGATTTATTGATCTGATAATAGAAATATTGTGCAGTGACAATTATTGAAACAACAATAATATAAAATATCAACGTAGCAATTATTGAATTAAAAAAATAAAATATTGAATACTAATTACTGTAATAATTATTGAGTAGTGCTTTCTTACGTAAGAATCAATAATTGGTGCAGTATCATGTGCTACAGTGCAACACCGCGTACTACTATCTTTTAACCACCTTGTATTCCAACAGTGTTAACGGTAAAAACTACGCCATTATTTATGAAAAACTCATACTTGTCGTTTTCTTCATCCAATCGCTTTCCGTTATGGGGCCCACACAAGGCTGCGCCGTCGTACGAATATTTCCCGACAGTAAAAATATTTCACGATCAAACGAATATTCCCCGACAACAATGAATATTTTATAACCACTTACTTATTTAAGATATGTGCGCATTTTACCCATAACTAACCACATTAGTCAAATCAACCCTTACTATTTCAAAATATCAAATAGAAAAAATTCAATTTCATTTATAAAAAGTTAGGGTCCTACACGTAACACACCTTGCAATGTTTGACGCATATCCATTTAGTAGTTTTAGAGACTTAACCCATATGCACACATCTTCAACTTGCTTTTTGGACAATGTGTACCTTGCATGCGGTTTGACAATCTTACCATTAGGAGATTCATAAAGTTCTAATCCAAGACGCTTACAAATATCATTCATGTCCAAACGTGCCTTATCATTATCTTTTGTCTTCCCTGTAACATTCATCACAATGTTAAACACATTGTCGAACACATTCTTCTCAATATGCATCACATCTAGATTATGACGAATCAAATGTGTAGACCGATAAGGTAGTTCCCAAAAGATGCTTCTTCGAACCCAGTTATGAGATTCGCCAAACCCATTGATTATATTTGTGCCATCAATCTTACCAAATGGGATGACCGACAATCTCATCACATGGTCTCGCATCTCCGTTCCCGACAATCGCAGTGCAAGCATATCATTGTCTACTTTTCCTTTCCTGAAGTGTTCTCTATTTCTTTAAAACGGGTGATCAACCGATAAGAACCGGCAATGACAGTCAAACCAGCAAGGCTTTCGACCTTTTGATAGATTGAAAGACTTTGTATGCTCCATACAATACGGACAAGCCAACTTCCCGTGTGTACTCCATCCAGCTAACATACCATAAGCTGGGAAGTCACTTACAGTCCATATAACCGCTGCCCTAAGGTTGAAATTTGTTTTCGTTGCAACATCCCAAGTCTGAACTCCATCCTTCCACAATACCTTCAACTCGTCTATAAGAAGTCTCAAGTAAACATCTAAGTTCATGATACCACGATACCTACTACAGACAACATGAGCTTATTAATGTATAACATGATTGTAAGCATATGACTTGAGCATACTTGTAACCATATGACTTGAGCATACTTGTAAGCATATGATTAATATTTAAGCATTCTTGTAAGCATATGATTTAAGCATACTTGTAACCGTATGATTAACATTTAAGCATACTTGTAAGCATATAACATACCATAATTGTAAGCATATGACTTGAGCATACTTGTAAGCATATGACTTGAGCATACTCCTAAGCATATGCTTTTGTTCATTAATATCTTTATGGGTTCGATGAGAAACTAAGCACGTGTTGTAACAATCCAGATTTTAAATATTTATTAAATTATATAAATATTTAAGGGATATGTTATCATTGAATATGTTTTTGTATTTGTTTAATTTGATTTGATTTAATTTGGTTAATTATTTTAATTAATGAGTTAAGGAAATTATTATTATATTGATATTTCAATTTGATGGTTAATTAATTGTATTGAGTTATGTGATTAAATGATTTATTCAGTAAACTGTTATTTGAATTAATTAAATTAAGTATAAAAACTTAATTAAATAAAGTGTGACAAATACCTATTTTATAAAGGAGATATCAAAATAAAATGAAAGTAGTTTTAATTTAGTTTTGCCAAACAAGGCTTATGTATATTAAGTCTTTCAATTTTAAATAGTTTTGCCAAACGAAGCCTTATGGCTTTTGATTTTTTTTGAATTTTGAATTATAATTAAATAAACTAAATAAATAAAATATAATAATAATCTATATGTTATATGTTTTTGTAACTGATGTTAATTATTGGGCTTATTATGCCCATAGTAGTTTTTATGTTTACGCTGGGTTATCAGTTGGGTAACGCTTACTGTTAGTAGCCTAGTCTAATACTAAGAAAAGAAAAGAAGGAAGGAGTTCTGAGAAAGTTCAGAGAGGGTTTGAGAGAGAAAGGGTTGTGATTCCCAAAGCAAGTTCTGAGTTCGTCAAAGCTATTCTCAGTGATTAACAAGTATTTTCTTAAGCAACAAAAGATATTTATTCCATAATCTTAAGACTATATACGTTTTACGTTCTCTGTGTTCTTGAATTTCAGTGTATATAAAGTTTTACAAAAATTGTCTGTAACCATGTTTCTATAATTGATTATGAAATCATGAGTAATTATATTTCTAATTGTTATAACTAGCATGTATATGTGTATACATGTGTTTTATGTTATATTACGTTAAAAAAAAGGAAATTGTTTTACAGTAAATATATATGCATGAACTGTGATTGTTAATTTTGTATGATAACAAAATTAGTTTCTTCTAATTGAGAAATTGAACTGTATAAGTTAATTGGGTAAGAATTAAAGAGAATATAGTTAGAATAAATCAATTTGGTTTATAATTGTGGAATTACAGTTCACTGTGTCAAGAAATATCAAAAATGAAGTTTTTGGTTTTAAAACAGTGTTTTCAAACATTTAGTTTTCTGATATTGTTGATTAGTTGTGTTAAAATTAGTATATGCATGTTGAGTAATTTGTACGAGTAATTTATGTATGTTATACATGTTGACTTATTGTTAGAAATTAAGTTATAGATAGAAATTTAGTTATTCTGTTCTTCGTGTGTCTGTTATGTAATTTTCGTCGCCTCAGCGCCAAAGTCAGAGCCGCAGCCCAACAACCCGCGTCGCAGCGCCGAAGTCAACTCCACAGCACCACACTTCACGCCGCAGCACCGCAGCCCGGCATAGTTCTCGCGCTGAAGCGCCACTTTCGCGCCGCAACGCGACCCACAGTTCAAACTGTGTCGCCGCGGCACCACATAGCAGAAAGTCCAGAAATGACTTTTGTTGTGCACAAAAGTCTGTAAATGTTAATGTAATGTAAAATGATGATTGTTAAACATGCAATATTATTATTATGGTACTATAGTGCTAAGAACGAACATTTTATTAATACTTAACGAGTGTTGTTATTATTTATTGATGTAATTTGATTAAGTGATTTATAAATCAAACCATACGTGATGTGGATATGTAGAGTATGGGTAATGACTGGTTATGTCATGATGACATGTATATAGGATAATTGTGATTCAGATTATAACGGTTTAGCCTACATGAAAGGCAAGTTTTCTAACTCTATACTTCATTGTGCAAGTTTATTTTCGTTGAACAAGTTTCTTGTATCTATATTGTTTATAATGATGCAAGTTTTCTAAACTCAATCTCGAGTTATTATCTTTCAAGTACGTTAGTGGATAGTTATTGTTGCTGATTCCACATCTAATATTATTATTGAATATTCACATTATTCTTATGTTAAGCAAGTTATTCTTGTCTTTAACTTGTTATCTAGCATGTAAGTTTATATATTCTCATCTATTAATGTTGAACAAGTTTTATCATTCAATTTATTATTTGTTAAGCATGCTTAATATTGATTTTTAAGATTTTAACCTTAGCTTAGTGTTGTTCAAAGCAAGTATGTTATGATTATTCAATGTTTATGCTATTAGATTATTCCTAAAGCATGATCTTAAATTTACAATGTCGATTCAGTTATGATTATTCCATAACATAGTGTTATTATCTTTTTATTCAACTAGTCCTTAGTTGTTGTCCGTTGAATTTCAAATTACCTAGAAACGTATCCAAACCAAACTTACTTTGGGGCGAACTTGTATTCTAAATACTGAGATGAACAACCCTATTATTAGGGATTTACGCTTAGCGTTGAAATGTTTGTGCACAATACATTGTACGAAGGGTTGATCCCCCTAAGTACATGGAGTTCTTATAGTCTTATGACTATTAAAGTTTAAATAGAAAGATTACATATAACTGTGGACATAGTTCGTGGTCATTAGACCCTCAGTGATATGTTTCAGAATGTTAATAGAGCATATTGTTCAGTTTTATTGAGCCTATTATTTGACAGTTGATGTAAAGTTTTATTCAATTTCATTTCAAGGAGCGTTGTTTGCTCACTCTTGCTTATATAACTATTATAGCTAAACTTGAGAAGGTCGATGTACCTAGCACCAGTAAAGGAAAGGGAAAGATGAATAAGTATTGAAGACTTGTAATAATTATGTTTACATTTTATTGTCATACTTTATTTGAATTATGTAATGAAGTTTAGTTAATTTCCGTATTTGAATGATTATATTTAAAAGTTAGATAACCTGGGAGATTTTTATTATTGTAATCCTTTATAGGAAGGTTTATTAATCAATTTTATTATGAATGAGCAGTTAGAAATGAATGTCTGTATAAAGTGAACACCAGATCATGTGGGAATGAAGTACCTGGATTTGGGGGTGTCACAAGTTGGTATCAAAGCTTTAGGTTATGAATCTTAGGTGGGGGGAAAAGCCTTAGGAAGTAACCTTTTAAAAGATAGTGGTGATAAACTCTTATCGAGTTTTAAGGAAGAAGTAATAAAACACTTATGTGCCTATGTGTTTACAACTTATGTGCTCGTGAGTGTCGAGTAATAATGATTAGTAATTAAAACTTAAAAATTTTTGTTGTCAGGATGGTTAATGTCGGAGAATCCAGTCAGGCTAGGGAGGAAGGACCTCAGATGACTAGAGAGGAGGAATTTTGTGACATTTAGGTGGTTTGGGAACAACTACTTCCATGGGAGTCAGCTCCGTTGGTCACAGTGGTTGAAGATGAGGATGATGATGTGGAAACGGATGAGGAGGGTCCCGTTGAGCAGCCACAGGTGAATGAGGATGACGAGGACGAGGAGGAAGAGATTCCACTGAACTCGATAGCTGCTCGTATGTACGATGAAGTTTACGACCGCAATGTGGAACTTCAGGATACCGTCGAGGAGTTGCAAGAGATAGTAGCTGAACAACAGACCTCGATGGCTCAGAAGGACGATGTGATCCTAGATCGAGAGGAACATCTGAATAATGTCGAAGAGAAGCTGGTTCACACTAAAGGAGAGAATGAACAATTAATCGAGGAGATCGCAGAACTGAAGAACAAGCTAAAGGAAGAATTTGCTAAGAGGGCAAGAGCCGAAGACGCATATGAGGAAACTTTTCGACGAGCCGGGATAGCAATGAGAGACGAACAAGCAAAGAGGATGAAGATGGAGGAGATGAATAACGTATTCAACACCGTGATTAATCGAGCTCAAGATCGGGTCATGGGTTATCCGAACCAGTTCGAGACTCTGCCATCATACATATTAGATCACCGAACAATGTTCCGTATTATGGAGGAAGAGTGTCAAAAGGCTACGCAATATCTTAGTAGGACATCGTAGTGAATATACCTGATGTGCGAGTAATAATATGATAAACAATATGTAAATCCCTTGTGATAGGTAATCGATGGGATATGATGATGATATTATCCTGAAACTTTAGAAGTTCAGGAAAGTAATGTAAATAGCAGTGATGCTATTGTTCTTATATTTTTTAAAAAGGATTATGAATGAATAAAAGTTATTATTTTATTTTATTCAAAGTGTTATGGGTTATGTGATGATTTCTTTTATGGGATGCAAGTTAAGTAGAAAATACTTAAAAGAATTGAGAAACAATCTAATGGGTGTATTTTAATAGAAAATGCCTCCAAGACGCCAACCACGATAGCGAACCACTGAGGGAACTAACAATAACAATGCTGAAGCTAACCCCGTTCAACAGTTAGTGACGTTACTGACGGGAGCATTGCAGAATCAACCTCAGAATCAAGGTATAACTTTTAAGGAGTTCAAGGCGGTTGGACCACCATAATTCTAATGGTCCATGAATCGAGTGGAGGCACAGACCTGGATCATGGAGATAGAGATAGTATTCGATGTTCCGAGGGTAGGGGAGGATCAGAAGACTGCTTTTGCAACATTTATGTTGTAAGCAGAGGCTAGTTATTGGTGGCAGGTCAATAAAACTCGAGAAGGATAAGGGGTTATGACTTGGGATAGGTTTAAGGAGATATTCTTCAAGACATATTTCCCAGAGAATTCGAAGAGTCGTCTAGAAGTACAGTTTTTAGGATTGAAGTAGGGAACGATGACGGTGTCTGAGTATGCCGTAAAATTCAACGAGTTGGCGAGGTTTGCGCCATATCAAGTCAGCACAGATGAACGCAAGGCGAAGAGGTTTGAGCAGGGACTGAAGCCCTGGTTATACAGTAGGGTCTCCTTATTCTAGCTGAAGACATTAGCAGCGGTAATGGAGAAGGCAATTCTCGATTAAGGTGGAGGCGAGACTGTAACAAAGTTCAATCAAGAACATAAAAAGAAGAAGAATGAAGTGGAGGTTAAGAATGGTGGTAGTGGTAGTGGAAATGGCAACAATAATCTGAAGAGAAAATGGAATGGAAATGTGGGTTCTGGAAATCAGCAGGGTAACCAGCAGAATAAGGAGTTCGAAGCATGTGCAACATGCGAAAAGTTTCACAAGGGTGTGTTCTTAATGGGGAAGCGTTTATTCTTTAACTGTGTCCAGAAGGGTCACATCGCCCCAAATTGCACTCAACCAAAAAAGAACATTTTCTTCACGTGTGGGTCCAAGGATCACTTTGCTCATGAGTGCCATAAAAAGAAAGCTGGAGAGACAACATGAAGCAAGGGAGGTAGCAGTTGAGGTACATGGGCCATTGCTGGACTAACGGCATCAAATAAACCCATAGCCAGAACCTTCAAAATGACTGTGCAGTCAAAGGATATTGTGTCAGGTAATATCCCAATCAATAATATTGATGCTTATGCATTATTTGATTTGGGTGCGACTTGTTCGTTTATATCTGATGAATTTGCTAAGAGATTAGGATTGCCTGGTCAAGAATTGAATTTCCCTTTAAACATAGAAATTCCGAATAAGGAAGTAATTCCTGTTAGGTTCGTATACAAGAGTTGTAGGGTGAACATTAAGGGGAATATCATGATGTTAGATTTAATCCCGGTTAGACTTGGAGAGTTTGATATTTTTTTGGGAATGGATTGGCTGTTCAATTATGGAGCGGTAATTGATTGCCAAAAGAAATGTGTAAACCTTATGACTCCGTTAAAGGTAGTTTTCTATAGTAGCAAATCGCCTAGACAAATGAGATGTCTGACGATTATGCAGGTCAAGAAGTTGTTGAGTCAAGGCTGTGTAGGTTATTTAGCTTATATAGTCGATACTCAGAAGAAGGGGGTGAAATAGGAAGAGATACCAGTGGTTAGGGAATTCGTAGATGTGTTCCCGAAAGATTTGCCAGGACTTCTGCCTGACAGAGAGATTGAGTTCGTGATCGACTTAGCGCCAGGAACAACACCGATATCAAAGGCCCTCATACAGAATGGCTCTGGTAGAGATGAAGGAACTAATGGTACAACTGCAGGAGCTGTTAGACAAGAAGTATATTCAACCAAGAGTATCACCGTGGAGAGCGCCAATGTTATTCCTGAAAAAGAAGGATGGATCAATGCGTCTTTGCATTGATTATAGGGAATTAAACAAAGTCACTATTAAGAATAAATATTCGTTGCCAAGAATAGATAACTAGTTTGATCAGTTGAAGGGTGCTAAATACTTCTCGAAAATAGATTTGAGAAATGGGTATCATCAATTAAAGGTAATGAAGGAGGATATACCTAGAACAGCATTCAGTACTCGGTATGGACATTACGAGTTTCTGGTGATGTCTTTTGGTTTAACCAATGCCCCTGTTGCATTCATGGATTTGATGAACAAAGTGTTTAAACCATTCTTAGACAAGTTTGTGGTGTTATTAATCAACGACATTCTGGTGTATTCCAAAACTCAAGAAGAACACGTGGAACATTTACATTTGACGTTGGAAATACTAAGAAAGGAAAAGTGTGACGCCCCCAAAATTAGGTATGCATCACCCATTCTGAGTCGCCAGATACATGGTACAAAATTCAAATAAAACTTCATTTATACAACTGTTGAGCTGTCGTATAGAATACAACCACAGTTAACTATGAGTTTTAATACAAATGTATGTAACTCTCATGGTACCTCGACAAAAACCTTATAATGATACTTTACATAGAAGTATAGTCAAAAACAGTTTTAGAAATTAAAATATTTGGGAAGTGCTCAAGGAAACCTTCGTGCATGGGAGGCCATGCGTCTAGGTTATGATAGATATCATATGTCCACATAATTATCATTGCAGAGATGCTATTGTGTTATGTTTTCAAAAGTTATGAATAAATAAAAGTTATTATTTTATTCAAAGTGTTATGTGCTATGTGATTATTTCTTTGTTGAGGCAAATTAATTAGAAATACGTAAAGAAGTTGAGTAGTGGTCTAATAGATGATTTCTTTAACAGAAAATGCCTCCCAGACGTCAACCAACACGACAGAGAACCACCGAAGAAGCTAATGACAGTGTTGATGCGAATCCCGTTCCACAACTAGTGGCACTATTGACAGGAGCGTTGCAGAATCAACCTCAAAACCAAGGCACAACGTTTAAGGAGTTTAAGGCGGCCGGACCACCTGAATTTCGTGGGTCAATGAATCCGGTCGAGGCACAAACCTGGATTATGGAAATAGAGAAGGTGTTTGATGTCGCTAGGGTAGGGGATGGGCAGAAGACTGCTTTCGCAACTTTCATGTTGAAAGCAGAAGCTAGTTATTGGTGGCAAGCCAATAAAACTCGGGAAGGGCCAGGAGTGATGACCTGGGATAGGTTCAAGGAACTGTTCTTCGAGACCTATTTCCCGGAGAGTTCAAAGAGTCAGCTGGAAGTACAGTTTCTGGAGCTGAAGCAAGGGACGATGTCGGTATCCGAGTATGCCGCAAAATTCAACGAGTTGGCGAGGTTTGCGCCATATCAGGTTAGCACAGACGAACGCAAAGCGAAGAGGTTTGAACAGGGACTGAAGCCCTGGCTGTATAGTAGGGTTTCCCTGTTCTAGTTGAAGACATTTGCAGCAGTAATGGAGAAAGCAATACTCGCTGAAGGTGGAGGAGAGGCGGTGACCAAATTCAACCAGGAACAAAAGAAGAAGAAGAATGAGAATGAAATGAAGAATAGAGGTGGCAGCAGTGGAAATAACAACAACAACAGCAACAACAACAGCTTGAAGAGGAAGTGGAATGGGAACGGGGGAGCTGGAAACCAGCAGGGTAACCAGCAAAACAAAAAGTTTGAAGCATGTGCGACATGCGGAAAATTTCACAAGGGTGCGTGCTTGATGGGGAAACGAGTTTGCTACAATTGTGGCCAGGAGGGTCACATCGCCCCAAATTGCACTCAACCAAAGAAGAAGGCGTGCTTCACGTGCGGATCCAAGGATCATTTTGCTCGTGAATGCCCTAAGAAGAAGGAGGGAGGGACAACCAGAAACAATGGAGGAGGTAACAATGGAGGTACGTGGGCTATTACAGGACCTGCAGCATCAAACAAACCCACAGCCAGAACCTTCAACATGACTGTGCAAGATGCTGTGCAATCAAAAGATGTGGTGTCAGGTATTATCCCAATCAATGATATTAATGCATATGTATTATTTGATTCGGGTGCTACTTGCTCGTTTATATCTGATGAATTTGCCAAGAGGTTAGAATTGCCTAGAGAAGAACTGAATTTTCCTTTGAACATAGAAATTGCGAATAAGGAAATAATCCCTGTTAGGTTCGCTTACAAGAACTGTAGGGTAAACATTAAGGGGAATATCTTGTTAGTAGATTTGATTCCGATTAGACTCGGGGAATTTGATGTAATTTTGGGAATGGATTGGTTGTTCAATTATGGAGCAGTAATTGACTGCCAAAAGAAGTGTGTAAACCTTATGACTCCGTCAAAGGTAGTACTTTATGGTAGCAAGTCGCCAAGACAAATGAAATGTCTGACGACTATGCAGGCCAAGAAGTTGTTGAGTCAAGGTTGTGTGGGCTATTTAGCTTACATAGTCGATACTCAGAAGAAAGGTGTGAAATTAGAAGAAATACCGGTAGTGAGAGAATTCGAAGACGTGTTTCCAGAAGATTTGCCAGGACTTCCGCCGGACAGAGAAATTGAATTCGTGATCGACTTAGTGCCGGGAACAGCACCGATATCAAAGGCTCCGTACAGAATGGCTCCGGTAGAAATGAAGGAACTGATGGTACAGTTGCAAGAACTGCTAGACAAGAAGTATATTCAACCAAGTGTATCGCCGTGGGGAGCGCCAGTTTTATTCGTGAAGAAGAAGGACGGGTCAATGCGTCTTTGCATTGATTACAGGGAGTTAAACAAAGTCACTATTAAAAACAAATACCCGTTGCCAAGAATAGATGACTTGTTTGACCAATTGAAGGGTGCTAAATACTTTTCGAAAATTGATTTGAGAAGTGGGTATCACCAGTTGAAAGTGAGGAAGGAGGATATACCACGAACGGCATTCAGAACTCGGTATGGACATTACGAGTTTCTGGTGATGTCTTTTGGTTTAACAAATGCCCCTGCCGCGTTCATGGATTTGATGAACAGGGTATTTAAACCATTTTTAGACAAGTTCGTAGTGATGTTTATCGACGACATTCTGGTGTATTCCAAAACTCAAGAAGAACACGTGGAACATTTACGTCTGACATTGGAGACACTAAGAAAGGAAAAGTTGTACGCGAAATTCACTAAGTGTGAATTTTGGCTCGACCGTGTACAATTTTTGGGTCATGTGATTGACAAAGATGGGATTTCAGTAGATCCATCGAAAGTGGAAGCTGTAATCAATTGGGAACAACCAAGAACACCTTCGGAGGTGAGGAGTTTCTTGAGGCTGGCCGGTTATTATAAAAGATTCATTCAAGATTTTTCTAAGATAGCCACTCCGTTAACAAATTTGACACGAAAAGCTGTGAAATTCGTTTGGACAGAAAAGTGTGAAGAGAGCTTCCAAGATTTGAAGAAAAAGCTAAGTATGGCACCTGTGTTAACCCTACCAGATAATACAGGAAATTTTGTGGTGTATAGTGATGCCTCACACAAAGGGTTGGGTTGTGTTCTTATACAGAACGGCAAAGTTATTGCCTATGCATCAAGACAATTGAAAGATTATGAGAAAGGGTATCCGACTCATGATTTGGAATTGGCTGCAGTGGTATTTGCTCTCAAGATATGGAGACACTATCTTTATGGAGAGAAATGTGAGATCTACATAGACCACAAAAGTCTGAAGTATATTTTCACTCAAAAAGATTTGAACCTGCGTCAGAGAAGGTGGATGGAACTGATAAAAGATTACGATTGTGAGATCTTTTATCATCCGGGCAAAGCGAATGTGGTTGCGGATGCTTTAAGTAGGAAAGGTCGGGAGAAATTAATGCTGCTAACAACTCAGGAGGAGCTCATTTCAGCAATGACAAAGTTAGAACTGGAAATCAAATTTCCACAGGAATCCGACGAACAATTATTTCAGATAGAAGCTGGTCCAACTTTAATGGACAAAGTGAAGAGTGCCCAACTACAAGACGAAGAGTGTGCGAAAATCAAAGAGAATTTGATTGAAGGCGGTGATGTAAAATACAAGATCGACACCGAAGGGTTACTACAGTTTGAGGGAAGGATCTGGGTTCCAGCAGCACCAGAACTGAAAGAAGAAATTTTGATCGAAGCTCATAGCTCAAAATATTCAATTCATCCAGGGAGCACGAAAATGTATCAAGATTTGCGCCGACATTTTTGGTGGCCAAATATGAAAAGGGATGTCGCGGAATGTGTAGCAAAGTGCTTAACATGTCAGAGAGTAAAAGCCGAACATCAAAGACCCAGCGGATTGCTTCAACCGTTGGAAATACCGGAATGGAAGTGGGAGCATATCACGATGGATTTTGTGGTGGGTCTTCCAACTACTCAGAAAGGATACGATGCGATTTGGGTAATAGTAGACAGACTGACAAAATCTGCACACTTTTTGCGAATAAAGATTAGATTCAATCTTGATCAGCTGGCAAAACTATATATTAAAGAGATCGTTGCAAGACATGGAGTTCCAGTGTCAATTGTGTCAGACAGAGATTCGAGGTTCACATCAAACTTCTGGAAGAGACTACAAGAATGTATGGGAACACAGTTGCGAATGAGTACGGCATATCATCCGCAAACAGATGGCCAAAGCGAACGAACGATCCAGACATTATAAGATATGTTGAGAGCATGCGTCATGGATTTCAAAGGAAGCTGGGAAGAGCAATTACCGTTGGTGGAATTCGCCTACAATAATAGTTATCACGCGAGCATCGGCATGCCGCCTTACGAAGCGTTATACGGCAGAAAGTGCAGAACTCCACTGTACTGGGATGAAGTTGGAGAACGTCAACTGTTAGGACCAGAATTGGTGCAACAAACTGCTGAGGTTATCAAACTCATCAGGATAAGATTAGTAGCAGCTCAAGACCGACAGAAGAAGTATGCTGATCAACACAGGCAAGATCGTGCATTTGACGTAGGAAGCTATGTATTCCTAAAAGTTTCTCCTTGGAAGGGGAAAATTCATTTCGGTAAAAAGGGAAAACTAAGCCCGAGGTTTATTGGACCCTTTGAAGTGCTGCGAAGAGTGGGAGAAGTGACTTATGAGGAAGCTCTACCTCCAGAGTTGGAAAACATTCATAATATTTTTCATATTTCGGTGTTACGACCATATAAACCCGATTACAAGCACGTAATCGAGTACGAACCGTTGCAGTTCGAGAAAGATTTATCTTATGAAGAGATTCCTATCCAGATAGTCGACAGGAAAGAACAAGTGCTCAGGAATAAAGTGATACCTTCAGTGAAGGTGATTTGGAGGAACCACAACGCTGAAGAAGCAACGTGGGAACTCGAAGAGAAAATGTTGAAAGAATACCCTGAGTTATTTGTTTAATCTGTGTCTTCGATTCTGAGGACAGAATCTTTGTAAGTAGGGAAGAATGTAGCGAATGTATTGTTTGAGTTGTGATTCTGATGACAGAATCCTTTTAAGAGGGGAATGATGTAACATTCCATATTTTTTTTTAAATGTAAGTTATAAATATTTATTGATTTATATAAATATTTATTGGATATGTTATTGTTGAATAAATAATTGTTCAATTTGAGTGATGTGGTTTATTTAATTATTTGTTGAATAAATAATTAAATATTAAATATTAAATATTTATTGGCAATATTAAATATTTATTGAATTATATGGCAATTTGAGTTGATGTGATTTAATTAATTATTTGTTGAGTAAATAAGTAAGGAGCTAAATAAATTAATTATTATGAGATTTTATAATAATGGAGTTTAATTTAATAAGCTAGAGAGCTTATAATGATTTTAAATAAATAATAATATTTAAATGAGAAATTGTAGTTTGAAATGTCAGTTGATTAAATGAAATTATAATTGTAAAAAGAATTATAATTGTTTATGTGTTAAAGTAATTTAATAGATTAGCGTTTAATTGATTTATTAATTTAATAAAGGTGTGACTAATAACCTTGCTATATAGGAGTTACCAAAATAAATTAAAAGAGTTTAATGTGGTTTTACCAAACATGTCTTATGGCATAATAACTCTTTATCTAATTGAGTTTTACCAAACAAGGCATAAAGATTAATGAGTTATTTTATTTAGACTAACCAAACAAGCCTTATGGCTTTTGATTTTCAAAACCTTTAACTGATGTCAGTTATATATCTTATATTTATAATATACAATTATTATAATTATAATTATATACGTTATATTTTAGTACGTATGTTAGAGAGAGAAAAGAGTTCAGAAGAAGGAAAATAGAGAAAGAAAGAACTCAGAGGAAGAAGAAGAAGAAAAGAAGAAAAGTGAGAGAATTCTAGAGAGAATTGAGAGATTATTAACAGGTTTTGGAGAAAAGCTTGACAATCAAAGAGTTAGGACCATCATCTTCTTCATAATCCAAGGTAGGCCATCTTCTTCTTTACAAAACTCTAAAAGTTTTTTTTCCCAAAAAGTTTCTGTGAAAAATTTATGAAAAGAAATTTTGGTTGTTTTGGTTATAAGTTTATATAATTAGCAATTGTAGATGTGTTTCATGAGTTATGCATGATTATATAGAGTTTAATTCATGTATGTATATATTTTATGAAGAAATTGTTTTACAGAGAATTTTATGAATGAGAATGGGTTATTTTTAAAATGGAAATTAAGGTTTAATTAGTTGTTGTATTGATAAATTGATTATAAGAATTGCTAGAGTGTAAAATCATAATCATGATGCTTGGAAATTTCTGTTTTGATTGAATAACAAAATCACAGTATTGGTTTTCATGAAAAATATCAAAATATAGAGTTTTGCCAAAAATATTAAAATTGGGTGTTGAATATTTGATGTTTGTGCTAATTGATGAGTAGAAACATGTTAGAAGTCGTTAGTATACGATTATATGATGTCTATATGCAATTTACATGATAATCGGCTTATTAGATTCGAGTTTTTTTTGGCCAAATTGGTTTTTCTGGTACTGTTGCCGAGGCTGTCGCCGGATCTGGAGTCTGGCGCCGCGGCGCGACTCCAGTAGTACTTTAGTGGCGCCTTAGCGCCATGTCCGCGCCCCAGCGCCATGGTTCGCGCCGCAGCGCCATGTCCGCGCCCCAGCGCCGTGGCCCGCGCCCCAGCGCCGTGGCCCGCGCCCCAGCACCGTGTCCCGCGCCCCAGCGCCACTGTTCCGCGCCCCGGCGCCGGAAAAGTGGCCTAGTTGGGCAGTTTTGGCCTCCTGTAGTAAAACGGCCATAACTTTTTCATACGAATTCCGATTTAGGTAATTCAAGATGATTCAGAAAGAGGACGAGCAGACCTACAACTTTCAGTCTTTAAGTGTTTTTATTTGAGGTCGGTAACAGTAGTCAAAATGGTCATCTTTATGACTGTTGTGTATTTGGAGCCAATCGGAGGGCGTCGGGATGCACGAATGCAAGTGCAACCCTTTGGGTATTAGTATAACTTAATGATAACATGTTGGACATGTATTAGGATTTTATATCAAGTTGTTAATGTACACGTGGTGTAATGGCATGATCATTTAGGTAGTTGTAATAAAGCTAAAATGTAATGTTCATGAAAGATGTGATGTGTTTAAACTTAAACTTAGTTAGTAGCTATACTAAGAGTAATAAAGGAACTCATAAAGGTAATGTTAGTGTAACTAATGTGTATTATCAATGCATATGATATGTGTAGGACTTGGGGTGAATGTGAATAGTAATTATTTAACCTACACGCGAGGCAAGTTCCCTAACCTTTTCTACTTTATTATTCAGCAAGGTTACTTTTCACTGTTATGTTATACTTATGCAAGTTCTCTAACTCCAAACTTCATTGTGCAAGTTTGAATTCGTTAAACACATTATCGCTTTAATTCCATTTCAATTGTACAAATTGCTAACTTTACACTTTCATAGAGTTAGATTGTTTATTGTTGATTAAGCTCGTGTATCTATTGGTTTATGAGGATGCATGTTATGATTATTCCATGATTATGCTATTAAATTATTCCTAAAGCATGATGTTAGTTTATAAATATCAATTCAACTATGATTATTCCATAGTATATAATTATGTTGTTTGTAATCAACTAACCCTTCGTTGATTACTGTTAAATTCTAAATTACCCCATGATGTATCCAAACCAAACTCACTTTGGTACGGACTTGTATTCTAAATACTGAGAAGAACAACTC
The DNA here is from genome assembly GCA_016801055.1 of Panax notoginseng. NCBI lineage: Eukaryota > Viridiplantae > Streptophyta > Magnoliopsida > Apiales > Araliaceae > Panax > Panax notoginseng. Next base: position 40,424,203 of record CM029018.1, on the reverse strand, counting down.
TTTTATAAGAGGTTACGCTTAGCGTTGAAATGATTGTGCACAATACATTGTACGAAGGGTTGATCCCCCTAAGTACGTGAAGTCCTTATAGTCTTATGACTGTTAAAGTTTAAGTTTACTTATAACTGTGGACATGATGCGTGGTCAATAGACCCTCAGTAATTGATTAAAGTTTTTAGAAAGTAATAGAATTTATTGTTCAGTTCTATTAAACCTAATGTTGGTACATGATGTAAAGTTAACTGATTTATTTATTATTATTTCAAGTGGACCTTGTTTGCTCACTCTTGCCTGTAAAATTTCTTACAGCTAAGGTTGAAACTGGTGATGTACCTAGCACCAGTAAAGGGAAAGGAAAGATGAAACAATGCTGAAGACCTGTAATAGATTGAATAGTTTATTTTCAGACCTATTTAAGGATTGTAATGAAGTTTATATTAATTTATTTTCCGCATGAATGAATGTTTGTAAAGGTCAGATAACCTGGGAGATTTTTATTTAAGTTTAATCCTGTATAGGCAGGTTTTATTTATTCAATTTTATCAATTGGGTAGTTAGTAATGAATGTTTTGATTACGTGAACACCAAATCTTGAGGAAATGAAGTACCAGGATTTGGGGGTGTCACAGGTTGGTATCAAAGCTTTAGGTTATGAACCTTAGGTGGGGGAAAAAGCCTTAGGAAGTAACCTTTTGAAAAGATAGTGGAGTTAACTCTTATCGAGTTTTAAGAAAGAAGTAATAAAACACTTATGTGCTTATGTGTTTATAACTTATGTGCTCGCGAGTGTCAATTAGAATGATTAATAACTAAAACTTTAAAATTTTGTTGTCAGGATGACTAATGTCGGAGAATCTAGTCAGACTAGGGAGGAGGGACCTCTAATGCCTATAGAGGAGGAGCCTCGCGACATTCAGGTAGTTTGGGAACAACTACTGCCACGGGAGTCAGCCCCGTTGGTCACAATAGTTGAGGATGAGGATGATGATGTGGAGACAGACGAGGAGGATCCCGTGGAGTTACCACAGGAGGATGAGGATGACGAGGATGAGGAGGAAAGGATTCCGCTCAACTCGATTGCTGGACGTGTATACGATGAGGTGCATGACCGTAACGTGGAACTTCAGGATATAGTTGAGGAGTTACAGAAGATAGTAGCTGAACAACAGACTACAATTACACAAAAAGACGACGAGATCCAGGATCGTGATGAACGACTGACAAACGCCGAGGAGAAGCTGACACAGACTGAAGGGGAGAAGGAACAACTGATCGAGACGGTCGTGGAACTGAAGAAAAAGCTGAATGAAGAAGCTACCAAGAGGGCGAGAGCTGAAGACGCATACGAGGAAGCTTATCAATGAACTGGAAGAGCAGTAAGGGACGCACAAGCAAAGAGGATGAAGATGGAAGAGATGGATAAAGTATTCAATACCGTGATCAATCGAGCTCAAGATCGGGTCATGGGTTATCCAATTCAGTTCGAGACTCTGCCATCATACGTGTTAGATCGCCGAACCATGTTCCGTGTTATGGAAGAAGAGCATCAAAAGGCGACTGATTATCTTAATAGATCATCGTAGGAAATTTGTCTGTTTTGCAAATAATAAGTGTTAAATAATGTGTATGTCCCGAGTGTTAAGTAACCATGGGATATGAGAATGATGATGTTGCCCTGAAACTTTTGTAGTTCAGGAAAGTAATGTAGATAGCAGAGATGCTATTGTGTTATGTTTTCAAAAGTTATGAATAAATAAAAGTTATTATTTTATTCAAAGTGTTATGTGCTATGTGATTATTTCTTTGTTGAGGCAAATTAATTAGAAATACGTAAAGAAGTTGAGTAGTGGTCTAATAGATGATTTCTTTAACAGAAAATGCCTCCCAGACGTCAACCAACACGACAGAGAACCACCGAAGAAGCTAATGACAGTGTTGATGCGAATCCCGTTCCACAACTAGTGGCACTATTGACAGGAGCGTTGCAGAATCAACCTCAAAACCAAGGCACAACGTTTAAGGAGTTTAAGGCGGCCGGACCACCTGAATTTCGTGGGTCAATGAATCCGGTCGAGGCACAAACCTGGATTATGGAAATAGAGAAGGTGTTTGATGTCGCTAGGGTAGGGGATGGGCAGAAGACTGCTTTCGCAACTTTCATGTTGAAAGCAGAAGCTAGTTATTGGTGGCAAGCCAATAAAACTTGGGAAGGGCCAGGAGTGATGACCTGGGATAGGTTCAAGGAACTGTTCTTCGAGACCTATTTCCCGGAGAGTTCAAAGAGTCAGCTGGAAGTACAGTTTCTGGAGCTGAAGCAAGGGACGATGTCGGTATCCGAGTATGCCGCAAAATTCAACGAGTTGGCGAGGTTTGCGCCATATCAGGTTAGCACAGACGAACGCAAAGCGAAGAGGTTTGAACAGGGACTGAAGCCCTGGCTGTATAGTAGGGTTTCCCTGTTCTAGTTGAAGACATTTGCAGCAGTAATGGAGAAAGCAATACTCGCTGAAGGTGGAGGAGAGGCGGTGACCAAATTCAACCAGGAACAAAAGAAGAAGAAGAATGAGAATGAAATGAAGAATAGAGGTGGCAGCAGTGGAAATAACAACAACAACAGCAACAACAACAGCTTGAAGAGGAAGTGGAATGGGAACGGGGGAGCTGGAAACCAGCAGGGTAACCAGCAAAACAAAAAGTTTGAAGCATGTGCGACATGCGAAAAATTTCACAAGGGTGCGTGCTTGATGGGGAAACGAGTTTGCTACAATTGTGGCCAGGAGGGTCACATCGCCCCAAATTGCACTCAACCAAAGAAGAAGGCGTGCTTCACGTGCGGATCCAAGGATCATTTTGCTCGTGAATGCCCTAAGAAGAAGGAGGGAGGGACAACCAGAAACAATGGAGGAGGTAACAATGGAGGTACGTGGGCTATTACAGGACCTACAGCATCAAACAAACCCACAGCCAGAACCTTCAACATGACTGTGCAAGATGCTGTGCAATCAAAAGATGTGGTGTCAGGTATTATCCCAATCAATGATATTAATGCATATGTATTATTTGATTCGGGTGCTACTTGCTCGTTTATATCTGATGAATTTGCCAAGAGGTTAGAATTGCCTAGAGAAGAACTGAATTTTCCTTTGAACATAGAAATTGCGAATAAGGAAATAATCCCTGTTAGGTTCGTTTACAAGAACTGTAGGGTAAACATTAAGGGGAATATCTTGTTAGTAGATTTGATTCCGATTAGACTCGGGGAATTTGATGTAATTTTGGGAATGGATTGGTTGTTCAATTATGGAGCAGTAATTGACTGCCAAAAGAAGTGTGTAAACCTTATGACTCCGTCAAAGGTAGTATTTTATGGTAGCAAGTCGCCAAGACAAATGAAATGTCTGACGACTATGCAGGCCAAGAAGTTGTTGAGTCAAGGTTGTGTGGGCTATTTAGCTTACATAGTCCATACTCAGAAGAAAGGTGTGAAATTAGAAGAAATACCGGTAGTGAGAGAATTCGAAGACGTGTTTCCAGAAGATTTGCCAGGACTTCCGCCGGACAGAGAAATTGAATTCGTGATCGACTTAGTGCCGGGAACAGCACCGATATCAAAGGCTCCGTACAGAATGGCTCCGGTAGAAATGAAGGAACTGATGGTACAGTTGCAAGAACTGCTAGACAAGAAGTATATTCAACCAAGTGTATCGCCGTGGGGAGCGCCAGTTTTATTCGTGAAGAAGAAGGACGGGTCAATGCGTCTTTGCATTGATTACAGGGAGTTAAACAAAGTCACTATTAAAAACAAATACTCGTTGCCAAGAATAGATGACTTGTTTGACCAGTTGAAGGGTGCTAAATACTTTTTGAAAATTGATTTGAGAAGTGGGTATCACCAGTTGAAAGTGAGGAAGGAGGATATACCACGAACGGCATTCAGAACTCGGTATGGACATTACGAGTTTCTGGTGATGTCTTTTGGTTTAACAAATGCCCCTGCCGCGTTCATGGATTTGATGAACAGGGTATTTAAACCATTTTTAGACAAGTTCGTAGTGGTGTTTATCGACGACATTCTGGTGTATTCCAAAACTCAAGAAGAACACGTGGAACATTTACGTCTGACATTGGAGACACTAAGAAAGGAAAAGTTGTACGCGAAATTCACTAAGTGTGAATTTTGGCTCGACCGTGTACAATTTTTGGGTCATGTGATTGACAAAGATGGGATTTCAGTAGATCCATCGAAAGTGGAAGCTGTAATCAATTGGGAACAACCAAGAACACCTTCGGAGGTGAGGAGTTTCTTGAGGCTGGCCGGTTATTATAAAAGATTCATTCAAGATTTTTCTAAGATAGCCACTCCGTTAACAAATTTGACACGAAAAGCTGTGAAATTCGTTTGGACAGAAAAGTGTGAAGAGAGCTTCCAAGATTTGAAGAAAAAGCTAAGTATGGCACCTGTGTTAACCCTACCAGATAATACAGGAAATTTTGTGGTGTATAGTGATGCCTCACACAAAGGGTTGGGTTGTGTTCTTATGCAGAACGGCAAAGTTATTGCCTATGCATCAAGACAATTGAAAGATTATGAGAAAGGGTATCCGACTCATGATTTGGAATTGGCTGCAGTGGTATTTGCTCTCAAGATATGGAGACACTATCTTTATGGAGAGAAATGTGAGATCTACACAGACCACAAAAGTCTGAAGTATATTTTCACTCAAAAAGATTTGAACCTGCGTCAGAGAAGGTGGATGGAACTGATAAAAGATTACGATTGTGAGATCTTTTATCATCCGGGCAAAGCGAATGTGGTTGCGGATGCTTTAAGTAGGAAAGGTCGGGAGAAATTAATGCTGCTAACAACTCAGGAGGAGCTCATTTCAGCAATGACAAAGTTAGAACTGGAAATCAAATTTCCACAGGAATCCGACGAACAATTATTTCAGATAGAAGCTGGTCCAACTTTAATGGACAAAGTGAAGAGTGCCCAACTACAAGACGAAGAGTGTGCGAAAATCAAAGAGAATTTGATTGAAGGCGGTGATGTAAAATACAAGATCGACACCGAAGGGTTACTACAGTTTGAGGGAAGGATCTGGGTTCCAGCAGCACCAGAACTGAAAGAAGAAATTTTGATCGAAGCTCATAGCTCAAAATATTCAATTCATCCAGGGAGCACGAAAATGTATCAAGATTTGCGCCGACATTTTTGGTGGCCAAATATGAAAAGGGATGTCGCGGAATGTGTAGCAAAGTGCTTAACATGTCAGAGAGTAAAAGCCGAACATCAAAGACCCAGCGGATTGCTTCAACCGTTGGAAATACCGGAATGGAAGTGGGAGCATATCACGATGGATTTTGTGGTGGGTCTTCCAACTACTCAGAAAGGATACGATGCGATTTGGGTAATAGTAGACAGACTGACAAAATCTGCACACTTTTTGCGAATAAAGATTAGATTCAATCTTGATCAGCTGGCAAAACTATATATTAAAGAGATCGTTGCAAGACATGGAGTTCCAGTGTCAATTGTGTCAGACAGAGATCCGAGGTTCACATCAAACTTCTGGAAGAGACTACAAGAATGTATGGGAACACAGTTGCGAATGAGTACGGCATATCATCCGCAAACAGATGGCCAAAGCGAACGAACGATCCAGACATTATAAGATATGTTGAGAGCATGCGTCATGGATTTCAAAGGAAGCTGGGAAGAGAAATTATTGTTGGTGGAATTCGCCTACAATAATAGTTATCACGCGAGCATCGGCATGCCGCCTTACGAAGCGTTATACGGCAGAAAGTGCAGAACTCCACTGTACTGGGATGAAGTTGGAGAACGTCAACTGTTAGGACCAGAATTGGTGCAACAAACTGCTGAGGTTATCAAACTCATCAGGATAAGATTAGTAGCAGCTCAAGACCGACAGAAGAAGTATGCTGATCAACACAGGCAAGATCGTGCATTTGACGTAGGAAGCTATGTATTCCTAAAAGTTTCTCCTTGGAAGGGAAAAATTCATTTCGGTAAAAAGGGAAAACTAAGCCCGAGGTTTATTGGACCCTTTGAAGTGCTGCGAAGAGTGGGAGAAGTGACTTATGAGGAAGCTCTACCTCCAGAGTTGGAAAACATTCATAATATTTTTCATATTTCGGTGTTACGACCATATAAACCCGATTACAAGCACGTAATCGAGTACGAACCGTTGCAGTTCGAGAAAGATTTATCTTATGAAGAGATTCCTATCCAGATAGTCGACAGGAAAGAACAAGTGCTCAGGAATAAAATGATACCTTCTGTGAAGGTGATTTGGAGGAACCACAACGCTGAAGAAGCAACGTGGGAACTCGAAGAGAAAATGTTGAAAGAATACCCTGAGTTATTTGTTTAATCTGTGTCTTCGATTCTGAGGACAGAATCTTTGTAAGTAGGGAAGAATGTAGCGAATGTATTGTTTGAGTTGTGATTCTGATGACAGAATCCTTTTAAGAGGGGAATGATGTAACATTCCATATTTTTTTTTAAATGTAAGTTATAAATATTTATTGATTTATATAAATATTTATTGGATATGTTATTGTTGAATAAATAATTGTTCAATTTGAGTGATGTGGTTTATTTAATTATTTGTTGAATAAATAATTAAATATTAAATATTAAATATTTATTGGCAATATTAAATATTTATTGAATTATATGGCAATTTGAGTTGATGTGATTTAATTAATTATTTGTTGAGTAAATAAGTAAGGAGCTAAATAAATTAATTATTATGAGATTTTATAATAATGGAGTTTAATTTAATAAGCTAGAGAGCTTATAATGATTTTAAATAAATAATAATATTTAAATGAGAAATTGTAGTTTGAAATGTCAGTTGATTAAATGAAATTATAATTGTAAAAAGAATTATAATTGTTTATGTGTTAAAGTAATTTAATAGATTAGCGTTTAATTGATTTATTAATTTAATAAAGGTGTGACTAATAACCTTGCTATATAGGAGTTACCAAAATAAATTAAAAGAGTTTAATGTGGTTTTACCAAACATGTCTTATGGCATAATAACTCTTTATCTAATTGAGTTTTACCAAACAAGGCATAAAGATTAATGAGTTATTTTATTTAGACTAACCAAACAAGCCTTATGGCTTTTGATTTTCAAAACCTTTAACTGATGTCAGTTATATATCTTATATTTATAATATACAATTATTATAATTATAATTATATACGTTATATTTTAGTACGTATGTTAGAGAGAGAAAAGAGTTCAGAAGAAGGAAAATAGAGAAAGAAAGAACTCAGAGGAAGAAGAAGAAGAAAAGAAGAAAAGTGAGAGAATTCTAGAGAGAATTGAGAGATTATTAACAGGTTTTGGAGAAAAGCTTGACAATCAAAGAGTTAGGACCATCATCTTCTTCATAATCCAAGGTAGGCCATCTTCTTCTTTACAAAACTCTAAAAGTTTTTTTTCCCAAAAAGTTTCTGTGAAAAATTTATGAAAAGAAATTTTGGTTGTTTTGGTTATAAGTTTATATAATTAGCAATTGTAGATGTGTTTCATGAGTTATGCATGATTATATAGAGTTTAATTCATGTATGTATATATTTTATGAAGAAATTGTTTTACAGAGAATTTTATGAATGAGAATGGGTTATTTTTAAAATGGAAATTAAGGTTTAATTAGTTGTTGTATTGATAAATTGATTATAAGAATTGCTAGAGTGTAAAATCATAATCATGATGCTTGGAAATTTCTGTTTTGATTGAATAACAAAATCACAGTATTGGTTTTCATGAAAAATATCAAAATATAGAGTTTTGCCAAAAATATTAAAATTGGGTGTTGAATATTTGATGTTTGTGCTAATTGATGAGTAGAAACATGTTAGAAGTCGTTAGTATACGATTATATGATGTCTATATGCAATTTACATGATAATCGACTTATTAGATTCGAGTTTTTTTTGGCCAAATTGGTTTTTCTGGTACTGTTGCCGAGGCTGTCGCCGGATCTGGAGTCTGGCGCCGCGGCGCGACTCCAGTAGTACTTTAGTGGCGCCTTAGCGCCATGTCCGCGCCCCAGCGCCATGGTTCGCGCCGCAGCGCCATGTCCGCGCCCCAGCGCCGTGGCCCGCGCCCCAGTGCCGTGGCCCGCGCCCCAGCACCGTGTCCCGCGCCCCAGCGCCACTGTTTCGCGCCCCGGCGCCGGAAAAGTGGCCTAGTTGGGCAGTTTTGGCCTCCTGTAGTAAAACGGCCATAACTTTTTCATACGAATTCCGATTTAGGTAATTCAAGATGATTCGGAAAGAGGACGAGCAGACCTACAACTTTTAGTCTTTAAGTGTTTTTATTTGAGGTCGGTAACAGTAGTCAAAATGGTCATCTTTATGACTGTTGTGTATTTGGAGCCAATCGGAGGGCGTCGGGATGCACGAATGCAAGTGCAACCCTTTGGGTATTAGTATAACTTAATGATAACATGTTGGACATGTATTAGGATTTTATATCAAGTTGTTAATGTACACGTGGTGTAATGGCATGATCATTTAGGTAGTTGTAATAAAGCTAAAATGTAATGTTCATGAAAGATGTGATGTGTTTAAACTTAAACTTAGTTAGTAGCTATACTAAGAGTAATAAAGGAACTCATAAAGGTAATGTTAGTGTAACTAATGTGTATTATCAATGCATATGATATGTGTAGGACTTGGGGTGAATGTGAATAGTAATTATTTAACCTACACGCGAGGCAAGTTCCCTAACCTTTTCTACTTTATTATTCAGCAAGGTTACTTTTCACTGTTATGTTATACTTATGCAAGTTCTCTAACTCCAAACTTCATTGTGCAAGTTTGAATTCGTTAAACACATTATCGCTTTAATTCCATTTCAATTGTACAAATTGCTAACTTTACACTTTCATAGAGTTAGATTGTTTATTGTTGATTAAGCTCGTGTATCTATTGGTTTATGAGGATGCATGTTATGATTATTCCATGATTATGCTATTAAATTATTCCTAAAGCATGATGTTAGTTTATAAATATCAATTCAACTATGATTATTCCATAGTATATAATTATGTTGTTTGTAATCAACTAACCCTTCGTTGATTACTGTTAAATTCTAAATTACCCCATGATGTATCCAAACCAAACTCACTTTGGTACGGACTTGTATTCTAAATACTGAGAAGAACAACTCTTTTATAAGAGGTTACGCTTAGCGTTGAAATGATTGTGCACAATACATTGTACGAAGGGTTGATCCCCCTAAGTACGTGAAGTCCTTATAGTCTTATGACTGTTAAAGTTTAAGTTTACTTATAACTGTGGACATGATGCGTGGTCAATAGACCCTCAGTAATTGATTAAAGTTTTTAGAAAGTAATAGAATTTATTGTTCAGTTCTATTAAACCTAATGTTGGTACATGATGTAAAGTTAACTGATTTATTTATTATTATTTCAAGTGGACCTTGTTTGCTCACTCTTGCCTGTAAAATTTCTTACAGCTAAGGTTGAAACTGGTGATGTACCTAGCACCAGTAAAGGGAAAGGAAAGATGAAACAATGCTGAAGACCTGTAATAGATTGAATAGTTTATTTTCAGACCTATTTAAGGATTGTAATGAAGTTTATATTAATTTATTTTCCGCATGAATGAATGTTTGTAAAGGTCAGATAACCTGGGAGATTTTTATTTAAGTTTAATCCTGTATAGGCAGGTTTTATTTATTCAATTTTATCAATTGGGTAGTTAGTAATGAATGTTTTGATTACGTGAACACCAAATCTTGAGGAAATGAAGTACCAGGATTTGGGGGTGTCACAGGTTGGTATCAAAGCTTTAGGTTATGAACCTTAGGTGGGGGAAAAAGCCTTAGGAAGTAACCTTTTGAAAAGATAGCGGAGTTAACTCTTATCGAGTTTTAAGAAAGAAGTAATAAAACACTTATGTGCTTATGTGGTTATAACTTATGTGCTCGCGAGTGTCAATTAGAATGATTAATAACTAAAACTTTAAAATTTTGTTGTCAGGATGACTAATGTCGGAGAATCTAGTCAGACTAGGGAGGAGGGACCTCTAATGCCTATAGAGGAGGAGCCTCGCGACATTCAGGTAGTTTGGGAACAACTACTGCCACGGGAGTCAGCCCCGTTGGTCACAATAGTTGAGGATGAGGATGATGATGTGGAGACAGACGAGGAGGATCCCGTGGAGTTACCACAGGAGGATGAGGATGACGAGGATGAGGAGGAAAGGATTCCGCTCAACTCGATTGCTGGACGTGTATACGATGAGGTGCATGACCGTAACGTGGAACTTCAGGATATAGTTGAGGAGTTACAGAAGATAGTAGCTGAACAACAGACTACAATTACACAAAAAGACGACGAGATCCAGGATCGTGATGAACGACTGACAAACGCCGAGGAGAAGCTGACACAGACTGAAGGGGAGAAGGAACAACTGATCGAGACGGTCGTGGAACTGAAGAAAAAGCTGAATGAAGAAGCTACCAAGAGGGCGAGAGCTGAAGACGCATACGAGGAAGCTTATCAATGAACTGGAAGAGCAGTAAGGGACGCACAAGCAAAGAGGATGAAGATGGAAGAGATGGATAAAGTATTCAATACCGTGATCAATCGAGCTCAAGATCGGGTCATGGGTTATCCAATTCAGTTCGAGACTCTGCCATCATACGTGTTAGATCGCCGAACCATGTTCCGTGTTATGGAAGAAGAGCATCAAAAGGCGACTGATTATCTTAATAGATCATCGTAGGAAATTTGTCTGTTTTGCAAATAATAAGTGTTAAATAATGTGTATGTCCCGAGTGTTAAGTAACCATGGGATATGAGAATGATGATGTTGCCCTGAAACTTTTGTAGTTCAGGAAAGTAATGTAGATAGCAGAGATGCTATTGTGTTATGTTTTCAAAAGTTATGAATAAATAAAAGTTATTATTTTATTCAAAGTGTTATGTGCTATGTGATTATTTCTTTGTTGAGGCAAATTAATTAGAAATACGTAAAGAAGTTGAGTAGTGGTCTAATAGATGATTTCTTTAACAGAAAATGCCTCCCAGACGTCAACCAACACGACAGAGAACCACCGAAGAAGCTAATGACAGTGTTGATGCGAATCCCGTTCCACAACTAGTGGCACTATTGACAGGAGCGTTGCAGAATCAACCTCAAAACCAAGGCACAACGTTTAAGGAGTTTAAGGCGGCCGGACCACCTGAATTTCGTGGGTCAATGAATCCGGTCGAGGCACAAACCTGGATTATGGAAATAGAGAAGGTGTTTGATGTCGCTAGGGTAGGGGATGGGCAGAAGACTGCTTTCGCAACTTTCATGTTGAAAGCAGAAGCTAGTTATTGGTGGCAAGCCAATAAAACTCGGGAAGGGCCAGGAGTGATGACCTGGGATAGGTTCAAGGAACTGTTCTTCGAGACCTATTTCCCGGAGAGTTCAAAGAGTCAGCTGGAAGTACAGTTTCTGGAGCTGAAGCAAGGGACGATGTCGGTATCCGAGTATGCCGCAAAATTCAACGAGTTGGCGAGGTTTGCGCCATATCAGGTTAGCACAGACGAACGCAAAGCGAAGAGGTTTGAACAGGGACTGAAGCCCTGGCTGTATAGTAGGGTTTCCCTGTTCTAGTTGAAGACATTTGCAGCAGTAATGGAGAAAGCAATACTCGCTGAAGGTGGAGGAGAGGCGGTGACCAAATTCAACCAGGAACAAAAGAAGAAGAAGAATGAGAATGAAATGAAGAATAGAGGTGGCAGCAGTGGAAATAACAACAACAACAGCAACAACAACAGCTTGAAGAGGAAGTGGAATGGGAACGGGGGAGCTGGAAACCAGCAGGGTAACCAGCAAAACAAAAAGTTTGAAGCATGTGCGACATGCGGAAAATTTCACAAGGGTGCGTGCTTGATGGGGAAACGAGTTTGCTACAATTGTGGCCAGGAGGGTCACATCGCCCCAAATTGCACTCAACCAAAGAAGAAGGCGTGCTTCACGTGCGGATCCAAGGATCATTTTGCTCGTGAATGCCCTAAGAAGAAGGAGGGAGGGACAACCAGAAACAATGGAGGAGGTAACAATGGAGGTACGTGGGCTATTACAGGACCTGCAGCATCAAACAAACCCACAGCCAGAACCTTCAACATGACTGTGCAAGATGCTGTGCAATCAAAAGATGTGGTGTCAGGTATTATCCCAATCAATGATATTAATGCATATGTATTATTTGATTCGGGTGCTACTTGCTCGTTTATATCTGATGAATTTGCCAAGAGGTTAGAATTGCCTAGAGAAGAACTGAATTTTCCTTTGAACATAGAAATTGCGAATAAGGAAATAATCCCTGTTAGGTTCGTTTACAAGAACTGTAGGGTAAACATTAAGGGGAATATCTTGTTAGTAGATTTGATTCCGATTAGACTCGGGGAATTTGATGTAATTTTGGGAATGGATTGGTTGTTCAATTATGGAGCAGTAATTGACTGCCAAAAGAAGTGTGTAAACCTTATGACTCCGTCAAAGGTAGTATTTTATGGTAGCAAGTCGCCAAGACAAATGAAATATCTGACGACTATGCCGGCCAAGAAGTTGTTGAGTCAAGGTTGTGTGGGCTATTTAGCTTACATAGTCGATACTCAGAAGAAAGGTGTGAAATTAGAAGAAATACCGGTAGTGAGAGAATTCGAAGACGTGTTTCCAGAAGATTTGCCAGGACTTCCGCCGGACAGAGAAATTGAATTCGTGATCGACTTAGTGCCGGGAACAGCACCGATATCAAAGGCTCCGTACAGAATGGCTCCGGTAGAAATGAAGGAACTGATGGTACAGTTGCAAGAACTGCTAGACAAGAAGTATATTCAACCAAGTGTATCACTGTGGGGAGCGCCAGTTTTATTCGTGAAGAAGAAGGACGGGTCAATGCGTCTTTGCATTGATTACAGGGAGTTAAACAAAGTCACTATTAAAAACAAATACCCGTTGCCAAGAATAGATGACTTGTTTGACCAGTTGAAGGGTGCTAAATACTTTTCGAAAATTGATTTGAGAAGTGGGTATCACCAGTTGAAAGTGAGGAAGGAGGATATACCACGAACGGCATTCAGAACTCGGTATGGACATTACGAGTTTCTGGTGATGTCTTTTGGTTTAACAAATGCCCCTGCCGCGTTCATGGATTTGATGAACAGGGTATTTAAACCATTTTTAGACAAGTTCGTAGTGGTGTTTATCGACGACATTCTGGTGTATTCCAAAACTCAAGAAGAACACGTGGAACATTTACGTCTGACATTGGAGACACTAAGAAAGGAAAAGTTGTACGCGAAATTCACTAAGTGTGAATTTTGGCTCGACCGTGTACAATTTTTGGGTCATGTGATTGACAAAGATGGGATTTCAGTAGATCCATCGAAAGTGGAAGCTGTAATCAATTGGGAACAACCAAGAACACCTTCGGAGGTGAGGAGTTTCTTGAGGCTGGCCGGTTATTATAAAAGATTCATTCAAGATTTTTCTAAGATAGCCACTCCGTTAACAAATTTGACACGAAAAGCTGTGAAATTCGTTTGGACAGAAAAGTGTGAAGAGAGCTTCCAAGATTTGAAGAAAAAGCTAAGTATGGCACCTGTGTTAACCCTACCAGATAATACAGGAAATTTTGTGGTGTATAGTGATGCCTCACACAAAGGGTTGGGTTGTGTTCTTATGCAGAACGGCAAAGTTATTGCCTATGCATCAAGACAATTGAAAGATTATGAGAAAGGGTATCCGACTCATGATTTGGAATTGGCTGCAGTGGTATTTGCTCTCAAGATATGGAGACACTATCTTTATGGAGAGAAATGTGAGATCTACACAGACCACAAAAGTCTGAAGTATATTTTCACTCAAAAAGATTTGAACCTGCGTCAGAGAAGGTGGATGGAACTGATAAAAGATTACGATTGTGAGATCTTTTATCATCCGGGTAAAGCGAATGTGGTTGCGGATGCTTTAAGTAGGAAAGGTCGGGAGAAATTAATGCTGCTAACAACTCAGGAGGAGCTCATTTCAGCAATGACAAAGTTAGAACTGGAAATCAAATTTCCACAGGAATCCGACGAATAATTATTTCGGATAAAAGCTGGTCCAACTTTAATGGACAAAGTGAAGAGTGCCCAACTACAAGACGAAGAGTGTGCGAAAATCAAAGAGAATTTGATTGAAGGCGGTGATGTAAAATACAAGATCGACACCGAAGGGTTACTACAGTTTGAGGGAAGGATCTGGGTTCCAGCAGCACCAGAACTGAAAGAAGAAATTTTGATCGAAGCTCATAGCTCAAAATATTCAATTCATCCAGGGAGCACGAAAATGTATCAAGATTTGCGCCGACATTTTTGGTGGCCAAATATGAAAAGGGATGTCGCGGAATGTGTAGCAAAGTGCTTAACATGTCAGAGAGTAAAAGCCGAACATCAAAGACCCAGCGGATTGCTTCAACCGTTGGAAATACCGGAATGGAAGTGGGAGCATATCACGATGGATTTTGTGGTGGGTCTTCCAACTACTCAGAAAGGATACGATGCGATTTGGGTAATAGTAGACAGACTGACAAAATCTGCACACTTTTTGCGAATAAAGATTAGATTCAATCTTGATCAGCTGGCAAAACTATATATTAAAGAGATCGTTGCAAGACATGGAGTTCCAGTGTCAATTGTGTCAGACAGAGATCCGAGGTTCACATCAAACTTCTGGAAGAGACTACAAGAATGTATGGGAACACAGTTGCGAATGAGTACGGCATATCATCCGCAAACAGATGGCCAAAGCGAACGAACGATCCAGACATTATAAGATATGTTGAGAGCATGCGTCATGGATTTCAAAGGAAGCTGGGAAGAGCAATTACCGTTGGTGGAATTCGCCTACAATAATAGTTATCACGCGAGCATCGGCATGCCGCCTTACGAAGCGTTATACGGCAGAAAGTGCAGAACTCCACTGTACTGGGATGAAGTTGGAGAACGTCAACTGTTAGGACCAGAATTGGTGCAACAAACTGCTGAGGTTATCAAACTCATCAGGATAAGATTAGTAGCAGCTCAAGACCGACAGAAGAAGTATGCTGATCAACACAGGCAAGATCGTGCATTTGACGTAGGAAGCTATGTATTCCTAAAAGTTTCTCCTTGGAAGGGGAAAATTCATTTCGGTAAAAAGGGAAAACTAAGCCCGAGGTTTATTGGACCCTTTGAAGTGCTGCGAAGAGTAGGAGAAGTGACTTATGAGGAAGCTCTACCTCCAGAGTTGGAAAACATTCATAATATTTTTCATATTTCGTTGTTACGACCATATAAACCCGATTACAAGCACGTAATCGAGTACGAACCGTTGCAGTTCGAGAAAGATTTATCTTATGAAGAGATTCCTATCCAGATAGTCGACAGGAAAGAACAAGTGCTCAGGAATAAAGTGATACCTTCTGTGAAGGTGATTTGGAGGAACCACAACGCTGAAGAAGCAACGTGGGAACTCGAAGAGAAAATGTTGAAAGAATACCCTGAGTTATTTGTTTAATCTGTGTCTTCGATTATGAGGACAGAATCTTTGTAAGTAGGGAAGAATGTAGCGAATGTATTGTTTGAGTTGTGATTCTGATGACAGAATCCTTTTAAGAGGGGAATGATGTAACATTCCATATTTTTTTTTAAATGTAAGTTATAAATATTTATTGATTTATATAAATATTTATTGGATATGTTATTGTTGAATAAATAATTGTTCAATTTGAGTGATGTGGTTTATTTAATTATTTGTTGAATAAATAATTAAATATTAAATATTAAATATTTATTGGCAATATTAAATATTTATTGAATTATATGGCAATTTGAGTTGATGTGATTTAATTAATTATTTGTTGAGTAAATAAGTAAGGAGCTAAATAAATTAATTATTATGAGATTTTATAATAATGGAGTTTAATTTAATAAGCTAGAGAGCTTATAATGATTTTAAATAAATAATAATATTTAAATGAGAAATTGTAGTTTGAAATGTCAGTTGATTAAATGAAATTATAATTGTAAAAAGAATTATAATTGTTTATGTGTTAAAGTAATTTAATAGATTAGCGTTTAATTGATTTATTAATTTAATAAAGGTGTGACTAATAACCTTGCTATATAGGAGTTACCAAAATAAATTAAAAGAGTTTAATGTGGTTTTATCAAACATGTCTTATGGCATAATAACTCTTTATCTAATTGAGTTTTACCAAACAAGGCATAAAGATTAATGAGTTATTTTATTTAGACTAACCAAACAAGCCTTATGGCTTTTGATTTTCAAAACCTTTAACTGATGTCAGTTATATATCTTATATTTATAATATACAATTATTATAATTATAATTATATACGTTATATTTTAGTACGTATGTTAGAGAGAGAAAAGAGTTCAGAAGAAGGAAAATAGAGAAAGAAAGAACTCAGAGGAAGAAGAAGAAGAAAAGAAGAAAAGTGAGAGAATTCTAGAGAGAATTGAGAGATTATTAACAGGTTTTGGAGAAAAGCTTGACAATCAAAGAGTTAGGACCATCATCTTCTTCATAATCCAAGGTAGGCCATCTTCTTCTTTACAAAACTCTAAAAGTTTTTTTTCCCAAAAAGTTTCTGTGAAAAATTTATGAAAAGAAATTTTGGTTGTTTTGGTTATAAGTTTATATAATTAGCAATTGTAGATGTGTTTCATGAGTTATGCATGATTATATAGAGTTTAATTCATGTATGTATATATTTTATGAAGAAATTGTTTTACAGAGAATTTTATGAATGAGAATGGGTTATTTTTAAAATGGAAATTAAGGTTTAATTAGTTGTTGTATTTATAAATTGATTATAAGAATTGCTAGAGTGTAAAATCATAATCATGATGCTTGGAAATTTCTGTTTTGATTGAATAACAAAATCACAGTATTGGTTTTCATGAAAAATATCAAAATATAGAGTTTTGCCAAAAATATTAAAATTGGGTGTTGAATATTTGATGTTTGTGCTAATTGATGAGTAGAAACATGTTAGAAGTCGTTAGTATACGATTATATGATGTCTATATGCAATTTACATGATAATCGACTTATTAGATTCGAGTTTTTTTTGGCCAAATTGGTTTTTCTGGTACTGTTGCCGAGGCTGTCGCCGGATCTAGAGTCTGGCGCCGCGGCGCGACTCCAGTAGTACTTTAGTGGCGCCTTAGCGCCATGTCCGCGCCCCAGCGCCATGGTTCGCGCCGCAGCGCCATGTCCGCGCCCCAGCGCCGTTTCCCGTGCCCCAGCACCGTGGCCCGCGCCCCAGCGCCGTGGCCCACGCCCCAGATTTTTATTACATAATCCATCTCACCTTATTATTCCATCATCACGTATTTCTTGGGAATCCAAAATTATACCCCGAGCCAATACCGATGAATAGTGTTTTTTGGAAAATTTCTCGAAAAACATTTATTTTTGTCTTGAAAATTCAAACACTTTAATTCATCCATGTAGCTCAAATACAACGACATTCCAACATCACTAGGTTATATAACGACAACCATCTTGATAACACATAGAATAAGATTTTATTATTATCTAATTTAATAAAATCATTTTATAATAAGATCCGAATTTCTCGGTCGTTACATTCTTCCCCCCTTAGAAAGATTCTATCCCCAAAATTTCGTCTTACTTTGGTCAAATAGATGAGGAAAATTTTTCTTCATCTTTTCTTCTAACTCCCACGTTGCTTCCTCAGCCTCGTGGTTATTCCATAATACCTTCACTGATGGTATTACCTTGTTCCTCAGAACTTGCTCCTTTCTATCAATGATTTTCATCGGTGACTCTTCATACGTTAAGTCCTTCTCGATATGAATCGGCTCATACTCGATTACCTGTTTATAGTCCAGTTTATATGGATGTAACACAGATACGTGAAACACGTTATGTATCCGCTCTAGGTCTGGAGGTAATGCTATCATATAAGCTACCTCTCCCACCCGTTTTAACACTTCAAAAGGTCCTATAAACCTTAGACTTAACTTTCCTTTCTTTCCAAAGCGTATCTTTCCTTTCCAGGGAGATACCTTTAGAAATACATACAAACGCACCTCAAACTCACGACCTAGTCTATACGAGTCCGCATACTTCTTCTATTTGTCCTGAGCCATAACGAGACGCATCCGAATTAACTTTACCACCTCCGCTGTCTGCTGCACCAATTCTAGTCCTAGCATACGGCGTTCTCCCACCTCATCCCAACACAAAGGTGTTCTGCATTTTCTTCCATACAAAGCTTCGTACGGCGGCATGCCTATGCTTGCATGATAACTATTGTTATACACAAACTCTACTAGTGGTAGGTGATCATCCCAACTACCCTTGAAATCCATGACGCAAGACCTCAACATGTCTTCTAATGTCTGAATTGTTCTCTCGCTCTGCCCACAGTCTGAGGATGATAAGATGTGCTCAACTTCAGCTGTGTTCCCAACTGCTCTTGCAAACTCCTCCAAAAGTTTGATGTGAATCGTGGATCATGATCTGACACAATCGATACCAGTACTCCATGTCTAAAAATGATTTCCTTAACATAAAGTTTAGCTAATTGGTTCAATTTATACTTGACCCTAATTGGCAAAAAGTGAGCCGACTTCGTTAACCGGTCCACTATTACCCAAATCGCTATCTTTTATTAGTTGTCGAAAGTCCCACCACGAAATTTATCGTAATATGCTCCCACTTCTATTCTGGAATCTCCAATGACTGTATTAAGCCACTTGGTCGTTGATGTTCGGCCTTAACTTTTTGACAAGTTAAGCACCTACATACATACTCTGCTATTTCTCTCTTCATGTTCGGCCACCAAAAACTTTATCGAAGGTCTTAATACATCTTAGTGCTACCAGGATGTATCGATTACCTCGAATTATGAGCTTCTTGTAACACTTGCTCCTTTAATTTTGTCTCATTCGGAACCCAAATTCTTCCCTCAAATCTTAATAATCCTTTATTATCAAGACTATACTTAACATCTTCCTTCTCGGATAACCGCTTCTTTATTTGATTACACTCGTCTGTCGTGAGTTGTACTTCCTTGACTCTTTCTATAATGGTAGACTGCATCTCCATCGTAAACAGTCTCTACTCCGCCCCAATTGGCAACTTTACCTCTAATTCCTTCCTAGCCATCTCTGTTATTAACTCATTTTAAGTTGTTAACATAGACAACTTTTTCCGACCCTTCCTACTTAAGGCATCGGAAACTATATTGGCCTTTTCAGGGTGGTACAGGATTTCACAATCATAATCCTTTATCAACTCTAACCATCTTCTCTGTCTCGTATTTAAATCCTTCTGAGTGAAGATATACTTTAGACTTTTATGGTCCATATATATCTCACATTTTTCCCTATAAAGATAATGTCTCCGTATCTTTAGGGCAAACACTATTGCAGCCAGTTCCAGATCATGAGTAGGATAAACTTTCTCATAATCCTTCAACTGCCGTGACGCATACGCAATAACTTTGCCATGCTGCATAAGCACACAACCAAGTCCTCTATGCGAAGCATCACTGTACACTACAAAATTTCATGTGTCATCTAGCAAGGACAAAACAGGCGCTTCACTTAATCTTTTCTTCAGATCTTGAAAAATGTCTTCGCATTTATCCGTCCACACGTATTTCACCACCTTCCTTGTCAAATTAGTCAACGGGGTAGCTATCTTCAAAAAATCTTGGATAAATCTTCGATAGTACCCTGCTAACCCTAGGAAACTCCGCACCTCAGTCGGCGTTTTCGGTTGTTCCCAATTCATCACTGCTTCCACCTTCGCTGGTTCTACTGAAATCCCCTCTTGGTCAATGACATGACCTAAAAACTGCACCTTTTCCAGCCAAAATTCACATTTGGTGAATTTCGCATATAACTTCTCATTCCTTAGTGTTTCTAACACTAATCTTAAGTGTTCAGCATGATCTTCTGGCGTCTTAGAATAGACTAGAATACCATCGATAAACACAATGACGAACTGGTCTAAATATGGTTTGAACACTCTGTTCATCATATCCATAAATGTAGCAGGTGCATTTGTCAACCCAAATAACATCACCAGAAACTCGTAATGACCATAACGAGTCCTGAATGCCGTCTTTGGTACATCTTTCTTCCTAACTTTCAACTGATGATACCCCGTCCGCAAATCTATTTTAGAAAAATACTTTGCCCCTTTTAATTGATCAAAGAGATCATCGATCCTGGGCAATGGGTATTTATTCTTTATCGTTAACTTGTTCAACTCCCGATAGTCGATACAAAGCCTTAACGATCCGTCTTTCTTCTTGAAAAACAACACTGGTGCCCCCCACGGAGAAACAGTTGGTTGAATGTACTTTCTGTCCAATAGTTTTTGTAGCTGAACCATTAGTTCTTTCATTTCCACAGGCGCCATACGATACAGTGCCTTTGAGACTGGTGTCGCTCCTGGCACAATGTCTATCACAAATTCGATCTCCCTATCCGGCGGTAGCCCCGGTAACTCACTTGGAAATACATCCATGAACTCATTTACTATAGGTATTTGTTCCATGGTTGCTCCCACTCTCTGGGTATCCACAACATGGCAAAGGTAACATACACAACCTTTCCTTAACAATTTTCTAGTTTGTGTCATCGTAAGGAAACACGGACGTCCCGACAACTTACTACCGTAAAATACTACATGAGGTTGCTTCAACGACTTGATTCTCACACATTTCTTTTAGCAATCTATAATTGCCCCATGATTAATTAACCAATCCATTTCGAGAATTACGTTGAATTCTCCTAACTTTATCGGTATTAAATCTATCGATAACTTACAACCCCGTACATCTCCGCAACAACTCCTATGAATATCTTCAACAAGAATTATTTCTTCGTTTGCTACCTTAATGTTCAAAGGTATATGTAATTTTCGGGAAATAATTCTAGTCGTTTAGCAAAATCACATGCTATAAACGAACAAGTAGCACCCAAATCAAAAAGCACGTATGCATTTATGTTATTGATCAGAATAATACCTGCAACTACCTCCCCTGATGCCACAACATCTTGGACCATCATATTAAAAGTGCGAGCCATTGATTTACCTGGCTGAGATGGACCACTAATAGCTAACTTCCCGCTATTAGTTCCCTTATTCCCTTCTGTCCCCTTTTTCGGGCAATTCTTTGCTATGTGGTCAGTTGATCCACATACAAAACATCCTTTCTTTTTCTTCGGATTTGGACAGTTAGGCGAAATGTGCCCTTCGTGTCCACAATTATAACATACTGACTTTCCTTTGAGACAGACTCCTAAGTGAGTCTTCCCGCAGGTTTTACAGGCCTTCATCCTTCTCTTAGAATCCCCTTGTTTTACTCCGGTATTCCAAGAGTTAAAGCCCTTCCTCTTTTGACCGTTTCCACTTCCACTGACTCCCTCGGTCTTGGTTCCTCCATCAACCTTGCCCTTGCTCTTCTTATCCTTGTGGTACTGGCTAAGAGCCTCATTCCCACCTTCGGCAATTATTGCCTTTTCTAATATGGTTCCAAAGGAAGTACTTTGGAACACCGAGATTTGGCTATAGAGCCAGGGTTTCAAGCCCTGCTCAAATCTCCTAGCCTTTCTCACTTCAGTATCCACTTGATGTGGAGCGAATCGTGCCAGTTCATTAAACTTGGCAGCATACTACGGAACTGTCATCTCCCCTTGTTTCAATTCAAGAAACATCATTTCCATCCTCCCTTGCATACTCGTAGGAAAATAGTTCTCGAAGAAAATCTCCTTAAACCTCTCCCACGTTAGATTTCCTATATCGGCCCTAGCCTGGTTTGCCTCCCACCAGAAGTTGGCCTCTCCTTTCATTAAATAGGTTGCAAAGGCAACCTTTTGACCCTCCTCAACATTTGCTATTACAAATGCTTTCTCGATTTCTTTTACCCAATTCCGGGCTTCTATAGGGTCCGTAGTTCCTTTGAACTCCAGCGGACCTACACTTTTAAAATCCTTAAAAGTAGTAGCTCGTACTACTCCCAGAATCACAGGTACATTAGCCCCCGCTCTATTAAATGCAGTCGTTAAAAGATTAACGAACTCCTGCATTGGATTAACTAGACAACCCTTCGGTTGGTTAACATTTGTATCTTGATTTCATTGTCTCCTTCTTGGCAGCATTTTGCTGTTAAGAAAACAACACATCATTATTATATTATTCTTGTTGGTTTGTTATTATTTATAAGAAAACAATAATTCATGTTCATTACTCAATATATTCCATAAAAAGACTTATATTGATTCATAACTTGTAGTATAACACTACATTATTTTACATTACTCAGCCTTGCTGATTACATTACCATCCCGTAATTACTTTCCAAAAATTGGGATTTTACACAAGACTACCCTTTGTTTATACAAAAGAGGATTTTACGTCACTACTAGATATGTAATATTTACATATCTAAGCTACTCTAGCTATTGCTAGATTACATTTGTCATAAGGCATTCTCAAAGTCTGATCTGGCCAAACCGGCAACAACATCTCTACTGATGGTATGACGGGTCTGTCCTGCTTCTATCTGATATCCAGCTAGCTGCTGCTGGAAATCTACATGAGAACTCCTATGTATATAGGACATCCTCTCCAACTTTCATTGTTTAGTCTTTAGCTCCTGCTTGAGCTCAAAGACTTCTTCTTTCAAATCTCGGACCTTGTCCATAGCTAGGACTCTATCATCGTGCTCCTCTTCCCACATTCCTTCCATACCAGCCTTGTCCTCTCGGACAGCTTGGAGTTCCTCTTTTAACTCCTTAACCTCTAGGCAGTAATGGATATTTCTATCCAATACTAACATAAACAATGCCTTCATTGATTCTCCCGTAGACAATTCCTTTGTAGGTGGAACCTGATGAAAGGACATCACGTCCACCTCCTCCTCTATCATGCCATAAAATATAGACATGTAGTCTAAATCGTCTGAGTCTCCAGACTCGATTGTCACCACTTCTGGTTCTACGGCTACAGGATTTGGTAGTATCTCTACCTGATTAATCGAATTCTCGCTCACTAACTGTATGTCTCTATACATATCATTTTCTACTGACATCTACAATAAAACAATATAGTTTGATTAGAACACGTCAGTAAATAATAAAAACACATAACATAATATAATGCATTTTTATAAGGTTACTTTTCATCTTTTACTTCTTTTCTTAAGGTTATGACTTAAGGTTCTACTTTCTCCCTTAAGTTTTATAACCTAGGCTTTGATACCAACTTGTAACGCCCCCAAATCCGGGTATCTTCCTACCCGACAGATGGTATAATACTGTACAACATTCATACATTCATTCAATTGAAAAGTCTCAAAGAACGAATATAACTTTAATATATTAAAGTAATATTTACAATTCCCAGGTTCTATATCCATTACAAAGGTTCTTTGTCATAATATCAGTTACATTACAACAATAGACCTATACTATTATAAGACAGCTTAACAATCTGCCTTAGCTTTTCCTTTATCCCTCTTTGATCCTTCGGGACGTTCGGTCTTAGCTGCATTCATATGGTTCAAGCAAGAGTGAGCATGGCTAGCTCAGCAAGTATAATAATTTAATAACAACATGCCTGACACATACAAATCGTATATCTTCAATAACTGAATAATAGTTATGAAGTACTATTGATAATTCAAAGTAGCACTTCATCTTTTCTTTCAAAATGTTTTACAATAACAACAATATTTAGTTAAAACATTCACTCCGGTTAAAGACCTTGAGTATTCATTCTTTATTGAAAAGGACAACCCGGAACGAATTCCGTAAGCCCGATATCACTTACGAGCACTTCTAGGTGATCAGCCTATTGTACTCTATGTTGATCAACACTACATCCATTAAACGTATGTACGTTTAATCAGTTGGCAACCTCACGTGCCTGTCGTTTTACCGACAAAACATTTGTTTAAAATTTCAGTCTTCTTTTGAAAACCATATCAAGTAGTTGACAAAAGATAGTAACATTTGATAATGCAAGAGTAGATTATCAAGTCTAGCCAAAGGGGATTGGCTTTAAACTCAACATACCTCAATTCATGCGAAAGAATACATGAATCTTAAACTTGTTTAGATTGAATTGAAACAAGAGTTAGAATACTTGCCTTTAGCGTCTGCTACGATAAATTATCTTTATGTTCAAGTCATTCAAGTCTCTACAATACATGATCACATAATGACTTTACATTAGGTCACATATAATCAAATATGTATATGACTATATCATACCCTTCATTTCAACCTAATCGTGTATTAGATTAAGTTACTATTCATTCCTGTTTAACATTACCATTGCTTTTATATTCGACTAGGTTATCTTAACCTTTACATTACATTCCTTAAGGTTTAACAAAGTTTAAACAATGTTACATTACCTTCCTTTAGTTTGTGTTTATTTGCATTTCCTTTCTTTGTACTTAAAAACCTTCAATACTATCTTTGTTCTGAGACTGGCGCTGCAGCGCCAGCTTTACACTTACATCTCGCGCTGCGGCGCGAGCCTTATTCTAGCATGTCCCGGACTTGGCGCTGGGGCGCGAGTCCTTACTTAATGGGCCGCGCTGCGACGCGACTCTCCAGAAATTTTTGGTATTGTACATAGCGCTGCGGCGCGGGTCATTTGCCTTGGGTTGGCGCCGCGGCGCCAACTCTGTGCACCAGATAAAAATTTCAGTTTTGAAATTTTGTGAACTTTCCGGACGCATAACTTCTTCGTTATAAGTCCGAATTGGCTCGTTCAAAAGCTTACGGTTCACAAATTTTGTAATATACATGATCATCCAAGAATTTTATCTATTTGACTTTGTTTGCTAAAAATTCACCTATTGGTTCATTTTTTAATGAAACGATAAACGTTCGTGAACGTTCAACGCTCGTTTCTTCGTTCTAAGTCGGAATCCGGTCATTTTCGAGTCCGCAACTCTTAAATGCTAAATATGACTTAACTCCATTGTAAAGCAATGATTCCGTGATCGAGCCTTCATCATTAGTAAATCAGAGATTTGGAACATATGGTAGCTGATAAAACTTTTCAACCATAGTTGCAGCGGAACGAGCAATCCATTAGAAGAGTCAAATAGACCATTAGGTCTATTATCTTCTCCATGTTAAAAGTCCGCCAATAATGTTTTATCCCTGTAACATCAATCAACCATTCCTGTCCACAATCATATGAATAACTCATAATCATAATTGTGATTCTAAATTCCTCTTTGCACCCAAGACGAAGATAATTTTCATCACCTATATTCACTTGAAACATCAAAAATCGTGGTTATACCAAATCACAATTCTTGTGCATAATTATACTAATAAATTCATCTTTGCACTACGGCCAAAGACATAGAACTGTATTTTAGAAGAGTCAAGTAGAGCATGATATCTACTATCTTCTACAAATTAAAAGTGTATAACCAATAATTTATCGCTGAGACTCAGCTTAATAAATAATCCACACCTTCAAATTATCCATGCACTACGGCCAAGGATATTCGTTAGTATCACATCCATGAATTATCCATGCACTACAGCTAAAGATATTCATTATTATCGCATCCATGAATTAATATTTCATCGCTGAGACTCAGCTCAATAATTAATCCACATCATCGAATCATCCCTGAACTACAGGCCAATGATATTCATTAGTATCACGACCACGAATTATCTATGCACTACGGGCCAAAGATAATCGTGTTTTCATCAACGGTCCTGGTCATGCCATAAAACAATTCATCTTTGCACCCTTGGCCAAAGAGAATCCATAGCCATAATCATACCAAAAACTGTCCATCAATGCACTACGGGCCAATGAGGAGTTTTCCACATCATTTGTAACATTACAGTCATGATTATACCGAATAATCCCTGATCATAATCATACCAAGTCCATCTATGTACTACAGGCCATAGATGACTTTCAACATAATATAAACATGAAGATGATGACAATGACATAATAATTCAATAAAATAAGTTCAAGAATTAATTTATCCAGGAATCAATAACGTCCAAATTGTCAACATGATACTGCTTTGTAGAGTAAAATTCAAAAATGCTCAGAAGAATACTTCCATGAAAAGATACTGGATGAAGCGCAAATATCAAGGATATTCCACTAATTTCAAGGAGTGCAAAAGCCAAAACTTTAACCAACTGAGTATAATAAAGAATGGAATAACAAAAAAAATCACCAGACATGCGATAGACTGCACAGACAGGTAATTCCAACAGAAAAATAAATAGTGGAACCAGGTCATGCGTAAATGCACCGACATGATATTCTGACAGAATAATAAATAATAGAACCAGGTACGGCGTAAACGCACAGACAAGATATTCCGACAGAATAATAAATAATGGAACCAGGTATGGCATAAAGCACAGACAGGATATTCTGACATAATAATAAATAATAGAACCAGGTCCGGCGTAAAGCACATACAGGATGTTCCAACAGAATAATAAAAATATAATAATAGAAGAATATCACCAAGTATAGGGTAGCCCGCGTATACAGGTTATTCCAACAGAATAATAAAGAATGGAATAATAGAAGTTCTCTTCATGAATAAGAAAGAAAGAATACCCTTTACGAGTACAACAAATAATATCCCTTACCTTTGAAAGAAGAGTAATCCGACTGGTAGGGCGATAATATACTCGAAGAAAACTTGCACTACACTCAAAGCTTTCTTAAACTCTAAATAAATACGCTCAAGATTATAGAAGAAGAACTCTCTATATAGTTTCTCTCTCTAGAGTTTCAATAAATTCGTAAGAAATAATGAAGGAATGAGCTTCTATTTATAGAAGAATGGACTGCATAGTAACTAATTCGTGAACGGTCCAGATTGATTTACTTTTAATCGGATGGTCCATATTTAAAGAAATTTTTTTTAAATAAAATATAATATATTCTATTTATAATCTAATAAAACGAATAACTTTATAAAAGATTTTACTATGCAAACACTATGCAGGCACTATGCAAACACTATGCATAATAAAAATATAATATATTCTAATTATTGTCTAATAAAACAGATAACTTTATAAAAGTATTCTGTTTTATATAAAAAGATTTTACTATTAGCCTAATAAAACGAATAACTTTATAAAAGTATTATGTTTTATATAAAAAGCTTTTCTGTTTTATTACATTAATAATACCAATTAAATAAAACTGAGTGATTTATCACGTAAGTATCAATAATCAATACCGTGTGCTACTATACAACCATGCGTATTACTGTACTTTTACTACCGAGTAGTTCAACAGTATTAATGGTAAAACTTTCGCCGTTATTTTTATAAAGTATTTTTGTCGTTTTCTCAATTCGACAATAATTCTGTTGTAGGGTCCACCAATGATTCTGTCGTCGTACGGATATTCCTAGTTAAAATGAATATTCCCCAACCAATCGAATATTATATAGCAACTTGCGTAGTTTGCAAAATTTATAAGTATTACCCACAACTATAACATTATATCATTTTCACTCCATAATATTCAAAAATGATATTTATAGAAAATTTATCTCTATTTCTAAAAGTTGGGGTCTTACAAAAAGTTGTATGCGAAATTCTTTCAGTGTGAATTTTGGTTAGATCATGTATAATTTTTGGGTCATGTGATTAACAAAGATGGGATTTCAATGGAACCATCAAAAGTGGAAGCTGTAATCAATTGAGAATAACCAGGAACACCTTCAGAGGTGAGGAGTTTCTTGGGACTGGTCGGTTATTATAGACGATTTATTCAAGATTTTTCCAAGATAGTCACGCCATTAACAAATTTGACAAGGAAAGCTGTAAAATTTGTTTGGACGGAGAAGTGTAAAGAAAGTTTTCAAGATTTGAAGAAGAAGTTAAGTGTGGCACCTGTGTTGTCATTACCAGATAGTACATGAAACTTTGTGGTGTATAGTGATGCCTCACATAATGGGTTGGGTTGTGTCCTTATGCAGAACGACAAAGTTATTGTATATGCATCAAGGCAACTGAAAAACTATGAGAAAGGGTATCCGACTCATGATTTAGAGTTGGTTGTAGTAGTATTTGCTCTGAAGATATGGAGACACTATCTCTATAGAGAGAAATGTGAGATCTACACGGACCATAAGAGTCTGAAGTATATTTTCACTCAGAATGACATGAACATATGTCAAAGAAGATGGATGGAATTGATAAAAGATTACGATTGTTACATCTTTTATCATCCAGGCAAAGCGATTGTGGTTGCAGATGCTTTAAGCAGAAAACTCAGGAGGAGCTTATTTCAGCAATGACAAAGCTAGAGTTGGAAATAAAGTTTCCAAAGGAATCCGATGAACGACTATTCCAGATAGAAGTTGGTCCAACTTTGGTGGGCAAAGTTAAGAATGCTCAACTACAAAATGAAGAACGTGGAAAAATTAAAGAGAAAGGTGCTGAGAGTAGTGATGCGAAATACAAGATTGATACTGAAGGGTTACTAAGGTTCGAGGGAAAAATTTGGATTTCAGCAGTACTAGATATTAAAGAAGAAATCTTGACCGAAGCTCATAATTCGAGATACTCAATTCATTCGGGAAGTATGAAGATGTATCAAGATTTACGACGTCATTTTTGGTGGCCAAACATGAAAAGAGATGTCGCAGAATGTGTCGCGAAATGCTTGACATGTCAAAAAGTCAAGGCCGAACATCAAAGACCAAGCGGATTACTTCAACCATTAGAAATACCGGAATGGAAGTGGGAACACATCACAATGGATTTTATGGTGGGTCTTCCAACTACTCAGAGAGGATGCGATGCGATTTGGGTGATAGTGGACAGACTAACAAAATTAGCACACTTTTTGCCAATAAAGATTAGGTTCAATCTTGATCAGTTGGCAAAGTTGTACGTTAAAGAGATCGTTTCGAGACAAGGAGTGCCAGTGTTAATTGTGTCAGATAGAGATCCGCGATTCATGTCAAACTTCTGGAAGAGATTACAAGAATATATGGGAACATAATTGAGAATGAGTACGGCTTATCATCCATAAATAGATGGCCAAAGCGAAAGAAAAATCCAGATATCTGAAGATATGCAGAGAGCATACATCATGGACTTTAAAGGGAGCTGGGATGAACATTTACCGCTGGTGGAATTTGCCTACAACAACAGTTACCACGCGAGCATCGGCACGCCGCCTTACGAAGCATTATACGGCAGAAAGTGCAGAACTCTACTGTGCTGGGATGAAGTCGGTGAACGCCAACTGTTAGGACCAGAACTTGTACAACAAACTGCTGAGGTTGTCAAACTCATCAGGACAAGATTGGTAGCAGCTCAAGACCGACAAAAGAAGTATGCTGATCAACACAGACAAGATCGTGCATTCGACGTAGGAAATTACGTATTCCTAAAAGTTTTTCCTTGGACAGGGAAAGTTCATTTCAACAAAAAGGGAAAGCTAAGCCCGAGGTTTATTGGACCCTTTGAAGTGTTGCGAAGAGTTGGAGAAGTGGCTTACGAGGTAGCTCTACCTCCAGATGGAAAACGTTCACAATTTTTTCACGTTTCGATGTTACGACCATATAAACCCGATTACAAGCACGTGATTGAGTACGAACCGTTGCAGTTCGATAAAGACTTGTCTTATGAAGAGGTTCCTATCTAGATAGTCGACAATAAAGAACAAGTGCTCAATAATAAAGTTATATCTTCCGTGAAGGTGATATGGAATAACCACAATGCTGAAGAAGCTACGTG
Organism: Panax notoginseng; assembly: GCA_016801055.1. Classification (NCBI taxonomy): domain Eukaryota; kingdom Viridiplantae; phylum Streptophyta; class Magnoliopsida; order Apiales; family Araliaceae; genus Panax; species Panax notoginseng. The sequence continues at coordinate 40,394,310 of CM029018.1, read as the reverse complement.
GGAACTCGAAGATAAAATGATGAAAGATTATCCTTAGTTATTTATTTAATCGGTGTCTTCGATTCTGGGGACAAAATCTTTGTAAGTATGGAAGAATATAACGAATGATTTGTTTGAATAGTGATTCTGGGGACAGAATCCTTATAAGGAGGGAAGGATGTAACAATCCATATTTTAATTATAGTGTGACAAATACCTATTTTATAAAGGAGATATTAAAATAAATGAAAGTAGTTTTAATTTAGTTTTGCCAAACAAGGCTTAGGTATATTAAGTCTTTCAATTTTAAATAGTTTTGCCAAATGAAGCCTTATGGCTTTTGAATTTCTTTTGAATTTTGAATTATAATAAAATAAATAAAATAAAATTATAATCTATACGTTATATGTTTTTGTAACCGATGTTAATTATTGGGCTTATTATGGCCAAAGCCGTTTTTATGTTTATGCTGGGTTATCAGTTGGGTTACGCTTACTATTACTAGCCTAGTCTAATACTTAGAAAAGAAAAGAAGGAAAGAGTTCTAAGAAAGTTCAGAGAGGGTTTGAGAGAGAAAGGGTTGTGATTCCCAAAGCAAGTTCTGAGTTCGTCAAAGCTATTCTCAGTGATTAACAAGTATTTTCTTAAGCAACAAATGTATTTATTCCATAATCTTAATACTATATATGTTTTACGTTCTCTGTGTTCTTCAATTTTAGTGTATATAAAATTTTTACAAAAATTGTCTGTAAACCATGTTTTTATAATTGATTATGAAATCATGAGTAATTATAATTGTAATTGTTATAACTAGCATGTATATGTGTATACATGTGTTGTATGCTAGATTACGTTAAAAAAGAAAGGAAATTGTTTTACAGTAAATATATATGCATGAACTTTGATTGTTAATTTTGTAGGATAACAAAATTAGTTTATGCTAATTGAGAAATTGAACTGTATATGTTAATTGGGTAAGAATTATAGAGAATGTTGTTAGAATAAATCAATTTGGTTTGTAATTGTGGAATTACAGTTAACTGTGTCAACAAATATCAAATATGAAGTTTTTGGTTTTAAAACAGTGTTTTCATATATTTAGTTTTCTGATATTGCTGATTAGTTGTGTTAAAATTAGTATATACATGTTGAGTAATGTGTACGAGTAATTTATGTATGTTATACATGATGACTTAGTGTTAGAAATTAAGTTATAGACAAAAATTTAGTTGTTCTGTTCTTCGTGTGTTGGTTCTGTAATTTTCGGCGCCTCTGCGCCAAAGTCAGAGCCCCAGCCCAGTAACCCGCGCCGCAGCGCCGAAGTCAGCGCCACTGTAACGATCTGAAATTTTAAATTGTAATATTAAATATTTATTGAATAATATAAACATTTATTATTAAATATTTTATTGATGTGATGGTTGTTAGTAAATATTTATGAATCCAAATTTATTAGATAATATTCTAAATTAAATTAATTTATAATTTAGAGAATTGAAGTATAACATGAGATGTTATATTGTTGTTTTGATTTAATAATTTAGATGGTATATTAGATTATTAAATAAAGTTATAATGAAAATTATAATTTTGTGATATTTGCTAAAATGCTATATTTAATTAAAATATAGTATGTGATTATTTTAATAAGTTAATGTTGGATATGGAAATCCAAATAAATAATATGTTATTATAAATTATAAACTATTGTGTTTATTAAAAAAAATTAAAAAGGGTTTAATTTAGCTTTTTTGCCAAACAAGACTTAATATATTAATTCTTTAAAAATTAAAGGGTTTTCCCAAACAAAGCCTTATGGCTATTAAATTTTAAATTTTTAAATTTAAATAATATAAATAAAATAAATAATATAAATATATATATTTATAACTGATGATTTAATAAGGGTTAATTAGTAGACGTCAGTTTTTAGACGTTTGAAAGTGTGCGTTAGCTGGAGTTATATGTTGTTATGCGTATTCTAGTTGTTTGATAAGTTAGAGGCTGTGAGAGAATTGAGAAAGAGAACTTAAGCAATTTCCAACAATTCAAGTGAGTTTAGCAAATATTGTTCGACCATTTAAAGGTATGTTCACAACCTATATATATATATATATATATATATATATATATATATATATATATATATATATATATATATCAGGTTTAAATTTGAAGGGCCCTTCCTTATTTTCAGAAAATGAAGCAAAACTTCTAAATTTTTTGTTAAATGCAATTATAACTATCGCTAATTGTCACAAAATAAAACAAAAATCTTTTGGAATAAAAGAAATCAGTAAAAAAGTCGCTCGAAGGTCAGACAAATTTATTACTGAGTTGGAACAACAGACGGGCGTAATTCGAGAAGGCGTACGGGTGTGCCATCAGATTCGTTCAAGAAAAATTGACGATATAGTACTTTTTACTGATAACAAATGGAATTCTAAAAATCTTGATAAAATAGGCCTGATATATACGATAGAATATTTGCAAGAATCGGATTTTCGTCGAAACATAATCAAAGGTTCTATGCGTACTCAAAGGCGTAAAACTATTATTTGGAAACTGTTTGAAGTAAATGCGCACTCCCTACTTTTTTTGAATAGAAGAAAAAAATCCCCCCTTTTTTCTTTTGATATCTCTGAACTGATGAAACTTATCTTTAGAAATTGGATGGGTAAAGGAGCAGAATTAAAAGATTATACAGAAGAACATACAAAAAGAAGAGAGAAACAAGAGGAGAACAACATAAAGGAAAAAGTGCAGATAGAACTGTCGGATATATATATATATATATATATATATATATATATATATATATATATATATATATATATATATAGTCCGGATCTTAAGCTCACCCCTTATCCAACTCACCTGAGCTCACCCCCCTTTAGCGACGGACCCTGTGACGGTTCGATCATACAACCGTCGTCTATACTTTTACCGACGTTATATGTTGTCCGTCGCTAAAAGTATAGACGACGGTTGTATGACCGAAACGTCGCTAAAGGGGAAGTGAGCTCGGGTGAGTTAAATAAAGGGTGAGCTTAAGATCCGAACCGTATATATATATATATATATATATATATATATATATATATATATATATATATATATATACACACACACACACACATGTATATGGGTTTTACGGCAAAATTGCATGTTTTGTAAATTTCATCTCTTCGAATTATTGCTATATAGTTGGTAATTATGATTATACATGTTTATAATGCTAAAGTTTATGCTTAAACAAGAAATTTGTATGCTAAATTCGCTGACAGTAGGAAGAAAATAATGTCAGTATATGTATTTTCATTTGGTTCATGAAAAGTATCAATTATAGTGGCCAATTATTATGTGAAATTGTAAATTGAAGCTTGATAATGTTAGTTCAATAAGAAACGAGCATAGTGTAATTTGAATGGAGTGATTTGGCCAAGTATTGAATTCACAGTGATGATTTTTGGAATGAATATAAAAAAATTGAGTTTTATATGAAAAACATGGAATTTGAGAAATTAACCTAGCTTAAATTGTTGTTAAATTATTTTAATTGGTGGAATATGTTCACAAATATGTTTATGATAGCTCTAGACCATTTTTACATGTTATTATTATTGCTTGGTGAGTGAAATTCATGTTAGTTGGCTTAAGAAGACTGTCGTAACCATGTTCTGCAAAACTAGAACTGGTGTGTAGCGCGGGCGCACATCCCTTTGCCGCGCCAGTACCCTGTCACAGATAATGAAGTCTGCTAATTATGCAGACTTTGGATGTTCAATGTAACTTAGCTTAATGTTAGGTTAACGTGAGAATCATGTAACAACAAGGTTAAACAGAGTCATGTTAGGTGGATTGTAAATTCAAAGTTGTAAAAGTGATTAGTAAGTTACGAACGTGTTATGTGTAATTTAGTTTATACAATGAATGTTAGATAAGTGTTGTGATGTTAACACTTGGAAATTCTGAAATATATATGGTAGCTTAAGACTTGTGCTAAAATAACAAGTTTAGCTAGTAATGTGTTTAATATTGAAAAATGAATATTGGTATGTCTAATAGATGTTGTGATTTTAATACTGTGTATAGGTGAACGTGAGTTTTGATATTTTAGCTTACGCTCGAGGTAAGTTTTCTAATTCTAAACTTTCGTTGAGTTAGTTCTATTATTACATTGAGTAACTTCATTCTTTTGGTTGAGCAAGTTTCTAAACTCTACATGTACGTTAAACAAGTTTCTTACTTTAACCATTCATTAAGCGAACTTTTGTATTCCTAATCATTATTTGAGAAAGCTAGCTATGACTTTAATTTTATTCGAACAAGTTTAAGTTCCAATATTTATTAACGCATTCTAACTTGTTTATTGTTAGACGAGTTTCTTTATTGTCATTCGGATATTATGAATGCAGTTTTCTTGAATTCTAATTTCTAATGTTGAACTATCTTATCTCATTTACTTGGCACAAACTATTCCCATAATGAGCAAGCTTTATTTTTAGCTTGCTATTATTTAAAGTATAATCAGTAATTCATAGTTCTATCTTAATATTATTCAAGCAAGGTTTGTTGTTATTCAATACTTATGCCTTGTAGTTGTTTCTAAGCATGAGTTAAAAATATAGTTAGTTCGCTTACACTTATTCATTGTTCTATATTGTGTTACTATTGATCAACTGTTGTGTTATCAAACACTATTGATTCAACTAGTCCTCTAGTTGATGATCGTTAAACTTCAAATTTCCCTTAAAAGCTTATCCAAACCAAACTTTCTTTGGTGCGGACTTGTACTCTAAATACTGAGATGTACAGCCCTATTAATAAGGGATAATTTACGCTTAGAGTTGAAATATTTATGCACAATACATTGTATGAAGGGCTGCTCCCCCTAAGTACGAGGAGTCCTTATAGTCTTATGACAATTAAAGTTGAAGTTGAAAGATTACTTGCAACTGTAGACATAGTTCGTGGTCTTATGACCCTCAGATATATATTCCACATTTTGATTTCAGTCTTTGGTTATCGTTGATACAGTACTATTCAGTTTTGATGAACCTATTCATTAGCAATTATTATTATATTGTTGATTCATTGTCATATCTAGTGAGTATTTGTTTTGCTCACTCTTGCATAAATATAATTATTACAGCTAACGTTGAGAAGGTAGATGAGCCTACATCTAGCGAAGGAAAAAGAAAAATATACAAGTGATGAAGACTTATAATTTTATTTATTATTATGATGATAAACTTTTAAATTAATGATGTGATGTAATAATTTATTTCCGCACTTGATTTATGTTTAAGGTTAGACAACCTGAGATATTTTTGGAATAATGATGTAACCCTTTAAATGGAGGATTTATGGTTTAAATATTATTTTTTTTGGGTAAATAGTATGAATGTATGGAAAGTGAACACCAAGTCTTAGGGGAATGAAAAGAGATGTTGCAGAATGCGTTGCAAAGCGCTTAACATGTCAGAAAGTGAAGGCCGAGTATCAACGAACAAGCGAATTACTTCAACCGTTGGAAATACCAGAATGGAAGTGGGAGCATATCATAATGGATTTTGTGGTAGGTCTTCCAACGACCCAGAAAGGATCTGATGCGATATGGGTGATTGTGGACATATTGACAAAATCTACACACTTTTTGCCTATAAAGATTAAATTTAATCTTGATCAGCTGGCGAAGCTATACGTTAAAGAGATCGTTTCAAGACATGGAGTTCCGGTGTCAATTGTATCAGACAGAGATTTAAGGTTCACATCAAATTTCTGAAAGAGACTATAAGAATGCATGGGAACATAACTGAAGGTGAGCACAACATATCATCCGCAAACTGATGGACAAAGTGAACGAACAATCCAGACGCTAGAAGATATGCTTAGAGCGTGCATCATGGATTTCAAAGGAAGCTGGGATGATCATCTACCGTTGGTGGAATTTGCATACAACAACAGTTACCATGTGATGAGTACATATTATTCAATTATTTTGATTCCATTATATTTAGTTTTATTGCATATTTCATGTGTATATGAGCTTATTAAGGTGTTTAATAATTTAAGGAGGAATTGGAGCGGAAATGAGGAAAAAAGGAAAATTGCAGGATTTTTAGCATTAAGTTGGATGCATGGTCTTAGCTTGGGACTTGGATTTTATTTTAGAGCTCTTTCTTAGCTTTCTGGAACATCTTGAATCATCCCATTCGGAGTTCATATGAAAAAGTTATGATCTTTTTACTAGACGGAAGTTGAACCTCAAAGTTTGGAAGTTGGAATTTGCACAGCAGTCACTTGAAGCCCAATTTAGACCATGCAGCCAGAATCTGTCATGTCTCAGAGAATGAAAGTTGTAGATCTCATCGAGATCTTCATTTTGATAGGTAACAGAACCCATAACTCCTCCTGGATCAAACGTTATGCTCATTTTACCAAAGGACGTCGTAACAGAAAATGAAAATTCGCCCCAGCGAATTTGAGCACGAAAATTGAAAAATCTTGGATTTTTGGAAAGTTTCTAAATGCATATTTTGGCAGATTTCAACATGGAATGGGATCATTATTTCTATTAGCTTTAGGATTTACTTTATACTAAGATTTATTTCCAAATTAGATTCTATTTCTTTATGGAAACTAGTTATGATTTGTAATTCATTTTAGGATTTGGATTTCTACTTCCTATATGATTTAGGACTTTGTCTAGCACTATAAATAGAGGATGAGAGTCAGGGTTTTATTCATTCAATCATCTACTACATTCTCTCATGTACAACATTGGAGGATTGAAGACATGAGCTAAGTTCTTTTTATTCAGTTTGAAGGAATGTTGAACCTTATTTATAATTAATGGTTAATTGAGTATTCATTATTTATTCTTTCTCACATGAAATTCATTCTTGATAATCTGATTTTAATTTCTGAATGCTATTTGGTTTAACTGATTTGATTTCTGCATGATTGAGTTGGCTAACAAATATCATATGCTAGATCAAGGAATAATATTATGTGTAATTGACATTGTTTCTAATCACAAGTAGTAATTAGTAATATCTGATTGTGGACACGCTTTTGAGTATTGCTATGATTATCAGAAGAAAAGTTAAACAATTCGAGCTTATGTGTTTGTTGCTTGGAATAGTCTAATTCCCTAATTCTTAATGCTGCTATTATATTAAATCTAGAGAGCTTATTCTAGGTTATATAATTGTTAGAATCTTGTGAAGAGCTTGTTTCATTGAGTGACAATCTAAGGGGAGTTTCGGGTAGCAGAGCTTGTTGTTACCTAGGGCTATTAGTTTCATTGAAGGGTAAATAATGTTACACTTGATTAATCTATTATTGTAAAAGGGTGTTACTGAACTGAAGAACTGAAACTTTTTATTCATTGTTTATTCTTATTAGTTTATTCTTGTTAATTTAGTTAATTAATTAAAAATCCCCTTTTCATTAAAAATCGTAGGATAAATATAAAACAAATCACTCTCTGTGGGATCGATCCTTGCTTACTATTGTGCTAATTGTTTGACTTTGTAAAGTGAAAGTGAGGTTAATTTAGGAGTGTAAACGACAGCTCCCAAATTTTGGCGCCGTTGCCGAGGAGTGTTATTTGTTTTGTTTATTCTTTGTTTTCATTTATTTTTATTATTTTCTTTTTGTTTTTGTCTTATTACTCAATCCTTTAACTTTATTGACTTAAATTTTTATCAAGAGATAGAGAAGACTGTAAATATAAAAGAAGCTATTGTTCCATCATTTGAAGTGGAAAAAATGGTGGTGCCACAAAATAACAGAACTTTGAAAGAACTGGCTACTCTTGATCTGACTCAACCATCTTTTTGTATTGAGTATCCTACTTTAGATGTTGCTTTTGAACTTAACTCTAGACTAATTCATCTTTTGCCTACTTTTCGTGGTCTTACAGGTGAAAATCCATATAAGCATCTAAAGGAGTTCAATGTGGTGTGTTCCACGATGAAAGCACAAGGAGTGGCAGAGGAGCAGATCAAGCTTAGACTTTTTCCATTCTCATTAGCAGATTTGGCTAAAGACTGGTTAAACTATTTACCTTCAGGATCAATACGATCATAGACTGATATGCAAAGGTTATTCTTGGAGAGGTATTTTCCTGCATCAAGAGTTACCGATATAAGAAAGGAGATATGTGGAATCAGGAAGTTCAATGGAGAAAATCTCTATGAGTATTGGGAAAGGTTCAAGAAGTTGTGTTCCAGCTGTCTACCTTATGGAATTGATGAACATTACTTGATCCAGTACTTCTATCGGGGTTGTTACCAATGGAAAGAAGCATGATTGATGCAGCAAGTGGAGGAGCACTGGTAGATAAGACTCCAGAAATGGCAAGGAGCTTAATTGCAAACATGGCAGCTAACTCAAAACAGTATGGAACTAAGATTGATCACACACCACAAAGGGTAAATGGGGTAAGCACGAGAGACTTGGAGCAGCAGATTTCTGAATTAACGGCTATAGTTCGACAAATGTCTACAAGGAATACGCAAGGTTTTCAGCAAGCTCAACCTCAGTACCACGCAGAAAACCAAGAAGTACCTATCAATTCTGGGACATCTATGGAGGATATGTTCAAGGCATTCATGATCCAAACACAACAGTTCATGAGTCAGACAAGATCTTATGTTCAAGATTTGAGGGACCAAGTTGGTCAGCTTGTAACCACAGTAGGAATGTCACTTTCTCAAATTGTTGAAAATGTAAGTGCCATAACATTGAGATATGGTGCAGAGAATCAGCAGCAAAGAAAGTCAATTCAAAACAAGTCAGACAATAGTGAAACAAACAACAATGATGTACTCAAGCATAAATTACCACCTCTTTCAGCTTCTGAATCCAAACTACCTTTTCCCCAATTTTTAACAAGGAATTGGAAAGTTGGAAAGAATTCAACGTGGTGGTATACATAGTCTAATGAAAAATTCCTAGAAGAAATCTCGAATAGGGAACAAGAACTTAAAGATGATGAAGAGTTCACTAGTGGTAACCAGTTGGAAGTGCTTGAGGCTACTACTGAATTTGAAGACGAAATCAGGTATTCAAAGTCTGAAAAGGATGAACAAGAGGGAGAGGAGAGCAATTTGATAAGTTCTACAGATTTTTACAAAGAGGATATAGAGGATACATCGGTGCAAACAATAAAAACACAACATGATACATACCATATGACCTTAACTATGGAATTGGATGAGGCACATGTCTAGTTCAACATATATGAACTTAAAAGGTATCTTGGTAATATTAATTCAATTTTTTCTACTGATGTTGTTGACTCTATAGTGTAGGAATCTTTTAATCAAATACAATTATACAAGGAGGGTTTGAGGGCTGGAATGGAGAAAAAACAGGATCTGAAGGATGCTCCTAATGAAGAATTAAAGCTGTTACCAGTCCACTTGAAGTTCACAAGTCCAATTACATAGAATGAGAAGGATGATGTCAAGCCAATGACAATAAACAAGGGCAGCTGCTTGGGAGGCAACCCAAGATCTCAGATTTGATTTTTCTATCCCTTCACTTTTTAGTTTTTTTTATTACATGTTAGCTAGTAGTATTTTCTTCTTTGCATGATTTTCTTACATTGGGGACAATGTAAGGTTTGAGTGTGGGAGGAAGATTTAAGTTTTTATTTTATTTATGAATATTGATATGATTTTGATGGGAAATTTAAAAAATTAATGCTTTTAAAACTTTTTGACAATTTTGGTTCCATAATTCTATTTGGTTATATGTTAAAAAGATTAAAGTCAAAGATTGGAAATTGATCTGATCTGCAGTCGAGCATCACTAGGCCTGTAATAGCTACGAATACTTTTGAAATCAAGCCTGGGACCATTCAAATGATGCAAAATTTAGTTCAGTTTGGGGGAATGGCAAATGACGATCCGAAGGAGAATTTAATCAGTTTTCTGGAAATGTGCGACACTTTGAAGTACAATGGGGTGTCGGATGAGGCAGTGAGACTTCGCTTGTTCCCATTCACTCTACGGGACAAGGCGAAGACTTGGTTACATTCTCTGCCACATGGATCGATAACTACGTGGGAAGACTTAGCTAAGAAATTCCTTGCCAAATTTTTCCCACCGGCGAAAACTACCAAAATGAGGAATGACATAACAATGTTTGAGCAGCAAAATGGGGAGTCGCTATATGAGGCATGGGAGAGGTACAAGGACTTACTTAGAAAGTGCCCACATCATGGATTGCCCAAGTGGCTGCAAATGAACACCTTTTATAACGGATTACATGGGAATGTCAGAACGAGTATTGACGCAGCGTCGGGCGGAGCATTCATGGCAAAGAGTTATGAGGAAGCCTACAATTTAATTGAAACCATAGCGGCCAATAACTACCAGTGGCCCACAGCAAGAATGACACAGGAAAAGGCGGCTGGGATTTTGGAAGTAGATGGGGTGACAGCTATACAAGCATAGATTTCTGCACTGTCTAAGAAGTTGGATGCTATGACAGGGGCTTAAGTACAACAGGTTGCGGTAGTATGAGAATTATGTGCGGGTGATCATCCTACAGATTAGTGCGCATTTAATCCAGCATCTATCCAGTTCATAGGTAGCTATAACAGAATTCCGTAGTGTACATACCAAATCACCTACAACCAGGGGAATAGGAACCACCCAAATTTCTCGTGGAGCAATAATCAGCAAAATCAAGCTCCACGACCGTCATATCCCCTAGGTTTTTAGAGTCACCAACAACAGGTTCAACATCAGGAAAAGAAATCAGATTTTGAGGAAATGGTGTCGAAGTACAAAACTAGCAATGATGCAGCAATGAAAAATCAAGCAATGACAATGAAATCACAAGAGATGGTTATCAAGAATTTAAAAAATCAGATAGGACAGATGGCGTTAGCATTGAATAATAAACCACAAGGAATGTTACCAAGCGACACTGAGAGAAATAGGAAGGGTAGTCATGAGCAATGTCAAGCAATTATGTTGAGAAGTGGAAAACATCTCGGGGGTAATAATGCAGAAAATTCAGCGACACCGGAGGAAAAAGTTGATGAAAGTAACGTGGTTGAAGGTAACAAGGGTGAGGATAAGCAAAGTGACGACATAAAATTAAACAATAAGCAAATTATTTATCCTCCACCACCGTTTCAGCAGAGGGTTCAAAAATAGAAATCAGATAAGCAGTTCGCAAAGTTTTAGAAGTGTTCAAGAAACTCCAGATTAACATCCCATTCGTAGAAGCCCTAGAGCAAATGTCGAGTTATGCGAAGTTCATGAAAGGAATTCTGTTGAGGAAAAAGAAATGGGATGCTTTTGAAACAGTGGCACTAATAGAGGAGTGTAGTGCGGTGTTACAAAAGAAGTTACCACCAAAACTTAAGGACCCGGGGAGCTTAACTATCCCATGCACGATCGGGAAAATGTCGTTTAACAAATGTTTATGTGATTTGGGGGCAAGTGTAAATCTTATGCCATTGTCAGTATACACAGAATTGGGTTTGCCAGCGCCAAAGCCTACGAATATTTCATTGCAATTGGCGGATAAGTCAGTCACATATCCGAGAGGCATAGTAGAGGACATTTTGGTTAAAGTGGATAAGTTTATATTCCCAGCGGACTTTATCATTCTAGATTTCGAGGAGGATAAGAACATCCCGATTATCTTAGGGAGACCTTTCTTGGCCACGGGAAGGACACTCATAGACGTGCAAAATGGAGAACTTACTATGAGAGTCCAAGATCAGTAAATCAAATTTAATGTGTTCAAGGCCATGAAATTCCCTACGGATGAGGAAGAATGTTTTCGGATAGATTTAATCAAGCAAATCATTATTGAAGATATGAGTAAGAGTTTGGTCAATGATCCGTTAGAAACGACTTTATTAGGGATGAAGAGAATGATGACCCTGAATTTATGGACTACTTACAGATGTTAGACTCATTGCCACGAGTTAGCTGATTCAGAGCACTGTTTGAACCTTTGCACACTGAGGAGATAGCCGCAGAAAAACTAAAACCGTCATTGGAGGAACCACCAAAGTTGGAACTTAAGCCACTCCCTAAACACCTTAGGTATGTGTATTTAGGCAATTCAAATTCCTTACCTGTTATTATTTCAGCTGCACTTAACGAATTGCAGGAAGAAAAGTTGCTGAAGGTGCTTAGGGATCACAAATCAGCGATTGGTTGGACGATTGCGGATATAAAGGGAATTAGCCCTTCATTTTGCATGCACAAGATTCTGATGGAAGTTGATGCAAGACCGATGGTGGAGCATCAATGTTGACTTAACCCTATTATGAAGGAAGTTATGAAGAAGGAAATTTTGAAGTGGTTGGATGCTGGGATCACCTACCCGATTTTCGACAGTTAGTGGGTTAGTCCATTCCAGTGCATACTGATAAAGGGAGGAATGACTGTGGTGCAGAATGAGGACAACGAATTAATACCAACTAGAACAGTAACAGGATGGAGGGTTTGCATGGATTATAGAAAATTGAATAAGGGAACCCGAAAAGATAATTTTTCGCTGCCCTTTATTGATCAAATATTGGATAGATTGGCGGGACATGAATATTACTATTTGTTGGATGGGTATTCGGGCTATAACCAGATAGTCATCGCTCCTAAGGATCAAGAACAGACAACATTTACATGCCCTTATGGCACATTTGCATTCAGGAGGATGTCATTCGGGTTATGCAATGCACCTGCAACCTTCCAACGGTTTATGATGTCCATTTTTTCAGATATGGTGGAGAAAAATATTGAAGTCTTTATGGATGATTTTTCGGTCTATGGAGACAACTTTGATACTTGCCTGGGGAATCTGGTCATGGTATTGCAGCGATGTATGGATAAAAACCTCGTACTCAATTGGGAAAAATGCCACTTTATGGTTGAAGAAGGCATAATTTTGGGCCATAAGGTGTCGGCTCAAGGAATGGAGGTGGACAAAGCAAAGCTGGAAACATTCGAGAAACTGCCTACACCGAGCTCAGTTAAGGGTATTAGATGTTTTCTAGGACATGCTGGGTTCTACAGGAGGTTCATAAAGGACTTTTCTAAAATTGCTAAACCTCTATGCAGTCTTTTAGAGAAGGATGCTACTTTCAGTTTTAATGAAGAATGCAAGTCGGGGTTTGAAGTATTGAAGAAGAATTTAACTATAGCTCACGTGATAGTCGCACCGGATTGGAATAAGCCATCCAAGCTAATGTGTCATGCGAGCGACTATGCGATTGGGGCTGTTTTGGGCCAACACAGAGACAAGGTGTTTCATGCCATATACTATGCAAGCAAAATACTCACAGAGACTCAAATGAATTACACAACCACGAAAAAGGAATTGCTTGCAGTGGTGTATGCATTCAAAAAATTTTGGGCATACTTGATCGGAACTAAGGTGATACTCTACACGGACCATTCGACAATTCGGTACCTAATAGCGAAAAAAGATGCTAAGCCACGCCTTATCCGATGGATTCTCCTTCTTCAAGAATTCAATTTGGAAATAAAAGATAAGAAGGGTACCGAGAATCAAGTTGCTGACCATTTATCTAGGCCGGAAAATTCTGATAAAAAAGAAGAAGATAGATATGCAATCAACGAGTCATTCTCGGATGAGCAACTGTTTGGGTTAAATGCAGAATTTCCATGGTATACGGATTTTGCGAATTATCTGGTGAGCAACATGCTCCCCCCTGATCTTACACGATAATAGAAAAAGAAGTTTATTCATGACGTCAAGTGGTACATATGGGATGAGCCTTATTTATTCAAACAGTGCACCGACAAGATGATTAGGAGGTGTATCCCCTACAGTGAAGTGCATAACATACTGCAGGAATGTCATTCATCGACATATGGGGGACAATATGGGAGTGAGCGTATGGCGGCAAAAGTGGTTCAAGCTGGGTTTTATTGACCGATAGTGTTCAAAGACGCCCACCAATTTGTCAAACAATGCGATAGGTGTCAAAGAGTGGGAAACATCTCAAAACGGAATGAGATGCCCCTAAAAACAATTCTTGAAGTGGAAATCTTTGATGTATGGGGCATCGATTTCATGGGGCCATTCCCTTCGTCTTTGAACAATCGGTATATTCATGTGGGTTGAAGCTGCAGCACTACCATCCAACGATGCCAAGGTGGTCCTCAAATTCCTACAAAAAAACATTTTCACGAGGTTTGGCACGCCAATAGCAATAATCAGTGACGAAGGTAGTCACTTCTGCAATAAGTCTTTTACAGCTCTTTTGGCCAAGTATGGGGTTAACCACAAGGTAGCTACATCGTATCACCCTCAAACAAGTGGACAGGCTGAGGTATCAAACAGAGAAGTTAAGAAGATATTGGAGAAAGTAGTAAATCCGAGTCGAAAAGATTGGTCACTTCGGTTGGATGATGCATTATGGGCATACCGAACTGCATACAAGACCCCAATAAGGATGTCACCATATCAATTATTGTACGGGTAGGCATGTCACTTATCGGTGGAGTTACAACACAAGGCATACTGGGCAATTCAGAAATTGAACTTTGATTAAGCTGCTGTGGGAGAAAAGAGGCTACTCCAACTAAATGAGCTCGATGAATTCTGACTTCATGCATACGAGAACGCTAAATTATACAAGGAGGAAGTCAAGAAATGGCACGACAAGAAGATCATGCACTAAACGTTCGAGCCGGGGCAGTCAGTACTGCTGTTCAACTTATGGCTGCGACTGTTCCCAGGAAAGTTTAAGTCAAGATGGTCGGGACCATTCACTATAAAGCGGGTATTCTCTTATGGCACCGTTGAACTATACAGTCGTAATCCATTAGAGACGTTCAAGGTCAATGGTCAACGGATAAAGTATTACTGGGGTGGCGATTCAAACTGGGATGTCGTCAACATTACCCTCACCGATACACAGTGAAACAGGGGGTAGTCAGGCTAAACGACTTAAAATCAAGCGCTAATTGGGAGGCAACCCAATATTTTGTTATTTTTCGTACTTTCATTTATAATTTTTAGAATGTCGTTTTTATTAAGTATTAGGTAGGTATTATGGCATAAAAGTTTTGTTGAATTTATAAATCATACTCCAAGTAATCAATAATTTAGCATCTTGCATGTTTATGGTTGAAGGAGGTGTCAAGAGTGCAGAATAGTACTAACAGGCAAGACAGGACGAAATTTGAGCTGAGTTTGCATTGCCACATTTGAAGCCAAAAATTCGAAGTCAAGGGGCTAGCCCGCCGGGGCGGGCTATTTTAGCCTTGCACCCCCCGCCGGGGCGGGGGTTCTGGACGCTAGGCTGATTTATTCGATAGTTGCCTTACACGTTGTCCTTCTATTCCCCCATTACACACCCACGACCCTTTCCTTCTTCATCACCTAAACTACCCAACCACCCATTCACTACCCACAACAACTCCTAACACATTACTTCTACCTATTACCTAAATCCTTTGAACCCACTTAACCCTCACGAATTCCACTACTCCCATTCCTCAACACCTCTATATATACCCTATCACTCAACCCCCATTATCACCATATACACTCCACTCCTTCTACACAAGGGCATGAATTCAACAAGTTATTGAGGGAGATTTATGAGCACAATTCCACTTCATCTTCAATTTCTCTCACCGAAATTACATAAAAAACATCTACTTTGGGGGGAAGAAAGGATTGTGTACGCCACGTGTTCGACTGTTTGGGTAAACCAATTTTGGGTGGAATTAGTGTGTCTACAACGAACAATGGCTTCACAACCAACATCTAAATTCCAAAGGGGAGAGAGCTCAAGATCCGCACAACCAATTCCACCATCTCGCGTATTTGACTGCCGAAAGTTCAAAAGTGCCGCTGCCGCTGACCGGTACGATTATATGGTTACCAAAGCTCTTACACCGGAGCGGGGGTTGGCCCCCGATACCCATGACGGTGAGATGATGCAATAAATTTATCAGCAGGGGTGGGTCAAGTTCACGGCGGACCTCGAGGCGGCCGCTATGAATGTCGTCAAGGAATTCTATGCGAACGCCGAGGATAAGGCACCGTTCAATACTTTTGTACTTTGTACGGGGTCACCTGGTTCCGTTCAGTGCTGATGCAATAAATACATATTATCAATTAAGGGTGCCGAGACAGTGTCAGTACGCGCATATGAGGGATTTCGACCCTAACTTTGAGGAGGTTATCACGAACATGACCAAGCTGGGTACAACATGGATAAAAGGGTCAGAAGGGAGGCACAATATTTCACAGCAAGGACCTCAGTCGGTACGGGAAAATTTGGTATTCCTTCCTATGTGCTAAATTGCTGCCGTCCACGCAGACCTCGGACATGACCAAGGAGAAGGCACTCTTCCTGTATGCCATCGTGCAAGACTTCATCATAAACATCGGGGCCATAATCAATTTTTCTATTCGACGATGTCTACGGGGAAACTTTTCTGGCGGCTTGCCACACCCATCTCTCATATGTGGGTTATATCGTCAAGCCGGAGTTCGTTAGTCCGACGATGAACCCACTCTGATGTCGCTGCAGCTACTAGATACTAGAATGATAGCGCGGTATTCAGTGTGGCTTGGTGGCGAATCGCATCCTAGAGGTTTAGGATTTGTTTTTCCATCAGCTTTGGTGGACTAGGCTGAAGCTGAAGATACTTCGGAGGATGAGGATGAGACCATAAGAGATCAAGGAATCGAGCAGGTACCGTAGACCGAGGCACTATCTCAGTTTCTTGATTTTCAACGACAAATGGATGCACATAACAGGGCAGCACATCGGGAGATGCAGCGACTCGCAGTGAGGTAAGACCATATATTTGATATTATGAATGCGTCATTTGCTTCACTCAACACGACGCTTCACAGTTTCAGCCCAGCGGCTCAATTTCCATATCAACAACCCAAACCACTGCCGAGATTTCCACCAAGTGATTCTGATGAAGAAGAGCAACAACCACCTCCTCAGACTTAAGCGATAGCAGGGAAGTCATCACGTACTTATTTTTGATTATTCATCCAATGGGGACATTGTATTACTTAAGTTTAGGAGAGTTAAACTCATGTTTGCATGCATAGTATTTAGGTTTAAATTTGGTCATTTCAAATTCCAGTGTTGCATAGTTATTTAGGAAGAATTACATGATAGCTTAGGTGCATACATAGTAGCTTAGGTTATTATTGTCATGGCATTGTGTTTAGTTTTGTATATAGTGCATTTTATCAATATATATATATATATATATATATATATATATATATAGTGAATTAGTGTGTTTGCATACGTCCAACAATGTTGCTGTTCTTGTATTTGTGGGCCAATGATGAGAGTGAGAATAAGTTGACCAGTACAGTATTGATTATTAGAACTAAGATATGATTTCTGCTATCAATCGAATCTTACACGTGTTTGAAACTGTTACAAAAAGGTTAGCACGTTAATAACATTTTTGTGGATCGGTCAAGTCCAATTGATACATAAATAATTTCTAAAGGATAATGCTAGGGTAAATGAGAAAACGACAGGGATAGGCAGTAAAGGCTAAAATTAGGCAAGAACCTAAGTTTGGGAGAGTATATGTGGGGTATATAAGCTTTGAGAAGAAAAAAAAAAGTATATATTGTGACTAGTCTTGTTTCGGGGCCTTTGTTACTTGAGCAAGTACGCCCGATGGGATTGTCTTTACACCTAGTGCCCTAAGGTCTTTTATGGAATGGGAGTAGTTGGTCGAAAGCTCGCTAAGGGGTAGCACTATTAGCCTAATGGGATGAGACATTGCACAGTCATTTATGTATATATAAAAAAATGGGAAAAGAGCAAAAAGCCCACGTGAGAAAAAAAAATGAAATAAGTAAAGTATAAGTACCCTATAAACCCTTGAATGTGGTATTGCGTAGTTTTAGTTGGAATGTGCCTATTTTTGAATTTTTTTAAGTTTGCACTATATGATTCCTTCTAAGAAATTGCTTATGTATTGAATTGGAGCCCGTATCAGTTTTCATAGATGTTGAGTACACACACACACACACACACTATATCAGTGATAATTGTGCAAGATTTAAGAATTAATACGAAACTGTGGATTGGTTTTGGTAAGTCATATTGTAGAGTTGCTTGTTTTTTCTGAGGCCGATGGGATAATTTTGATTCTGCGATATTGTTGGATTCGAATGCATTTAGATTATATTTATTTCATCTCATTGCATTGCATTGCATTGCATAGCATATAGTTGTTTGTGCTCGAGGACTAGCACGATTTAAATTTGGGGGATTTTGATAAGTGGATTTCATATCCACGAATCGTTGTTCATTTCAAGCTTAAATTCGTAGTTACTTTCTTGTTTGATGTTCATTTTCACTCGTTTTATGTTCTTTTATGTGTAGGGTGGTCATGCAGGCAAGTGGTGAAGAAAGGAGATCTTTTGGAGCAAGATTGGAAAAAGTCATGAAAAAGCAAAATTTCATTAACAGTGGACTAGCCCGCCGGGGCGGGCGTTATTTACCTTGTACCCCCCGCCGGGGCGGGGGTACCGAATCCTGTAGTCTCCTGCTGCTTTTTGAAGACTGTTGATACATGGATTTTAGACTTTTGTTAGGCGCATGGACTCTAAGAAGGGGGAACTTCGGCCAGAACAAGCAGGGAGATATATATTGTATTAAAAACAACAATTCGAGGACGACGCAGAGCACATTACGAAGATTATTTTCCACTTTTTCACAAAAAGCTTTGGAGGAGTATTTTGAAGAGATTTCCGTGACGATTGCAATTCTAGGCTACGTGGAGAGTGTTCATCACTATTCCTCTCTTTAGTTTTATATTTGTAATTGGAAGGATGTTTCCTTTGAATTATTAAATTTTTATTTCATTCGTTATGAACTAATTCGCTTATTAGGCTTATGATGGATCCTTGGGTGGAACGATGATTTTATAACTTTGATTTCTAGTTCAATAAAGTATTTCCAGTTTATCTATATTGATTTGAGCTTGAATTTATGAATTGCCTGATCAACAATTCTTTGTGGATTTGTAGGATTCGAGAGAGGATATGCAGATCTAGACTTAGTTAATATAGCATGTGTCATGAATTTTGTGAATAGCAGATTCTTGATTATTGTTAAGGTAGAGATATGCTTGACATCACACGTAATCGGATAGAGAACTTAAGCTTAAACCTTCGATAATTCCAGTTCACATAGAGATATAGTGAGTTGGTTGATTTAGGTGTTTAACTTGTTTCTATCTAAATTGTGGATTTAAGTTAATACGGTATTAGTGCATCGAGAGGTGGCTAGTACTACATTTGTGTTCTTTATTAATAAACTGTGGATATTGAGTTGAATTGGAATAAAGGGTTGAAAATCAGAGTGAAGCTTAGGGTGAAAGCATAAGTCTAATTCTCCATCAATTGTTTGAAATTTTGGATTTTGATATTTGTGATTGCTTTGTTTTAGTTTATTTATTTATTAATTTAGTTTATATAATTTTAAACCATTGAATTGAATAGTTTAATAGAATTAGGATTAATAGAAAATTGGTAGTTGTGAAGTTAAATTTCTTGCTAATTTGTCCTCGCGGGAACGACACTCTACTCAATACTATATTACTTGTTGGTCCCGTATACTTGCGTATTTTGCGTATATAGATTTTATCCAACAAGTTTTTGGCACCGTTGTCGGGGACAATTTAGACTAGATTTTAATATTTTTACAATATCAGTTTAATTAGTATAGTTTTGCTTAAACATTTTTGTTTTTGTTTTTGTTCTTCCTATTTCAGGTTTTTGAAATTGGTTTATGCAAACACGATCCAAAAATCCAGACTTGCTTCCTTTTGAGGACGACATTAAAAGAAGATTTCAGAGGTTTAGTAAGTGGATCAAGGAAACAAGGATCAAATTCAAAAATTCGGATAAGGAAGAAGCAATGGCTGCCGAAGACCAGAAGGCGGTGAGGGATTTTGCAACACCTAAAGTGACTGATCTGCAGTCGAACATCACTAGGCCTGCAATAGCTACGAATACTTTTGAAATCAAGCCTTGGACCATTCAAATGATGCAGAATTCAGTTCAGTTTGGGGGAATGAGAAATGATGATTCGAAGGAGAATTTAATCAGTTTTCTGGAAATGTGCGACACTTTGAAGTACAATGGGGTGTCGGATGAGGCAGTGAGACTTCGTTTGTTCCCGTTCACTCTACGGGACAAGGCGAAGACTTGGTTAAATTCTCTGCCACCGGGATCGATAACTACGTGGGAAGACTTGGCTAAGAAATTCCTTGCCAAATGTTTCCTATCGGCGAAAACTGCCAAAATGAGGAATGACATAACAATGTTTGAGCAGCAAAATGGGGAGTCGCTATATGAGGCATGGGAGAGGTACAAGGACTTACTAGAAAGTGCCCACATCATGGATTGCCCAAGTGGCTGCAAATGAACACCTTTTATAACGGATTACATGGGAATGTCAAAAATGAGTATTCACGCAGCGTCAGGCGGAGCATTCATGGCAAAGAGTTATGAGGAAGCCTACAATTTAATTGAAACCATGGCGGCCAATAAATACCAGTGGCCCACAGCAAGAATGACACAGGAAAAGGCGGCTGAGATTTTGGAAGTAGATGGGGTGACAGCTATACAAGCACAGATTTCTGCGCTATCCAAGAAGTTGGATGCTATGACAGGGGCTTAAGTACAGTAGGTTGCGGTAGTATGCGAATTATGTGCGGGTGATCATCCTGCAGATCAGTGCGTAATTAATCCAGCATCTATCCAGTTTATAGGGAGCTATAACAGAATTTCGCAGAATACATACCAAATCACCTACAACCAGGGGAATAGGAACCACCCAAATTTCTCGTGGAGCAATAATCATCAAAATCAAGCTTCACGACCATCATATCCCCTAGGTTTTTAGAGTCACCAACAACCGGTTCAACATCAGGAAAAGAAATCAGATTTTGAGGAAATGGTGTCGAAGTACAAAACTAGCAATGATGCAGCAATGAAAATTCAAGCAATGACAATGAAATCACAAGAGATGGAAATGAAATCACAAGAGATGGCTATCAAGAACTTAAAAAATCAGATAGCACAGATGGCGCTAGCATTGAATAATAAACCACAAGGAATGTTAGCAAGCGACACTGAGAGAAATTGGAAGGGTAGTCATGAGCAATGTCAAGCAATTATGTTGAGAAGTGGAAAACATCTCGGGGGTAATAATGCAGAAAATTCAGCGACACCGGAGGAAAAAGTTGATGAAAGTAACGTGGTTGAAGGTAACAAGGGTGAGGATAAGCAAAGTGACGACATAAAACTAAACAATAAGCAAATTGTTTATCCTCCACCACCGTTTCAGCAGAGGGTTCAAAAATAGAAATCAGATAAGTAGTTCGCAAAGTTTTAGAAGTGTTCAAGAAACTCCAGATTAATATCTCATTCGTAGAAGCCCTAGAGCAAATGCCGAGTTATGCGAAATTCATGAAAGGAATTCTGTCGAGGAAAAAGAAATGGGAAGATTTTGAAACAGCGGCACTAACAGAGGAGTGTAGTGCGGTGTTACAAAAGAAGTTACCACCAAAACTTAAGGACCCGGGGAGCTTAACTATCCCATGCACGATCGGGAAAATGTCGTTTAACAAACGTTTATGTGATTTGGGGGCGAGTGTAAATCTTATGCCATTGTCAGTATACACAGAATTGGGTTTGCCCGCGCCAAAGCCTACGAATATTTCATTGCAGTTGGCGGATAGGTCAGTCATATATCCGAGAGGCATAGTAGAGGACATTTTGGTTAAAGTGGATATGTTTATATTCCCAGCGGACTTTATCATTCTAGATTTCGAGGAGGATAAGAACATCCCGATTATCTTAGGGAGACCTTTCTTGGCCACGGGAAGGACACTCATAGACATGTAAAAAGGAGAACTTACTATGAAAGTCCAAGATCAAGAAATCAAATTTAATGTATTCAAGGCCATGAAATTCCCTACGGATGAGGAAGAATGTTTTCGGATGGATTTAATCGAGCAAATCATCGTTGAAGATATGAGTAAAAGTTTGGTCAACGATCCGTTAGAAACGACTTTATTAGGGGATGAAGAGAATGACGACCCAGAATTTATGGACTACTTACAGATGTTAGACTCATTGCCACGAGTTAGCCGATTCAGAGCACCGTTTGAACCTTTTCACACTGAGGAGAGAGCCGCAGAAAAACTAAAACCGTCATTGGAGGAGCCACCAAAGTTGGAACTTAAGCCACTCCCTAAACACCTTAGGTATGCGTATTTAGGCAATTCAAATTTCTTACCTACTATTATTTCAGCTGCACTTAACGAATTGCAGGAAGAAAAGTTGCTGAGGGTGCTTAGGGATCACAAATCAGCGATTGGTTGGACGATTGCGGATATAAAGGGAATTAGCCCTTCATTTTGCATGCATAAGATTCTAGCATAATATTATTCAAGCAAGGTTTGTTGTCATTCAATACTTATGCTTTGTAGTTGTTTCTAAGCATGAGTTAAAAATATAGTTAGTTCGCTTACAATTATTTATTGTTCCATATTATGTTACTATTGATCAATTGTTGTGTTACCAAACACTACTGATTCAATTAGTCCTCTATTTGATGATCGTTAAACTTCAAATTTCCCTTGAAAGCTTATCCAAACTAAACTTTCTTTGGTTTGAACTTGTACTCTAAATACTGAGATGAACAACCCTATTAATAGGGGATAATTTATGCTTAGCATTGAAATATTTGTGCACAATACATTGTACGAAGGGCTGATCCCCCTAAGTATGAGGAGTCCTTATAGTCTTATGACTATTAAAATTGAAGTTGAAAGATTACTTGCAACTGTGGATATAGTTCGTGGTCTTATTGATAAGTGGAATTCATATCCACGAATCGATGTTCATTTCAAGCTTAAATTCATAGTTATTTTCTTGTTTGATATTCTTTTTCACTCATTTTATGTTCTTTTATGTGAAGGGTGGTCATGGAGGCAAGTGGTAAAGAAAGGAGTTCTTTTGGAGCAAGATTAGAAAAAGTCATGAAAAAGCAAAATTTCATTAACAGTGGACTAGCCCGCCGGGGCAGGCGTTATTTACCTTGTACCCCCCGCCGGGGCGGGGGTGCAGAATCCTGTAGTCTCCTACTGCTTTTTGAAGATTGTTGAGGCATGGATTTTAGACTTTTGTTAGGCATATGGACTCTAAGAAGGGGGGACTTCGGCCAGAACAAGTAGGGAGATATATATATTGTATTAAAAACAACAATTCGAGGATGACGCATAGCACATTACGAAGATTATTTTCCAGTTTTTCACGAAAAGCTTTGGAGGAGTATTTTGAAGAGATTTGCAATTCAAGGCTACGTGGAGGGTGTTCATCACTATTCTTCTCTTTAGTTTTATATTTGTAATTGGAAGGATGTTTCCTTTGAATTATTAAGTTTTTATTTCATTCGTTATGAACTAATTCGCTTATTAGGCTTATGATGAATCCTTGGGTGAAACGATGATTTAAAACTTTGATTTCTAGTTCAATAAAGTATTTCCAGTTTATCTATATTGATTTGAGCTTGAATTTATGAATTGCCTGATCAACAATTCTTTGTGGATTTGTATGGATTCGAGAGAGGATATGCAAATCTAGACTTAGTTAATATAACATGTGTCATGAATTTTGTGAATAGCAGATTCTTGATTATTGTTAAGGTAGAGATATGCTTGATATCACATGTAATCGGATAGAGAATTTAAGCTTGAACATTCGTTAATTTTAGTTCAGATAGAGATATAGTGAGTTAGTTGATTTAGGTGTTTAACTTGTTTCTATATAAATTGTGGATTTAAGTTAATACGGTATTAGTGCATCGAGAGGTGGCTAGTACTACATTTGGTTCTTGATTAATAAACTGGGGATATTGAGTTGAATTGGAATAATGGGTTGAAAATCAGAGTGAAGCTTAGGGTGAAATCATAAGTCTAATTCTCCATCAATTGTTTGAAATTTTGGATTTTGATTTTTGTGATTGCTTTGTTTTAGTTTATTTATTTATTAATTTAGTTTACATAATTTTAAACCATTGAATTGAATAGTATAATAGAATTAAGATTAATAGAAAATTGGTAGATATGAAGTTAAATTTCTTACTAATTTGTCCTCGTGGGAACGATACTCTACTCATTACTATATTACTTGTTGATCACGTTTACTTGCGTGTTTTGCGTATATAGATTTTACCCAACACTTATGACCCTCGGATATATATTCCACATTTTGATTCCAGTCTTTGGTTATCGTTGATACAGTACTATTCAGTTTTGATGAGCCTATTCATTGGCAATTATTATTATCTTGTTGATCCAATGTCATATCTAGTGAGCGTTTGTTTTGTTCACTCTTGCATAAATATAATTATTGCAGCTAAAGTTGAGAAGGTAGATGAGCCTACATCTAGTAAAGGAAAAGGAAAAATGTACAAGTGAAGAAGACTTGTAATTTTATTTATTATTATGATGATAGACTTTTAAATTAATGATGTGATGTAATAATTTATTTCCGCACTTAATTTATATTTAAGGTTAGATAACTTGGGATATTTTTGGATTAATGATGTAACCCTTTAAAGGGAGGATTTATGGTTTAAATGTTATTTTATTTGGGTAAATAGTATGAATGTTGGAAAGTAAACACCAAGTTTTAGGGGAATGAAAATAGATGTTGCAGAATGCGTTGCAAAATGCTTAACATGTCAGAAAGTGAAGGTCGAGCATCAACGACCAAGCAGATTGCTTCAACCATTGGAAATACCAGAATGGAAGTGGGAGCATATCACAATAGATTTTGTGGTAGGTCTTCTAACGACCCAGAAAGGATACGATGAGATATGGGTGATAGTGGACAGTTTTACAAAATCTACACACTTTTTGCCAATAAAGATTAAATTTAATCTTGATCAGCTGGCGAAGCTATACGTTAAAGAGATCGTCTCAAGACATGGAGTTCCGGTGTCAATTGTATCAGATAGAGATCCAAGGTTCACATCAAATTTCTGGAAGAGACTACAAGAATGCATGGGAACGCAACTGAAGATCAGCACAGCATATCATCCGCAAACTGATGGGCAAAGCGAACAAACAATCCAAACGCTAGAAGATATGCTTAGAGTGTGCATCATGGATTTCAAAGTAAGCTGGGATGATCATCTACCGTTAGTGGAATTTGTATACAACAACAGTTATCATGCAAGCATTGGCATGCCGCCATACGAGGCGTTATACGGCAGAAAGTGCAGAACTCCATTATGTTGAGATGAAATTGGTGAACGTCAACTGTTAGGCCCAGAACTGGTACAGCAAACCGCTGAAGTTATCAAACTCATCAGAGCAAGATTGGTATTTGATCAATATCGACATAAAAAGTATGCTAATCAACACAGGCAGAATCGTGAGTTTGAAGCAGGAAATTTCGTGTTCCTGAAAGTTTCTCCTTGGAAGGGGAAAATTCGTTTTAGCAAGAAAGGAAAGCTCAGCCCAAGATTTATTAGACCGTTCGAGATACTACGAAGAGTGGGACAAGTGGCTTACGAGGTAGCTTTACCTCCAGAATTAAAACACGTTCATAACGTTTTTCATGTGTCGGTGTTGCGACCATATAAACCATATTAAAAGCATGTGACCGAGTATGAACCGTTGCAGTTTAGTAAAGATTTATCTTACGAGGAGATTCCTATCCAGATAGTCGACAGGAAAGAACAAGTGCTCAGGAATAAAGTGATACCTTCTGTGAGGGTGATATAGAGGAACCACAATGTCGAAGAGGCTACGTGGGAACTCGAAGCTGATATGGTGAAGAATTATCTTGAGTTATTTGTTTAGTCTATGTCTTCGATTTTGGGGACAGAATCTTTGTAAGAAGGGAAGAATGTGACGATTTGATTGTTTGAGTTGTGATTCTGGGGACATAATCCTTGTAAGGAGGGAATGATGTAACTATCCGAGATTTTAAATTGTAATATCAAATATTTATTGAATAATATAAACATTTATTATTAAATATTTTATTGATGTGATGGTTGTTAGTAAGTATTTATGAATCTAAATTTATTAGATAATATTCTAAATTAAATTAATTTACAATTTAGGGAATTGTAGTATAACATGAGATGTTATATTGTTGTTTTGATTTAATAATTTAGATGGTATATTAGATTATTAAATAAAGTTATAATAAAAATTATAATTTTGTGATATTTGCTAAAATGCTATAATTCATTAAAATATAGTATGTGATTAATTTAATGAGTTAATGTTGGATATGAAAATCAAAAAAAAATAATATGTGATTATAAATTTTAAACTAAAGTGTTTATTAAAATAAATTAAAAAGGGTTTAATTTAGTTTTTTTGCCAAACATGGCTTAATATATTAATTCTTTAAAAATTAAAGGGTTTTGCCAAACAAAGCCTTATGGCTTTTAAATTTTAAAATTTTAAATTTAAATAATATAAATAAAATAAATAATATAAATATATATTTATAACTGATGATTTAATAAGGGTTAATTAGTAGACGTCGATTTGTAGACGTTTGAAAGTGTGCGTTGGCTGGAGTTATATGTTGTTATGCGTATTCTAGTTGTTAAATAAGTCTGAGAAATACAGAAAGGCTGCGAGAGAATTGAGAGAGAGAGAACTTAAGCAATTTCCAACAATTTCAGTGAGTTTAGCAAAGATTGTTCGACCATTTAAAGGTATGTTTACAACCTTAGTACTATATATATATATATATATATATATATATATATATATATATATATATATGGGTTTTACGACAAAATTGCATGTTCTGTAAATATCATCTCTTCGAATTATTGCTATATAGTTGGTAATTATGATTATACATGTTTATAATGCTAGAGTTTATGCTTAAACAAGAAATTTGTATGCTAAATTCGTTGACAGTAGGAAGAAAATAATATCAGTATATGCATTTTCATATGGTTCATGAATAGTATCAATTGTAGTGGCCAATTAGTATGTGAAATTGTAAATTGAAGCTCGATTATGTTAGTTCATTAAGAAACGAGCATAGCGTAAATTGAATGGAGTGATTTGGCCAAGTATTGAATTCACATTGATGATTTTTTGAATGAATATAAAAAAATTGAGTTTTATATGAAAAACATGGAATTTCAGAAATTAACCTAGCTTAAATTGTTGTTAAATTATTTTAATTGATGGAATACGTTCACAAATATGTTTGTGATAGTTTTATACCATTTTTACATGTTATTATTATTGTTTGGTGGGTGAAATTCATGGTAGTTGGCTTAAGAAGACTGTCGTAACCATGTTCTGCAAAACTGGAACTGGTGTGTAGCACGGCCGCGCTGCAAGCCAGTGTAAAACTGGCGAGGCCGCGCCAGTACCCTGTCACAGACAGTGAAGTCTGCTAATTATGCAGACTTTGGACGTTCAACGTAACTTAGCTTAATGTTAGGTTAACGTGAGGATCATGTAACAACAAGGTTAAACAGAGTCATGTTAGGTGGATTGTAAATTCAAAGATGTAAAAGTGATTAGTAAGTTACGAACGTGTTATGCGTAACTTAGTTTATACAATGAATGTTAGATAAGTGTTGTGATGCTAACACTTGGGAATTCTGAAATATATATGGTAGCTTAAGACTTGTGCTAAAATAACAAGTTTAGCTAGTAATGCGTTTAATATTGAAAAATGAATATTGGTATGTCTAATAGATGTTATGGTTTTAATACTATGTATAGGTGAACGTGAGTTTTGATATTTTAGCTTACACTCGAGGCAAGTTTTCTAATTCTAAACTTTTGTTGAGTTTGTTCTATTATTACATTGTGTAACTTCATTCTTTTGGTTGAGCAAGTTTCTAAACTCTACATGTACGTTAAACAAGTTTCTTACTTTAACCATTCATTAAGCGAACTTTTGTATTCCTAATCATTATTTAAGCAAGCTAGCTATGACTTTAACTTTATTCGAACAAGTTTGAGTTCAAATATTTATTGACGCATTCTAACTTGTTTATTGTTAGACAAGTTTCTTTATTGTCATTCGGATATTATGAACGTAGTTTTCTTGAATTCTAATTTCTAATGTTGAACTGTCTTATCTAATTTACTTGTCATAAACTATTCCCATAATGAGCAAGCTTTATTTTCAGCTTGCTATTATTTAAAGTATAATAAGTAATTCGTAGTTCTAGCTTAATATTATTCAAGCAAGGTTTATTGTTATTCAATACTTATGCCTTGTAGTTGTTTCTAAGCTTAAGTTAAAAATATAGTTAGTTCGCTTACACTTATTCATTGTTCCATATTATGTTACTATTGATCAACTGTTGTGTTATCAAACACAATTGATTCAACTAGTCCTCTAGTTGATGATCGTTAAACTTCAAATTTCCCTTAAAAACTTATCCAAACCAAACTTTCTTTGGTGCAGACTTGTACTCTAAATATTGAGATGAACAACCCTATTAATAGGGGATAATTTATGCTTAGCGTTGAAATGTTTGTGCAAAATAAATTGTACAAATGGCTGATCCCCCCAAGTACGAGGAGTCCTTATAGTCTTATGATTGTTAAAGTTGAAGTTGAAAGATTACTTGCAACTGTAGACATAGTTCGTGGTCTTATGACCCTCAGATATATATTCCACATTTTGATTCCAGTCTTTGGTTATAGTTGATAGAGTACTATTCAGTTTTGATGAGCCTATTCATTGGCAGTTATAATTATCTTGTTGATTCATTGTCATATCTAGTATGCATTTGTTTTGCTCACTCTTTCATAAATATAATTATTGCAGCTAAAGTTAAGAAGGTAGATGAGCCTACATCTAGCAAAGGAAAAGGAAAAATGTACAAATGATGAAGACTTGTAATTTTATTTATTATTATGATGATAGACTTTTAAATTAATG
Source organism: Panax notoginseng (assembly GCA_016801055.1). Classification (NCBI taxonomy): domain Eukaryota; kingdom Viridiplantae; phylum Streptophyta; class Magnoliopsida; order Apiales; family Araliaceae; genus Panax; species Panax notoginseng. The sequence continues at coordinate 40,365,336 of CM029018.1, read as the reverse complement.
ATGTGATGTAATAATTTATTTCCGCACTTGATTTATGTTTAAGGTTAGACAACGTAGGATATTTTTGGATTAATGATGTAACCCTTTAAAGGGAGGATTTATGGTTTAAATGTTATTTTATTTGCGTAAATAGTATGAATGTATGAAAAATGAACACCAAGTCTTAGGGGAATGAAGTACCCAGATTTGGGGGTGTCACAGCCGCAGCGCCAAACTTCGTGCCGCAGCTTGGCATAGTTCTCACGCCGAAGCGCCACTTTCGCGCCGCAGCGCGACCCACAATTCAAACTGTGGCACCGCAACGCCACTTAGCAGAAAGTCCAGAAACGACTTTTATTGTGCACAAAAGTCTGTAAATGTTAATGTAATGTAAAATGATGATTGTTAAATATGCAATATTATTATTATGGTATTATAGTGCTAAGAACGAACATGTTATTAATACTTAACGAGTGTTGTTATTATTTATTAATGTAATTTGATTAAGTGATTTATAAATCAAACCATACGTGATGTGGATATGTAGAGTATGGGTAATGACTGATTATGTCATGATGACATGTATATAGGATAATTGTGATTCGGATTATAACGGTTTAGCCTACAAGCAAGGCAAGTTTTATAACTCTATACTTTGTTGTGCAAGTTTATTTTCGTTGAACAAGTTTCTTGTATCTAGATTGTTTATAATGATGCAAGTTTTCTAAACTCAATCTCTAGTTGTTCTCTTTCAAGTACGTTAGTGGATAGTTATTGTTGATGATTCCACATCTAATATTATTATTGAATATTCATATTATTCTTATGTTAAGCAAGTAATTCCTGTCTTTATCTTGTTGTCTAGCATGCCAGTTTATATATTCTCATCTATTAATGTTGAACAAGTTTTATCGTTCAATTTATTATTTGTTAAACATGCTTAATATTTAATTTTAAAATTTTAACTTTAGCTTAGTGTTGTTAAAAGCAAGTATGTTATGATTATTCAATGTTTATGCTATTAGATTATTCCTAAAGCATGATCTTAAATTTATAATGTCGATTCAGTTATGATTATTCCATAACATAGTGTTATTACCTTTTTATTTGTGACACCCTCAAATTCGGGTACTTCATTTCCATCGAATTTGGTGCTCACTATCAAAATAATTACACCTAACTACCCATAATAAAGGATAAAACATTAAATAACTTAAACAATAATTTTTCCCATTCAAGGGTTACATCATCTCATAAATAACCCCAGGTAATCTAACCTTAATCTATTACATAAGTTTTTTGAAAACATCATAAAAGAAAACAAGTCTTATAGCATCATGCATTTAAATAAATTCTAAATAACTCTTCAACACTTGGACACCTTGCTCTTTCCTTTGCTAGTAGATAGCTTATCGACTCTTTCAGCTTTAGCTGCAGTGTTAATTGCAAGAGTGAGCAAACAATTGCTCACTGATATAGTGAGTAGTAATAACAACATGAGAATGAACAACGAATGCTAAACAATAATGAACTTGTTCTACGAATCAAAAATAGAAAATAAGTTTGAACTTTAATATCTGAGGGTCTTAAGACCACGAACTATGTCTTCGCTATTTAGGTATTATTACCTCAATTTTAACAGTCATTTAGACCATACAGACTCTTCTTAACGTACTTAGGGGGATCAACCCTTTGTACCATGTATTGTGCACAAACATCTAAACATTACACGTACAAAATCCCTTATGTTAGGATTGTTCGTCTCAATTTGAATTTAGAATTTCCGCACTAAAGAAAATTTAGTTTAGAACTAGCTTATCAGTGTTTCTAGAATTTTAGAACACTATTCAATTATAAATTAATGAAATCAATAAAACTTTACTTACTACGTGAAGGTTTAATACAAGAATGTAGAATTGAACAAGGTTATCAAAGTCAAAGATAGAATATCAACAATATATAATTGAATAACATGATACACATGCCAAGTACTATATTCAAAGAATTAGAACAATCTCACTTGAATCAATGTATTAGAACAATATATGCTTTGCATAATAATTAGGAAAGTGAAACTTGCTTGATGTAATGAATTAGGTTACAAGAGCTTGTACAAACATACGCAAGATAGATTAGGCTTGCTCAACCTTACAAAGAATTTTAGGACTTGTACAATAATAATTTAGGAATGGGAACTTGCATTCAATATGAAAAGAATGAAGTTAGAAAGATTGCTCACTGTATAGAGTTATGGTTTAGGAACTTGCCCTGTTTGTAAGCTACACAAATGTAATATTCACAAATTACCCTACATATATTATTAAAATCGCAACAACAATTAGTTGTATGAATATAAGCTTTAGGGTTTAAACCATCATTTAGGTCATAACCCTGACCTAGCACCTAACCATGTAGGTTAACATACTTAACACCTCTGAAATCTCATTACGATCCAACACAACTTAATCGTTCATCTTCAACTTTTGAAAACATCACTTTTAGTTTCATCTTATAACTTATTTAAATAATTATTTAAAATCTTTACACTTTACATTATAACACATTACAATCTACTATTATAGTTTGTATTATGTCTTAACATTATAAACATGCATGCTTAACCAACATAAGTCCATTACACATAACCTGCAAATAAGCAGACTTCACTACCTCAAACCAGAGTATGGCGCAGCTACGCTTGTAAATAAGTTTTCTGGCCTTGCCACCGGCGCAGCTGCGCTAGTGCACAGACAGAACCAGAAACGCAGCAACAGTGTTCCGTTTTTAGGCCAACTAACAAGAATTTCACCCACAAAATAGTGAAATTAACATATAAAATAAATATAAAACTATCATAAACATGATTGCTAACATATTCAACCACTTAGAACAATTTAACAACCACTTTAACTAATTTAATTCCTTAAATTTTATGTTTTCTCATGAAAACTCTATTTTTGACACCCTTAGCGAATTCGATCACCACGAATTCATTTCTTAATCAATTGACACAATTCGAACTACGCCGCTTTCGTTTCTTATCATATTAACATAATCCAATAACAAATCACAGATTACAACACATATAGAGCATCAAATTTCGTACTTTCTAAAGTAATGTCATATGAACATATCACTATTGTTTCACTTCCCTCCTAAAATCTCAATTCTCACGAATTTGAACATCAACCAAGGATTATAGATGATAACTAACAAGTTTAGCAATAATATACATACATAGAATTCAACATCTTAACCCTATCCAACAAAATTCCAATTAATAGAGAATAGGTATTGCAAAGAAGATTAATATAAATTATACCTTAATCCTTGTTTATTGAAGCAATTGATATGTAGTGGCTTCAATTCCTTCCACAGCAAAACCCTCAATCTCTTAGCAATTCTCTCTATATTTTTCTCTCTTCTTCCAAGCCCTCTCTTTCAACCTCTGTTACTCTCCTTAGTAAAATACGTGAAATAAGAAAACCGAGCGCTAGCCTTAGGAAATAATATGCGTAAAATAACTGATATGACCATCCTCCCACGTTCTCGTTCAGTCAAAAAAATAAAAAGGCGTCAGTTGGAATAAGCCAAAGGCCACAAGTCCTTGTTTGGCTACACACCAATTCCCCCAACTAAATTATTTTAATAATATTATACTATATAGTTTCATGTCACACTTTAGTTTGATTAATTTAAATAACTTTAGTTTATTTAATTTAAGTAACTTATAATAATAATAATAATAAAAATAAAAATCTTATTACCATTATAGTAACTTATTATTTATTTTCTCAATAAATAAATTATTTAAAGTATTTATTTAATCAATAAATATTTAAATTAAATTACAAATTTCTCGATCATTACATTATTCAACTAGTCCTTAGTTGATGTCCGTTGAATTTCAAATTACCTTGAAACATATCTAAACCAAACTTACTTTGGGACGGACTTGTATTCTAAATACTGAGATGAATAACCCTATTATTAGGGGTTTACGCTTAGCGTTGAAATGATTGTGCACAGTACATTGTACTAAGAGCTGATCCCCCTAAGTACGTGGAGTCCTTATAGTCTTATGACTGTTAAAGTTTAAGTTGAAAGATTACTTATAACTGTGGACATGGTTCTTGGTCATTAGACCCTCAGTGATATGTTTCAGAATGTTAATAGAGCATATTGTTTAATTCTATTGAGCCTATTATTTGGCAGTTGATGTAAAGTTTTATTCAATTTCATTTCAAGTGAGCGTTGTTTGCTCACTCTTGCTTATATAGCTATTACAGCTAAAGTTGAGAAAGTCGATGTACCCAGCACCAGTAAAGGAAAGGGAAAGATGAACAAGTCTTGAAGACTTGTAATAATTATGTTTACATTTTATTATCAGACTTTATTTGAATTATGTAATGAAGTTTAGTTAATTTTCGCATTTGAATGATTGTATTTAAAGATTAGATAACCTGGGAGATTTTTATTATTGTAATCCTTTATAGGAAGGTTTATTATTTAATTTTATTATGAATGGGCAGTTAGAAATGAATGTTTGTATAAAGTAAACACCAGATCCTATGGGAATGAAGTACCCGGATTTGGGGGTGTCACACGTGTTACTTAGTTTATTTTAGCAATGCAAAAACTTCCTAAATGCTGCTTAGTTTAATATTATATTTGTATGATATTATATTTTAATTTAGTTATATACTTAATCATATTTAATATATATTATATGTCGAATATTAAATGTTATTAAATTTAGTATAAGAAACTAAGTAAATGCTACTTAGTTTAATAGTTATATTATATCATATTATTAGCTTATTAATTTGTTTTTATTTATTAGTTAAAAATTAAGTAAATAGAACTTAGTTTATTTTTTTGGTAAACTAATTACAATAAATATTTTTCTCTTCTCATTCTATTTTAATTTTTTTAAATATTGGTTTTAAATTTTATTATATTATATTATAAAATTTTAGTATGTTATTTTAATTTCTAATGTTGTATTTCTAACGTTTTAATTGAAAACTAAAACTTGCTGAAAGTTTAGTTGATATACTAAGCCGCCTACAAAAAAAGGTAGGAAGTAATACTAATTAAAACCTCTGTTGTCAACACCTTCCAGGATCTACGGCTCGCATATGTTGGTATATATGGTATCTCCTTATGGGTGCCTTTAACCTACAATTACACTGGTACAAGAAATTCTAAACTGAACTGGACATTGTTATCTGATTCATAGTTTCTTTATTATATCATATTAATCATATATACTTGAAGTAGCTTCACCCACCTTTCTAATGATGGGCCTTTTTGGGTAAAAAAAGAATGTCATGCTTGAAGCACGTCACCATGAACATGTTATTAAAAAATAGATCATAATACAATTAAGGACCTATCCACAAACCAACATGCACTCTATATGTAAACAAATTAAGAGTTGAAAATAAGTAAACGATACAGTAATGAAAAATCTTTGGTATAGTATAATTCTATATGTTTAACTTGAAGTTTTAAGAGATCAAGCTTTACTAACATAGAAATACTTTTAGCTAACCATTATTATTTGAAAATTTCAGACAACATGATAGCTTCCGAAGCTATACGAGTTTGATGAAAAATATGAGACTAGGTAAAGAGTGTCTCCTTAGATGATTAGCGAAGATCATCCACAACATTCCACTTATGATCAAGGTATCTAAGTTTTATAGAAAAAAAGTGAAACATAAGTAATGCTATGATGCCAATCCTATTTACAGCTTCCGAAACACATACTCCATAGCTTTTCCAGAATTTATATACTTATTTACTGCAATTCTAAATTGCATATTTACTTCTATTATAGCCCAATTATGGCCGAGCCCAATTAATTATGGTTAAAAAGTTATTCCTATTTGTATGATATAGCCTCTTAAGGATTTGTTGTTTATGGCTAAGGCCTTTACTTTAGTCTCTTGGACAAAAAGTAATGAAGTAAAAAATCAAGGCATGGAGTCTAGCATCTCTCAAATGGTTATAACCAAACTACAGTGACAACACAGTAGAAAATCTCAAAAACATCAACCTTGGCAAACCTTCAAGCTCCGAAATCAAATTGTTCACATCGGTAAAATAAGGTAGAAAGGAAAATGAAAGCACTTTAATTGTATTTAAGTAAAAGTTGTCATATTATGGTTTACACCAACTAGAAATGCAAATCAAACCCAAATAATGGGTTAATGTCCATTTAAAATTTAGTATTCTGTTCAATTACCGAAGTTAAAGTACAAACCATCAAGAATTTTATAGCAATTAACCTAATAAACAAAAGGGAGAGGAATACATCTGACAGCGAGACTGACAGTCAAGAGGAGAGGTGGTGGCAGAGTGGGCTAGGCAGTGGCGGTGGGTGGCGTCTCATCTCCTTCTTCTCTTCTCCCCCTTTCTCCCTCTTCTCTCTATTCTGCTCCCTCTTTTTTTTTCCTTCGCCTCTGTGTCGAGCAAATGACTAAAACTGGTAACATTAAGTTTGATCAGCGACCGCCTGTGGTCGCTAATTTTTAATGACATGGACTTATCACTGACCGCATGCGGTCGCTGTTTGTAAGTGGTCGCACAAAACCTTCGCGCTAACATTTCCTGCCAAAATTTTGGGAGGCAAATTTATGCTAGCGATCGCTCAGTAACCGCCTGCGGTTGCTGGTAGAATATAGCGACTGTATTAAATAACGGTCGCAGATGTCGGTCGTTATTACTAATATCTGCGACCGCCCTTGCGGTCGTTGATAGTATTGGTGGTAGATAAGCTTTTTTCTTGTAGTGAATGGAGAGTGTTTGTCGTGACCTCCCAAAAAAATAAGGAACCCAAACGAAGTTATCACGGGTAAGCTAATCATAAACTCTTGTGAAGTCTATACCTTATTTGATACCGGTTCTACCCATTCTTTTATTTCTCCTGCTTGCGCTCAATGTTTAAAATTAACTCCGGAGAAATTAGACTTTGACTTATCAGTTGAAACTCCGTTGAGAGAAACCTTTATTATATCCACTATTTATAAATCTTGTTTGATTCAAATTGGCACCCTCACATTAGCTGTCGATCTCATCTCTTTGAAAATACTTGCATTTGATACGATTTTAGAGATTGATTGGTTAACTACTAATCATGCTAAAATTGATTATTTTCATAAGGTTGTTAGCTTTCATATTCCTAACCAACTTATTATGCGAATTTAAGCAACCAAACCACTAAAGTCAATCACTGTCATATCAAATCATAAAGCTATTCATTTATTAAAAAACAGATGTCAAGCTTTCTTAGCCCATGCCACACATTTAAATACAAATACGTCAGATTTGAATGATATTTCTATTGTTAAAAAATTTCCTGACATATTTCCTGAAGAACTTCCTTGCCTACCCCCAGAGTGTGAAATCAAATTTTGTATTGACCTTGAACCTGGTACAAAACCCATTTCCAAAACCCCATATCGAATGGCTCCTATTGAACTTAAGGAGTTAAAAATCCAACTACAGGAATTGTTAGACATCGGTTTCATTCGTCCTTGTACGCCTCCTTGGGGTGCTCCTGTTCTATTCTTAAAGAAGAAAGATGGGAGTATGAGACTTTGCATTGATTATCGGGAGTTGAACCATGTCACCATCAAAAATAGGTACCCGTTGCCTCACACTGCTAACCTGTTTGACCAGTTGCAAGGCTCTAAATTCTTTTTAAAGATCGATCTTCGTTCCTGATATCATTAGTTAAAGATTAAAACAAATGACATTCCAAAGACTGCTTTCAGAACTCGGTACGGGCATTACGAATTCCTAGTCATGTCTTTTGGATTGACTAATGCTCCTGCTGCCTTTATTGATATGATGAACCGAGTATTCAAGGAATATTTGGATCATTTTGTGGTTATTTTTATTGATGACATTCTCATATACTCCAAAAGTCGTGAAAATCATGAGCAACACTTGAGGCTAATACTCTAAAAGCTTCGTGAGAACAAGCTTTATGAAGAAATTCGAGTTCTGGCTTGAGGAAGTAGCATTCCTTGGGCACATGATATCAAATCATAGAATATCTGTTGACCCAATGAAGATTGAAGCAATACAAAGCTGGGAGCAACCTAAGTCAATGATCGAAGTACGTAGCTTTTTGGGCTTAGTTGGCTATTATCGGAGATTCGTGGAAGGATTTTCTCGAATCGCTACTCCATTAACTCATCTAACTCGAAAAGATACGAAATTCGGTTGGAGCGAGGAATGTGGGAAGAGTTTTTAAGAACTCAAGAGGAGACTTGTCATCTACAGCGATGCTTCTAGCAGAGGGTTAGGATGTGTTCTCATACAACATGGGAAAGTCGTAGCCTATGCCTCACGATAACTCAAATAATATGAGAGGAATTACCCTACTCATGATCTAGAGTTGGCAACAGTCGTTTTTGCGCTTCAAATCTGGAGGCATTATTTGTATGGGGGATTGTCTTGAGCTGTTGAAAGATTACGATCATATCATTCAATACCACCTTGGAAAAATGAACGTGGTAGCTGATGCATTGAGTAGAAGATCATATGCGGGTACGAGTGCGATATTGTCAACACAAAGGCCCATTTCGTATAACTTACAAAGGATGGAGATAGAGTTAAAGACTCTATGGACCCACGTGATGATGTCAAATATACGAGTAGAACCGACTTTAATCGATAAAGTTAAAGCTGCTCAAGCTACAGACCCGGAGTTAATGCGTATGAGGAAGAAAATACAAGAAGGTGGTATTTCGGAAGCAAGAATCGATAAAGAAGGAATACTTCGAGTCAATTCTAGTCTTTGTGTTCCTAACAACTCTGATTTGAAGTATAAAATCATAATGGAGGCGCACAATACACCGTTTGTAATCCATCCTGAAAGTACCAAAATGTATAGTGATCTTCGACATACATTTTGGTGGAGCAATATGAAAAGAGAGATCACGCAGTTTATCTGAATGTGTTTAACTTGTCAACATGTGAAGGCGGAGCATCAAGTGCCAAAAGGTCCATTGCAACTACTTAAAATTCTAGAATGAAAGTGGGAGCACATTACCATGAATTTTGTTAATGGTTTTCCTAAGGTTTCTCACGGTATAGACGCAATTTAGGTAATTGTTGATAGATTAACCAAGTTTGCTCATTTCTTACCTATACGAGAAACTTATTCACTTAAACGTCTTTCTTGTATATAGATAAATGAGATTGTAAGACTGCATGGTATGCCGATATCCATAGTTTCTGATCGAGACCCAAGATTTGCTTCACGATTTTGGGTTAGTTTGCAAAAAGCTATGGGCACAGATTTATGATTCAGTTCGGCATATCATCCTCAGACGGACGGACAGTCAGAAAAGACTGTTCAAACTCTTGAAGATCTATCCAGACTCTGTGTCCTATACTTCAAAGGAACTTGGGACAAGTTCTTGCCATTGGTGGAATTCTACTACATTAACAGTTATCAAGCAAGTACATGCATGGCTCCATTCGAGGCGTTGTATGCACGCAAGTTTTGTTCTCCAGTATGCTAGAATGAGGTGCGTGAAGCAACGTTGTTAGGACCGAAATTGGTACGTATGACTACGAAAAAGATTCAAATGAAACGTATAAAAACCTCACAAGATTGACAAAAGAGTTATGATGATCTTTATCAAAGGGACGTGGAATTCAATGTTGGAGATCATGTGTTGTTACGTGTTGCTCTATGGAAGGGAGCTACGATTTAGAAAGAGAGGAAAGATCAATCCTCGATTCATTGGCCAATTTAAAATCCTCAATCGAGTAGGAACTGTGGCTTATAGACTCGTCTTACCGCCAAGTATGTCTCATGTTCATAACGTTTTTCACATATCTATGTTACGTAAATATGTGAAAGACCCGAACCACATTATTGAAAGAACCAGAAGAGATAGCGGAAGATTTAACGTATGAAGAGGTACCTGTTAAAATCTTTGATAAGAAGGAACATATTCTACGCTCCAAGGTTATACCTCAAGTCAAAGTTTTATGGAGAAATAACGATGTTGAGGAAAAGACCTGGGAGAAACGAAATCAAGGTATTCTCACCTCTTCGACATACCAGATACGTACACTAATTTCATGGACGAAATTTCATAAGAAGGGGAGGTTGTAAGACCCCAACTTTTATGAATAAAGATTAATTTTTTTAAATATTATTTTGAATAATAAGGTATAGATTTGATATAATGTTATAGTTGTGGGTAATATTTATAAAATTTGCAAAGTATACAAGTGGTCATAAAATATTCGTTTGGTCGGAGAATATTCGTTTTACCAGGGAATATTCGTACGACGGCACAATCATTGGTGGACCCCACAATGGAATTACTGTCGGAGTTAGAAAACGGCAGAAATATCTTTTTATAAAAATAACGGTGACATTTTTACCATTAACTGTTGAAATTAAATACCCGGTGATAAAAGTATCGTAATACGTGTGGTTGCATAGTAGTACACAGTATTGTACAGTATCTTTTATTATTGATGTTTAAGTGAGAAGTCACTCAGTTTTACTCAATTATTACTACAGTAATTGCTACATAGTATCTCATATTATTAATTCAATTATTGTCACAGTATAATCAACACAATATTTTATATTATTAAATCAATAATTGAGACAACACAATTATTCATATTATTATTTGCATTATTGATAATGTCTAAAAATTTCTATCCAGGAAATGGGTTTGGTCACCTAATTGCGCACCAATAAGGAGAAGTCGTTATCAGAAAGCCCCCTCTTTCCTGGAAATGATATGGTTGTTAATATTGTGAGTTATAAATGATGAATAAATGTTATTAAAAATGTGTTTTATGAAGTCAAGTGAATTGAGATAAATAGAGGGGATTCTTATGAAGTATTTGTGATAAATTTTGCTTATTACATGGACCCTTACTTACTCGTTTTTCAAAATCATCGGTAGAAAGTATGTCAGTATATATATATATATATATATATATATATATATATATATATATATATAATAATTTTTGTTTTTTTATGTAAAATAGAATATATTATATTTTATTTGATTGCATAGTACTGCATAGTGTTGCATAGTACTGCATAATGTTGCATAGTATGTGCATAATGCAACCTAGTAAAATCAATTTTTTTAAATGAATTCGTCCATGAATTCTCAGAAACTTTGCCCGTGATTCTGCACTGTTGGTCTGTGATATTTTTTTCCTAAAATAGTATCATGCCATTCTCCTATAAATAAGATGCTTAGTTTAGAAATGAAAATCACACTAGAATCAGAGAATTCTTCTTCTATAATATTGAACGTATTTCATTTGAGTTTAAGGAAGCTTTGAGTGTAGAAAACAGTATAAGTTTTTTTCAAGAATATCTCTGCTATACCAGTCAGAAGTACTCTCCTTATAAGGTAAATGATATTATTTTTGTTCAATATTCGTAAGAAATAATATTTTCTTCCGTACTCTGTAGTATGTAAGTAATATTATTTCGTTTCAGATTCCAAATTCTACACTCATTTTGTTAAGTATTGCTTCTATACTACTTGAAATTAGTAGAATATCCTTGAAATTTGCAATTCATCGAGTATCTTTTCACGGGAATATTTTTCTGAACATTCTTGTTAAGTTTTAACCTTTTTCATGCTGGAGTACTATTCAAGAAGTACTATTTATGGGGTGCTATTCACTCGGGTACTATTCTCCTGGGGTACTATCCATGACGAAAATTGATTTCTTTTCCGTCCAAATTATTTTTGATACAATATTATTCTTGAATTTTACTCCACAAAGCAGTATCATGTTAACAATTTGGGCATTCTTGAACTCTGGATAAATTAAATTATAAATCTTTAAAATATATCATTGCATTTACTTAATTGAATTCTCATATCATTGTCATCATCCTTATGCTTATATTATGATGAAAGTCCTCATTGGCCCGTAGTGCATTGACGGACAGTTATTGGTATGATTATGACCAGGAATTATGTATTGGTATAATCATAACCCGTAATATTACAAATGATGTGGTAAAAGTCCTCATTGGCCCGTAGTGCATTAATGGATAATTGTTGGCATGATCATGACCATTAGTGATAATAATCAATATCCTTGGCCCGTAGTGCATGGATAATTCGTGGATGCGATACTAACAAATATCCTTAGCCCGTAGTGCGTGAATAATTTGATGATGTGGATTATTGAGCTGTGTTACAGTGATAAAATACTGCTGATGAACTTTTAAATCATTAAAGATAGTAGATATCATGCTCTACTTGACTCTTCTAATGGATTGCTTGTTTTGCTGTAGTTAAATTTGTTGTTTATTGTATTCTATCAGTTTTTATACTGTTGAAGGCTAAGGATAATTTATTTTGCATTATCTTAGCCATAATATTCTTTACTGGGCTAGTTGAGCTCACCATTTTCTTTCATTGTTCTCTTCAGGAAATGAGAATATAGCTGGTACTCGTTAGGGAACGGAGTGATGGTCCGAGATGGTGGCTATAGTAGTCCTCACTATTCTATTAAATAGTGTGATAATAAATATAATGAGGACTCCATTTGAGTTTGGATATTGTCTACGAGACAATATTCGTGTTAAAACTCTTAGCTATGTTTTGTCGTAGTTTACACGACAGTTGTATAATTAAGTTTGTATTTAAATTCTGTACCATGTATTTGGCGACTCAGAATGGGCTGTGTATACATATTTTTAGGGCGCTACAGCGCCAGTTGGCAGTTTGGCCTGGAAATGTGATTTTAAGTATACAACCTTTTAAATGTTAATGTAGAATGATCTTATGACTGTAAAATGTGATTAATCATGTTGTGGTGTTGTTTTAATATCAAATATGAAGATTATCATTAGTAATTGATGAGTTATGTGATAATTGAAATTAGTGTTAATAAAATTAGAAGTGTGGTTTAACCATGTGGTTAAACCTAAGACTACAAGTTGTAAATGAAATAGATACTTAATTATGTACCGTGATCATGTGGTAACTGATTATGTCATGATGAGAATCAAGTTATACTGTTTAGCTTACACGCAAGGTAAGTTTCTGAACCCTACTCTTATTTTAAGTAAGTTCTCAAGCCATAAACTTTATTTGAGTTTATCCTACTTTGATTACGATTATGCAAGTTTGTTATCCAATTTTAGACACTCAAAATTTTCTGCACACCTGTTACTGACATTGCAGGAAGGCAGATTAATCTTTCAGAGATAACTTTGGAAGACAGCTCATATCCAGTCTGGATACTACCGTAAGCTCAGTCTCAACCCCGGAACACACATCGGGAGTATCAATTCTAACCTAGGAGATAACCCCGAGGCCTGCAGTTCCAATACCCAAAATTCCATAGGAGAAGACCGATTTATCCTGGAGATAACCCCGAGATATTCAGTCTCAGTCCCGACACTGGGAATAGTAGCGCCAACCTTGGAAATAACACTAAGAAATGCAGTTGCAGTTATGGAGATAACCCCAGAAATGCTTGTTTCAAAGCCATGCAAGCAGCTTTAGAACACTCGGCACTCACACCGAGGCACTCGGTACAAGACCTAGAGATAACCCCGGGAAGACATGCACACCTCAGAGATGACACTGAGTACCTTCAACACTTGCAGCAGTCCAATCTCAAAGATAACCTTGAGCAACGTCTGCTTTATCAGCCCAAAATGGAGATAACCCCGGTGAGGGGCAAAGTTGTCATCTTGCCACCTTGACGCCACATCGCGCCATCTCAACATCTTATACATACATTTCTACACAGAAATGTCTCACAAGAACCAAAAAAGTCCAATCTCGAGTGACTATTACGCAGGGTAACGGATATATTTTGAAGCTTGAAGACCGGAGGGCATGGTCCCATCTTCCTGACTTCGTACAACCTCTAGTCCCATGTCATTGCATAACTCTCGACAACGGCGGTCTGAAACAGGTCTTACACACCTCAGTCGGATGCCCGAATTGAAGTTCTAAAAGTTTGAACAGACACCACATTGTATGCGTGCACGTACTTCGAGACGACAGGACCCGCAGAGCCCAGGGCACATCTGCGGCTAGCCGTAGGTGCACCTGCGGCTCCCCCCTTTATAAATAGAGGGCTTGGGCTGGCCATTTTGAAAGAGAAAAAGGCGAGAAAGCCCTGTCCAATTTGCTTTGTACACACTCTAAACTGAGTGCTTTCTCATTTTAAACACTTGTAAGCTCATATATAGCTACTTTTTACCGGCGGGAGCCGAGTGTTCATACACTTAAAGCTATAGAAGTCTTCTTTGGCAGTCCATTGTAAGCCTTCTTACACACTTTAAAGCCTTTCTCTTAATCTTTGCACACACCGTTCTTCACGTTGAGAATCGTGTTGCGTGTGTATGCCCTGACTTCGGTCCGTGGTTTCATTTTAGTTTTTATATATATATGCTTATATATTTTTATATATGGACTAACATTATCGAGTTATGCCTCGATTGAGCCTAGACTTATGTCTGAAGCTTTTAATTGCTTTCGTATATGTATATACTTATATATATGAACTGTGTGTCAAACTCTATTCGAGGAGCCTAGACTTACGTCTGGAGAGTTTAATTACTTTTGTATATATGTATATTTATATATATGAACTGTGTCTCGAACTCTGTTCGATGAGCCTGGATTTTATATCCGGTACGTTTACATGCTTATATATATATATATATATATATATATATATATATATATATATATATACATTTCATCTCGTCTGGAGTTTACTTCGTGGCGGTTGACCGTTTTTATTACTTTCTGTACATTTCGTCCCGCCTGGAGTTTCCTCCGTGGTGGTTGATCACTTTTACAGCTTTATTTACATTTATGATCTCCCATGAAGGTGTTTCGTGGTAGTTGATCATGTCAATATATATATATATATATATATATATATATATATATATATATATATTTACCGCTTTTATATATTTACATTTTCGATCCCCCATGGAGGTGCTTCGTGGTGGTTGATCATGTTTGTATATATATATTTACAACTTTTATATATATAACTGCTTACTACGTTCATATCAATTGCGGCATCATGTGAGCCTAGGAATCTTGTGATCACATATTTAGTTTACTGAATCTAGATTCGGTTTCCGTGATGGACATTTTCAGCTGTTTGCAGCTTGTAAATTTGTTCACGGTGTTTGGATTTCCTCAGATGGTTTTCATGCCTATGAGGAGTTCGACACTGTTTTGTACATTTATTTCTCGAAGATGCTTCGCATCTCAAAAAATAAAAACAATCAAGCCGAACATTTAATATAATGGAAGTATCAAAGGCCTCAATTACTATTGAGCATAGGGTTTGAAAAACCTCCTTTTACAAAACATCACTACTATATCTTGTTTAAAACTGAATTTTACACAAATTCAAACTATTTGTATATAGGTGCGAACGAGGCATATCACTACTTCTAAGTAATAGCACATTGACTCATACACACACACACATTCATATAACAGTTTCTTGAAAAGTGACGGTCACCATGGCAACACGGATGTCGGGGGGTGCCTAACAACTTCCCTCAACATAAGCAAGTCTCCGGACCCTAATGAATCTCGATTTCACAGACCCGTTTAGCAGTGTCACATCACTGGGTCAATGTGCAAACCTTTTCTCGGTTGTGTTGGTACGACCAGTTAAAAAACCAACTGGCGACACTTAACAGTCCATCGTCGACATTACACATGTCGGACCTTTTTCGCTTATTTTTTCAAACAAATCTCACCTAAAATGAAAACACAAAAGAACAAGACTAGAAAAGGGACAAGTAAAAATCCCAACGTCGACAGGTGGCGACTCTGCTGGGGACACTAGTAAGAGGACTTAAGCCGCTATTACAAGCTTTTCAAAACTGTTATATGCTTATGTGTGGATGTTGCATTTACATTTATGATGAATGTGTACGAATGCATTTTTTTAAATTGCACTCCAAAATATCTATTTGTGATATTAGTGCTTCGCACATGTCATTATCTTCATAAACGGTGAGACACGTTATATGTGAATGTATGTTGTGTGGTTCCTCCACCTGGAGGCTATCCTATCGGTGTTTGATTACAGGACTCGTAGGAAGACTAATTCCAACGAGGCTCAAGAAAGACACCACCCAAATTCGCTGTAGTTGAATGACCGGATTAACTTCCCGTTGAGTAAATTGCGATGATTTGGGAACCTTCATGCCAAAAAACCGCGAGAGAATCCTAAGGTAGGTCAACCTTTGATAAACCAAATACGAAGGAAAGTCTCTTCATGCTTTCTCATTTCAAAATACTCATAAAGTCAATTACTAGTAATTTCATTCCATATTTATCTCCATGTAATGCGAAATATGAAGAAAAATGTGCATATTTAAATTAACATGCTATCCTGTATTACAAACAGCTAACCTCCGTTTTGTAGGATAATAATCGTAAAACGGACACATCACATAGCATGTAAACATTTACACAATCCCTAATACTAAAGTATGCAAGTTTTGTCGCAAGGAAGCATTCAGACCTATTACCCGGTCAAAATCCAAAAGGGCTACAGGCCTACAGCCAATCATGTCTTCATCTGACCAATCTAATCAAGTTTCTCGTGAAGAATTTGACGGATTAAGTAAACAAATTATAGATTTGGTTATTCTACTTAAAGAACTGCATCAGTCTACTCAAGGTACGAAGATACCTATACATGCTGAATCCTATACACAAGGAGAAACCCAAGGTTCTGATCAAGCCATTATAGTACCTATGCTCCAGTTGGACACAACCAACAAAATTCATGATACCACCAATATCAAAAGAGATCTAGACACTGGTGACATCAAGAAAAAGGTCCTTCAAATGGAAGAAACCCTTCATTCTATTAAAGGAATTGGAGCACATGGGAGTGTATAAAATGCTGACCTTTGTATATTCCCTGGTGTTCATTATCCAGAGAAGTTCAAAACTCCTGATTTCGAAAAAAAATGATGGGTTAGGAGATTCTTGCACATATTTGAAGGTGTTCATTGGAGAACTTGGATTTTATGCAGAGAACGAGAAGCTTAGAATGCAGTTGTTTCAAAAGAGTCTG
This sequence comes from Panax notoginseng, assembly GCA_016801055.1. Taxonomy (NCBI): domain Eukaryota; kingdom Viridiplantae; phylum Streptophyta; class Magnoliopsida; order Apiales; family Araliaceae; genus Panax; species Panax notoginseng. The sequence goes on along the minus strand of CM029018.1, from coordinate 40,348,233 downwards.
ACTGGAGAAGCCCATTCATGGTATACCAGATTAGACAACTCAAAGATCCATAGTTGGGAAGAGCTAGCTCATGCCTTCCTTACACAATACAACTTCCAGTCTCAGATGGCTCCTGATCGGTATTAGATTACCAAGGTCAAGAAATAGTCTAATGAGCCTTTTAGAGAGTATGCTCAAAGGTGGAGGCGCCTTGCTGCTCAAGTGATTCTTGCTATGATAGAGTTAGAAATGGTTATAACCTTTATCGACATACAAGAAGCTCCTTTCTATGAGAGAGTTTTCGCTGGCATTGGTAAACCATTTTTTGAAATGATTAAACATGGAGAGTTGGCTGAGATGGGATTGAAGTCGTGAAAGATTCAAGGCCTAACCGCTCTTAAAGCTGTTGCTGAGCACATCCAATCCGGAACTTATGGAAACAACCCCCGGAGGGTCCATAAAAAGAAAGAGGAGGATGTTTCCTTGATACTCCAAGGTCAAAAAGGTAATCAAAATATGCCTATTCAAAGGAAAAATTACACTCCCTTTCAAGCACAGTCTTCAAACCCTCCATTGACTAAAGGTGGAGAAGCCAAACGCCCTCGAGTGTTCACACCCCTTGGAGACTCACTCGAGAACATTCTCAATCTTCTGACCACTCAGAAGAAAATTATGCATCTTCTTCCACCAGCCAACCCTAATAGGAGGGGTTTCAATGCTGTTCAAAAATGTGCTTATCATATCGGGGCACCTGGACATGATACTCAAGATTGTTGGGCCTTGAAACACAAGATCCAAGATTTAATAGACAATAATGAGATCGTGGTCACCAAACCAGATCAACCTCACGTACAAGACAACCCTCTTCCTCCACACAAAGAGGAAGAGGTCAACATGATTAATTGGAGCAATGGACAGAGTTCTGAATTTAACTGTAAATCATCCCAGATCATCAAAGGCGGTATTGACAAATGGGATTATGCAAAGTTCCAGTTTATGATGGAACGAAAGATGAAAGCTCTGTGTAAATAGATTGATCAAATGGCAGAACTGGTGACTTATCAACATCAAGTCACACACCAATTAATTAGCCAGGAGCATGCTAGTCTCCTTCCCTTGGTTATGAATACTCTCTCGTCACCTTTAAAATATGAAACATTGAAGGATAAAGTGACGAAGAGAGCAACTGCCAAAGCCCGTCGTGATATTGCCAATAAAAGGGAATTCACATACCTGGGCCAACCTATGGAAGAGATACTTCAGATGCTAATCAATGAAGGAAGAATCACATCCCTTCTACCTCCAGTTAATCCTCGTTTAGTATGGTTTAATCCTGATGGAGTATGTTAGTATCACTCCCATTCTTGCGGTCACAGCACGGAAGAATGCTGGGTACTCCGCCACTTTATTCAAAATCTAATTGATAGCGGTGTCCTGCGACTGGCAGACAACGATACCATGCTATTTGAGAGTGAAAATATTTGTCCTACTAAATGGAAGGGATTGGTGGCAGTTATATCCGCTGAGGCTGATGGGACTGTTAAACCATTCACAATTCAACTCAAAGGAGCTAGCAATCCTTTGAAAGTGGCTGTGCCAGAGCCAATCACCTTGCCATTCAGGCCATAATATCATGTTATCAGCTTACAAAAAGTCCCCTGGAATTATGGAGATGCTGAAGGATTCACCTCTCATACGACTGTTGTAGTGTCGAAGGAGAATCCACTGTATCTTCCCCAACGGGTGATGAATCATACCATCAATTCAAAGGGGAAAATTCCCATGGAGAAGATTGAAAAATTCCTCCGTGCTATGGGTCATAATGAAGCCAAGGTAGTTTTAAGCTTAAGAGAAGCTCCACATCAAATTTCAATACTGAACTTGGTTTTAACTTTTGAGGATCACAGGAAGATTCTAATGAAGATTTTGGAAGAAGTATACTTGCCGAAATCAGTGGATGTGGAAAAATTTCAACATCTGGTTGATAACATTTTCAACAATAATGCGATATCTTTCACTGATGATGACATACCGTCCGAAGGGACCGGTCATTGCAAGCCGTTACACATTGTGGTTTTATACTCCGGATACATGTTAGCTGGAGTCTAGGTAGATGGAGGTTCATCTCTAAACATTTGTCCTTATGCTATGTTCCTGAAGATGAATGTTAATTTCAAGCGGATCTGAAGTAGTCATACAATTATCAAAGCTTTTGATGGATCCCACCAAAATTAAGTTGGAGAGATTGAGCTGCCAATTGAAATTGGTCCCCATACATTTTGTGTATCTTTCCATGTGCTCAAAATAGATACAGGATACAACCTGCTTTTTGGGGAGACCGTGGATCCACATGGTCGGGACAGTCCCTTCCACTCTTCATCAATAACTTCAATACATTATCAACAATAGCTTAATCATAGTCAACGCTGAACCGGAATGTCCTCAACAGGGTGACATACCACTCATCAGTTTTAATTTCGATGTTGAGCCGGTCAGTTTCATTCTTTGGAAGTAAGCAACACTCAATACCATTCCATTGGGACGCCATTTCCCATACCCAAGATTTCTGCCGAAGTGATGGCAGCTACTCAAGAAATGAGGTCATTGGGACACCAGCTAGGACAAGGGTTGGGTAAAAATAATCAGGGTATTAAGCATCCGATTCAAGTGTCTAGTCAAACTGGGACAGCTGAACTAGGCTTTTATGTCAATTCCAGTTACAGGAATCCGCATAAGCATAAGCAGATTCCTTCAGCTTTAGCCACACGGTGATTATCTCTACTTGTAAATCCAGAGTCCGCACAACCTCTGGTAAAGGTGCCAGCAAATGTAATGGCTATATTATTCCCCAAATCGATACTGATAAAGGAGAATGAAGTCTTTGTTCCAGATCCCAAGGTGGAAGAAGAGGAACGAAGAATTAAAAAAGACATCGTCCGAATGATGCCAGGCATACGCATCATTGTCCATGATGAACATACACACAGATATACCCCAGACGATGATTGCCTAGACGTAATGGTCATTATTCGGGATAAGGAGGACGATGACAGCCCCTCCATCACTCCAGTCCACCAGAACTTTGCCCTTGCCAATTGGAGCAGCACTCCTTGCATTGGTCGACAAGGGTAAAACGGGCAGGACTTCTTTCTGCCCTGTAGATATCATAACTGCTTACTTTTATGTACAGTATTAGCAGTTGTTTTGTCCGTACATGCTAACACTTTGTTGATTAAACAGTTTCACATATATTAAGTGAAAGCATATTTTGTTTCAGGACTCTGAACTTAGGTGTGCATGTACTTGCTAATAAGATGTCTCTTCTCCACAAGGATTGTAACTTTGATGAAAAGTTGGACTCAGACTTGATGGAAATTAAAGAGGACATTGAGGTGCCTCCGGAGATCAAAGAATGGGTCGAAGACAAACCTAAACCCAACCTTGATCAAACCATCTCCTTCAATCTCAGAACCTTAGAAAACCCTAAGTTAATCCAGATTGGTTCAGACCTTACCCCAAACCAAAGGAATGACATGATTACACAACTAACCCAATTCCAGGATGTGTTTGCATGGTCTCATGAAGACATGGTGGGTTTGTCCACTGACATTGTCCTTCATCGCCTTCCCATTAAAGAGTGATTCAAGCCAGTCAAGTAGAAGCTCAGGCGATTGAAACCTAAGTGGAGTTTAAATGTGAAAGATGAAATTGTGAAACAATTTTAAGCTGGTATTGTCATGGTGTCCAAATATCCCAAATGGATATCCAACATCGTTCTCGTGCCTAAGCCTGGAGGAAAGGTGCGAGTTTGCGTGGATTATCGAGGTCTGAATAAAGCTTGCATTAAAGATATCTTTCCCGTGTCATTTATCCATATTCTTATTGACAATACTGCTCAGTATGACATGTACTCCTTTGCTGATTGCTTTGCGGGATACCATTAGATCATGGTTGCTGAAGAGGATCGTGAGAAAACTACTTTCATCACACCTTGGGGAACCTTTTGTTATAGACGGTTGTCTTTTGGCCTCATCAATGCCAGAGCTACCTATCAGCGAGCCATGAAGACTGTTTTCCACGACTTAATGCACAAAGAGATAGAGATCTACGTGGATGACATTATTGTCAAATCCCAAAGGGAGGAAGACCACTTAGACCATCTCAGAAAACTTTTCAACAGGTTGCGTAAGTACAACTTGAAGTTGAATCCAGCCAAGTGCGCATTTGGCGTTAAGTCAGGCAAGTTGCTAGGATTCCTAGTCAGCCACAAAGGGATTGAGCTGGATCCCACCAAAATCCAGGCCTTCACGGAAATGCCCATTCCTCATATAGAGAAGAAAGTACGGGGATTTTTAGGAAGAGTAAACTTCATTAGTAGGTTCATTTCTCAACTCACAGCAACCTGTGAGCCTATCTTCAAGCTGTTAAGGAAGAACTCCTACATGAACTGGAATGATGAGTACTAGAAGGCCTTCCTTACAATCAAATAGTAGCTAATCAAAGCTACTGTCTTGGTACCACCTAGGGATGATGTTCCCTTGTTCATGTACTTGTCCATAAATGACAATGCCATGGGCTGCATGCTGGGTCAGAAAGACGATAGAGCCTGAGAACGAGCTATCTATTACCTTAGCAAAAGATTCAGCAGCAGTGAACACAAGTACACTCTGATTGAGAAGGCTTGTTGTGCTTTAGCATAGGCTGCCTTGAGTTTACAACATTACCTCCATGGGCACACAACCCATCTCATCTCCCGCGTAGATCCTCTCAAGTAAGTGTTTAGCAAGCCCATACTGAATTGCTGACTGTCTAGATGGTAGTTGATTCTGCCACAATTTGACATTGTTTACGTGATGCAAAAGTCCATTAAAGGTCAAGGAATCGCGGATCAACTAGCCACCACACCTTTAGGGAATTTCAAACCCTTGGAAACATATTTCCCCGATGAAGTGGTAATGGCAATTCAACAACACCATCAATACGATACACGTCAAACATGGAACACGTATTTCGATGGAGCTGTTAATATGGAAGGTTCTGGAGCTGGAGCAATTCTAGTATTCGGTACAGGGGAGCAATATCCCGTCGCCGTTAAATTGCAGTTTGGCAGCACCAACAACACAGTTGAGTATGAAGGTTGTATCATGGGGATAAAACTTGTCCGTTCAATGGGCATTAGGCGGTTAACTATCTTTGGGGATTCAGAGTTGGTAGTCAAACAATCCATAGGAATCTATCAAACCAAAGACCTACATTTGCTGTATTACCATCAGCAAGTTTTATAGATGCACTCTACAAGAGAGATACAGGACTAGGTCTCCTCAAATGCCTGGACAAGGACCATGCTCAGAGACTCATGGATGAGGTCCATGGTGGAGTCTGTGGCCCACATATGAGCAGCCCTTTACTTGTAAAGAAGATCCTTAGAACGGGACTTTACTGGCTCTCTCTCAAAGCTAACTGTAATGACCACGTCAAGAGATGTTATCAATTCCAAATTCATGGTAATGCTATCCACTCCCCTCCGAGGGAGCTCCACAATATCAGTTTGCCTTGGCCCTTCTCAATGTGGGGAATGGACATGATCGGGCCCATTAAGCCCAAAGCCAGTAATGGACATCGCTTTATCTTCACCATGATCGACTACTTCACCAAGTAGGTAGAAGCAGCCTCCTTCCCCAGGGTTACCAAAGAAGTCATCATTGCTTTCATCAGAAATAATGTCATTTGTCGATATGGACAACCAGAGGTAATTGTATCAGACAATGCTAAAAACCTCAACAACAAAATGATGGAGGAGTTATGTAGCAAATTCCATATCAAACATCTTAACTCTGTCATCTACCATCCAAAGATGAATGGTGCTGTTGAAGCGACTAACAAAAACATCGAGAAAATCATGCAAAAGATGTCTGCCAACCACAAAGATTGGCCTGACTTATTGCCTCTTACTCTATTAGCCTACAGAACATCAATGCACACTTTAATTGGGGCAACCCCCTACGCATTAACTTATGGGATGGAAGTAGTACTCCTCATAGAAGTAGAAATGGAATCCCTCAGAGTGTTGATAGACGCTCAGCTGGATGAAGACCAATGGGTACAAGAAAGGTATCACCAATTGTCTTTAATAGACGAAAGGTGAACCGCGGCTATCTTCCATGGTCAGTTATATCAACAAAGGATCGCCCGATCCTACAACAAAAAAGTTTGACTACGGCAGTTTAAACAACATGACTTGGTTTTGAAGAAGATCATCGACAACCAAGAGCAGTCTAAGGGAGAATTCGCTCCTAACTAGGAAGGCTCGTTTATTGTTAAGGAGATATTGACAACAGGTTATCTCAGATTGCAGGAAATGGACGGCGATGAATTTCCACAGCTTATCAACTCGGACACCGTGAAACGGGACTATGTCTGAAGTTACCATCAAACAAACATTCTGGTGTTGGATCATCAGATCACCGGTCATTCCGATTCTTTAACCCTTCACTACGTACAACTCTTTTTCCATACTACGTCCCTTAGAGAAACAAACTTTTAAAGCTAGTAGCCTGGTTTTCGGATCATCAGATCCTTTCCTCTTCACTCAGTTTTTTAACCCTTACTCAACTTTGGTTATCCCACTGGGGATTTATACTTTCACACTTGCAGTTTGTCCCCAAACATGGGATCAAACTTTTCACATCTGCAGTTTATCCTGAACTTAGGAATAAACTTTCTTCCCCACCGCAGTTTGTCCTCCACATAGGATCAAACTTTTCGTTGGCTACAAATCGTTTTGAGGGGCGAACTACGTCGACCTGATCTCCTTAATACATGGGAGTACGTAGGCAACCATTTTATATGGCCCGGTCGCAATAAAACAAAAACAACAAAAACATTTCTACACCCTTCTCCTAATAAAAATAAAAACAACAAAAATATTCCTACACCATTTCTACCACATACAGCGTTGAACCTCTTATACTAGGTTCGAACTACGCAGACCTGATCTCCTCTGCAACAGGAGTACGTAGGCAGCCATTTATGGTTCGGTCTAACCCCCTACCAAAACATAAATACTTGTCAACGGTACTGGGATCAAATTTTAATCCACCACATTTCATTTGGCTTCAGACCAAATGGATGGAATTACCTGACCTCCCCATCTAAACGGAAGACTCGGTGACCATCTAAGTTGCGGTTGTTCCTTGAAGAGCAACACCAATCCATAAGAGATGGATTTAACTAAGCTCCTCCTAAATAGGAGTACTAGCGACCATCTGTGGTTCGGTCAATCTCAGAGAGGAAAGCCATATTCCTCTCCACATTTTCATACAGAAACCAGTCCCAAGACACCAAAGATGGTAGGGAACACACAGATCAATGATCCAGTCTGAACTGTCCAGGGACAACTCAATGTCCATCCAGTAAGGAGGAATTCACAGTACATCAAGATCACAAGCCCTGAAGAAGCAGGCAAATATCAAGCAAGTATTCAGGCATATCTAAAAGGGAAGTGATCAAAAATATATTTCCCTACTATATATAAAACTGTTTGATATACACAATATAAATTGTACATGACAAAATGGCTAAGCTAGTCTGTGTAGGATAATACAAGGTTATCTACAGATCTGTATGCATGCGGGCTAGCAAATCTAACATAGCATCTCTCTCAAAAGAAGGAGGTAACACTGTGGTCTCCTATATAAGGATATCCACACGAACTAAGAAGTTCGAGACCATCTACATGACGCATGCTCATCAATGTACGCACTCATCTCGGCAAGCATATCAGTGGTCAGGGATCTCATTCACTACAACAAAAAGGATTATTTTCGACGGAATATTCGGTCGGAAATAAGCATATTCCGTCGAGGTTAACCATATTTTCGACGAAATATTCGGTCAGAAATTCGGTCGTATATAAGCAGATCGAAATTAAGTCTGTCGATATTTCAGTCGGAGATACTTAAGATCGACAGACTTATCGTCGACTGAATATTCGGTCGGGGTTACTATATGTCCTACTGAAAATATTCGGTCGATAGTATTCGGTCGGTGATAAGCATGACACATGGCTATAGGGCAAAATTGGGGAGTTATTATTTCCGACGAAAGTCCGTCGAGAATAGTTATATTCCGTCGAGAATAATGACTGTTTTTTTTAATATTTAATTTATTTTTGCAATATCCAGGGATTTAACCCACATCTTGTACCTGTACCTGTATTCCAACAACACATACCCATACACAAGCTAACAATATAACCTCCAACATCACATACACATACACAAGCTAACAATATAACCAATAACACGAATTACAATTACCAAGACCGACAATATGTAAAAAACCAACTAAATGATAAGTAAAAAGGTTAAAAACATCCCATTAATCTAAACTAATGTATATCAAACATCTAATTAAGCTAAATTAAACTAAATGCCAAGGTTTCAACTACATTAATACATCAAAAATAATGTAAACTACAAAAATAATGTAAACTACGTAAAACTAGCTAGTAGAGCCCCCGGTATGAGGAGGATCATCGGGCGGGCGTCGACGCTGCTCTGGAGTATGAAAATCGCAACCATCGTCATCCCGCTCGTCAGTCCGCTCGTCACCCTATTGATATAATATAATGCAACTCATTAGTCCATATATATGATTTAGTTAAAGATAACTAAATGAAAATTAAATTATATGCAGAATATATATTTGAATTTAAAACGAATAGTATGCCTGAGCAGTCGAGGGCTGACTCAACATCGGGCCAAACGCGTCCTCGACTAAGGTAACCACCATCCGAACAATCTCGTCACGTATTGCGGCCCACTGCTCCGGAGGGATACCCATACTCTCGGCGGTGGCACCAGCTGCAACGTCCTGCGCAAGCTGATGGAGGCGAGAACGGCTGGGAAGGTCCTGACAATGGAACAGCGGATCGGTCTCAAACCTCTCCGACACCGCAGCCATAACACGCTGGAACAAAACATCGTCTAAGCCAGCGCCCGTATGTGATGGTCCCACAGGGGCTCTCGGACGCAAACGCTGGCTAGAGCCTACAAAAATAAATATAACATGAATAATATGACAAATTTTCTTTATTCATAAACAAGAAATAAACTAAAAATATTATACCTCCTGGCAGTGTATAGGCTGGTATCCTCGGTAACCTCAGCACTCGATACCGCCTGCTAGTACTAGTGGGAGTATCCTGAGACGCGACCTAGAGAGCCGTCTCCTCGTCCTGAGATAAACTAATCTCGGGCGGAGGGACGGTGGAATCTAACGTCTCAGCATCGCCCCTAGCAGCCTGCAACTCCGCTATATGCTGGCTGCGGATCTTCTCAAACCGCTCCTGTAATTTGATATATGTACATGTGAGCTATATTGGTATCATCATATAAATTACGTAATATTATCATAAATAATATTTATTATAGTAAATGTATTACCCGTATAGTTAGTGCTACTGGAGACATCGTCGACCCCGAAGTAGAGCCCTTTGGCGTATGGACTCTATCCTAGAACTCCATCATAGTAGGAGGTCGGCCCAAGCTACTCTGCATGGCCTAAATCATATACATTAAATAATATCAACTTAAATTACATAATGTTGCAGTTTAATATTAAACTAAACTAAAGATAAATACATACCGCTTTAACCTCCTGAAACAACTGCGAGCCAGAAGTATGTACAACTCGCAGCTTGCCTCGATTCTTCTTCATCTGCTCTCATTTGGTCTTGAACGTAACATCATCCCAATACACACACATCCCAGCCCATGCTGGATCTGATACTACCGGCGGCTGATGATCTCGCAAAGTAGTCCCGGGCGATTCTTCTATCGCCCAGACTGCCCTCTATCACATCTCGACAGCCAGCCGGCATAATTATTCGAGATGTTGGCAATGATAACGGCGTTACCATCCGCCTCAGTGATGCCGGTCTCGTATCTATAGTATCTCTATCAAACAGACATAACATACATCTTATTAATTATTTGAACAATATGTAAATAACATGAACCTTGATTTAATATATGTAATTCGACTTACGTGAAACTCTCGCAACACTGTCACCATGAAGCCGACATCGTAGCGCGAGTACTGGCTAAATCGCATGCAGCAAGTAGGGAGATGCGCCAGGCAGATGGCGTGTACGGTCGCCTTAGCGACAGGATCCATAATACTAGAATACAAAATTTATTAAGAACATTCTAATTGATATCATCGCGATTGAACATATATAAGTGATAGTTGAAACCTACACAGACGAGCCGACATCAACTGGAACGACGTCAGGCACTGCCGGCGGACAGCCTAATCGACCGAGGTTAGGCCCTCGCTGACGTCGACGTCTAGCATCTGTATGTTTAATATAGTTATGACTTTGTCAATGAATGTATAATATAGTTATGAAAAACACGTTACTAATGCGCTAATTAGAAATCAACTCACTAGCATCTGAAGACGACCCGCCCTGGGAGCCGTCGCCCGATCTGGAGCGGCCGCCACCACGACCACCTCCACCGCTATGTCAAGGCATAGCTGTACTACTGAAATAACAGACATAGATACGATGACATTAATTAAATTTTATTGCAATTATTATATCTAATTTCGTTGTATAATATTTACAAAACACCAATTAGTGAAGTAGTACGTCGTCAAATCCGTCAGAATCAAAATCATTTTCATTTCCATCTTCTAATTCTGTCACTTCCTCTTCTGTATCAATTTCTTCCTCAGTATCATCTTCTACCACCACATACGGACTGACAACCACATCTTCCTCCGCTTCGTCAACATCGAGTACGTTAACGACATCATCAACCACCACGTCGTCATCATCTAGCACAACGTGGCTGGGATTGCTAACTTGTTCTTGCAACGGGTCATCCGTACCATCAAATGATCGAGTCTTCGTTGTGACAACTGTATACCAGGGGGTTCTACAATTTACGACATTAGGGGCGTAGTACACTTGAGTTGTTTGGCTGGCTAACACAAATACGTCATCAGACTGTAAATTCGATTTTACATCTACTGTGACGATTCTATTACGATCAACTTTAACACCCTTTGCAGTATCAAACCAGCGACACTTAAATGTAACGACCTTTTTAGCACCTGGATAATTGAGCACAACCACTTCCTTTAATCTTCCATAGTAATTGGACTCAGAATCTCCATAACAACTTCCCAACACGACAACGCCAGAGTTGACTGATGTCAATTCATTCAAGTTATCAACCTTGAATCTATACCCATTCACGATACAACCTAGAAATGAACTAACGAGTTTGTACGGGCCTAAAATGACATCTCTAAAATGCTCATAATTGTTCTCTTCTTCAACCCTTAGTACATCGAGAGATGTTAGGAGCATAACCATCTGGTAGCTTCAATGCACTAAGCCACTTGAAAATGTTTTCAACCTGTTGCTTGGTAAGAAAAAATGGAGCTTTTGGTTTTGAGTTGTTAGGACGAAGCCACAATTCCCGCCTGATGTTCATTTCCTCCAAGTCTTTACGTGATTTGTCATTGTCTTTTGTTTTACCACTCGTATCTAGCACGGAGTAAAACAAGTTCTCGAACACATTTTTCTCCGTATGCATGACATCTATGCAATGACGAAGTGCTAGTGTACCCCAGTATGGCAACTCAAACCAAATGGGCGAATGTGTCCAATTATGAGCTTTACCGTACCCTATTGCTCTCAACTTACCATGCTCCTTCCCAGGCGGTGGAAATGTTAAATCATTTAGCCATCTCAATACATCGCTGCCCGACAAGCGACCAACAACCCCCTTCTTTTTTGTTTTTCTATTGAATTGTGTAGACATCTTTATATAACTGTGCTCAACAGGCAAGAATCTTCGAGCAGTTCCAAAGAAACTAGTTTTTCACCCATAACGAAGTTGTGTGCCCTACACATCCCCCATACAGACTGGACATGACAATTTACCATGGGTCAACCAACCACTGACCATCCCAAGTGCCGAAAAGTCAATGATAGTCCACAACAAGGCTGCCTTCATCAAAAAATTTCGTCCGACAGATTTATCAAAAGTCTGAACCCCTGTTTCCCACAACATCTTAAGTTCATCGACTAATGGTCTAAGGTACACGTTGATGTCTTTTGTAGGACTCTTATCCCCCGGTATTAGTAAAGTCAAGAAAAGATACGGATCCCTCATGCACATTGACGGTGGAAGATTGTAAGCTACCATAATCACTGGCCAAACAGAATATGGCTGACTAAAATTATTAAACGGACAAAATCCATCGGTAGCCATGCCAAGCCTGACATTCCTAACATCGTTGGCAAATTGTGGAAAATTAGCATCAAAATTCTTCCACTCATCTCCATCTGCTGGGTGAGTAAGCTGGCCAGGGACGACGTCCCTTATCCTATGCCAACGCATACTAGGTGCAGTATGCGAAGACATGAATAGATGCTGCAACCTCAGCGTAAGAGGAAAGTACCGTAATATCTTCTTCGAAACATGTTTCTCCTTCCCCCCACGTTTTGTGATTTTGTACCGAGGCAAATTGCATAAATCACACTGCACCTTATATTTGTCTTCCCCATAGTATAACATATAGTCCTGCTCACAAGCATCGATCTTCTCATACCCAAGATTCAACCCCTTAACCATCTTCTTAACTTCATAGTAACTCGAGGGCAAGGTATTATCCTTAGGTAAGAACTCCCTAAAAATAGCAAGCAAATCATTGAATCCTGTCTCACTGCAGTCATGCTCATTTTTGTAGTGTAAAAACTTCGTCACTGCAGAAAGCTTGGTGTGCTTGTCGTGTTCAGGATACAATGGGGTCCCTGATTCAGATAGCATCCTGTAGAAGGCAGCTGCTGAATCATTTGGCTTTTGTTGATCAGCACTGCTTGACGCATGCTCATTTTTAGCCAAGTCAATATTCGTAGGGCCATACGCATCTACCAACATCTCCACGACGTCATAGTTATCTGACTGGTCTATAGTACTGTCTGACAGTTCTCTAAACTCAACTGATTCCCCGTGATGAATCCATACCGAATACCCATCCACAAACCCACGTGAATACAAGTCAAATTTCACTTCATCGGCAGTCTTCCATATCATGTTCTTACACTTGAGACACGGGCATCTCATCTTTCCGTTCAGATCATCAGCATGTTCTATTGCTTTGTTCATAAAATTAGACACCCCGTCACGATACGCATCAACTAGTCACATCCCATCAATCTTTATCCTACGGTACATCCAACTCCGATCGGCATCCATTTTTAATTGAAAAAAATACCTAATTAGATCAAGAATAATCATGAATGTGGTCCAAGCATGAAATTTAGTTTACCTAGTTTATATCTCCACTCCACAGGGGTTAGGCTTCTATCCCGTTCCTGGATGCGTCTCCTCACTAGTGCCAATCTTAAGCACGTTCCTACTATTTTCAGAAATTTTCAGCAGCACCTCCCCATGGTCTCCAAGTACACGAAATAGACCAAGAAAACTTAGTCTAAGTATGCACTCGGAGAACATGTAGAGACACCAGCTGAAAGTTCCTCAAAATTTATAAAAACGCACCCTGTGCATTGGCACCGACCTAAGTGAGAGACATAACATCCAGTAACAGTCCCAAACTGAGAACTATTTGACATTCACTCCTAATGAGTGAACGTCGAACGGGTTTCTAATTGTATTTTATTTTATTTTATTGTATTTTATTTTATTTTATTGTATTTTATTTAATTTTGATTTTATTTAACTAAGTAAATGTTACTCAGTTTAATTATATTTATTTTGTATTATATTATTTTAAATTAAATTAATTCAATTTTTTTGAATTTAATTTAATTTCTATTATCTTAAATTAAATCATATTTTTATTTTATTTTATTTTATTTTAAATTATTTAACGACTGAATATTCCGTCGGTAATACATTCATTTTGACCGAATTCATTCCGTCGACCTTATTTATTATATTTTTATTTTTTAATATTATATTATATTAATTATTTAAATTAATTAAAATTAATTAAGTAAAATTTAATTATATTATATTAAATTAAATAAATTAAATTAAATTATTTATTTTTAAATAAATTAAATTAAATTATTTATTTTAGTTTATTATTAATTTTATTTTATTTATTTATTAGATATAATATATTAAATTAAAATTAAATTTTTTATTTGATTTTATTTTGTATTACAATAAATTAATATAATTTATTTTTATTAAATTATTTTATTTTGATTAAATTATTTTATATCTATTAAATTATGTTAGTACTAATTAAGAAACTAAGTAAAATTTGCTTAGATAATTTTAATATTGGGAAACATAATAAATATATACACAGTGTCTTCAAATTTTGTAAATGTTGATTAACTCTGACAGAAATTCGTCGAGAATTCCGTCAGAAATAACAAATATATATACTCAGCTATACCTAAACATAATCCAAATTTTATTAAACCCAAATTGTAACATATATATCAAATCCAAATTGCAGCAAATCCAAATCAATAGTTGACATATTGCAACATATTTATCAAATTTTATCAAACCCAAATTGTACCAAATCACAGCCAAATTGCAGTATATATATAACACCCGAAATTGCAACATAGCAAACCAATACAGTGGCTAACATATAAACCCTAACACACAATCAGTGGCTGACATAAACCTTATAACACAAAATCAGTTTCATATATAGAACAAAATAAATTAAACACTAACACAGCGCCAAGCCCAAAATCAATGGCTGACATATAATTAAACCCTAACCCTAACATAACTGAGTTGAAATTAGAAAATTACCTCACTTTATCGAAATGTTAGAGAAAAAAGAGAAGAGATACCCACGGTCGTCGAAAATCAACCACCGCGCGACGGAATCCACCCACCACCGCCGATTCGGCCACCTATGGCATACAATAGAAGAGAGGAGAGAGGGAGCTGGCGTTTTATGGAGGGGCGAGGGAACGAAGTAGGGAGGAGAGACGAGGGAGAAGCCGAAGAGTGAGGTAGGAGGGAGAAACCGGAGAGGGAGGTAGGAGAGAGATGGGGCAGAAGTAAACTGATGGACAGATCTGTTAGTGTTTTATGAAAATAGATTATTTTCGACGGAAGTTCGGTCGACAATAAGTCCGTCGACTATAGTTTATTTCTGACGGATTATCAGTCGACCCTAAGGATTATTCAGTCGAGATAGTATTTCCCGGTGGCGCGAAATGTTGGTGCCTTTGGGTAGCCTTATTCTGACTGAATTCAGTCAACTTTAATATATCTCTGACTGAATTATGTTTGACTGATCGATCCGTCAAAAATACATTAATATCGACCGATTTTATTCCGTCGAAATTAATTCCGTCGAGCATAACATGTTTTCTTGTAGTGATTGTGGTACTATCTGTGACGACTACATTCCGAGCAGATATGGTGCTATCCCGCTCAACTATCACTACATCTCTGGCTGATCTGGCCTCATCCCGCTCAACAACAGCGGTATCTCTTCGAGTTAATGCCTCGTCTCTTTCTAACAGAGCTGTGTCTCTCCCATCCAGAGCTGTCAACGTCAGAGCTCTAGCCTGCTCTCTCTCAAAGGTCATCAAATGAAGACTCTGCTCAAAGTACTATGCCGAATGCTGGATCACAACAATACTAGTAATGGGAGAATCTAAGAGAGCTGCTAGCAACCCAGTAAATGGCTCCTCCTCGATGTGGGAATCAATGTCCTCTGTGGGCTCTCCACCATCTGAATCACTACCCGACACTGTGGATACTACCGTAGCCGATGAAGTCTTTGTCTCCATCCACACAAAATACTCTAGCAAATAACCCGGATGGCTAATAGAAAAAGTAGTTATCTCACGCTGATCCCAACAAGCTTACACACGGGATAAGTCCTCTGCTGATAAGTGGCGAGAAGCTAAGCGCTGACCTAACGCCCCATCAAAAGGATGGAAATCCTAGAACTGGTCAAACTGCAACATCACGACCAGTGGGTGGTAGGTATTCATGCCCCTCAAACCAGCTAGAGGGAGATAATCCAAGCCTGGAGCATGAGTAATGAAACTGTAGGACGAACTGAGCCCTGTACACGATAAGATAGCAAATGGATCTCCAATCCCAGCTAGGAAAATGGACAAAGATGCAAGATCTATACACTCTGTAGGCTAGAAGGAATACGACATAGCTATCTCATGGGTGAAACAATATCCATGTCGTCTAAATGTGCCAATCGGTCTCAGGTGTAACATAAATCACACGTATAGCATGACCGAACTGCCTGTGAATACCCCTGTAGGGTAAGTCTTACAGAATGTTGCCGACCTCAGTGTCTCTGTCATGATCATCGAAATAATGGTACGACCCTCCTTGAGAGCTCTCACTGCCATAATAACGCCGATGTCTAACTCATCTATGTGTCGTGGCATGTACACGTATGATAATACGCACAACAGCAATACATCTACTCTGGCTAAATGCCACTGATCCTCTGGTGTGGTGAAATCCCCAAAATGTTGAGCATAATTGTCCTCATAGCCAAATCTGTCAATCAAAAAATGTTGGGATATCACGTTGTCGGGTGTGATCTCATCATGTACAACTCTCCGCCTCAGCCCGGTGAGAGTCATGAACTGCTGACTCATGTCACCAATGGCCATATGAACGTAAGGTCTGTCAAGTGGCAGCATCGTCAAATGTGCATACTCCTCCAAAGTCAGAGTCAACTCCTGAGTCCCAAGCTAGAAAACCTGCCTCTCCGGTACCCAGTGCTCCAGCATGCCCTCTACAAATCCAATGGGAACCTAAAACATGAAAAGGGTCATGGTATGCTGCAACAGCTGATCTACTGTCACCCTATCTGGGGGTGACATACTATCATACCAATATCTCAGACGGGATGCTACCAATACTGGTGGGGTGTGATCTATGCGGCTGACTGTCAAAGAAGACATCTATGTGGGCCGTATTATAATACCATCCAGGGGGTAATTTTGAATATCTCTGGACATATATACATATGCATAACATGATACATGCATAACAGATAATAGATGGCAATATGATGTAGGGAATAGAAGATAGTACATACATTCCTAAATATATCATCATCTATATACATCATCTCTGTATAGCTAAAAATATAGGAAAACGGGGCACAGACGCCTTACTACTAATAGAGGCCCATCAAAAGATATAGCGAAAATGGGGCACAACCACCCAATATCTAACAAGAGGCCTATCAAAAGAGATAACGAGAATACATATCAGAAGAAGACAATGGTGTCAATATCTACATCATCAATCATGTCCACCTAATGTAACTCCTCCTAAGTCATTGGATCTCTATCAACAAGGATGTCGGGCCTATACAAAGGAAGATCTGCGCTGACAAAACCAAATGGGTCATCTGAGGGGCCAACTCCTGTGCTGGAAGGATCAAACAAATCTGCCTATGCCAGATCTCTACCCAAATGCCGGATAAAAAAATGTGCCCGGTCTAGTCGCTGGGTTAAGCTGTTAATCTGTGTCACATGAGTCGGATCTCGAACACAGGCTAGCCAATTCGTCATCATCATGGGTCCTGGAACCATATCCCCCATGAACTGAGTGGTGCGAGTCTGGGCTCCATTGGTACGAGGGATCCACCAATGCTAGAATACATCCTGAATGCAAGGACCCTCCGACAATGCAAAACTGTTAACACCAAACAATAGGATATCAAAGACGGGGGACTGCAACATAGGCCAATAACGCCTGACAGGAGGCAAGATCAGTATATGGATCTCTCATGTGGTTCTCCTGATAGCACGCTCTCCTAAATAGAGCTCCCATCCTCCATCTGTTAAGAGAGGAACCCTACGGGTGGAAATCACGTACTCGACACCAGTCGGGTACCCATCCTCAAATCCAATGGCCATGTGCTCCCCAGAATATGGAATCTATGTGATAACATCAGCTGTCAACAACTCCAGCTATAGGCGATAATGAGTGAAACCCTCAGCTACAAGGACCTCCACAAGTATGGAATGATGTCATCGCCGTCCTCGTGGATAGGTATCCAATCCTAAAACACTTACAGGACGTAAGCATGTGAGCCTCTCATAGGCCTAAAACTGCCAACACAAAGGCAAACATCTGCTGTCAGTTAACACTCTTAACATGTACATGGTAATTGATAAGAGAAATACTTACCAGCAGAAATGGGTAAAATCCTAACCAAGCCTTGGTCAAGCTCTGTGAGCGTATACGCATACCCCTAAGGAAGTAAGCGATGGTGTAGGAACCCTAATCATACTCTCCAATACGATCCACATGTCGCGTGGCGCTGATCAAAGAAAACGACACCGTAGAAGAGTTATCAGCTATGAAGCAGCCCCTAATGATCATCAGGAACAACCGTCATAGAATGCAATCCCTGACTCTGACATCAGCCGGTATGGGCTCACTCAACATTCCACTCATATCACCTACGCTCAAAGGACCCGTACAGATAGTCCTTCCCTTGAGCGCCTCCACCAGAACTCCTAACAAGAATCTGACGGTTGTCGGGGTAATATCCGTCGTGCAAGGCACTAGCGCCCCCTCCAAATTTCGTACCTGTGATAAACTACCAATCCATTGGCGTAATCATCACTTCACTGTCTAGCAAATGGAGTGACTGAGTCTGGTGAAACCAGCGCTCAGACAATGCCCTGAGGTAACCCCAGGGATAGAGGCGGGGAAGGATGGAAAAGAACGCCCCAAATCCCCAGTCATTCATAATCGCTCTATAGTCAGGATGCACAGCCTGGTATATGGAGTGAATTCTGAAGCAGTTCCCTCGAGGCTGTGTAAAGCCGGGAACCTACATAAAATGCAGATCGACGTCAAAATCCTTTACTCCTCATCAATAGGAAATAAGGAAGATTAAGATCTAACTTTATACCTCGTTGGCGTGCAAATACATTGAGGGATATCGACTCAAATCACCCAGAAGCTCTGGGTTTGCCACGTGAATACTCGGGAGGTCCCTACGGGGAACATGTGCAACTGGAGTGGGGTCCGCAACTGGAACATCCTCCTCGTCCTCAACGTTCGGCACATTAACACGAACTGGCTGTATCACCACCTCCACCAGAAGATGAGGCTTTCTAACAGAACGGGGTCGAGGCACTTCAGAAGCCCTCCTCCGTACACCAGAAGTGGTCTTGCAGGAACTACTCGGCTGATCCGGATCCATAATATCTGGACAAAAGTCTCCAAATCACCTTAGAAAGGGTGTGGTAATTCTGAAACCTGGAGCTTTCTTTTCAAAATGCATCTTATGACTACATGCA
Organism: Panax notoginseng; assembly: GCA_016801055.1. NCBI lineage: Eukaryota > Viridiplantae > Streptophyta > Magnoliopsida > Apiales > Araliaceae > Panax > Panax notoginseng. Next base: position 40,328,918 of record CM029018.1, on the reverse strand, counting down.
TGCATGCATTACTTTAACGCACATCTACAATAGAGTTAAAAATGCATGAATACTCAATGCCTATATTTTGGAAAATTTTTGCCACGGTCTCCTCTATAAATAGTAATATCCACATGCACATAGGCATGACTAGGTGGCCATTCAGTAGCACACCTATCCACAGTCATATGCATACTATGTGCATTTAAATGTCAAAGTTATCAATCCATAAGGGTAGCCTAATTACCAGGATTACTTTGTTTCACCACCTTTGCTTATCCGTCCTCAAATAGGATAGGTAATAGCAGAAAAAAGGTGCCAATTTGACTGTTTTAAAAGTTAAAATTTTTCACATCATGATGTTGAGTATGGTTTAATACTAACATTTACTATGTTGAATATTTTTTATCAAGTCATTTGAACATGTATATTCACTACTATGTGTTTAGATGCATTTCATGTAAAAAATCATTTTCCAACGGATAAAAACTAGAAAAAAAGACATGCATACGTTACCAGGACAGTGTAGAACACTCATACGGTGATAGAATTTACAGAAAGACATCTTAACTCAGCAGATCTGAAGAAAAGCTATCGGATTTCCTGTGCGACGTAACGTAAAATGACTTGCAAAAGCAAACCAGCCCATTAATAGCCATCCACGGCTGGCCGTAGGTCCACCTGTGGCTATTACAGGTGTACCTGTGGTACCCCTACGTGGGGCCCACCCCTTTAGCTTGATCCAATTCGAGTTGCAAAGGAGTTTTTACCAGCTAAAAATGTCAAATCAAGGATAAAAATACTACGCGATTGAGCAAAATAGCCTAAAATCCTGGTTTTTTTGGCCCGACTGTGGCTTTCATATCATTCATTGGTATTCGCCCAAACATAGGGTATACTATACTGATGATCCCAATATTTGCAGATCACATTCGGCAATACCGTACAGAGGTCCAATGCCGTCAATTCAAGGTCGTCACCCTAAACCCTTCAAAGTGGATCCCCGGCGGGGGTTACCACGCATGCTCATCTATGCAGAAGCAGATCCCTGACGGGAGTTACAACACATATTATCCGTTGATACACCTATCAACGAAGGTCAAGCAGCCTTGACGTTAGTTCCGCCGTTGGTCGGTAAACCCAACGACACATCAAAAGTCATCCGATGATTGCATCAGTTGATACATACAAAGGTCAAGCAGCCTTGCCATCTATCCCCAATAGGGAATTCATCCATTGATGTACATGTTAGCAGAGGTCAAGTGGATCCCAGGCAGGGGTTACAATGCGTGGTCATCCGTTGGTTCACACGTCAACGAAGGTCAGGTAGCCCTGATAACACATATTGTTGGCAATAAATCTAATAAAACATTGATATGTCCTGGCAATACAAACCAAGGGGATCAACATCGTCATGGAGGATCGATGATGGAATATGTTATACACATCCTCGAGCAGACAAAAGCTTTATCCCCACAAATCTCATGTACATGAGAGGCACCTCTTCAGAATAAAGTCTGCATCAAGGATTCAGGACTTTGGTCATATCCCCAATGTCAACAATCCTAGAGATTGTTGTTAGCAGTGGATCACACGTCCATGACAGTTCATCAAGCTGCTTATTTATTGCCATCCCCGGTTGAAGCTACAGGGAGCCGACAACCATCCCCAGCATGTGGAAAAACAAAACATATGCATCATACATATGCATTATAAACTTGCATCATGTTGCTACACATAGCATCATATTTACCTTATTGCATTTCAAGTGTCTAGGATTCTTTATCATATTCATGCCATTGCATTGCATGAATATGATAAAGAGGGGCATCTGTAGACACTCGAAATTTTCTGCACACATGTTACTGACATTGCAGGAGGGCAGATTCGTCTTTCAAAGATAACTTTGAAAGACAGCTAATAGCCAGTCTAGATACTACCGGAAGCTCAGTCTCAACTCCAGAACACACACCGGGAGTATCAATTCTAACCTCGGAGATAACCCCGAGGCCTACATTTTCAATACCAGAAATTCCACCGAAGAAGACCAATTTATCCCAAAGATAACCCTGAGATATTCATTCTCAGTCTCGATACCAGGAATAGTAGCACCAACCTTGGAGATAATCCCAAGGAATGCAGTTGCAGTTTCGGAGATAACCCCGAAAATGCTTGTTTCAAAGCCATTCAAACAGCTTCAGAACCCTCGACACTCACACTAAGGCACTCGATACAAGACCTGGAGATAACCCCCGGAAGATAGGCACACCTCAAAGATGACACTGATAACCTTCAACACTTATAGCAGTCCAATCTCAGAGATAACCCTGAGCAACGTCTGCTTTATCAGCCCAAATTGGAGATAACCCAGGTGAGGGACAAAGTCATCATCTTGCCACCTTGACACCACATCGCGCCATCTCAACATCTTATATATACATTTTTACACAGCAATGTCTCACAAGAACCAAGGAAGTCCAATCCCGAGTGACTATTACGAAAAGTAACAGATAGAATTTAAAGCTTGAAGACCGGAGGGGATGGTCCCATCTTCCTGACTTCGTATAACCTCTAATCCCATGTCATTGCATAACTCTCGACAACGGCAGTCCGCAATAGGTCTTACACACCTCAGTCGAATGCCCGGATTGATGTTTTGAAAGTTCGATCGGACATCACGTTGTATGTGTGCACGTAATTCAAGATGGCAGGACCCGCAGAGCTCGGGGCACCCCAAGCAGCCGCAGGTACATCTGTGGCTAGCCGTTGGTACACCTGTGGCTCCCCCCTCTATAAATAGATGGCTTGGGGTGGCCATTTTGAAAGAGAAAAAGGCAAGGAAGCCCTGTCTAATTTTCTCTGTACACACCCTAAACTGAGTGCTTTCTCATTTTAAACACTTGTAAGTTCATATATAGCTGGTTTTTACCGGTGGTAGCCGAGTGTTCATCCACTTAAAGCTATAGAAGTCTTCTTTGGCAGTCCACTATAAGCCTTTTTACACACTTTAAAGTCTTTCTCTTCATCTTTGCACACAACATTCTTCACGTTGAGAGTCATGTTACGTGTGTATGCCCGAACTTCGGTCCGTGGTTTCATTTCAGTTTGTATATACATATGCTAATATATTTTTATATATGGACTAACATTATCGAGTTATGCCTCGATTGAACATAGACTTATGTCTGGAGCGTTCAATTGTTTTTGTATATATATATATATATATATATATATATATATATATATATATATATATATATATATATATATATATATATACTTATATATATGAACTCTGTTCGATGAGCCTAGACTTACGTCTGGAGCGTTTAATTGCCTTTGTATATATGTATAGTTATATATATGAACTGTGTGTAGAACTCTGTTCGATGAGCCTGGATTTTATATTCGGTGCGTTTAAATGCTATATATATATATATATATATATATATATATATATATATATATATATATATATATATGAACTCTGTTCGATGAGCCTGGATTTTATATCTGGTGCGTTTAAATGCTTATATATATATATATATATATATATATATATATATTTACTTTTCATTTCGCATGGAGTTTACTTCGTGGCGTTGACCGTTTTTATTGCTTTCTGTACATTTCGTCCCGCCTGGAGTTTCCTCCGTGGCGGCTGGAGTTTCCTCCGTGGCGGTTGATCGCTTTTACAGCTTTATTTACATTTCTGATCCCCCATGGAGGTGCTTCGTGGCGGTTGATCATGTCAATATATATATATATATATATATATATATATATATATATATATATATATATATATATATATATTTACCGCTTTTATATATTTACATTTTTGATCCCCCATGGAGGTGCTTTGTGTTGGTTGATCATGTTTGTATATATATATTTACAGCTTTTATATATATAACTACTTACTGCGTTCATGTCAATTGCGGCATCATGTGAGCCTAGGAATCATGTGATCATAGATTCAGTTTACCGAATCTAGATTCGGTTCCCGTGATGGACATTTTCAGCTGTAAGCAACTTGTAAATTTATTAACGGTGTTTGGATTTCCTCAGATGGTTTTCATACCCACGAGGAGTTCGGCGCTATTTTGTACATTATTTTCTCGAAGATGCTTCACATCTCAAAAATAAAAACAATCAAGCCGAACATTTAATAAAATGAAAGTATCAAAGGCCTCAATTACAATTGAGCATAGGGTTTGAAAAATCTCTTTTTACAAAACATCACTGCTATATCTTGTTTAAAACTGAATTTTACACAAATTCAAACCCTTTGTATATAGGTGCGAACGAGGCATAACACTACTTCCAAATAATAGCACATTGACCCCCCCACACACACACACACATTCATATAACAGTTTCTTGAAAAGTGGCGGTCACCGTGGCAACACGGATGTTGGGGGATGCCTAACATCTTCCCTCCGCATAAGCAAGTCCCCGAACCCTAATGAATCTCGATTTCACAGACCCGTTTAGCAGTGTCACATCACTGGGTCAATGTGCAAACCTTTTCTCGGTTGTGTTGGTACAACCAGTTAAAAAACCAACTGGCGACTCTTAACAATCCGTCGTCGACATTACACATTTCAGACCTTTTTCGCTTATTTTTTCAGACAAATCTCACCTAAAATGAGAACACAAAAGAACAAGACTAGAAAAGGGACAAGTTAAAATCCCGTATCGACACCTATCTTGTTTATAAATTATGCAAGTTCTTGAATTCTATTGAGCAAAGTTGTTAACTTTGTTTCCTTGTTGGAAATTGAAACCTTAGCTCACCACTTTGTTCCGGCAATGTTTATTATATCTTTTCAATGCTTTGAACTTTATTCTTAAAGCATGACTTTGATGCAGTACATTATTCATTTATGGTTCATAACCACTCTGTAATACGTCATTGTTGAACCCTTGCATTGTCCTTAAACTTTTGATTTAATTAATCCTTAGTTGATGTATGTTGAACTTTAAATTACCCTTGAAATTTATCCAAATCAAACTTCATTTGGTACGGACTCGTATATTAAAAGTAAGATGAACATCCCTATTATTGGGGATTATTTACGCAAAAGCATTAAGATGTTGTTGCACAATACATGTTACGAAAGGCTGATCCCCCTAAGTACGAGAAGGAAAGTCTGTATAGTCTAACGTCAGTTAAAGGTTTAAATAGAAATACTTATAACCTGAGACATAGTTAATGGTCTTATGACCCTCAGATGATTTTCAATATCAGTTCTTGATCATCGATACTAGAAAATGTTATTCAATTCAATCAAGCTTATTCATTGCCAATTATTATATTTTTTTAGTGAGCATTTGTTTTGCTCACTCTTGCATATATATAACCATTGCAGTTAAAGTTGAGAAGGTGGACGAGCAAAGTACTAGTAAAGGGAAAGGCAAAATGAACAAGTGTTGAAGACTTGTTAAATTGTTGAGACTTATATTTTTAAACTTAGTTTTAATTATGTGATGTAATTAATTAATTTCCGCATTAGATGAATGTTTGAAGGTTAGACAACCTGGGATTTATTGGTTTAAGTTATGTAACCCTTTAATGGGAAGATTTATTGCTTAACTTTTACTTTATTTAGGTAGTTTGAAATGAATGTTTGGACAGTGAACACCGAATCTTATGGGAATGAAGTATCCAAATTTGGGGATGTCACAGTATAGTTTATGACACATCTTCGGCAGATAGGAACTTTGAGACGCCTTGGATATTTCTTTGGGCATGATAGAGTGAGGTCCTTTTCTTTTCACCCTATAGAGTGTATAGATGCAGCCTCATGGCTGACTTTCTTGGATTCTATTAAGGACCTTTTCTCAAGTTTACTTTATTTAGGATTTTACTCCCCATTGAGGTTCATCACACATGCTACTAGTATGTATTTCCTTCCATTAGTGGGTTTAAGAGCTGTGACTACCTATCATCCACTGGCTATCCAAGGGCAGTTTGAGCAGTTTCAAGATTTTCATCCCTTTAAGGGCGCTTCAGATTACTGATTATCCAGTTCGTCCTTGTCTGTTGATGATTTGGAGCGAGTTTATGATTTATGGACTCTTAGGGAATCATCTGAGTTTGATGAGAGTCATTACGACCGTTCAGCAGAGTACACCACTTTGCTGGAGGCAGATATAGCAGCGACCCATGTTGTCCACCTAGAGCTACCTTTTGATTCAGATGGTGAGGAGCCCATGAAGGATCTACCTTCCCCTTTACAGGATGACCTGTTTGAGACTTTAATGGCAGTTATAGGCATGTCTACTCTCAAATCTGTTTATGCTTCTATCCCTTTATTACCTATAGAGGTATTGGAGCAGCGAGTATAACTTTTGACTTTTGAGCGAGACCAGGCTAGGGCACTGTTGTTGAGGGTCTCATCTAGTTGAGATATTGCTTATTTGGTGAGGGACGAGGCCCAGGTGGCCAGAGATAATGATGTGACTGATCATGCCACTCTCAGATCCTATATAGAGGACGCCGTTACATCGACAAGTGCATTCATGGATGATCATGGTAGTACTTTACATACAGCAGTGGAGCTTATGGCTCGCCTTGAGACTACTGGTCAAAAGATCAGAGATTCCCCTCCGTCTTCAGAGAGGGATTCTATGCTTGATTTGTTATCTTCCTTGACTGGGGGCTTATAGAGTATCTTGTATTTTCCTACATAAACTAGGTTAGCCACTTTTTGTCATGTACATCGCATTTTGTATATATCAAACAACACATATAACAAGGAAATATATTTTATCTCACTTCCATTTTGGATATGTTTTGACATTGTTTGATGATTGTCGTATTTCTCCATGACTTGCCATCTTGATGTGTCCCCAACATCTCCTTGATGGATTGACCTTGAGATGTCCTAGGATCTTTCATAATGGTTCGTTAATCTTTAGGCTTTCCTGGTGTACCAACTTTCATGTTTTACTTTTGGTGTCTTGGGACTAGTCTTTTGGTATTATTGAGGTTTAGGCAAAGTGTTTGGCTTTCTTTTGAGGGTTCGACTGCACCATAAATGGTTGCCTACGTACACCCCTTGAGGGAGATCAGGTCTTACATAGTTCATATTTGGCTTAAAGGGTTTGAAGTTGGTACTTTATGCAGGGAGATAAAGGTGTTTAGTTTGAAGGTTTTTTTTTGAATTTTGGTTTTGATTTGAAGGATTTTTTGAAATTTTTGTCTGGTTTGACCGCACCATATATGGTTGCCTACGTACTCCCATTGATGGGGGGAGATCAGGTCTTTCGTAGTTCAGGCTTGATAACCTGTTGAAGAGTTGTATCTTGTGATTGTTGAATCATTGAAATGAGTTTTGTGATTTTTTGTAGGGGTTGGAACGCACATTTGACACCCCCAAATCCGGGTAATTCGATTTCCACAGGATTTGGTGTTCATTGTACAAATATTATATGTCTATCTACCCATAATAAATGAAAATCATAAAATTTATAGAAATAAATCCTCTCCTTATGGGGTTACAACATCTGAATCTAATACAAGTCATACTAACCTTAAATCTCAAATGCGGAAGTGTAAACAAACAATAAGTCTTACACAACTTTAACATAAGTCTGAAACATAAATATATCAAATAAACAACAAGTCTTTATCACTTGTTGACATTGCCCTTGCCTTTGCTAATAGAAGGCTCGTCGAACCTTTCGTTCTTAACTGCAATGTTATTATTACGCAAGAGTGAGCACGATTGCCCATAAGTATAATAATATATGTGACAACCCTAAAATAGGTCCATTCCATCCAACCTATTCTGAGTCGTCAAATACATGGTACAGAAAACAACTACAACTTTATTACAAAAAATGTCGTGCAAAATACAACAACACATATGCTGTGAGTTTGGATACAAATATATACCAAATGTGACTCATGTCCCAACCGTGGACAGCACCTCACAATGACACCTTACATAAAGGTATAGTCAAAAATTGTTTTAGAAATTAGAATCTTTGAGAAGTGTTTAAGGAAACCTTTGTACATGGGAGGCCATGCTTCTAGGTTATGATAGGTATCATATGGCCACAGAATTATCCTTGGTTGACCTAATAGACCCCAAAGAAAAACGAGAAGATTACTATCATATTCTTCCAAATGGTGAGTCTTCTCTTGACTTATCATTATCTCCATTCTCTCTAATTGAGAATTATACTTCAAACAAACACCAAGATTATATAGGTAGTGCTCGTAAATATACTCAGCAAGTGGATGAGCACAATCCTGTCTTATGATGACACGAGGTTGTATGTCATTAGAAATCTTGTATGATAGTGGCAAAACAACCTTCCAACGTTGGGTTCGCTTCACCCTAGATGATTCACCAAATATAACTACTAAATGATATATACAACACTTTTCTATACTGCTTAGGGGGAACCTCCACAGCTAGAGACCACCGTTCTATTTTCCCGTTACCCTCGCTCGACCCAGCTACACTCTTATTACCTGAAAAAAATTGTGAAACAGAAGGGTGAGCACAAGTAGCCCAGTAAAGAATATCATGACTAAAGATAAATAAGTTATCAATAGCCTTCAACAGAATTAAATCAGAGATTTAGAACATATGGTAGATGATAAAAATTTCAACCATAGTTGCAGCGGAACGAGCAATCCATTAGAAGAGACAAATAGACTACAAAGTCTATTATCTTCTCCATGTTAAAAATCCACCAACAATGTTTTATCCTTGTAACATCAATCAACAATTCTGGTCCACAATCATATTAATTACTCATAATCATAATTGTAGTTCTAAATTCCTCTTTTCATCCAGGACGAAGATAATTTTCATCACCTATCTTTACCTGAAACATCAAAGATCATGATTACACCAAATCACAGTTCATGTTCATAATCATACTAATAAGTTCATCTTTGTATCACCAGTTGGTCATGTTCATCTCAACACATGTTCATCTTTGCACTACTGGCCAAATATATTCAACAACATGTCATCTTTACACTACGGGCCAAAGATATTCATCAACAATTCATTTTTGCACTACTGGCCAAAGATATTCGACCACAGGTCATCTTTGCACTATGGGCCAAAGATATTCATCACCAGTTCATCTTTGCGCTACAGGCCAAAGATATTTAACAACAGTTCATATTTGCACTATAGGCCAAATATATTAATATCTCAAAGAAATATATAATCATTTCAGAATTTATAAAAATAATAATTATAACCATGTTGATCAATTCACCTTTGCACTTAAGCTAAAGATATTCAGTTATAAATTCAATGGTCATGATCATACCAGTCAACAATTCAAATTTGCACTACTGGCCAAAGAAAACCCATAGTCACGATCATACCAAAAATCTACCCATCTTTACACTCAAGTCAAAGAGAAATATCATCATTAGGGTTACAAAAATGTTATATATGATAATAAAATCAATATAATCAACATATAGATTTAATCTCAAGAGTAATATTCATAAATCAACTATACTATGGTCAGAAAAAGAAACCAATTTATGTCGTGAATAGTAACTCGTGAATAGTAACTCGTGAATAGTAATTTATGAATAGTTACTCGACATGAAAAAGGTAGAAATTCCACAATAAAATCCATTCCAATATTTCGGTATAATGATATTGAAAGAATAATATTTCTTAAGCTTATAAACAATTTATTTTAATTGTTTACACTTTACTAAATAATGTATTTAATCATTCTAAAATGCCAAACTCATAAGATTTTATTACCAATAACCAAAACCCTCATCAAAAATCTGCATATACCTCATATAGGATTCTCAAGCCACAAAATCCTATTTTCTAATTTTCTTACTTCACATAACATATTTAATTCATTTACTCATAACTAGTCTATTTTTAAGAAAAATACCAAATCAGTTTCAAAAATATTTCTTTTCTGGGATTTAGCAGAATATAGTCCCATATTGAACATATATTTTTTTCAGAATTTTTAAAACTCATTTACTATTTTTCATATGGCCAAAACAGCCGAATATTTAGACATTTATCATAAATTGTACTTTTATCCAAAATTTTCGAAATTCACAGAGTACACTGATATTATATAGATATACTTCTAATAAAAATTTCATCAATTTTGGAGTTAACCATAAGGAGTTATAAGCGGTTACTTTTAAAAATAGTTTTTTCCCGTAAATTTCATAACTTTTAATCTATACATCCAAAAATCACCATTTTTGGACACAATCAATAAAACTCATCAAAATATCATTTCAAATTTTTTCAGAATTTTTGAAGATCAGAAAAATTACAAAACTGAAAATTATAACAACCCTTAAAATCCATAACTATCCATTACCGCAAAAGTGCAGTATTTCTGACTAGAATGCAAAGCCTAAGAAAACTTGCACTGAATAGCAACTCTCAAAGTATCTAAATACTCACAAAATATACTCCATAATATAGAGAGAGAAAGAGATAAAGTTTATGTTTCTGGTGTGATTTTCAATTCTAACTTAGCCCTCTATTTATAGGAAAATATTAGCACGCCGAAGCAGACTTAACATGCAACCTGATGGCTTTACCTGCTACTATTCCCACCCACCACATTAGAATAAAAATCTCAGCACATTTCTTTACCAACCAAGAGTGGGGCCCACCAATTCTAGAATTTTCCACCAAAATGATAAATTTCTAAACTTCAACAATTTATGAACCAGTCATTTCGTAAAATTCATAATAAATCATACGATCATTTTTAACGGTTCAAAATTTGTAGACATATACTCAACTTATATATGTATAACATATCCAAAAATTACCCCGATCCAACGGTCGGATTAAAAATTATAATCCTCACAAAATATCTTAAAAACCCTAATTTGATTTTTAATACCTCCATTCCGACAAAAATACTGATAAAACACCTCAACATTAACTCCTTCATTTTTAACCACAAAATATATCCAACATTTATATCCACATCAAATAAATATTTTATTATCATATAGATCAATAATTAATTATTCACAAATAATATTACAGAATCACAATAATGATAACCAGGCAGTTCCAAGGAAAGAGGGGGCTTTCCAATAAGAATTTCTCCTTACTGGCGCGCAATTAGGTGACCAAACCTCTCCTTAGACATAACTTTCTAGACATTGTCAATAATATTATCTAATAATATTATTTAAATAATATGAATTATTGATCTGATAATGGAAAATACTATGCAATGATAATTATTGAACAACAATAATATAAAATTTTAACGTAGCAATTATTGAATCAATAAAATAAAATATTGAACAGTAATTACAGTAAAAATTATTAAGTAGTGCCTTCTTACGTAAGAATCAATAATTTCAAAAAATACTGTGTAATACCGTGTGCTACTGTGCAATAACGCGTATTACTGTATTTTAACCACTGGGTATTCCAACAGTGTTAACGGTAACAACTACGCCGTTATTTGTAAAAACTCAAATTTGTCGTTTTCTTCATCCGACAGTTATTCTGTTATGGGGCCCACAAATAGTTGCGCTGTCGTACGAATATTCCCCGACAGAAAGAATATTCCAGACCAAACGAATATTCCCCGACAACAATGAATATTTTATAACCACTTGTGTATTTTGAAAAAAAATTTATACATCACCGTTAACTTTAACATTTATCAATTTAACCATTTACTGAATAGAAATTATAAGAAAAATTGAATACTTTTATTTCATAAAATTCGGGGTCTTACAATCTCCCCTCCTTACGAAATTTCGTCCCCAAAATTTACGTGCCTGGTATTTCGAAAAGTTGAGAATACATTGCTTTCATTTCAGATTCTATCTCCCGGGTCATCATGATTTCTCCATTGCTTATCTCCCGTGATAACTTCATTTGGGTTCCTCACTTGTTGGGAAGTCATGACAACCGCTCTCCCTTGAACTGCCCGGCTTTGACTTGTCTGGGGCAGCATTTGGCTTCATCACTACCGTTGGAATATACTTTTCTAATGGGCATATTCCTCCCTCAACTGCCTCGTCGTACTCCTGATTCATGATCTGAATCATCAATCTTCGATCCATATCGAATTCAGGTTGACCGCTCTGTATGGGTAATTCAAAACTCGATGTTGGGTTCTCCCAATTGCTTTCCAAAAACAGAAATTTATATCATCTATTTTAGCCTTCTTAGATCGGACATCTCTTTCCACAATATCCACGTGTCGTGCGGCTTTTACCCATGCATCACTTATTCTCACTCGTTCAGTTTTTTCTTCTTTCAGCTCAGATTCTATCTTTATCATCTTATACTCTGCCAAAGAATGCTTCTGTTCAAGCATCACATATCGGGTAATACAAGCTTGAATTGTTGCATCCTTTTGCTCCACGACCGCCTGTCGTTCTCCAGCCTGCTCTTCTAACTCATGAATACGATTTTGAAATTCTACATTTTGATCATATAATACCTCTAATAAATTCTCCTCAAGTGCTTTTTCTTCCTCACTCTCAGCTGCTACCTCTGCGACTAGCTCGGGTGCAACTATCAATTCTTCAATCACCACAAAAATATCTCTAATTCCTTCTTCGTCTGACATCACATTATCATGGTTAGTGATTAGAGGTATCCCCATAGTCTCATTCACTCCATTGTTAGCATTCTCAGCTGCCATTCTCAAATACTGTCATAAAACAAGGGTTAATTAAGAAAATTAACGTATCACATAATATCCATATATTATGGCCAACCAACAATTAAGCTTAGGTAGGACACACTAGCGAAAGATTTACTCATCTCTCCCCTCCTAGTTATATTCCCCGATCTCCGTCAGAGACTATATCCCTAAAATAAGTCCATTCCATCCAACCTATTCTGAGTCGTCAAATACATGGTACAGAAAACAACTACAACTTTATTACAACAAATGTCGTGCAAAATACAACAACACATATGCTGTGAGTTTGGATACAAATATATACCAAATGTGACTCATGTCCCAACCGTGGACAGCACCTCACAATGACACCTTACATAAAGGTATAGTCAAAAACTATTTTAGAAATTAGAATCTTTGGGAAGTGCTCAAGGAAACCTTTGTACATGGGAGGCCATGCTTCTAGGTTATGATAGATATCATATGGCCACAGAATTATCCTTGGTTGACCCAATAGACCCCAAAGAAAAACAAGAAGATTACTATCATATTCTTCCCAATGGTGAGTCTTCTCTTGACTTATCATTATCTCCATTGTCTCTAATTGAGAATTATACTTCAAACAAACACCAAGATTATATAGGTAGTGCTCGTAAATATACTCAGCAAGTGGATGAGCATAATCCTGTCTTATTATGACACGAGATTGTATGTCATTAGACATCTTGTATGATAGTGGCAAAACACCCTTCCAACGTTGGGTTCGCTTCACCCTATATGATTCACCAAATATAACTACTAAATGATGTATACAACACTTTTCTATACTGCTTAGGGGGAACCTCCACAGCTAGAGACCACCGTTCTATTTTTCTGTTACCCTCGCTCGACCCAGCTACACTCTTATTACCTGAAAGGAATTGTGAAACAGAAGGGTGAGCACAACTAGCCCAGTAAAGAATACCATGACTAAAGATAAATAAGTTATCAATAGTCTTCAACAGAATTAAATCAGAGATTTAGAACATATGGTAGATGATAAAAATTTCAACCATAGTTGCAGCAGAACGAGCAATCTATTAGAAGAGTCAAATAGACTACAAAGTCTATTATCTTCTCCATGTTAAAAATCCACCAACAATGTTTTATCCTTATAATATCAATCAACAATTCTGGTCCACAATCATATGAATAACTCATAATCATAATTGTAGTTCTAAATTCCTCTTTTCATCCAGGACGAAGATAATTTTCATCACCTATCTTTACCTGAAACATCAAAGATAATGGTTACACCAAATCACAGTTCATGTTCATTATCATACTAATAACTTCATCTTTGCACTACGACCAAAGATATTCATTTGTATCATCAGTTGGTCATGTTCATCTCAACACCTGTTCATCTTTGCACTACTGGCCAAAGATATTCAACAACATGTCATCTTTACACTACGGGCCAAAGATATTCTATCAACAATTCATCTATGCACTACTGGCCAAAGATATTCGACCACAGGTCATCTTTGCACTATGGGCCAAAGATATTCATCACCAGTTCATCTTTGCACTACATGCCAAAGATATTCAACAACAGTTCATATTTACACTATAGGCCAAATATATTAATATCTCAAAGAAATATATAATCATTTCAGAATTTATATAAACAATAATTATAACAATGTTGATCAATTAACCTTTGCACTTAAGCTAAAGATATTCAATTATAAATTCAATGGTCATGATCATACCAGTCAACAATTCAACTTTGCACTACTGGCCAAAGGGAACCCATAGTCATGATCATACCAAAAATCTACCCATCTTTACACTCAAGTCAAAGAGAAATATCATCATTAGGGCTACAAAAATGTTATATATGATAATAAAATCAATATAATCAACATGTAGATTTAATCTCAAAAGTAATATTCATAAATCAACTATAATATGGTCAGAAAAAGAAACCAATTTTGTCGTGAATAGTAACTCATGCATAGTAATTCGTGAATAGTAATTTATGAATAGTAACTCGACATGAAAAAGGTAAAAAATCTACAATAAAATCCATACCAATATTTCGGTATAATGATATTGAAAGAATAATATTTCTTAAGCTTATAAACAATTTATTTTAATTGTTTACACTTTACTAAATAATGCATTTAATCATCCTAAAATGCCAAACTCATAAGATTTCATTACCAATAACCAAAACCCTCATCAAAAATCTGCATATACCTCATATAGGATTCTCAAGCCATAAAATCCTATTTTCTATTTTTCTTACTTCACATAACATATTTAATTCATTTACTCATAACTAGTCTATTTTTATGAAAAATACTAAATCAGTTTCAAAAATATTTCTTTTCTGGGATTTAGCAGAATATAGTCCCATATTGAACATATATTTTTCTCGGAATTTTTAAAACTCATTTACTATTTTTCATATGGCCAAAACCGCCGAATATTTAGACATTTATCATAAATTGTACTTTTATCCAAAAATTCTGAAATTCACAAGGAGTTATATAGATATATTTTCAATAAAAATTTCATCAATTTTGGAGTTAACCACAAGGAGTTATAAGCGGTTACTTTTAAAAATAGTCTTTTCCCGTAAAATTAATAACTTTTAATCTATACATCCAAAAATCACCATTTTTGGACACAATCAATAAAACTTATCAAATTATTATTTCAAAATTTTCCAGAATTTTCGAAGATCAGAAAAATTACGAAACTGAAAATCATAACAACTCTTAAAATCCATAACTATCCATTACCTCAAAAGTGCAGTATTTCTGATTGGAATGCAAAGCCGAAGAAAACTTGCACTGAATAGCAACTCTCAAAGTATCTAAATACTCACAAAATATGCTTCATAATATAGAGAGAGAAAGCTTATGTTTCTAGTGTGATTTTCAATTCTAACTTAGCCCTCTATTATAGGAAAATGTTAGCACGCCAAAGCAGACTTAACCTGCAACCTGATGGCTTTACCTGCTACTATTCCCACCCACCACATTTGAATAAAAATCTCAATAAATTTCTTTACCAACCAAGAGTGGGGCCCACCAATTCTAGAATTTTTTACCAAAATGATAAATTCCTAAACTTCAACAATTTCTGAACCAGTCATTTCGTAAAATTCATAATAAATCATACGTATATTTTTAATAACTCAAAATTTGGGGACATATACTTAACTTATATATGTATAACATATCCGAAAATTACACCGATCCAACGGTCGGATTAAAAATTATAGCCTTCGCAAAATATCTCAAAAACCCTAATTTGATTTTTAATACCTCCATTCCGATAAAAATACTGATAAAACACCTCAACATTAACTCCTTCATTTTTAACCACAAAATATATCCAACATTTATATCCACATCAAATAAATATTTTATTATCATATAGATCAATAATTAATTATTCACAAATAATATTACAGAATCACAATAATGACAACCAGGTAGTTCCCAGGAAAGAGGGGGCTTTCCAATAAGAATTTCTCCTTACTGGCGCGCAATTAGATGACCAAACCTCTCCTTAGACATAACTTTCTAGACATTGCCAATAATGTTATCTAATAATATTATTCAAATAATATGAATTATTGATCTGATAATAGGAAATACTATGCAGTGATAATTATTGAACAACAATAATATAAAATTTCAACGTAGCAATTATTGAATCAATAAAATAAAATATTGAACAGTAATTACTGTAACAATTATTGAGTAGTGCCTTCTTACGTAAGAATCAATAATTTCAAAAAATACTGTGCAATACCGTGCGCTACTTGCAATAACGCGTATTACTGTATTTTAACCACCGGGTATTCTAACAGTGTTAACGGTAACAACTACGCCATTATTTGTAAAAACTCAAATTTGTCGTTTTCTTCATCCGACAGTTATTCTGTTATGGGGCCCACAAATGGTTGCGCCATCGTACGAATATTCCCCGACAGAAAGAATATTCCACGACCAAACAAATATTTCCTGACAACAATGAATATTTTATAACCACTTGTGTATTTTGAACAAAAATTCATATATGACCCTTAACTTTAACATTTATCAATTTAACCATTTACTAAATAGTAATTATAAGAAAATTTGAATACTTTTATTTCATAAAATTCGGGGTCTTACAATCTCCCCTCCTTATGAAATTTTGTCCCCAAAATTTACGTACCTGGTATTTCGAAAAGTTGAGAATACATTCCTTTCATTTCAGATTCTATCTTCCGTGTCATCATGATTTCTCCATTGCTCATCTCCCGTGATAACTTCATTTGGGTTCCTCACTTGTTGGGAAGTCATGACAACCGCTCTCCCTTGAACTACCCGGCTTTGACTTGTCTGGGGCAGCATTTGGCGTCATCACTACCATTGGAATATACTTTTCTGTAGGGCATATTCCTCCCTCAACTGTCTCGTCGTACTCCTAATTCATGATCTGAATCATCAATCTTCGATCCATATTGAATTCAGGTTGACCGCTCTGTATAGGGTAATTCAAAACTCGATGTTGGGTTCTCCCAATTGCTTTTCAAAAAGAGAAATTCATATCATCTATTTTAGCCTTCTTAGATCGGACATCTCTTTCCACAATATCCACGTGTCGTGCGGATTTTGCCCATACATCACTTATTCTCACTCGTTCAGTTTTTTCTTTTTTCAGCTCAGATTCCATCTTTATCATCTTATACTCTGCCAAAGAATGCTTCTATTCAAGCATCACATATCGGGTAACACAAGCTTGAATTGTTGCATCCTTTTGCTCCACGACCGCCTGTCGTTCTTCAGCCTGCTCTTCTAACTCATGAATATGATTTTGAAATTCTACATTTTGATCATATAATACCTCTAATAAATTCTCCTCAGGTGCTTCTTCTTCCTCACTCTCAGCAGCTACCTCTGCGACTAGCTCGGGTGCAACTATCAATTCTTCACTCACCACAAAAATATCTTTAATTCCTTCTTCATCTGACATCACATTATCATGGTTAGTGATTAGAGGTATCCCCACAGTCTCATTCACTCCATTGTTAGCATTCTCAACTGCAATTCTCAAATACTGCCATAAAACAAGGGTTAATTAAGCAAATTAACGTATCACATAATATCCATATATTATGACCAACCAACAATTAAGCTTAGGTAGGACACACTAGCAAAGGATTTACTCATCTCTCCCCTCATAGTTATATTCCCCGATCTTCGTCAGAGACCATATCCCTTAGCTCTAATACCAACTGTGACAACCCCAAAATAGGTCCATTCCATCCAACCTATTCTGAGACATCAAATACATGGTACAGAAAACAACTACAACTTTATTACAATAAATGTCGTGCAAAATACAACAACACATATGCTGTGAGCTTGGATACAAATATATACCAAATGTGACTCATGTCCCAACCGTGGACAGCACCTCACAATGACACCTTACATAAAGGTATAGTCAAAAACTATTTTAGAAATTAGAATCTTTGGGAAGTGCTTAAGAAAACCTTTGTACATTGGAGGCCATGCTTCTAGGTTATGATAGATATCATATGGCCACAGAATTATCCTTGGTTGACCAAATAGACCCCAAAGAAAAATGAGAAGATTACTATCATATTTTTCCTAATGGTGAATCTTCTCTTGACTTATCATTATCTCCATTGTCTCTAATTGAGAATTATACTTCAAACAAACACCAAGATTATATAGGTAGTGCTTGTAAATATACTTAGCAAGTGGATGAGAACAATCCTGTCTTATGATGACACGAGGTTGTATGTCATTAGACATCTTGTATGATAGTGACAAAACACCCCTCCAACATTGGGTTCGCTTCACCCTAGATGATTCACCAAATATAACAACTAAATGATGTATACAACACTTTTCTATACTGCTTAGGGGGAACCTCAACAGCTAGAGACCACTGTTCTATTTTCCCGTTATCCTCGCTCGACCCAGCTACACTCTTATTACCTGAAAGGAATTGTGAAACAGAAGGGTGAGCACAACTAGCCCAGTAAAGAATATCATGACTAAAGATAAATAAGTTATCAATAGCCTGCAACAGAATTAAATCAGAGATTTAGAACATATGGTAGATGATAAAAATTTCAACCATAGTTGCAGCGGAACGAGCAATCCATTAGAAGAGTCAAATAGACTACAAAGTCTATTATCTTCTCCATGTTAAAAATCCACCAACAATGTTTTATCTTTGTAACATCAATTAACAGTTCTGGTCCACAATCATATGAATAACTTATAATCATAATTGTAGTTTTAAATTACTCTTTTCATCTAGGACGAAGATAATTTTCATCACCTATCTTTACCTGAAACATCAAAGATCATGGTTACACCAAATCACAGTTCATGTTCATAATCATACTAATAACTTCATCTTTGCACTACGGCCAAAGATATTCATTTGTATCACCAGTTGGTCATGTTCATCTCAACACCTGTTCATCTTTGCACTACTGGCCAAAGATATTCAACATGTCATCTTTGCACTACGGGCCAAAGATATTCATCAACAATTCATCTTTGCACTACTGGCCAAATATATTCGGCCACAGGTCATCTTTGCACTATGGGCCAAAGATATTCATCACCAGTTCATCTTTGCACTACATGCCAAAGATATTCAACAACAGTTCATATTTGCACTATAGGCCAAATATATTAATATCTCAAAGAAATATATAATCATTTCAGAATTTATATAAACAATAATTATAACCATGTTGATCAATTCACCTTTGCACTTAAGCTAAAGATATTCAATTATAAATTCAATGGTCATGATCATACCAGTCAACAATTCAACTTTGCACTACTGGCCAAAGGGAACCCATAGTCATGATCATACCAAAAATCTACCCATCTTTACACTCAAGTCAAAGAGAAATATCATCATTAGGGTTACAAAAATATTATATATGATAATAAAATCAATATAAGCAACGTATAGATTTAATCTAAAGAGTAATATTCATAAATCAGCTATAATATGGTCAGAAAAAGAAACCAATTTTGTCGTGAATAGTAACTCGTGAATAGTAACTCGACATGAAAAAGGTAGAAATTCTACAATAAAATCCATACTAATATTTCGGTATAATGATATTGAAAGAATAATATTTCTTAAGGTTATAAATAATTTATTTTAATTTTTACAATTTACTAAATAATGCATTTAATCATCCTAAAATGCCAAACTCATAAGATTTTATTACCAATAACCAAAACCCTCATCAAAAATCTGCATATACCTCATATAGGATTTTCAAGCCATAAAATCCTGTTTTTTTTATTTTCTTACTTCACATAACATATTTAATTCATTTACTCATAACTAGTCTATTTTTATGAAAAATACCAAATCAGTTTTAAAAATATTTCTTTTCTGGAATTTAGCAGAATATAGTCCCATATTGAACATATATTTTTCTCATAATTTTTAAAACTCATTTACTATTTTTCATATGGCCAAAACCGCCGAATATTTAGACATTTATCATAAATTGTACTTTTATCCAAAAATTCCGAAATTCAAAGAGTACACTGATATTATATAGATATACTTCCAATAAAAATATCATCAATTTTGGAGTTAACCACAAGGAGTTATAAGCGGTTACTTTTAAAAATAGTCTTTTCCCGTAAAATTCATAACTTTTAATCTATACATCCAAAAATCACCATTTTTGGACACAATTAATAAAACTCATCAAAATATTATTTTAAATTTTTTCAGAATTTTTGAAGATCAAAAAAATTACGAAACTAAAAATCATAACAACCCTTAAAATCCATGACTATCCCTTATCTCAAAAGTACAGTATTTCTGACTAGAATGCAAAGTCGAAAGAAAACTTGCACTGAATAGCAACTCTCAAAGTATCTAAATACTCACAAAATATGATTCATAATGTAGAGAGAGAAAGAAAGAAAGCTTATGTTTCTGGTGTGATTTTCAATTCTAACTTAGCCCTCTATTTATAGGAAAATGTTAGCACGCCGAAGCATACTTAACCTGCAACCTGATGGCTTTACTTGCTACTATTCTCACCCACCATATTTGAATAAAAATTTCAGCATATTTCTTCACCAACCAAGAGTGGGGCCCACCAATTCTAGAATTTTCTACCAAAATGATAAATTCCTAAACTTCAACAATTTTTGAACCAGTCATTTCGTAAAATTCATAATAAATCATACGTTCATTTTTAACGGTACAAAATTTGTGGACATATACTCAACTTATATATGTATAACATATCCAAAAATTACCCCGATCCAACGGTCGGATTAAAAATTATAACCTTCGCAAAATATCTCAAAAATCCTAATTTGATTTTTAATACCTCCATTCCGACAAAAATACTGATAAAACACCTCAATATTAACTCCTTCATTTTTAACCACAAAATATATCCAACATTTATATCCACATCAAATAAATATTTTATTATCATATATCTCAATAATTAATTATTCACAAATAATATTACAGAATCACAATAATGACAACCAGGCAGTTCCCAGAAAAGAGGGGGCTTTCCAATAAGAATTTTTCCTTACGGGCGCGCAATTAGGTGACCAAACCTCTCCTTAGACAGAACTTTCTAGACATTTCCAATAATGTTATCTAATAATATTATTCAAATAATATGAATTATTGATTTGATAATGGGAAATAATGTGTAGTGATAATTATTGAACAACAATAATATAAAATTTCAACGTAGCAATTATTGAATCAATAAAATAAAATATTGAACAGTAATTATTGTAACAATTATTGAGTAGTGCCTTCTCACGTAAGAATCAATAATTTCAAAAAATACTGTGCAATACCGTGTGCTACTGTGCAATAACGCGTATTACTGTATTTTAACCACCGGGTATTTCGATAGTGTTAACGGTAACAACTACGCCGTTATTTGTAAAAACTCAAATTTATCGTTTTCTTCATCCGACGGTTATTCTGTTATGGGGCCCACAAATAGTTGCGCCGTCGTACGAATATTCTCCGACAGAAAGAATATTCCACGACCAAACGAATATTCCCCGACAACAATGAATATTTTATAACCACTTGTGTATTTTGAAAAAAAATTCATATATCATCCTTAACTTTAACATTTATCAATTTAACCATTTACTGAATAGTAATTATAAAAAAAATTGAATACTTTTATTTCATAAAATTCGGGGTCTTATAATATAATTCTTTTTCGGTGGTTGTGTAGTTCAACTGAGCGACCGTCAACGTTTTGCTAGAGTGATAGATAGTGTGAAAAATCTTGTCGTGACGTTGACCCAACACTTCTTTGACTGCGTAATCACTAGCGTCGCACATCAATTCGAACGGTAAAGACCAATCGGGCACCACAATAATTGGAGCAGAGACCAATTTCTTCTTTAATACCTTAAATGCCTCGATACATGACTGATCCATCTTGAACGGCACATCTTTCTCTAAAAATGAACATAGGGGTTTCGAGATTTTTGAAAAATCTTTAATGAAGCGTTTGTAGAAACCCGCATGTCCCAAGAAGCTTCGTATTCCCTTCACAGATGATGGAAGAGGCAGTTTCTCAACTGTATCAATTTTTGCTCTATCCACCTCTAATCCTGATGCAAAAACCTTATGCCCCAGAATAATCCCTTCTTGTACGATAAAGTGGCATTTTTCCCAGTTAAGCACCAGGTTAGTCTCCACGCATCGCTTTTACACTAAAATCAGATTTTTCAAACATAAATCAAAGCTATACCCGAACATAGAAAAGTCATCCATGAATACCTCAAAATTCTGTTCGACTATGTCGGAGAAAATTGCCATCATGCACCGTTGAAAGGTTGTCGGCGCATTACATAATCCAAAAGACATACGCCAGAATGCAAACGTACCGTATGGACATGTAAACGTGATTTTTTCTTGATCTTCTGGAGCTATAGCAATTTGATTATACCCGGAATATCCATCCAGTAGACAGTAGAATTGATGTCCCGCTAACCTGTCCAACATCTGATCAATGAACGGCAAGGGAAAGTGATCCTTGCGTGTGGCTTTATTTAGCTTGCGGTAATCCATACACACTCTCTAGCCTGTAACGGTTCTAGTAGGGATGAGCTCATTCGCTTCATTCTTTACCACTATCATACCACCTTTCTTTGGTACGCACTGTACAGGGCTTACCCATGAACTGTCTGAGATTGGGTAAATAATACCGGCATCCAACCATTTTATAATTTCCTTTTTCACCACATCTATCATATTGGGATTTAGCCTTCTTTGCATCTCAATGGTTGGTTTTGACCCCTCTTCCATTAAAATCTTATGCATACAAAAAGATGGGCTAATACCTCGAATATCCACTATAGTCCACCCAATCGTTGTTTTGAACTCCCGCAAGACCCATATCAATTTCTCCTTTTGCGTGTCAGTTAACTCCATCAAAACAATAACTGGTAGAGTCGCATCTTTTCCCAGATAAGCATACTCAAGATGAGACGGTAGTGGCTTTAATTCCAACTCTGGTGGCTCTTCTATTGAAGGTTTACACTTTTTACCTTCCGTTTCGGACTTATCAAGGGTGTCGAATGGTTTATTATTTTTCCTAAAGAACGATGTTGAATCCAACCATTTGATCTGCTCAATGTCCTCATCAATACCGTAGTCGTCTATGCCGAACAACATGGATTCTATCGGGTCCTTTGAGTAATTGTCGCAGAACTTGTGATTAACTAATTCATCCATTAAATCCACCCGCAAACACTCACCTTTTTCCTTTGGATAAGACATCGACTTAAATACATTAAAGGTGACATGTTGATCTTCAACTCGCATCGTCAATTCTCCTTTCTGTACATCAATCAATGTTCTTCACATTGCTAAAAATGGTCGCCCGAGAATGATGGGAATTTCCTTATCTACTTCACAGTCCAAGATAATAAAATCTGCTGGAAAGATGAATTTATCCACCCTTACTAATACGTCTTCAATAATACCTCGTGGATATATAACTGATCGGTTCGCCAACAATAAACTGATATTTGTCAGTTTTGGTGCCTTGAGTCCAAACTTGCTGTAGACTGATAATGGCATCAAATTTATACTGGCCCCCAAATCACACAATGCTCTCCCCAAAAACTGGTTACCAATGTCGCACGGAATAGTAAAACTACCTAGGTCTTTCAACTTCGGAGGCAACTTCTTCTGGATAATTGCGCTGCATTCTTCGGTTAGCGCTACTGTTTTAAAATCACCCAGTTTCCTTTTCTTTAACAACACATCCTTCATGAACTTAGCGTAGCTCGGCATTTGTTCTAAGGCTTCGACAAATGGGATGTTGATATGCAGTTTTTTGAAAATATATAGAAATCTTGAGAACTGGTTATCTAACTTCGATTTCTGAAACCTCTGCGGATACGTTATAGGCGGCATTGTGATAGTTGGTTCCGGTGCACTGTGCTCTACGATCTCATCTTTTTGTTTCCCAGTTTCCATAACTTTTTCTGTTTCAGCTGTTGTGTTGTCCCCCTTTTCCTTATCCTTAACTGTTTCTTGCAAATCCTTCCCACTGCGTAAAGTTACAGCCTTTCAATGCTCGTTTCTGCCTGGAATTTATTTATGTATCACTCAGGAGTGTTCCTTGTGGACGGTTATTCAATGCATGTGCTATTTTCCCTACTTGATTTTCAAGATTCTTTATCGATGCACCTTGGCTTTGCATTCAGCTTTATTTGATTCATTTTTTTGTCTTGTTCCTCGTTCCTTTTGTCAGACGCTCTAATGAATTTTTCCAAGGCTTCTTCCCAACTCGATTTCCTCTCTGGTTGTTGTTGAGACTGATTTTGAAATTCGGAGGTGTTTTGTTGTCTAGGTGCTTGAGCTGAAGCTTGATTGTTACTCCATGAAAATCCTGGATGATTTCTCCAACTTGGATTATATGCATTTTGAGTCGGATACGGTTGAGTTGAGCGATTATAGCTCCCTACGAACTGTGCTGATTCAGAATTTATGGCACATTAATCCGTAGTATGACTCCCAGCACACAACTCACAAACCATCGCTACCTGTCGTGTGGATTGTGGATGCCATATTTCCATTAGCTTAGCCATTACGACCACTTGAGCTGTTAATGCTGTCATCTCATCCACTTTGAACTTTCCCGATGCTTTCGGATGATTAGACCTAGGACTGGGCCACTGATAGTTGTTGGTGGCCATTGTCTCTAAAAACTAATATGCCTCATCAAAACTCTTAGACATGATCGCTCCCCCTGCTGCTCCATCAATACTAGCCCTCGTGGATGCGTGCAAACCATCACAAAATATCCCTAATTGCATCCACTACGAAATTCCATGATGAGGACACTTTCGGAGCATATCCTTAAACCTTTCCCACGCCTCATATAATGATTCTAAATCAAATTGTGCGAAAGTGTGAATATCGTTCCGTAGTTTTGCCGACTTCGCTGGTGGGAAGAACTTAGCTAAAATTTTTTGAGCTAAGTCATCCTAAGTGGTGATTGAGCCAGGAGGCAAAGAGTGTAGCCAACTTCGTGCTTTATCTTTTAAGGTAAACGGGAACATCCTCAACCTTGTAGCATCTTCCGATACATTGTTGAATTTGAAGGTGTCGCAAACTTCCAAGAAACTTAGGATATGCTCATTAGGATCGTCTATCGAATTACCCCCAAACTGACATATATTATGTAGCATCTGAATTGTTCTCGGTTTAATCTCAAAACTATTTGCATTGATCGCCGGCCTCCTAATACTCGACTGTATATCCGTGACATTCGGCATGGCGTAATCCCGAAGTGATTTTCAGTCATTCCCCGCCATGTTCACGGGTATTTCCTAGTCTGCCAGTTCTTCTTCCAAATGTATAACCTCACTATCCAACCGCAATCTCCGGAACTTCCTTTTGATATCGTCTGTATACGGAAAAAGTTCCTTTTTAGCTTTCGATCTAGTGTGCATACACTCACAAGAATTCCTGCCAATTCCAAAAGAAAAGTAAGTAACGTTTAAATTAAGATCGAATTGATTATAACTAATATGAAATTAATATTAATAAAAATTCCCCAACAGCGGCACCAAAAACTTGTTGGTTGATTTCACAATCAAAGAAAACGTGCAAGTATACACGGTCAACAAGTAATAAAGTGATAAAGTAGAGTGTCGATCCCACAGAGAATTCTAATTAATAAATTCTAACTACTAGCACTATATCAACCCAATTTTATTTAAACAATGATAAATTATGATTTTCTGAAATATTGAAACTAAATTAAACAATTAAAGATATTACTCTAAAATAGACAAATAAATAAACTAAGATTTGAATGAATGATTTTCGATAAATAAAGATTAAGACTTCAATATCCCCAATTATGAACTATAATTCAATTATCCAATTATCCCAATTACTATGTCTACTGAATTGTTAACAGGAATTCTCAACTGTTAAAAGTCCTTTTCCAAGTAATCAATTGACTTCTATTTAATCCAGATTAATCTTGCTATATTCCTATGCAAAACAAGTGAATTAAATTCCTTCAATTCCAATTCTTTATGTGTTACATGCGGTGAACAGATATTTCCATTTAATTCACAAACTTAATTATTCATTGTGCAGATAACTAAGTCACACGTTATCAAGCCCAGTTCTAACCCTAGAATTCCTCTTTCAATTCCTTCTAGAGTAACAAGGTAATTATTGGCCAAATAATTAATCAATACATGCAAGGCAAGATAAACAATTCACTTCAACATAAATAATTAGAATAAATCAAATATCTAATTTATAGCCATAAAATGTTCAATTGAAATCTTAATTAAAGAATTAGTTCATAACGGAAATAAAAACCATTACTCGTTTGCAAATCATCTTTAAAGAATTACAAATTGAAAATAAGGAGAAGAAGAAGAAACTCGTGAGTCAATTCTTAGTCTTCAAAATAATCCTCTGTGTAGCCTCCAATGAATGAATGATAAGATTCCTAATTTCAGCACTTAACTTCTTTTTATAGATTCCCACAATCCTAATCCAAAACTACTTCTCCAATAACCTCCATTCAAGCCAGTCGAATAGTCAACGCACGCACCTCAGTCAACCACTGACACGGCGCAGCGCCCCGGCGCTGGGATTTGAACTAAGTTGAGCGCCCCGACGCTGAGATGCTGGAAATTACCATATTGCCCTTTTTTTAGCTTAAAATCTCCCGTTCGCTCCCACAGCCACAATTCTGCAAAACAAAACTTAAACATGGTAAAAGTGCTACTGAAAGACTCGAGAATACATAAATTTAAGCTCAAGTATATCTGATTCATGGGTATATTATCCAATCATCAATGATGTTAAGTCCAAGGATCACTTGTACTACTATCACTACAGGAATTCCTATTGACAAGCAAGTAAAACTCCATTAAGTATTCCTTAGCGAGCCACGTTCAGTGTATTCATTCTCCAATAAACACCTACATACTTGCTTTAGTGTCTCCACACAAATGATTATGAGATCAATCATTATTATCCAATGAGCAAGCAACATATGTATCAATCTATCCGGATTCACTAATCCCCAATTTAGAAATCCAACGATTATGAACTATTTTAGTTTTAAGCTTTCTAAGAATTTAGATCTCATTAGAATGATCGTCATCATTATTCGAAAAGCATTGCTTACAACTATGGGTTTATCACATATTATATAGCAGCATCATGTAGATAATTAAAAACTTTTAATAAATTAATACTTTTTTATTAATAAATAAATAAGATTGTTACAAAGTATATGATTTATCATCAAACATGGTTGGCTTTTGTGCATACTACTTTCAATCTCCCACTTGCACTAAAGCCAATCGTCATGGTATCTCATACTTTTCTTCTCTAAGTGACGATTATCCTTCTATTGGATAAGCTTCAGTAAATGGATATGTAATGTTGTCCTTGAGAGTTTCCTATCTCTATAGTGATCTTCTATCTTTCAATGATTCCTATAATCAAATGAAAGTGCCACAACACATGTTTAGATCCAATATGAGACTTAGAAACTATTCCTAGTTTTTTAATGAACTTTTTATCCAAATAATCAACTTACAGCTTCATTTATAGCTATAAACTTTTTCTTTTATCACTAAACCAACAACTCTTTGCTATTTGGAACCTTTCCAATTTTACTACACCACCGCTCAAGGTAACACTTTACCTTAAAGTAGATTTTTTGTCGTCTTGGTCTATCTGAAAAACTTGAGTCTATTAAGCCTTCTAGTTTTAATTCAGACTCACCATAAATCTGATGACATCCTTAGTGTCGGTTAAGTACTTTAAGATATTTTTCACTGTCTTACAGTGATCTTCTCTAGAATATGACCGATCAACATCAGGTCTCGTATATTTCATTGTATACATTATTGTCACTCATGCGATCTCTTTTTTCAAGAGTCTATGGGGACTATTAAGAGAGATACACTCCATGGCTCATCAACATGAGACATCTTTTGGAGTTTGCCACGCTAAACGACTTTAGCATCAAATAAATATACATTCCTTAGGTTAAGTCGAGCATCCTCTTAAATCTATCTATATAGAATTTTATCCCCAATTACGATACTCTTTCCAAATCATTCATGGAGGAATATTTAGATAACTTTATCTTTACTGATTATAGCATTGGTATGACATTCATTATCCGTAGTATATCAACATATAATACTAGGAATGTCACGACGCTCCCACTACCCATTTTGTACACACTAGATTCATTCTTATTTGTGATAAAATCAAACTCTTTTGATTTTTTTCATCAAAATGAATGTTCCTATTTTTGAGAAGCTTGCTTCAATTCATTTCTCTGAGTGTCTACAACTCTTACCTCATCGTATTTAACTGGATCATCATCTTCTATGATATGCACCTCATCATCATCATCCATGATGAATCCATACCTCCCAGGTATCTTCGATACTATTCCAGATTTACGATTCAGTTGTGGTATAATAGTTCTATCTTCAGGTTCCTCTTATTTAACTTATAGTGTTTTGTGGTTCTTGAACTCTTCAAGATCTATTATCCTCTCACTAACGCCTTTAATGATAAACACCTTTATCTTAGAAGGTAGCGTGTTTCGCAATAAATATCTTTTGCTAAGTAAGATTATAGAACATATACCCTAAACTTACTTTAGGATGTCCCACAAATCTGTACTTGTCAAATCTTGTCCCAAGCTTATCCTTTGAAACATTTTCACATAAGCTGGACAACCCCTTGTCTTAACTTACTTAAAATTAGGAATCCTTCTTGTCCATAACTTTTATAGAATCTTGTGGCCATATTTTGAGGTTACCTTTTCGTAGATGTACAGCCATTTCTAGGACATTATCCTAGAAGGATACTAGAATGTCGGTAAAATCATTATAGATCGTACCATGTCCAACAAGGTACAATTTTTTCTTTCAGATACATTAATCAATTATTGCGTATCAAGAGGTGTCCATTATGAGAAAACTATTTGAGATGATCCAGAAACTCATTGCACAAGTATTCCTTCCTTGATCCGATCAAAGAATCCTAATACTTTGCCAATTTGTTTCACTTATGAATTCTTTGAACCTTTCAAATAATTCACAATTATATTTCAGCAAATACACACATTCCACTTTTCAATGATCATCTCATTTTCTTATACTAATTTGTTCAATATTCAAAATTATTTTTACGTAAGTCAAGTATACAAAATCCATTAAGTAATATTCCAGTTCTATACAAAACATTATTATTATAAATAGAACAACAATTGTTCTTAAATATAATATCAAAGATTTCATTATCCAACAACAGAGTGAAAAATAATGTTTCTAACGAGAACTGGAATACAATAACAACTTATTACCTTAATAGATTCGCCCGTAGGCATTGCTAAACTATAAGTTTCTATGGCTAATGGAGCAACCTTTGCTTCATTTCCTACACATAGGATTACTTATCTTTGTTTAGCCTTGTACTTCTGCTTGGTTCCTTCATAAATCTATATTTATGATAACCAAAGCTGGTATCTAATACCCAAGTAGAACCTTGACTTAAAGAAAATTTATTTCAATAATGAACAAAAACTATATTTGTAACCGAAGCTTCACTAAGCTTCTTCTGGTTAGCTCTGCAAGATGCTTCTCGCAGTTTCTTTTCCAGTGTCCTGACTTATTGCAGTGGAAGCAAACTCATTTACTATCCGTATCAGTTTTGTTCTTATTATCCTTAATTTTTTCCTTTCTATTTACCGTCTTTGAATCGTTCTTCTTTTCAAAAGATCATTTGGCCCCTACCAGTAAGACTTGGTATTTCTTGGTTGGAAAGTGAATCTCAACATTTTTTAACATATTACGCAAATCAACGAAGCTGATATCTAGCTTGTTCATATGAAAAATTCACAACAATTGTGAAAGGAGTCCGGGAGTGAGTGCAAGATCAAATCTTGGCTCAACTCTCCATCCATGACAAAACCCGTTTTCCTAATTGATCAATCAAATTGATTATGTTAAGGACTTTTATCTGTACTGTAGTGTCATCGGTCATTCTAAATCGAAGGAGCTCCTTAGATATCTAATATATATTAGTCCTACTTTCCTCACCATCAACTACTTGACGTGCGTGAGTATAGTAGGAGTATCCATAGTTTCATGCTGACGCTGAAGCTCATTACTCATAGATAAGAGCATGATGCATTGAGCCAACTGTGCATCTTCTTGCCACTTTTTAAAAATAGCAATCTCTTCCTCAGAGGCATTGTCTGCAACCATTACAGGGATAGACATATTAAGGACATAAGATAGCTTTTCAGCCATGGGAACTATTCTCAAATTCCTTAACCAATCCGTTTAATATGGTCCGGTTAAATAGCATCTAATATGCTTCACAGATATAGTAATTTAGACATTGTAAAATTCTGTAAATGAATTTGTAATTAACAACATTTTAACATACATTCTTTTATTAATTACCAAAATAATTTAGGTCTTGTTTTAAATTGGTATCTCCCACTATTTTTTTCAAACTATATTATCCTCAATATATATAGTTTGGCAAAATCTAATTAAAGATTTGCTAGTGTGAATAACGATCCTATTTCAAATGTATATAGCCTTGTTGTGACATAACAAACTATATATAAATAAATAGGTAGACAACTCTTGTCAATTACATTAACTATGCAACTCCTTGTATTTTGCCTCTTAGATTATTTTGATCAAGTGGTTGCATATCCGAATCAAAATTATCCAAGTTAAGTCCAACCTAGCACTCCATACATTCAAAAAAGAAAAATATTGTCCTTGTGGTGACACAACAAAACAACATTGTTCAATTTTCTTTATAAGCATCAAAATATGATAAATTAATATTTCAAAGAATTAAGATAAACTTTGTGGTGACACAACAAACTTATAATAATTATTTGATACTCTATATTTTTTATCATGCTAGAAGGTGACGTTCGATATTTCAAATATCTTTGAACACTTAGGACTTATTATAAAAAAAATTGTGGGGTTTGTTATTAATTTGTCTCATCTAGTTTAGCGCGCATGCACACACACACACACACACATACACACACACACACACACAAATCTTATTTGGTTAGCTTTCCTTTTCCTTTGTTTATGCATGAGCTTTCTAGTTCTTCACACTTGGCTAAAAACATTTAAATTAAGCAAGGATGAGCATTTGAATGCCCCAACAAGTAATAGCATATATATATATATATATATATATATATATATATATATATATATATATATATATATAAGCTGAAAGAATTTAAATATTTTCTTTATACTACCCTTCTACAACAGATCAATAGTTGTGAAGTATCTATACCGATAATAACATAACAACCCTCTTTCAAATTTTTGAAACTATGTAATGACTATAAATAAGGTTTAATTGACATACTATGAACATTGTTTTCATTTTCAAAAAGGTTAAACAGAAATTCATCTGCAAACCGTCATAACTTACAGGCACGGGGGTGATCAGCCCGTTGTACCCTGTATTGATCAATACTACATGCAAGAACGAGGGTATCGTTCACTCTGTCCGCCTTGGGGGTATAAAAGTTATCCCGTGTGGGGATGTTCATACTTGTCTGGGTTCCAAATCAAAGGTTTTATCTTGTTCAATAATAATCTATAATTCAATATATATATATATATATATATATATATATATATATATATATATATATATATATATACGGGTTGTTGACAAAGGTGTATCAACATGTGATTAAATACAATGATTATTTAAGTGGGGACACTTGTATAACCATTTATAGAAATTAACGAACAGAATATATATATCTGAATTACCATATACTAACATATTGATAATTAATTAGCGTCTATAATATAAGGTTAATAATCTGTACAGTATTAATATAATTTAGAAACATTCTTACTCTTGTCCATTGCATAAAGAAAATGCAAAGGTAAGATACTTGCCTGATGCGCTGCTTACAATTTGCAACTTAGTTTTATCTTTTAAATCACGACCTATCATTAATCAGATCGTTCGCTCGATTAGAACAATATACTATAACACATAGTACTGCATATTACAGTCAACACATAACCTAATCACATTATCACATATGTTTAATAACTATTGAATCACAAATAAGCACATACCTAATCAAATTATCTAAGTCTGGATCAATTTCTGAAATATGTCGATGTACCGACAACTTTATCGGGTAATTATCGAGTCTAAGACTCTGTCCTATAACTTAGTATCAGTCATATTATTTTTAAATGACTTAATATAATTTTAAAATATTTATTATAATTTATCATGAATTTTCAAACATCGGAATCATTATTAAGTGATTTAAATATTAATAAATTCTATTATCATTAATATTTAATTAATATTAAACTATTAATGAAATCATTTTCAAAATATTAAAGGTATTTATAATAACTTAGAATATTTTTAAAGTATTAATATTACACTTAAATGATTTTAAAAACATTAAAAATTATTTTCAAATAATTATCATTAATATTTAAATATTAATGTACTATTTATCAAAATATTAAAAGTCATTATTTATAACTTACAATATTTTTAATTCATTCATATCCTTTTTAAATGATTTTTAAATTAATAAAACCAATTTTAAATTATTTATTTAATATAATTATTAAATAAATTTAATATCATTTAGTATTAAATTAATATCATTAATATTAAATTATTAATGAAATTATTCTTTAAATATTAAAAGTTATATTTTATAACTTAAAATATCTTTAAACACTTTATTTACATTTAAAATGATTTATATAATATTAAAATTATTTTTAAACTAATTTATTTAATATAATTATTAAATAACCTTAATATCATTAATAATAATTAATTAATGAAATTTTGCCTTTAAATATTGACAGTTATATTTTATAACTTAAAATATTTTTAAATACCTTATTATTATTTAAAATAATTTTTAATATAATAAAATCATTTTTAATTAATTTATTTAATTCATTTAGTAAATAACTTAATTATCGTTAATATTAATTTATTAATGAAAATTATCAAATAATATTAAAAGTCATTAAAAATAACTTAAAATATTTTATTATATTATAGTATAATTTTAAATGATTTTTCATGTATTAAAATCATTTTTAACTAATTTATTTAATAATATAATTAAATAAATTAAATACCTTTAATATTCCAAAAATATTAAATATTTATAAAATATATTTAAAATAATTAAAAACTAATTTTCAAAATTTAAAATAATTTTTAATAATCTATTTTGTATTTTTTAGAATTAAAAACTAATTAATACTAATTATTTAATAAAAATAATTACTTTTTGTAAATAACTGTCGCTAAAGGGCCCTATAGCGACGAAATTGTCGCTATAGGTGTTCTTGAGGTGTTATTCGTGAAACCCAGAACATCAAGCCCATTACCGAGTGGCCAGGTTTAACTAGGTCTAATTTCGTGTGTGTTGTGTTTCTGGAGATGTTGTTTGTCAGATCATGTAGTACTAATACATGACTACAAGATCTAACAACAATCACGTTCATACCACACATAACCCAAGAGATCTAACCCAGCAAAGTAGCTGTCAGAGGTTGTTCTTCATTTCTGGGTTACCCAGAAATGAAGAACAGTTCATGTAGCCTACTTTGGGCTTCCACAACTTGTGATCTAGGTGATGTTTTAGTGATTTATGAGGTCCAGGTTGTAGAACACATGTAGTACTACAGATCTAACACCAAACAATATCATAATTATCAACAGATCAAGCATAATAAAGCCGGTCAAACCATGTCAGACGACATGGTCAAGCGTTTTTTGGGTTACCCAGAAAACAGCTTCCATGTTCGTCTGTCCTAGTTTGACCATCCACTGTAATCATCCAGTTTTGTATTTAGGAGGTTTTAAGGCATAAAGATATAGTGTAACTACATACTACAACTTAGATAACAAAACAATAACAAAACTCCAATACACTGATAGATCAAGACGGTTAAAAATGTTGTCAGGCCGGTTCTGGGCTGTTTCTGGGTTACCCAGAAACACCCGATCATGGCCGGTCAACACATTTTGACCTTAAATATCTTGCAATATATGATCGATACGGCCCTGATTCAAGTTCTAGATCCTAGACCACATAACATACTACAAGTATAAACCTTCAAAACACAAAAATCATAAACATGCTGAGATTTACAGCCTCTGACATTTGATGTCAGACCACAAAATAAAATTTTTCTAGATTTTGTAAAATGCTAAATCTGAGCCTCTAGATGTTATGGATCTAACATCTAGCAACCCAGATCACCAATAGACACTACTAACAACATATTCTAACACTCAAACATAACATCTAACATAGCAACTAAGATCAGATTTTTCAAATTAGGTTTATACCTTATATGAACAAGTTTTGATTCTAGCTTTTGAATCTGTTCAAGGTGATTGTGGGGCTCGTCTTGTGACTGAATTTAGTAAAGGATTTCGTAGGTTTTAGAGAGAGAGGGTCTTGGATGGTTATTGTGAACAAATGAGCTAGCAAGTGACATTTTCTCTCTCTTAATCTATTTATATGACTTAGATTCAATGTATCTAACATGCAAGGTGTCAATAGAGATAAGCTTGAATGAGTTTTAGGCATGTGCTATAAATCTAGAGTGATGACTTTGCAAGATATGGGAAGATTTACAAAAAAAATCTATTAAAATAAATTCAAAAGGGTATTTTAGTAAACTAACAAAACATTTTAAGGGTATTCTTGTCCATGACACTTGAATCTAGGTTAAAATCAATAGATCTTAAACCTTAAGGTTTCCCAAATAATTTATAGGGTTTAAAAATTTAAGTTTAAGGTTCAATAAAATTTTAATTAGAACTTACTAATAAAAATTTAGGGTTTTTAAATAATTAGGGTTTTCTAAACATTTATTTAGGGTTTCTAGAACTTTAATTAGAGTTTACCTAATTAATCACTTAATACACAACATAACACATATAACACAGTTATATAACAGCCATAAACTCACAGTTGATTTTCCAATTAGGGTTTCCCCCAGTAAAATTTGGGTTTAACATTATTACTAGGGTTTGGTCATAATACACCGTAATTGGCCAACCATTATCAATACGGACATACAGTACATATTCATAGCACTGAAAAATCAAAATATAATTAATATTATATTATTATTCTCATACTTTGACAATAATCTAAAAATTAGGATTTTGATTCCATATCTGATTTATTTTTCATATTTAACCTTAATAATTAAGGTAAAATAATTTAATAATCTGTACTAAAACTCCTATAATAAAATATTTATTATATTTATTCTAAAAATCACTCCATATATTATTTAAATAATATATGATTATATTTTCATGGAAAATAATTAATAAAAATATTTCTACTATAAATTAATTATTATAAGAATATACTTTATAAAAATCAATAATTCTAAAATAACTTTATTTGTAAATATTTATGTAATAAATATATTTTTATTTACCACATAATTACATATACACATTATCTTGTACAAATCCTCATCCTTAAAATATATAAAAAAAACTTATACGCAAAATTTCTTATTTATTTATATATAAAATATCGGATTGTTACAGTGACATATTTGTACCTACATATGATGGAAACATGGCTAAAGTTGTTGAAGGTCATTGCAGGTGTTATATCTTTGAGATAATAGTTTTAGCTACACTTATCTTGATCTTGTCTTCCCTTCATTTGTTTGCATAAAAGAGATAAAAGGCGTTTAAGTTGAAGCTTTATCACAATTCCTGCTACCATGCCTTTTCGTAACTTGAATTGGAGGATTCAAACTAACTGCTTTTGTGATTATTGTGGCTCTCAGCATTTAGATTTTTTCTATGGCCGTTCTTTTGGCTGTTGCTAATATGTTTTCATATAAGAAATTATAAGTGTGCAGTATGTGAGAAATGATAGGGACACCCCCATGGTTCTAGACAATAACTACTACAAAAACATATTGGACAACAAGGGCTTGTTGATAGTGCATCACCAACTAGCCACATACAAAAGGACTAGGCCGAATAAATCTTGCTCTTACTATCTGATATATGTTAATATCCTTTCTTATAATAGTCATTGTTTGAACAAGACTGGAATTTTGAGTCTGGATAAGATTAGTATATTAATGATGCAAGTGAGCTTGTTACCAAGAAATGTTTGCCCACATTTTCCTTTTAGGGGATCCTTATCCTTTATTTTGGAAAGTTCTACGCCATATCCTGTTATTAGTAAGGTATCAATTCTCTCTAATGCTATTGGGCACAATGATACTAATATATCTTTAAGCATTTACTGATTTATTTCCCATTTCCCTACAACATAAAGCTTAATGGGATGGATGGGGAAGGTAAATGTAAAGCTCTATTTTGTTAGTATAAAAACAATTTTTTTGGTGAACATATATATGATCATCTAATACATACTGCTGAATAGTAATTAGTTTTTCTTTTCCTATTATTTTTGTTATCTGTGTTTGTTTGTTTTGGTTAGAAATTTAGAATATAGATTCTTGTGAAGAATTTTTTTTTTCCTTATTCAAGGCCTTCTATAGTTTTGGTGGATATTTTATTGTGAAACTGTTCAATTTTTGTGTAAAGCATAATTTCCATCTGATGAATTTGTGGTTATTTTTGCATTATAGTAGTATTTTTTTTAATTATTTTGAAATAGTTAGTATAGTTGTCAGAGGTTCATATTTAATTGTTTAGTCTATTTGTAGATGAAAATATGTTAGGAACAAGGAAAGTCAATGCTTTACTAAATTTTGAAGGTATTACTGAAAATGGCAAAGGGAAAAATTTGGGCCTTCTCCATTGTGAATAACAAATACCAATAATTTGGTAGTGTTTTGATTTACGATGTACAATGACTTGAAATTAAATCACTGATAACAAATACCAATAATTTGGTAGTGTCAGTCTTTTAAATTTGAAATACTGATCATACCCTTGATTCAATTTATGACAGCTTGCTTACTTTTCTACTAATATGTTACATTGCTTCCTCCAAACAGATTTGTGATGCAATGGTTGTTCCTAAAATATTGAATGCAACTCTTGTTATTCCACATCTAGAAGTGAATCCTGTTTTGAAAGGTTCAAGGTACTCAACACAATTTTACTGTCATATTTCTTTGCATACATTTTCCTTTTTGCATGTTTGAAATTGTCTTATTAACTCCCTTTATCATTTGTTTCCTGCAGCTCATTTATGGATTAACGTACACACAAGAACAAATTGACGAAGTACAGGATGAGTGAGCAGCGTATGTGAGCAGCTACAAGTGGAGCCTCGAGTTAACGGTGGATATGTACAGGGTTAGATGAATGTACGTATTTTGGGAGAACCTAGGCTTTTTTGCACATGCTTAGGTAATAGCTTAATTTTATGGATAGTTTGTGACGCCCCAAAATAGGTATACAACACCCATTTTGAGTCGTCAAAATACATGGTACAGAAACAACTACAAATTTATTAGTACAACATAAAAACTGTGAGTTTAAATATAAATATTGTCATCTAGACAATATCCACACTCAAATAAGTCCTCACTACAATTATTGATACATTATTTTATAAAAATGGTGAGGACTACTAAAATGACTTTTTAAAACCTTTATTCCATACCCCGACTAGTACTCGCTACATTCTCGCCTCCTGAGAAGAAAAATGGAACAAAAATAAAAAGGGTGAGCTCAACTAGCCCAGTAAAGAATATTATGACTAAGATAATATAGAACAAATTATCGTTAGTCTTCAACAGGGAAAAAATCTAATAGAATACAATAGACAACAAGTTTTAATTCAATATTCGCAGCGGAAACAATAATTCATAGAAGAGTTACGTAGAATATGAAATCTACTATTATCTATGAATTTAAAAGTCCATCATCAATATTTTATCCCTGTAACATAAATCAATATATATCTGAAATTAAATATTCATCTTTGCACTAAAGGCCAAAGATATTCACCAGTTGGTCATGTTCATCTAAACACCTGTTCATATTTACACTACGGGCCAAAGATATTCATCAGAAATCATTAATCTTTGCACTATAGGCCAAAGATATTCAGGTACATCATCATTTAGAACTGAGAATGATGAACAATACTTTTTAAAAGAAACGGTTCCAGTGAAACAAAAGGACAAGGATTAAGGATTAAGGATTAAGGATTCGTACTTTAGTTTGTCCAAATTCAAAAATGCTCATAAATAATCATAGTGAAGTAAAATTCAAGAATGATCAAAACATGCATACAATTAAAGCTGGTATCCATAATAGATATTTTGGACAAAAATGAAAAATTCCATTTTTCGGTGAACAGTGTCGTATTCGTGAATAGTGTCGTATACGTGAATAGTGCCGTATACGTGAATAGTAATCCCGACACAAAAAATTTTAAATTTGATAAAATTCATAACAATATTTCGGCTTAATGATATTGAAGAAATAATATCATTTATAAAAGAAAATAATATCACATACCTCGTAAAAACTGTATTTCTAGTTGAAACACTGGATATAAGCTATGGCTTGAACTTGCACCGTATAGCAACACTCAAAGTATCAAAATACTCACAAGAATACACTCAATATATCGAGAGAGAAAGAGAGAGAAGATTTCAGTTTCTGGTGTGATTTTCAATTCTAACCTAAGCACCCTATATATATGAAATTGCTTAGAACACCAAAGTAGAAAATTTAATATAATATAATTATATTTACAAAATTATCAAGCCCACCTCTTGAATCTGAATTCAGCCACCTTGCACATGTTTAATGCAGCCCACCAAGTAAAAAAATTGATTTTGTAATTAAAAATAATTAAAACTTTCAAAAATTAATTATTTCAGAACTTCAGAACTTCAATAATTCACAATAAATAGCCCTTTTACTAAAAAAATTCAAAAAACATATCCTTTCCATAGGAAATTTCATTCTCTACAACTTTGTAGAAGAAAGTTTTTCTAAATTCCAAATAAATATTGACCGAAATCCACAAACGGACGATTTTATAGGCTATAATCAAATTTCGGTCAAGAATTGAGGTCTACTAACACACAAAATATGTGTTAGTCATTTAATACCACAAAAATACTCTTACTCCTCATATACTCATATATCCCACATTCATTGTAAAAATATCACCATCAATATATTATTAACATAATATATTTAAATGAATTATTTTATCAGAAAAAAATAAAATATTAATTTACAACAATTGTCACATTAAAAATTTTCTCCATTTATATCCACATAAAATCAATATTTTCCTTATCATATAAATCAATAATTAATTATTCACAAATAATATTACAGAATCACATTACTGACAACCAGGCAGTTCCCAAGAAAGAGGGGGCTTTCTAATAAGGATTTCTCCTTAATGGCGCGCAATTAGATGACCAAACCTCTCCTTAGACAGAACTTTCTAGACATTGCCAATAATGTTATCTAATAATATTATTCAGATAATATGAATTATTGCTCCGATAATAAAAAATAATGTATAATGACAATTATTGAAACAATAGTAATATAAAATATCAACGTACCAATTATTGAATCAATAAAATACTGAATAGTAATTACTGTAACAATTATTAAGTAGTGTCTTCTTACGTAAGAATCAATAATTGGTACAATACCGCGTGCTACTGTGCAACCACGCGTATTACTGTGTTTTAACCACCGTGTATTCCAACAGTATTAACGGTAACAACTACGCCGTTATTTATAAACAACTTATACTTGTCGTTTTCTTCATCCAATCGCTTTCCGTTATGGGGCCCACAAAAGGCTGCCCCGTCATACGAATATTCCCCGACAGGAAGAATATTCCACGACCAAACGAATATTCTCCGACAACAATGAATATTTTATAACCACTTACTTATTTAAAATATTTGCGCATTTTACCCATAACTAACCACATTAATCAAATCAACCCTTACTATTTTAAAATAATAAATAGAGGAAATTAAATTTCATTTAATAATTTGGGGTCTTACAACCTCCCCTCCTTATGAAATTTCATCCTCGAAATTGACGTATGTACCTGGTGTTTTGAAAAGATGATGATACCTCACTTTTATTTCAGTTTCCAACTCCCAGGTCATTTCCTCAATAATATGGTTCTTCCACAAAACTTTAACTTGTGGTGTGACCTTTGTGCGTAGGACATTCTATTTCCTATCTAAGATCTTGACAGGTACCTCCTCGTTCGTTAAGTCTTCAGCTATCTCGTCCGGTTCTAACTCAATGACGTGGTTTGGGTCTTTCACATATTTACGAAGCACATATATATGAAAAACATTATTAACACGAGACATACTTGGAGGTAACGCGAGTCTATAAGCCACATTTCCTACTCGGTCAAGAATCTGAAATGGACCAATAAATCATGGATTGAGCTTTCCTCTCTTCCCAAATCTTATAACTCCCTTCCATGGAGCCACACACAACAATACATGATCCCCAATACTAAATTCCACGTCCTTTCGATGAAGATCCGCATAACTCTTTTGTTGATCATGTGCCGTTTGTATACGTTGTCGAATCATTTGGATATTTTCCGTAGTCATACGTACCAACTCGGGTCCCAACAATGTTGCTTCACCCACCTCATCCCATCATATTGGAGAGCAACACTTTCATCCATATAATGCTTCAAATAGAGCTACATCTATACTTACATGATAACTGTTGTTGTAAGAGAATTCCACCAATGGTAAATACTTATCCCAACTGCCTTTTAAGTCTAGGACACAGAGTCTTAATAGATCTTCAAGAGTTTGAATAGTCCTCTCTGATTGTCCATCCGTTTGAGAATGGTATGCTGAACTGAATCGTAAATCCATGCCCATAGCTTTTTGCAAGCTAACCCGAAATCTTGAAGTGAATCTTGGGTCACGATCCGAAAATATGGATACTGGCATGCCATGCAACCTTACAATCTCATTCACGTACATACTAATAAGACGTTCAAGGGAATAAGTCTCCCGTATCGGCAAGAAATGAGAAGACTTGGTTAATCTATCAACAATAACCCAAATAACATTTATGCCTTGAGAAACCGTGGGAAGACCCGTAACGAAATCCATGGTAATGTGTTCCCACTTCCATTTTAGAATCTCAATTAGTTGCAATGGACCCTTTGGCACTTGATGCTCCGCTTTTACACGTTGACAAGTTAAACACCTCGAGATAAACTTTGCAATCTCTCTCTTCATATTGTTCCACAAAATGTATGTCGAAGATCACGATACATTTTGGTACTACCAGGATGGATTACATATGGTGTATTGTGTGCCTCCATCATGATCTTGTACTTCAAATCAGAATCGTTAGGAACACAAAGTCTGGAGTGGACTCGAAGTATTCCTTCTTCATTAATTCTTGCCTCTGGAATAGCACCTTCTTACACTTTCTTCTTCTTACGCATCAGCTCCGGGATTGTGGCTTGAGCAACTTTAACTTCATCGATTAAAGTTGGTTCTATGCGTATACTTGACATCATCGCACTCATTCCCGCATATTATCTTCTACTCAATGCGTCAGCTACATGATGGTATTGAATGGTATGATCGTAATCTTTTAACAGCTCAAGCCAACGTCGTTGCCGCATGTTGAGTTCTTTTTAGGTGAAGAAATATTTGAGGCATATATGGTCTGAATATATCTCCACATTTTCCCCATAAAGATAATGCCTCCAGATCTTTAGCGCAAAAACGACTGCTACTAACTCTAGATCATGAGTAGGATAATTCCTCTCATTTTCTTTAAGTTGTCGCGAGGCATAGGCTATGACTTTTCCACGTTGCATGAGAACACATCCTAACCCTTTGCCTGAAGCATCGTTGTAGATAACAAATCCATCCGAACCAGATGGTATTGTCAAAACAGGTACCAAAATGAGTCTCCTCTTAAGCTCTTGGAAACTCTTCTCGCATTCTTCGCTCCATACGAATTTTGTATCCTTCCGAGTCAGCTGAGTTAACGGGGTAGCGATTTGAGAAAATCCTTCCACGAGTCTCCGATAATAACCAGCTAAGCCCAAAAAGCTACGTGCTTCGGTCACCGTCTTCGGTTGCTCCCAACTTTGTATTGCTTCAATTTTCGTCGGGTCAACAGATACTTCATGTTTTGACACCACGTGCGCTAGGAATGCTACTTCCTCAAGCCAGAACTCGCATTTCTTCAACTTAGCATATAGCTTGTTTTCACGCAGCCTTTGGAGTACCAGCTTCAAATGGTGCTCATGATCTTCACGACTTTTGGAATATATGAGGATGTAATCAATAAAGACAACAACGAACTGATCTAAATATTCATTGAATACTCAGTTCATCATATCCATGAAAGCCGCATGAGCATTAGTCAATCCAAAAGACATGACTAAGAATTCATAATGCCCGTACCGAA
This sequence comes from Panax notoginseng, assembly GCA_016801055.1. Classification (NCBI taxonomy): domain Eukaryota; kingdom Viridiplantae; phylum Streptophyta; class Magnoliopsida; order Apiales; family Araliaceae; genus Panax; species Panax notoginseng. The sequence goes on along the minus strand of CM029018.1, from coordinate 40,286,183 downwards.
TTCTAAAGGCAGTCTTTGGAATATCCTCAGTTCTAATCTTCAGCTGATGATATCCAGAACGAAGATCAATTTTTGAAAAGAATTGTGCTCCTTGTAACTGGTCAAACAGGTCATCTATACGAGGTAGCGGATACCTATTATTGATGGTGACATGGTTCAATTCCCGATAGTCAATACAAAGTCGCATGCTCCCGTCTTTCTTCTTTACAAATAAAACAGGAGCACCCCAAGGAGATGTACTAGGACGAATGAAACTAATGTCCAACAACTCCTGTAATTGGACCTTTAACTCCTGAAGTTCAATAGGAGCCATTCGATATGGGGTTTTAGAAATGGGCTTTGTACCAGGTTTAAGAGCAATAAAGAATTCAACTTCACGTTCTGGGGGTAGACCGAGAAGTTCTTCAAGAAATACGTCAGGAAAATCAATAACAACAGGAATATTATTCAAATCTGACGTGTCTTTATTCAAATCCATAACATGGGTTAAGAAAGCTTGACATCCATTTTTCAATAAACGAATAGCTTTATGACTTGATATGACAACGATTGATTTTAGTGGCTTAGTTGCTTGAATTCGTATAACAGATTGGTTAGGAATATGAAAACTAACAACCTTACGAAAATAATCAATTTTGGCATGATGAGTAGTTAACCAATCAATTCCTAAAATCACATCAAAAGCAAGTATCTTTAAAGAGATAAGGTCAACAGGTAAGGTGATGGTGCCAACTTGAATCAAACAAGATTTATAAACAGTGGATGTGATGAAAGTTTCTCCTAATGAAGTCTCCACAGATAAATCAAAATCTAATTTCTCCGGAGTCAAGTTTAAACTTTGAGCACAAGTAGGAGAGATAAATGAATGAGTAGCACCGATATCTAGTAAGGTATAAACTTCGCATGAATTTATGATTAGCTTACCCGTGATCACCTCATTTGGGTTCCTCGCATGTTGACCAGTAACGACAAACGCTCTTACAGGAACCGTTAACTTTGACTTTTCTGGGACAGCCTTTTGAGTCAATCCCGCTGAACTTGGTTTTACTATAGTACAATCTCGAGCGATATGTCCTTCGTTTCCACAATTATAACATACCTTAAACTGTTGTGGGCAGTTTGGGCTGATATGTCCTTCTTTTCCGCACTTATAGTATATGACCAGTGGTCGTTCTCCTCCCTTGGAACCAGTTGCTGCTGGTGCTGACGTCTTCGTATTGCTATTGTTGAATCTCCTATTTTTAAAATCTCCTCTCGACTCGCTTCTTCTATTCTCATGGCCATGATTACCACCAGAGTGGTTGTCGCTCTTGTCCGTATTCTTCTTTCTCCGCTGGTTATCGTTGTTATGATGACTGCTGTCACCGGTATGATCCTGGTTGTGATCCCTCGATTGACCATACTCGTTATCTCACTCTAATAATTGAGCCCTATTGATAACATCTGAATATAGAGAAAATTTATGTGAAATGAGATATTGATGTATTCCGGGTTTCAAACCTCTCAGAAACATCCACGTCATACGTTCCTCATTCTCCACCAAATGAGATGTAAACTTGGATAACTCCGCGAACTTCACCTCATACTGGGACACTGTCATGTTGTTTTGTTCCAATCTAATAAACTCTACCTCCTTCATATGACGAACACTTTCAGGAAAGTATTTGTCATTGAAAAGTTTCTGAAATGTCTCCCAAGACATGCTGAGTACGGCTGGATGGGTACGCTTCATAGATTTCCACCAGTAATCTGCCTCATTACGGAACATAAAAGTAGCGAATGGAACTTTTTTATTCCTCCGTGCATCCTAAGACATCGAATATCTTGGTAATTTGCTTGACCCACGTCTCCGCCTTAATCGGATCCGGCTTTCCCCAGAATTCTGGTGGTCCCAACTCTTTGAACTGCTTGGCTGTGACCAGCTGTGTGTTGACATTGTTTCTTCCTATATTTTGAACAGGAATCTCCTTCGTCTGGTTTTGTATGAATCGCAAAAAACTTCTAAACATCTCATCGTTCATCGTTTGCTCAGTGGTGTTATTTACAGGAGGAACATTGCCAGCCTGTTGCACGTTCTCCTCGTTGGTGAACAAAGGTGTCTCCACGGTCACATTTACTCCACTGTTAACATTCTTAGTCGACATTCTCAAATACTACCATAAAACAATGGTTAATTTAACAAATTAACATATCATATAATATCCCTATATTATGACCGACCAACAAATAAGCTTAGGTAGGACACACTAGCGAAGGATTTACTCGTTTCTCCCCTCCTATTTCTATTCCCCGATCCTCGCCAGATATCATATCCCTAAGCTCTGATAACAACTGTGACGCCCCCAAAATAGGTATACAACACCCATTTTGAGTCGTAAAAATACATGGTACAGAAATAACTATAACTTTATTAATACAACATAAAAACTGTGAGTTTAAATACAAATATTGTCATCTAGACAATATCCACACTCAAATAAGTCCTCACTACAATTATTAATACATTATTTTATAAAAATAGTGAGGACTACTAAAACGACTTTCTAAAACCTTCATTTCATACCCCGACTAGTACTCGCTACATTCTCGCCTCTTGAGAAGAAAAATGGAACAAAAAGGAAAAGGGTGAGCTCAACTAGCCCAGTAAAGAATATTATGACTAAGATAATATAGAACAAATTATCGTTAGTCTTCAACAGGGAAAAAACCTAATAGAATACAATAGACAATAAGTTTTAATTCAATATTCGCAGCGGAAACAATAATTCATAGAAGAGTTACGTAGAATATGAAATCTACTATTATCTATGAATTTAAAAGTCCATCATCAATATTTTATCCCTGTAACATAAATCAATATATATCTGAAATCAAATATTCATCTTTGCACTACAGGCCAAAGATATTCACCAGTTGGTCATGTTCATCTAAACACCTGTTCATCTTTGCACTACGGGCCAAAGATATTCATCAGAAATCATTAATCTTTGCACTACAGGCTAAAGATATTCAGTAACATCATCATTTAGGACTGAGCATGATGAACAATACTTTTTAAAAGAAACGAATCCAGTGAAACAAAATGACAAAGATTAAGGATTAAGGATTCGTACTTTAGTTTGTCCAAATTCAAAAATACTCATAAATAACCATAGTGAAGTAAAATTCAAGAATGATCAAAATATGAATACAATCAAAGCTAGTATCCATAATAAATATTTTGGACAAAAACGAAAAATTCTATTTTTCGGTGAACAGTGTCGTATTCGTGAATAGTGTCGTATACGTGAATAGTGCCGTTTACGTGAATAGTAACCCCGACACAAAAAATTTCAAATTTGATAAAAATTCATAACAATATTTCGATTGAATGATATTGAAGAAATAATATCATTTATAAAAGAAAATAATATCACTTATCTCGTAAAAATAGTACTTCTAATTGAAACACCGGATATAAGCTATGGCTTGAACTTGCACCGTATAACAACACTCAAAGTATCAAAATACTCACAAGAATACACTCAATATATCGAGAGAGAAAGAGAGAGAAGATTTCAGTTTTTGGTGTGATTTTCAATTCTAACCTAAGCACCCTATTTATAGGAAATTGCTTAGAACACCAAAGCAGAAAATTTAATATAATATAACTATATTTACAAAATTGTCAAGCCCACCTCTTGAATCTGAATTCAGCCACCTTGCACATGTTTAATGCAACCCACTAAGCAAAAAAAAAACGATTTTGTAATTAAAAATAATTAAAACTTTTAAAAATTAATTATTTCGGAACTTTAGAACTTCAATAATTTACAATAAATAGCCATTTTATCAGAAAAATTCAAACCATATGTTCTTTCCATAGGAAATTTCATTCTCTACAACTTTGCAGAAGAAAGTTTTTCCAAATTCCAAACAAAAATTGACCGAAATCCAAAAACAGCCGATTTTACATGCTATAATCAAATTTCGGTCAAGAATTGAGGTCTACTGACACACAAAACATGTGTTAATCATTTAATGTCACAAAAATACTCTTACTCCTCATATACTCATATATCCCACATTCATTGTAAAAATATCACCATCAATATATTATTAACATAATATATTTAAATGAATTATTTTATCAGAAAAAGATAAAATATTAATTTACAACAATTGTCACATTAAAAATTTTCTCCATCTATATCCACATAAAATTAATATTTTTCTCATCATATAAATCAATAATTAATTATTCACAAATAATATTACAGAATCACATTACTGACAACCAAGCAGTTCCTAGGAAAGTGGGGGCTTTCCAATAAGGATTTCTCCTTACTGGCGCGCAATTAGATAACCAAACCTCTCCTTAGACAGAACTTTATAGACATTGCAAATTATGTTATCTAATAATATTATTCAGATAATATGCATTATTGCTCCGATAATAGAAAATACTGTGTAATGACAATTATTGACACAATAGTAGTATTAAATATCAACGTAGCAATTATTGAATCAATAAAATACTGAACAGTAATTACTGTAACAATTATTGAGTAGTGCCTTCTTACGTAAGAATCAATAATTGGTGCAATACCGCATGCTACTGTGCAACCACGCGTATTACTATGTTTTAACCACCGGGTATTCCAACAGTATTAACGGTAACAACTACGTCGTTATTTATAAACAACTTATACTTTTCGTTTTCTTCATTTAATCGCTTTCCGTTATGGGGCCCACAAAAGACTGCGCCGTCGTACGAATATTCTCCAACAGGAAGAATTTTCCACGACCAAACGAATATTCTCCGATAACAATGAATATTTTATAACCACTTGCTTATTTGAAATATTTACGTATTTTACCCATAACTAACCACATTAATCAAATCAACCCTTACTATTTCAAAATAATAAATAGTGAAAATTAAATTTCATTTAATAAGTTGGGGTCTTACATAGTTTGGTTTATTTTGTGGATGCATGTAATCAAATTTACAATTTAATATAGTAGTAATTTATATTAAAAAGTGAATTTGAGATGCATATACGGATAATTTGGTATATATTTTGTGGATGTAGTAATTTGAAACAGTAAATGAATGGTATTATTGGGATGTTTTTTGAATGGTTATATATTTTGACTTTAAATTTAAATGAGAATTTGGACCTTTTAGCTATATATCATGGCATTAGCATATTGCAGGTGCATTTGTAATATAGGTGGAACCACAACCTTTTTTTTCGTTTTTTTATCTACAACATTTTAAAAATGTTGTATATTTGTATAAATAAATGACACCTTCTAAATAGATGACACATTATAAACGTTGTGTAAATGTGCCTAAACGTTGTCTGATATGTTAAACTACAATATTTTTAGCCAGAAAACGTTGTGGAATCATACTTTCTACAACGTTTGCAAGCATCTACTAGTTTATGGAAAACAAATCTATAACGTTTTTTTTAAAAAAACATTGTATAATGTGTCTAACTACAACGTTTTAAAAACGTTGTGTAAGGGTGTCAAATAGATGACACCCTTAACCACGACGTTTTTCTGATTGAAACCCCAACGTTTTTTTCACGTTATCTATTTAATATTTTGTAGTAGTGTATGAAACCACGCGTATTACTGTACTTTTACCATCGGGTAGTTCAACAGTTTAACGGTAAAACTTTCGCTGTTATTTTTATAAAAAGATATTTCTGTCATTTTCTAACTACGACAATACTTCCGTTGTGGGGTCCACCAATGATTGTGTAGTCGTACGAATATTCCTTGTTAAAATGAATATTCCCCGACCAATCGAATATTTTAAAACAACTTGCTTACTTTGCAAAATTTTCACATATCACCCTTAACTTTAACCTTTTATCAATTTAACCATTTAATAAATAAAATTATAATTATAAGAAAATTCACTAGTACAAAACTATAAAAAGACAACACTTAAAATATGACATTTTTATAAAAAATATTGTGGTATTTGTTTTAACAATATTTTTTAACAAAAAGTTATAGATACATATGAAAAAACGTTATGTATTTATAAGGGCAATTTTTGGTTTTAAATAGATAAAGTTTTTTTTAAAAAAAATGTTATCTATGCAAAAAAACACGGAGCCAAAAATTAAAAGGCGGAACTAAAAATTTGAAAATAAAATAGGACCCAAAGTTCTTTAGATCTACTTTTTTCTCTCTCCTATCTATGTAATTTCTCTCTCTACGATGGAGCTCTCCTACGATCCAAACCTTCGGCTACCACTGTGGAGGGTATGAAAGTCGTTGGGCTCTCATCCGGCGAGCATGTCCTTCCTTCTCCTTCACCCGTAATTCCATTTAGCCCACTAATATACAGATGTCCAAGGTTACCTTCTCTACATAAGTAAGACTCAGGGTATTCTCTGTTTCATGGCAATGGACTTGATGAAATTGGACAGAACACAGAAGCAGTTCGGAAATCAGTAACCGATCTCAATCGATTCGAGAAAGTGGTAAAACTTGTGGCTTTTAGTTCATTTGAGTCAGCTCTCGATGCTCTCAACCAAATGAACGATGTCTCCGAAGGTATCCACGAGTTTCATGCATTTGTTTTAGTTGTAATTAGGGTTTGTTTTAATTACTTTTTTTCATATATTTTCTTGTTATTAAACTTCTCTTAGCTAACAGTGAACCCTAGTTTGCTTAATCTTAGCTGTACAAATCAGCATCAAGCGTCCCTCAATATTCATTGAGTCCTTATTCTACATCTCAGTGGGTTTTTTATTCCATCGTCATAAACCCTAGCCTCTATGCTTCTTCCTCCCCTGAGTTCTATAAAATTTCTGACCTTTTTTCAGATAATTTTAGTAATAGAAAAATCACAAAACAAAATTCAAAATTATGATCGATAAGAGAAGATGAAGATGATCAGATCGTCTAGTACATACATAACTATTAGTAATAGTATTTGGGTGGACGTTTGATTGTGCTTTTATTGTAATTTTTGTTTTAAGAGAGAAAGATGGGATATTTATTGATGGATGATGGACTTAATGCTGATTCGTTTTTCCAATGGGTATTTTCATTATACTTTTATGTTGGGTGTATTTGAAAGAACTAATTGAATTATCCGAGTCAGACTGAGTTAATTTCGATTGGAATCATTTATTGGGTACCGCGTTTGTGGATGTGATTTTGAGATTTGGGTTTTGAGGGAAGTGGGAATTGAATGTGAATATGAAGTTTGAATGTCAGGGTTTTTGACCGAGTCCGAGTTGATTACTCCCGAGTTTAGATGAGTTTGAATATTCAGGGTCTAGTTCTAGTTTTAGTTGTGTGAATTTGTGTTGGGCAGTTTGGGCTGAAAATCAGTTAATTTAATGGGGAAATTTTTCCTCAACAAAGCCAAAAATAGATGCCTGTTGTGGGAATGAGAAGAAGTACACGGGTTTTCAGGACAAGGGTTTTGCGGTCAAGGAGGCGGTTGTGGGAGGCTGGACTAGGTGAGGTGGGGAAGCAGCAGCACCCAGAGCTGCATATAATGTGGAGTGGGTTAACCTTCTTGACAATTCCGGGGATGAGAGATTACCATTCAAAGAAAATGGGAGGCAGCCCAAGGGGAATGGGACCATTTAGTTTGTATAAATAATACTTTTTATGCTTGACCCTTGTATACCAAAGAATCTCATATATTAAAAAGATAAAACTACGGTATTTCACTCAAATAAACCTCTATAATTTCAAAATTATGTATCATTTTTGGGATTTGCCCGAAGCAATTGTTTTGCTGATGGAGCCTTTACTAATTATTCTCCTTTCGTTATCATAGATTTAACCATATCTATTTTCTGGATGAATAGGTTCCGACCCTCATACTGCTGTACTAGAGCATCAATCAATTTATATCCATAAAATGGTACTGTTTGTAGCTAGTAATTAGACCAAGTGTACTTGATACCCTTATATTCATTATGTAGATTGTTATATGCTTGTCATTTTATTTTCCATTTTGTCGTTTTGCAGAAACCATGGCTAGCAATCCCACGTAGCTTACCAAAAGTACTTCAGCCCTTGATGCTTTTGATCAAGCCATTAGTTCAGTTTCTTATGCTTCTTTGGTTTCTTTGTGTTAAGATACCTGCTCTAGATGTTTTTATCGTACATATGATCTTGAATGCTTTTGTGAGGCTGAGATTTCTTCTACACTTTCAAGAGTTTTATTGTGGAACTCTCATCTGGTTCTGTACACCTCCTGGAACATGTTCTGCTGAATAATCTACAATCAGACATAGTCATAGTACCTATGTTTAGCTTACCAAAATTTTAGTCAGATTATTAAAATTTGTTTTTTCCCTTCTTGAAATGGAGTATAACATGCATGCCTGGATTGATTTTAGTTTGAATTATATGGTTTCTGCTTCTATAGAATCCCCCTTCTGTTCCTACATTAGTGGCTATAAAATGGCCCAGCTGGCTGAGGCGTTCAACATTCATTGTTGATTGGCATAATTCTGGATATACTTACTAGCATGAGGTTTCTACAATAAACATTACACAATAAACATGAGGTTATATGCGGCAGTCTATCGATGGTACAATTTCATTCACTTATAAAATTTTCTTTTAAATATGCGGGCCTTTATACAATAAACATGAGGTTTCTATATGATTATGTTTAAGAAACATTATGGTAAGATGGCAAACGGTTCCCTATGTGTGACACAAGCAATGCAACTTGAATTGGCTCAAAACTAGGGAATTAAGTAAGAGGGTCTACTCGATAATACAAACTATACTGCATTTTGCCTATTCACATTTTTAGTCCTCTTTTATAATTTAATAATTTGATCCTCATTGTGTTTCTAAATTTTAGAGCTACAGTTCTATACGATCAGCCTCCTGAGTTTTTTCATCCTATTTCACTCGAAGAGAAGCACAAGGTAAATCATATTTATATCTCAACTCACTCTCAAGAGTACATTGACTTCGCAATTTATAATTGGATTGTGGATTCTAGTTGTTTTGCAAGATTAGTAAAAATATGGATGAGTCTTATGGTCTTCAAGACTTCATCAACAATGGTATTGTACTTGAGAAATTCGATCTTCAATTTTATGTCTGGTGAAGTTGAGCAAGAGCAGAGAGTCTTACTTGGATATTTACACACATTTGTGATTTGTATAAATGACATGTACAGATAGATAGGAAGAGAATCAAAGAAAGCCCATCTATAACTGGAACTTGTAATTTAAATTTGGGAGTTGTTCAACAAGATGTTTTGCAAGGTGAGAAATGTCGATTGCTTGTTACTGTTCTTGACACTTCATCTTGTGCTAGTAGCAGTTTTGGGCTTTTTTCTTATTTTCTGAATTCTATTTTGAGCTACATGAGGAGGTTCAATGTCAGATTACGGCAGCTGTATGCATTTCTGTATTCCCGACCCATCTGTAATGTTTACTATTCACATGGCATTCATTTTCTGTAGGTACACGGCTGTCATAATATTTAAAGTTTCGTGTCTTTTCACTTTTGTCTACCGGCAAGTATTTAAATATTTTTTCTTATTATGCTATCAAGATTGTACTTCTATTACTAGCTCTGGAGTCTGCAAGATTTTTGGTTCCAGGTGTTGTATACCATTGTTTGAATTAAATTTTTCAGCAGCTCCATTTGTCTTCCTATATTTGCATTCAAATTTACTTCTTAGTTCTGCTACCCTACCCTATACTCTTGTATTATATTGGAATGGCATGGCGGCTGGGGGTGATAGTATACCCGATGATGAAGAATTGCAGTCATGCATCCCATGTGATGGAGATAAGTTTGGAAGCAGAACTGGAGTATCAGGAAATGGTAATTCTGAGAGGAGGAGGAGGGCACTAGATCCGCCTTTTGCAGTTCTTAAATTAGTTTCTAGGACTTTTGCAGTTGAAGAATACTATTGTCAGCTCTCATATTATCATGAAAAGGAGGAGATCTCTTAGGTCGAGGAAAGGTAGAAATATTTCACCATTTGTCGTGCGAAAAGATAATGGGACTCTACTTACCAATCTGCCTTCCAGATATTGGAGCTCGTCTGATTACTCATACTGGTAGTCTTATAAATTTGGCCAAGTGCCTTTCTTCTACACTTTAGATCCTTAGTGCAGAGAAGGCGCTCTTTTTTTCCCTTCACAGGAAGGTGGTGTAGGGAAGGAGTTATGCAAATGTTTCAAATTTGAGGCACCCAACCTGTAGGCAATACCTGGATTGCAACCACTATGCTTTATGTTTGGACTACCTTAGAAGTCTAAAAGCAAACTTGTTGCTTGACATCCATTTGTAGGACCATGTGGAGACACTGTATGATCAAATTTGTAGCAAAGCCCTAATCAAGTATACTCACCCATTTGTGTATGTTGATCTACACATGATGGCCAACGCTTTCAAAACGAGTGGCAGAGCTAGAGAAAGAAAAACTCTGATAACTGACAACCAAATACAGGTATTCTTTGGACATTAACCCCCTTATCCCTCCATTCTCTTTCAGTTTATGTAACCTATACCTTGGCTTGCTAGATAAAAGGGCTCACATTGATCTGAATATGCATTAACCTTCTTGGTCAACTTTCATTGAACATTTGCAGTTATTGGCATAGCTAATAATCACAGTTGTCGAATGCTTTTATTAATCATTCATTGCAATTCAGATGTCTTTGAAAGAAATTTAGTTTCACTTGTATTCTTTAATTCATGTTGTTTCATAATTAATGCTTGAGACATCAATTCAGTACGTGTCCAAATTATATGCACTTGACTTAATTTCTTATTGCTAATTGCAGATGACATGGATATTCCATAATCAAATTCTGAAACTGGAGAAATCCGTCGGTTTATAGAATTTTGAGAAAGAGAGATCTGCATTTTTAGTTGAGCTCTATCAGAATAATACTTTGGTTGTGTTGTACTTTTTTGTTTTTAGTAACTTCACAACCTCAAGTCAAAATGGTTGCCTCAGAAGATTTTTTATAGTGACTGATAAAACTATTGTATAGAACTATGATCTATGTTTTGTGTGCTGTACTTGAGTTAATATTGTTAGCAAAATGAAGAAAATGAGAAATGTTGAATGTGTACGATGTGAGTTTTTACATCTCACGCATTATTGAATAAGCTTCTTTCTTTTGTTTTTGTTCTTCTTATTGCTGATATTGTAAGATAAAAGCCACGACTAGCAAGTATGATTTTGAACTATAGGTAACTATTACAACATCATGTATTACAACATTTTAAAGTCAAACTACAATATTTTAAAAACATTGTATAAAGTAGTCTAAATAGATGACACTTTATAAATGTTGTATAAATGAGTCTAAATATTGTCTGATGTACTAAACCACAACATTTTAAGCCAGAAAACGTTGTGGAATCATATCATCTACAACGTTTTCAAGCATCCAAGAATTTATGGAAAACAAATATACAACGTTTTTTAAGAAAAAAATGTTGTGTAATGTGTTAAACTACAACGTTTTAAAAACGTTGTATAAAGGTGTCAAATAGATAACACCCTTAAATACGACATTTTTGTAAGACCTTCTACAACGTTTTTTACGCGTTATCTATTTACTGTTTTGTAGTAGTGATTGGATACTTTTATTTCATAAAATTCGAGGTCTTAAAATCTCCCCTCCTTATGAAATTTCGTCCTCGAAATTAGGGTACGTACGTGGTATGCCGAAGAGGTGAGGATACCTTGTTTAGATTCTAACTTAGGTACAACCTTTGAGCGTAGAATATGTTCCTTCTTATCCAAGATTTTAATAGGTATCTCCTCATACGTTAAATCTACTGCTATCTCGTCTAGTTCTAATTCAATAATGTGGTTCGGGTCGTTCACATATTTACTTAACATCCATACGTGAAAAATGTTATGAACACGCGACATACTTGGCAGTAAAGCGAGTCTATAGGCCACAGTTCCTACTCGATCGAAGATTTCAAATAGACCAATAAAATTGAGGGTTAAGATTTCCTCACTTCGTCGATTCTTGCTTCTAGAATAACGCCTTCTTGCACCTTCTTCTTCACATTCCTCATCTCTGAGTCTATAGCTTAAGCGACTTTAACTTTATTGATTAAAGTCGATTCTAATCGTATATTCACTATCTTCATGTAGGTTCTTGGAGTCTTTAACTCTATCTTCATCTTTTATAAGTCATACGAAATGGGTCTTTGTGTTAACAATATCGTACTCATAAATGCAAACGATCTTCTAATCAACGCGTCTGCTACCACGTTCGCTTTTCTAGGATGGTATTGAATGGTATGGTCGTAATCTCTTCAATAGCTTGAGCCAACGTCTTTGGCGTATGTTAAGTTTATTCTGGGTGAAGAAATATTTGAGGGTTTTGTACCGGGTTCAAGGTCGATACAAAATTTTATTTCACGCTCTGGGTAGGCTATGAAGTTCTTTGGGGAATACGTCAGGGAATTTATTAACAATAGAAATATCATTCAAATCTGACATATTTTTGATTAAATCTGTGATATGAGCTAAGAAAGCTTGACATCCGTTTTTCAATAAACGAATAACTTTATGGCTTGATATGATAGTGATTGACTTTAGTGGTTTCGTTGCTTGAATTCAGATAATAGGTTGGTTAGGAATATGAAAGCTAACAACCTTACGAAAATAATCAATTTTAGTATGATGAGTAGTTAACCAACCAATCCCTAAAATCACATCAAATGCAAGTATTTTCAAAGAGATAAGATCGACAGTTAACGTGCGGTTGCCGATTTGAATCAAACAAGACTTATAAATAGTGGATGTAATGAAGGTTTCTCCCAACAGAGTTTTAACAAATAAGTCAAAGTCTAATTTATTCGGAGTTAAATTTAAACGTTGAGCGCAAGTAGGAGAAATAAAAGAGTGGGTAGAACTGGTATCGAATAAGGTATAGACTTCGCAAGAGTTTATGATTAAGTTACCCGTGATAACTTCTTTCGAGTTCCTCGACAAACTCTCTCACTTAAACTACCGGCTTTGACTTGTTTGGGACATCCTTTGGTGTCACCATCCCAGCTGGACTTGACTTCACTACACGACAAAATTGAGTTAGGTGACCTTTGCTTCCGCAATTGAAACACACTTTAGGTTGCTGCGTACAGTTTGGACGGATGTGTCCCTCCTGTCCGCATTTGAAACATACGACCTATGGTTGTTCTCCATCCTTGGAAACGGGTGTTGGTGCTGCTGTCGACGTCTTTACGTCATTGTTGAATCTTCTCTTCTTAAAGCTATACCCACTTAGTTCACCTTTCCTATTATCTTGGTCATGATTACCACCGAAGTGGTTACCATTCTTGCCATGATAATTTCCTCCACGATGGTTATTATTGTTTCGATGGTCGTTGCCACCGGTATGATTATTATCGTGTTGTTGGTCGTTACCTTTTGGTTGAGCTGACTCATTATCGCGCTCCACTAACTGAGCCTTATTCATAACATCTGAATATAAACAAAGTTTGTGAAAAATGAGGTATTGACGTATTTCGGGTTTCAAACCTCTTAGAAACATTCACATAATTCTCTCTTTATTATCAACCAAATGGGATACAAACCGGGATAACTTCGTAAATTTAGCCTCGTACTGTGATACGGTGATATTATTTTGTTCCAACTTGATAAACTCCACCCCCTTCATATGACGAATACTTTCGGGAAAATACTTATCGTTGAATAGTTCTTGGAACTTCTCCCAAGACATTTTCAGTGCGGCAGGCTGAGTACGTTTTACAGATTTCCACCAATAATCTGCTTCTTCACACAACATAAAGGTGGAGAAGGGAAGCTTTTGCTCCTCTGAGCATTCCAAGACATCAAATATCTTGGTGATCTGCTTTATCCACGTCTCCGCCTTAAGTGGTTCTTGCTTTCCCAAAAACTCTTACGGTCCCAGCTCCTTGAACTGCTTAGTGGTGACTAGCCGTGAGTTGCCAGTGTTTACACCTGCATTTTGAATAGAAGTCTCTTTCGTTTGGTTTTGCATAAATTCTAAAAAGTTCCTAAACATACCATTGTTCATCATTTGGTCAATGTTGTTGTTTACACGAGGATTATTGCCTTCCTGAAGCACACTATCCTGGTTATTAATCATCGGTGACTCAACAGTCTCGTGTGCTTCATTGCTTATCTCAACATTTTAAGATGTCATTTTCAAACACTACCACAAAACAAGGGTTAATTGACATGCCACATATTATCCCTATACTTTGACCGACCAATTAAATAATAAATAAACTTAGCTAGGTCATACTAGCGAAGGAATTACCAGACTCTCCCTTTCTAGTTCTAGTCTCACATCTCAGTCAGGGATCATATCCCTAAGCTTTGCTACCAACTTTGACGCCCCCAAAATAGGTATACATCACCCATTCTGAGTTGCAAAATACATGGTACAAAATTTAAATACAAACTTCTTTTATACAATACGACAAAATGTAGCTGAGAGTTTCAACACGGATATTGTCTCGTAGAGAGTATCCAAACTCAAGTAAAGTCCTCATTACAATTACTATCACACTATTTCATAGAATAGTGAGGATTACTATAGCCACCATCTCGAACCATCACTCCGTTCCTCGACAAGTCCCACCTATATTCTCATTTCCTGAAGAGAACAGTGAAAGAAAAGGGTGAGCTCAACCAGCCTAGTAAGAAATATTATGACTAAGATAATGCAAAATAAATTATCGTTAGCCATCAACAGTATAACAACTGATAGAATACAATAGACAACAAGTTTTAGATCAACAACTGCATCAAAAATAGCAATCCATTAGAAGAGTCAAGCAGAGCATGATATCTACTATCTTCTATGATTTAAAAGTTTATCATCAATTTTATCGCTGAGACTCAGCTTAATAAATAATCCACATCACTGAATTATCCATGCACTACGGGCCAAGGATATTCGTGTTTTCACCAATGGTCATGATCATACTGAATAATCCCTGGTCATAATCATACCAACAACTGTCCATCAATGCACTACGAGCCAATGAGGACTTTTACCACATCATTTGTAACATTACAGGTCATGATTATACCAAATGATCCTTGATCATAATCATACCAATCAACAGTCCATATATGCACTACGGGCCAAAGATGACTTTTATCATAATATAAGCATGAGGATACTGACAATGATATAAGAATTCAATTAAATGAGAGAAAATGATAAATTTTAAAGATTTATAATTCAATTTATTCAGAATTCAATAATGTCCAAATTGTCAACATGATACTGCTTTGTGGTGTTAAATTCAAGAATGATATTGTATCAAAATGATTTGGACCGAAAAGAAATCAATTTTTGTCATAAATAGTACTCCGGGTGAATAAAACCCGAGTGAATAGTACCCCATGAATAGTAGTTCGGGAATAGTACTTCATGAATAGTACTTCATGAATAGTACTCGTGAATAGTACTTCGTTAATAATACTTTATGAATAGTACTTTGTGAATAGTACTCCGGCATGAAAAGCTTAAAATTTAACAAGAACATTTTGAAAATATCCTTGTGAAACGAAACTAGATGAAGCGCAAATTTCAGGAATATTCTACAAATTTCACGGAGTATAAAAACAATACTTTAACCGAATGAGTGTAGAATTAGGAATACGAAATTAAATAATATTACTCACATACTACAGAGTATGGAAGTAAATATTATTTCATATGAATATTGAACAAAAATAATATCCCTTACGAATAAGAAATAAATAACATCCCTTGCCTAAGTAGAAGACTGGATACTGCAATAGTGAAGTAACAGAATACTATTCTTCTTTCTCTCTATAGCTTCTATCTATTATTGCACTTGTGAGTCTTAGTGAATTGGTGAGAATGAAAGAAGAATGAGCTTCTATTTATAGGAAAATATAGTTTCGATAATTGCACGATTAGGGGCTCTAATTATTATACTATAGTACCTTCATCTATACCTCCATTTTTAATTTAGTCCTGCAAGTATTATCAATCTTGTACCACATCTCCTAATAGTACATGCATATGAATCAATAGTTCCATACATGTGAACCAACAGTAATTTGCATGTGAACTAATAGTAATTAATTACTCATTTATCCGATTAATTGCCCATTTGGTCAATTTAACATCAAAAAATCAATTATTATCAAAATAAATGTCGATTTCCACTAATACTAATAATCCCAACACAATGGAAATATTTTTATCAATAATTTAATCTTTAATCAACAAGAACTTATTCATCATTAATATTATAACTCACAATATTTAACATCTATATCATTCCCAAGAAAGAAGGGGCTTTTCGATTAGGATTACTCCCTACTGGTGCGCAATTAGGTGACCAAACCCCTTTCCTCGACAGAACTTTCTTGATATCGTCAATATTGAAAATAATAATATGAATAACTTTGTCTTCTCAATTATTGATTTAAAAATATAAAATATTATGCAGATGATACTATGACAATAATTGAATCAATATTATGAGAGACATTTATGCAGTAATTACTGTAGCAATAATTGAGTATAACTGAATGACTTCTCACGTAAGCACCAATAATCAATACCATGTGCTACTATGCAACCACGTGTATTACTGTACTTTTACCACCGGGTAGTTCAACCGTTTAACGGTAAAACTTTCGCTGTTATTTTTATAAAATGATATTTCTGTCATTTTCTAACTACGACAATACTTCTGTTGTGGGGTCCACCAATGATTGTGTCGTCGTACGAATATTCGCTGTTAAAACAAATATTCCCCGACCAATCGAATATTTTATAACAACTTGTTTACTTTGTAAAATTTTTACAAATTACCCTTAACTTTAACCTTTTATCAATTTAACCATTTACTAAATAAAATTATAATTATAAGAAAATTGAATACTTTAATTTCATAAAATTCGGGGTCTTACAACTGTACTTTAACCACCGAGTATTCCAACAGTGTTAACGATAACAACTACGTCGTTATTCATACTTATCTTTTTCTCCATCCGATAGTTTTCTGTTATGGGGCCCACAAATGGCTGTGCCATCGTACGAATATCCCCGACAACAAGAATATTCTATGACCAAACGAATATTCCCCGACAACAATGAATATTTTATAACCACTTGCTTATTTTACAAAATTTACACATTTCACCCATAACCAAAGCATTATATCAAATTAACACTTTATTATTCAAAATAATAAATAGAGGAAATTTAATTTTATTTATAAAAAGTTGGCGTCTTACAACCTCCCTTCCTTATGAAATTTCATCCTCAAAATTGACGTATATACCTAGTATTTTGAAAAGGTGAGGGTACCTTACTTTCATTTCCAATTCCAACTCCCAGGTTATTTCCTCAATAGCATAGTTCCTCCATAAAACTTTGACTTGTGGTATAACCTTTGTGCATAGGGCATGCTCCTTCCTATCCAAGATCTTAACAGGTACCTCCTCATATGTTAAATCTTCGGCTATCTCATCTGGTTCTATCTCAATATTGTGGTTTGGGTCGTTCACAAATTTACGAAGCATAGACATATGAAAAATATTATGAACACGAGACATGCTTGGAGGTAATGCGAATCTATAGGCCACATTTCCTACTCGGTCAAGAATCTCAAATGGACCAAAAAATCGTGAATTGAGCTTTCCTCTCTTCCCGAATCTTGTAATCCCTTCCATGGAGAAATGCGTAACAATACATGATCCCCAATATTAAATTCCACGTCCTTTCGATGAAGATTCGCATAACTCTTTTGTCGATCTTGTGCCATTTGTATACGTTGTCGAATCATTTGGATCTTCTCTGTAGTCATACGTACCAATTTTGGTCCCAACAACGTTGCTTCACCCACCTCATCCCAGCATACTGGAGAGCGACACTTTCGTCCACACAACGCTTAGAATGGAGCCATGCCTATACTTTCCTGATAACTGCTGTTGTAGGAGAATTCCACCAATGGTAGGTACTTATCCTAACTCCCTTTGAAATCTGGGACACAAAATCTTAATAGATCTTCAAGAGTTTGAATAGTCCTTTTCGATTGCCCGTCCATTTGAGGATGGTATGCCGAGCAGAATCATAAATCCGAGCCCATAGCTTTATGCAAACTAACCCAAAATCATAAAGTAAACCTTAGATCACGATTTAAAACTATGGATACTGGTATTCCATGCAATCTCACAATCTCATTCACGTACATACGAGCAAGACGTTCAAGGGAATAAGTTTCCCGTATCGGCAAGAAATGGGCAGACTTGGTTAATCTATCAATAATAACCCAAATCGCATCTATGCCTTGAGAAACCTTGAGAAGACCCATAAAGAAATCTATGCTAATGTGTTCCCACTTCCATTTTGAAATCTCAAGTGGTTGTAATAGACCCTTTGGCCCTTGATGCTCCGCCTTTACATGTTGACAAGTTAAACACCTCGAGATAAACTATGCGATCTCTCTCTTTTCATATTGCTCCACCAAAATATATGTCAAAGATCATGATATATTTTCGTACTCCCAGGATGGATTGTAAACGGTGTGTTGTGTGCTTACATCATGATTCTATGCTTCAAGTCAGAATCGTTAGGAACACAAAGTCTGGAGTTGACTCGAAGTATTCCTTCTTCATCGATTCTAACTTCTGGAATAGCACCTTCTTGCAATTTCTTCTTCATACGCAATAGCTCCAGGTCTGTAGCTTGAGCAGCTTTAACTTTATCGATTAAAGTCGGTTCTACTCATATATTTGATATCACCACGTAAGTACTTGGAGCCTTTAACTCTATCTACAACCTTTGCAAGTCATACAAAATGGGTCTTTATGTTGACAAAATCGCACTCGTACCCGCATATGATCTTCTACTCAATGCGTCAGATACTACGTTCGCTTTTCCAAAATGGTATTGGATGGTATGATCGTAATCTTTCAACAGCTCGGGCCAACGTCGTTACCGAATGTTGAGTTCCTTTGGGGTGAATAAATATTTGAGGCTTTTATGATCCATATAAATCTCCACTTTCTCCCCATACAGGTAATGTCTACAGATCTTCAATGCGAAAATGACTGCTTCTCATGAGTAGGATAATTCCTCTCATATTCTTTGAGTTGTCGCGAGGCATAGGCTATGACTTTCCCATGCTGCGTGAGAACACATCCTAACCCTTTGCCCGAAGCATCGCTGTAGATAACAAATCCATCCGAACCAGATGGTATTCTTAGAACAGGTGCCGAAATGAGTCTCCTCTTGAGCTCTTGGAAACTCTTCTCGAATTCCTCGCTCCATACGAATTTTATATCTTTCTAAGTTAGCTGAGTTAACGGAGTAGCGATTCGAGAAAATCCTTCCATGAATCTCCGATAATAACCAGCTAAGCCTAGAAAGCTACGTACTTCGGTCACCGACTTTGGTTGCTCCCAACTTTATATTGCTTTAATCTTTGCCAGGTCAACAGATACTCTATGTTTTGACACCACGTGCCCACGGAATGCTACTTCCTCAAGCCAGAACTCGTATTTCTTCAGCTTAACATATAGCTTGTTATGACGAAGCCTTTGAAGTACCAGCTTTAAATGGTGCTCATGATGTTCACGGCTTTTGGAATAGATGAGGATGTCATCAATAAAGACAACAATTAACTGATCCAAATATTCCTTGAATACTCGGTTCATCATATCCATGAAAGCAGTAGGAGCATTAGTCAATCCAAAAGACATGACTAAGAATTCATAATGCCCGTACCGAGTTTTGAAGGCAGTCTTCGGAATATTCTCAATTTTAATCTTAACTGATGATATCCGGAACGAAGATCGATTTTTGAGAAGAATTGTGCTCCTTGCAACTGGTCGAACAGGTCATCAATGCGAGGTAGCGGATACCTATTCTTGATGGTGACATGGTTCAATTCCTGATAGTCAATATAAAGTCGCATACTCTAATCTTTCTTCTTTATGAATACAACTGGAGCACCCCAAGGAGATGTACTAGGACGAATGAAACCTATGTCTAACAACTCTTGTACTTGGACCTTTAACTCCTGAAGTTCAATAGGAGCCATTCGATATGGGGTTTTAGAAATGAGTTTTGTACCAAGTTCAAGGTCAATAAAGAATTTAACTTCACGTTCTGGGGGTAGACTAGAAAGTTTTTCAAGAAATACGTCAGGAAATTCACTAACAACAGAAATATTATTCAAATCTGACATATATTTGTTCAAGTCCATGACATGGGCTAAGAAAGGTTGACATCCATTTTTCAATAAACGAATGGCTTTATGGCTTGATATGACAGTGATTAACTTTAGTGGTTTGGTTGCTTGAATTCGCATAACAGGTTGGTTATGAATATAAAAACTAACAACTGATAAGTAGGTTTTATACCTACTTATTGGTTACCAACTCATGATGGATTATACTCAACTTAAGTAATTTTATTATGTTTTATTCACTTTTTATGTTTATTTTGTAGTATGCATAGCTGGAACTCCCATAGCAATATAATGGCGTGGAATGGCATGAAATGGCATGGAGATAACATTAACTTGGCACGATGGATTTGTGCAAGAGTATAGACTACAGCCGAACTTGAACATGTGAGCAGGAGGATCAATGAAATAGTTAAGTGAGGAAGAGAGGAAATTAAGAACAAGCAAGTAGCAGACCAGAAGCAGGAGAATGCAAAGTGCAGTAGCAGTGTGGCCACGCTGCCATTACAATCAAACATGGCGCGCATGCGCTAAAGAGAATTCAGAGGCAAAATTACATATCGCGTGCCCACGCTCCAATATTAAAGGGCCATGGCACGCCCGTGCCATGCACTCAGCATACTGCTAAACAGCGCACCCGCGTCCGAAACCGATTACACCATCGCGCGGCCGCGCTGACCGTTTTCAATTTAAAAAAATGCTGACTTTTTGTAATTTAAATTTGAGCGTTTTTTGCTCATTTGAGACGATATGGTTGGTTACCAGATGTGGTTTTATGAGTTTTTATGATTATTTCACTGCAGTTCTTAGGTCTTATACTACTTTAGAGAAAGTGAGGGCATTGGATTACTACTTTTAGCTCTTCTCTTTATCTAGATTGCTGAATAAAAATTAGTTTTCATTTTGGAGATTTGAGGTGGATTTGTACAAGCCTGGAAACATAATTTTCAATAGAGATTATCATTTTTGCTCTCTCATTTCTCTTATATCTATTGATTGCATTTCTTAATTCCATGTTTTGCTTCAATCCCATAATGGCTTTTGGTTTAGAAATGAACTATTTTCAATTATGGGATTCTAATGTATTTTAATGTGTAGTTTAAACTTGTATGACTGATTGTGATGTTATTTGTTCAATATTGGATTGCTCATTATGGTCGTGCTAAATGTTTGAATGATTGATCACCATTCACACAAATTTCTTGTATGGATTTGGAAAATGAAATATAAGTATAGACTAGACCATAATGGCATATGTTCATAGGGCTTATTCATGTTAGGCTTTGTGATTCGTGACACGGATAGGCATTTACTGTTTCACTATGTGTAGTCAATAAGAGAGTTTGAGCTTAACTTATATTTTCAGTAAATTCACATAGACATATAGTGAGTTTAGTAATTGTGATGCTTACATGAATTCTATCAATTGTGGATTTTGTGTAATTTGGGCATAGTTCATTGAAAAATGGTTGTGTTTTACTTATGTGCTCTCGATTAGCTTTTCGTATTTAATAAGTAGACATTACATGATGCATACATTTTAGATGAAGCATTAGATGAAATTAGAATCCCATTTCTCTCCAATTTGATTTCCTCTTTTTGATAATATTTATTTATTATGTTGATAATTAATTTAGATATAAATTCATCTATTGATTGATAGTTTGAGCATATAGGAATAGTGATTAAGTTGTTGCATGATAAATTAAATTTAACACCTTTCTCCATGGATCGATACTTCTCTTACTCTGTACAACTTGTTGACCCATGTATACTTGCAGGAGTTATAGTCTGTTTTGCCATAACAAAAAGACGGCAACAAATTTTTGGCGCCGTTGCCGGGGAAAAGCATTTATTTTTAATATTATCGTCATCAAATAAAGCTAAATTTGTGTGACTTAAACAATTCTTATTTTATCTTATTTCTATTTTTTTTTTCATTTCAGGTACTTGTGCATAGTATATGCGCACTCGATCGTCATATCCTGAGTTAATTCCTACACAGGAAAATATCAATGGTAGTGCTTGGAGATCGAGAGCACATAGGAATATACAAGTAGATTTTGAAACTTCAACATCCAGCATGGCAGCAGAAGAGCAACATAGAGCCTTAAGGGACTACTCGATGCCTAAGATTAATGAGTTACAGTCGAGCATTGTAAGGCCAACTATAGCAGCCAACACATTCGAGATCAAGTTGTGAACTATTCAAATGGTTTAAAATATGGTCCAGTTTGGAGGTGTTGCTGCAGATGACCCGAATGAGCATTTATTGATCTTCATAGAGATATGTGACACCTTTAAGTACAATGGGGTGTTAGAGGATGCAATTAGACTCAGACTGTTTCCATTCACTTTACGGGATAAGGCTAGAAGCTGTCTCCATTCGTTACCACCGGGGTCTATTACAACATGGGAGAACTTAGCACAAAAGTTCTTAGCCAAATTTTTCCCAATGGCTAAGACTGCTAAAATGAGGACATCAATTTCCCAGTTTGAGCAACAATAGGGTGAATCATTATATGAAGCCTGGGAACGCTACAATTAGATGCTAAGGAAATGTCCCCATCATGGAATGTCTGAATGGATGGTAATCAATACCTTTTATAATGAATTACGTTGGCAGTCTAGGCCGATTATAGATGCAGTTGCAGGAGGAGCCTTATGGGCTAAAAGATATGATGAGGCTTATGATCTTATAGAGATAATGGCAGCTAATGATTTTTAGAATCCTACAACCATAATGTTATAGCTTAAAGTTGCAGGATTGTTAGAGGTAGATGCTATTACACAGTTGTCAGCTCAGATGGCAGCTATGGCGAAGAAAATTGAATTTTTGATAGATAGTAAGGTAAAGTCAGTTGCTTTTGTATGCGAGATATGTGCGGGGTCACATCAAACCAATCAGTATGCTATCAGTTCAAAATCGGTGCAATTCGTGAGTAACTACCAGAAGCCTCAAAATCAGTTTCAGAACTCTTACCACCCCAACAACCGCAATCATCCCAATTTTAGCTGGAGCAATAACCAAAACAATCAACACCAACAAAATCAATAATTTCAATCTCAAAATCAGTATCAGTCACAACCATCTCACCAACAGTTTGCACCGAAACCACCCTACCCTCCTTGATTTCAACAACAGTAACAACATCCATCTGCACCTCAGGTAGAGAAAAAGTCAGAAATGGAGGAGATGATGTTCAAGTACATGCTAAATACAGAAGTGATGATCAATAGCCAAACAGTGGCTATAAAAATTCTAGAAACTCGAATGGGTTAAATGGAAAATTCATTGAACAGTAGACCACAAGGGTCTTTGCCAAGTAATACAGAACCAAATCCAAGAAGAGAGGGTAAGGAGCAATGTCAGGCTATAACTTTAAGATCAGGGAAGCAGACTGCAGGATTGCAGCATGGCGTGCCCACGCCACTTTTACAAAAGGAAACCGCGCGGCCGCGCAGTGATAAAAATGGTTATGATGATGCTTTATTAAAAGAAGGTTCAAAATAGAGGGAAAAAGAGAAAAATAGTAAAGAGTCGCCTGAAAAACCAGTGACCAAGACACCAGTTGTTCATCCCCCTGTTCCATATCCACAAAGACTATAGAAATAAAGGGAAAATAAGCAGTTTAATAAGTTTTTGGAGGTGTTTAAGAAGCTACAGATAAATATACCTTTTGCTGAGGCATTGGAACATATGCCAAGTTATGCAAAGTTCATAAAAGTTATCTTATCAAGAAAGAAGAGGTTAGAAGATTTTGAGACAGTTGCCTTGACTGAAGAATGTAGTGCGGTACTTCAGCGCAAGTTACCTCCAAAACTAAAGGATCCGGGCAGCTTCATGACACCTTGTTGAATAGGGAAAATGTGTTTCAACAGATGCTTATGTGATTTAGGGACGACCATCAACTTAGTGCCTCTGTTAGTGTTCAATCAGTTGGGATTGTCGGCTCCAAGGCCGACGAATATTTCTTTACAGCTTGCTAACAGGGCCATTACTTATCCACGGGGTATTGTAGAAGATGTGCTTGTTAAAGTGGAAAAATTCATTTTCTCAGCTGATTTCATCATCTTGGATTATGAAGAAGACATAAGCATACCTATCATCCTGGGGAGACCATTCCTAGCCACATGACACACTTTAATAGATGTTCAGAAAGGTGAGTTGACAATGAGAGTTCATGATCAAGAAGTCACCTTCAACGTGTTCAAGGTTATGAAATTTCCAACAGACGAAGAAGATTGTTTTAGGGTTGATATGGTGGACAAGATGTTGAATGATGAAGTGGAGACTTTAGTGGAAAATGAGCCTTTGAAGAGTGCTATTTTGGGAAATTTAGAGATGGAAGATGATGTGGTTACAGAATTTGTTCAGATACTTGATACAGTGCCACAGTTTCAGAAAATGAATATTCCTGTTGAGCCACTCAAAAATGCTGGAGAGTCATCATCAAAACTCAAGCCATCGCTTAAGATGCTTCCAGAACTTGAATTGAAACCTCTTCCAAACCACTTGAGATATGCATTTTTAAATGATAATTCAAAATTACCTGTTATTATTTCTTCTACACTAACATCTTGCAAAGAAGAAAACCTGTAAGAGTTCTAAGAGAGTTCAAATTAGCCATTGGATGGACCACATCAGACATCAAAGGGATCAACCCATCATTCTGTATGCACAAGATCCTGCTGGAAGATGATAGTAAACCCTCAGTGGAGCAACATCGGAGACTTAATCCAATTATGAAGGAAGTGGTAAAGAAGGAAGTTCTGAAGTGGCTGGACGCAGGAATAATTTGTCCGATCTCAGACAGCTGGTGGGTGAGCCCAGTACAGTGTGTGCCAAAGAAAGGAGGAATGACCGTAGTCTCCAATGAGAACAACGAATTGATACCGACCAGGACAGTGACGGAGTGGAGAGTCTGTATGGACTATTGCAGACTTAATAAAGCTACAAGGAAAGAATACTTTCCACTGCCATTTATTGATCAGATGTTAGACAGACTAGCAGGTCATGAGTAATATTGCTTTCTGGATGGGTATTCAGGGAATAATCAGATTGTGATAGCTCCAAAAGACTAAGAAAAGACAACTTTCACATGTCCATATGGTACATTCGCTTTCAGAATGATGTCTTTTGGGTTGTGCAATGCCCCGACCACATTTCAGAGGTGTATGATGGCAATCTTTTCGGATATGGTGGAGCACAATGTGGAAGTCTACATGGATGATTTCTCAGTATTCGGTGATTCATTTGACTTATGTTTAGAGAATCTAGTGATGGTATTAAAGAGATGTGTTGAAACAAATTTGGTGTTGAATTGGGAAAAGTGCCATTTTATGGTACAAGAAGGTATAATCTTGGGACACAAAGTTTCGAAGAAAGGACTAGAGGTGGACAGAGCCAAGTTAGATGCTATTGAGAACTTGCCTCCACCTACCTCTGTTAAAGGTGTTCACAGTTTTTTAGGACATGCAGGCTTCTATCGCAGGTTTATAAAAGACTTCTCCAAGATCATGAAGCGACTTTGCAGTCTATTGGAGAAGGATGCACAATTTAAGTTTGATAAAGATTGCATATCTGCATTTGAGCATTTGAAGAGAAAGTTAACTACAACATCAGTGATCACAACACCAGACTGGGATTTACCATTTGAATTGATGTGTGACGCAAGTGATTTTGTTGTGGGGGCTATTTTGGGCCAGCAAAGGGACAAGATCTTTCATGTGATATACTATGCAAGCAAGACCCTCACTGATGCTCAGTTAAACTATACCACCACAGAGAAGGAGCTTTTAACAGTTGTGTATGCTTTTGATAAGTTTTAAGCCTATTTGATTGGGACGAGGGTGATAGTTTACACAAACCATGCATCAATTCGATACGTGGTGGAAAAGAAAGATACAAAGGCTTGTCTAATCAGGTGGATTCTTCTTTTATAAGAATTTGATTTGGAAATTAAGGACAGGAAAGGAACTGAGAATCAAGTGGCGGACCACTTATCTATATTGGAAAATTCGGGAAGGGATGTAAATGACAAGGTTGTGATTGATGAGTCCTTCCCAGATGAGCAATTATTTGTGGTGCAAGGTGAAGTGCCATGGTTCGCAGATTTTGCTAACTTCCTAGTAAGCAAGATAATCCCTTCTGACTTGACTGGGTATCAAAAGAAGAAGTTTCTGCATGATATGAAGTGGTTTATATGGGATGAGCCGTACTTGTTCAAGCAGTGCACTGATCAGATGATAAGGAGATATATCCCATATAGCGAGATAGAGAGTATTTTGCAGGATTGCCACACATCATTGTATGAAGGTCACTACGGTTGTGAAAGAACAACAACTAGAGTTTTGCGGGCAGGATTCTACTAGCCGACAATTTTCAAAGATGCTTACAGTTTTGTTCAGAAGTGTGATAGATGTCACCGAGTTTGGAATATATCCAAGAGAAATGAGATGCCCTTGAACACAATCCTCGAGGTTAAAATTTTTGATGTATGGGGGATAGACTTCATCGGACCTTTCATTTCGTCATGTGGGAATCTATATATTTTATTGGCAGTCGACTATGTTTCTAAGTGGTTGGTCTCGATATTAGCTCGGGTGTATGGATTTGATCCTTCTTCATGGAATAAGCATATAACAAGCCTTTTTCACCAGACATCTACACACATAAATTATCCTGATTAGCATATAGTATATACACACAACAAATAATAGTTGTATATAAGTTATATTTTATTTTGTTTAACGATGAACTTATCCAATTCATCTCCTTTTAAACTCTATATGAGTTATTTGTATTTTCAATGTTTCCCTCTGTTCTAAGGTTGTAGCATATGGTCTATCCCACCTAAGGTTTCTAACCCTAACCTTTGATACCAACATGTAAAGCCCCCAAATTCGGGTACTTGAAATCCTATTGTTGTTTATGTGATTTAAGACTTCCAGGTTGTAGCCAGCATGCAAGAGAATAGATGTGTCACATAAAACCCATTTAACAACATTACAGAAACAAGATCTGTGTTGGTCAACCATTTGCAGAAATCATGTTCTTGATTTTCTGGAAATTCCAAAAAACCAAATTCGTGATCATCAGAGCTAGTTTGACCATCCATAGTGTTCAATATATTGATGATTTCGGGGATCTAAAAGTCTTAATCTGAAGTCCATATAACATTCTACAACATTGTTACAACAATAAAAACTACTAACAACTAACAACAGAAAGATTTGGGTCCATGAACTTGCTGTCAGAGCTTTCTGGGCAAGTTCATGGCTGCCCAGATTTCAACCAGTCAATGCCAGTCAACGTGGTTTGACCACGAATAACGTGTAATCTGGACCCGATTTAAGTCTGATTCTTGATCCAGATCAAAGAGCACATAACAGACTACATATCTAAAACATAAAACAACCAAAAACATAAATCGAGAATGATCTACAGCCTCTGACATTCATTGTCAGGACACAAAACAAAATTTTTCCATACTTTATAAAACTTCAAATTCGAGCCTCTAGATGTTATGGATCTAACATCTAGCAACCCAGATCATCATTATACACTATATATAACATTTTTAACACAAAAAAAATTAACATCTAAGAACAGATCAAAGATCAGATTTCTAGTTAGGGTTTATACCTCACTTTAAAAAATTTTTGATTCTACCTTCTGATTTGGTTAAAGGTGATCGTGGGGCTTGGTTTGTGACTGATATTAGGAAAGGATTTCGTGGGTTTTGAGTTGAGAGAGTCTAGTTGGGTGTTGGAGAACAAAATGGCTAACAAATGCAATTCTCTCTCTCCCAATCTATATATAAAAGTCTTAGATGCATGTATTGGATGATCTAGAGGTTGATTGCTGGCAATATTTAAGTCACATGGCTACTCTAGGGTTGGCCAACAACTCCACCTAGACCAAATTCTACAAGTTACCTTAAATAATGCAAGAGGGGTAATTTGGTCATTGGCCATGTGATTTTAATGGCACCTTGGTCATTTGGCAAACCCTTAGGGTTTGACCTTTAAGGTTTAACCCTTAGGGTTTAACCCTAAAGTTTAACATAAAATGGATTTCTAGGCTTTGCATTTAGGGTTTAAAAATATTAGAAATTTAGTTTCTAAAAATAAAATTAGGTTTTCCCAAATTAGATTAGGTTTCTAATTATATAAACTTGAAAATTAAATTAAGAATTTACTAATTATAATTAACCTCGCTAGTTTAGCAATTAGGGCACCAATTAACAAATTAGGGTTTTAAATCAGAAATTAGAGTTTCAAATTTATAATTAGGGTTTTAAAATTTTAATTAGGGTTTACCTAAACAAATCTTTAATAATTAATATTAATCACATAACCCAATTACAAAATAATCTTATACTGTAATTTGGGTTTCAAATTAGGGTTTAGCACAGTAAAACTAGGGTTTATAAAAATATTGTTAGGGTTTGGTCATAATACACCATAATTGACCAACCATTATCAATACGTACATACAGTACATGTTATAGCACTGAAAAATCAAAATATAATTAATATTATATTATTATTCTCATGCCTTGATCAAAATCCAAAATTAGGGTTTGGATTCTATATCTGATTTATCTTACGTAAATGACATTATTAATTAAGTTAGAAAAATAATTAACTTAACTAATATGAAATAATTCCATATAATAAGATAAAATAATTATTATAATTATTCTATAATCATTACACATGTTATTTAAATAATATATAATTATATTTTTATGTAAAATATTTAATAAAAATATTTCTACTATAAAATTAATTATTATAAGAATATACTTTATAATAATTAATAATTCTAACATAGAATTATTTGTCAGTATATAATGTAATAAATAAATTTTTATTTGTCACATAATTACTTACGTTTTATCTTGTACAAATCCTCATCTTTAAAATAAATAAAAAAATTATACACAAAATTTTTAATTTTATTATATCGAAAATATCGGGTTGTTACATTCACCCTCCCTTATAAAGATTCCGTCCCCAAAATCCCCATTTTAAAACCTTTACATACCAGGGTGTATAGCATACACAATCATTACAAATAGATCACGATCAACTTTGATCGAACTGACCTTTAACTTTTCAACGTAAAGCTTGTCTATCTGATTAAACGAAAATTTAATTTTCTAATAGACTCAAAATTTCTTTATAAAATAATTTACTATATATTGGAAAATCATGTAAAAGAAAATAAAAGTTATATGAATAATACCTGGAATTGCACCACTAGCTGCTATGGTTTCCTGGACCGTCATGTTGTAAGCTCTCGCAGTAGATTTTGTTGGCTTGCTTGATGACGTTGGTCCTGTGATTGCTAAAGTCTTGCTACCCTTGCTAGTAGTCACACTTCTTGCCTCCATCCTTCTTTTCGGATAATCCTTCACCTTATGCTTAGTCGACCCGCATAGAAAACACCCACTATTCATCCTAGGATTGGGGCAGTTAGGAGAGATATGGCTCTCCTGCCCGCACTTGTAGCATACAAACTTCCCCTTCAAACATTCCCCAGAGTGGTTCTTTCCACAAGTCTTACACTGTACAGCTGGGTTCTTAACACCTTCTCGTTTCACCTGGATATTATCAAAATAGTTCCCATTCCGCTTGCTACTACCACTTTTACTTCTACTATTAATTTCTACCTTCCCAGCTCCTTCGATCTTACCCTTGTTCTTTCTCTCCTTGTTGTAGAGGCTCATGGCCTCACTCCTCTCCTTAGCTATTATAGCCTTTTCCATGAGTACTCCAAATGTAGGAATCTGCAACACCGCCAGCTTATTATAGATCCAAGGTTTTAATCCCAGCTCAAACCTTCTCGCTTTCCTAGCCTCCGTATCAACTTGATGCGGAGCGAACCAAGCCAACTCATTGAACTTTGCGGCATACTCCGCAACAGTCATATTCTCATGCTTCAACTCTAAAAATTTCACCTCCATCCTAGCCTGCATAGTAGATGTAAAATAGTTTTCGAAAAACAAAGTCTTAAACCTATCCCATGTAACTACACCTTCTCCTGCCCTCGTCTGATTTGCTTCCCACCAAAAGTTTGCCTCCCCCTTCAACATGTAGGTGGAAAAAGTTGTCTTTTGCCCCTTAGCTACCCTAGTTATCACAAACGCCTTTTCAATCTCTTTAACACAATTTTGGGCTTCAACAGGGTCAGTTGTCCCTTTGAATTCTGGTGGTCCTACAGCCTTGAAATCATTAAATTTCGCCAAGCGGTTGTCCGGCTGGTTCTTTGCGGCTGGCATTCCTTGTTGCATAGCTTGTGCTACCATGTTTGCAAAGTGCTGCATCGGGTCTGCTTGTTGTTGTCCCTCAGCGTTGTTGACAGATTCTTCTGCCCTTTGTTTTTGAGTTTGACGTCTTGGCGGCATTATCTGGTTAAGTAAAACAATAAATTATACTTGATTAACTTACATTCTAAACCTTATTGTATAAGTTTAATATATTAAAATTGTTTCATTACTCAAACATAGATTCATATTCATTTAGCAAATACTTTACATAGCATAGCACATACTACTTTAAATATCAGCTATCCCTTTGTGACAATAAAAGTCGGGATTTACAACCTTGATTAATACAAAAGTTGGGAACATTACATTACATAGACATACCTACCATATATATTACATTAAACATACCTACACAACAGAACCTATACCACCTATTTACTACACCTTTTTCTTGGACAACCTTTCGCCTGATGACCTTCTATCCCACAGATAAAACATGCACCTAGTTTATAGTCGGGACAATACAGAGTGATATGTCCTTTATAGTCACAAGGATAACATATCTTTTTCCATTTCTTCTTATCAGATTTTCCTAAGTCATGGTCTTCTATCTTTCTTTTTCCCATATTGCTCGGAGCTACACACGATGTGTTGCTTTTGGCTCCCATCTGATCAATTTGGATTTTAGGCTTATCTTGTTCTTCCATTGTTTCTAGTAAGGCTTTTTGCAACTAACTATTTAGCAGCTTTTCTATTTCCCACAGCTTCTCTAGGGAAGAAACCTTGTTCCTCAGATTCTGCACCTCCGTTGATGCTTGATCAACTTCAACTTTAGTCTTCGAATCACCATCTGTCAGCACCACCATTTCTGGATCTGGTACTACATTTTCCGAAATAACCACCTCGTCAGAGTTATTTTCATCGTCAGCCTCTATTTCAGCTATCGGCTTCGATATTAGCTCGGGTGTATGGATTTTATCATTCTTCATGCAATAAGCATATTACAAGCCTTTTCCACCAGACATCTACACACATAAATTATCCTAATTAGCATAAAGTATATACACACAACAAATAATAGTTTTATATAAGTTATCTTTTATTTTGTTTAACGATGAACTTATCCAATTCATCTTCTTTTAAACTCTATATGAGTTATTTGTATTTTCAACGTTTCCCTCTGTTCTAAGGTTATAGCCTAAGGTCTATCCTACCTAAGGTTTCTAACCCTAAGCTTTGATACCAACCTGTAAAGCCCCAAAATCCGGGTACTTGAAACCCTGTTGATGTTTATGTGATTTAAGACCTCCAGGTTGTAGCCATCATGTAAGAGAGTAGATCTATCACATAAAACCCATCTACCAACATTACAGAAACAAGATATGTGCCAGTCAACCATTGTCAGAAATCATATTCTTGATTTTCTGGAAATTCCAAAAAACCAAATTCGTGATCATCAAAGCTAGTTTGACCATCCATAGTGTTCAATATATTGATGA
The DNA here is from genome assembly GCA_016801055.1 of Panax notoginseng. Lineage (NCBI taxonomy): Eukaryota > Viridiplantae > Streptophyta > Magnoliopsida > Apiales > Araliaceae > Panax > Panax notoginseng. The sequence goes on along the minus strand of CM029018.1, from coordinate 40,254,181 downwards.
TTTCAGGGATCTAAAAGTCTTAATCTGAAGTCCATATACCATTCTACAACAACAAAAACAAAACAACTAACAACAGAAAGATTTGGGCCCATGAACTTGCTGTCAGAGCTTTCTGGGCAAGTTCATGGCTGCCCAAATTTAAACCAGTCAATGCCGGTCAACGTGGTTTGACCACGAATAACTTGCAATCTGGACCCGATCTAAGTCTGATTCATGATCCAGATCAAAGAGCACATAACAGACTACATATCTAAAACATAAACAACTAAAAATATGAACCGAGAAGGATCTACAGCCTCTGACATTCATTGTTAGGACCCAAAACAAAATTTTCCAGACTTTATAAAACTTCAAATCCGAGCCTCTAGATATTATGGATCTAACATCTAGAAACTCAGATGATCATTATACACTATATATAACATTTTTAACACAAAAAAATTAATATCTAACAACATATCAAAGGTCAGATTTCTAGTTAGGGTCTATACCTCACTTTGAAATTTTTTTGACTCTAGCTTCTGATTTTGTTAAAGGTGATCGTGGGGCTTGGTTTGTGACTGATATTAGGAAAGGATTTCGTGGGTTTTGAGTTGAGAGAGACTAGTTGGGTGCTGGAGTACAAAATGGCTAACAAATGCAATTCTCTCTCTCCCAATCTATATATACAAGTCTTAGATGCATGTATTGGATGATATAGAGGCAGATTGCTGGCAATATTTAAGTCACATGGCTACTCTAGGGTTGGCCAGCAACTCCACCTAGACCAAATTCTACAAGTTACCTTAAATAATGCAAGAGGGGTAATTTGGTTATTGGCCATGTGATTTTAATGGCGCCTTGGTCATTTGGCAAACCCTTAGGCTTTGACCCTTAGGGTTTAACCCTAAGGTTTAGCACAAAAATAGATTTCTCGGCTTTACATTTAGGGTTTAAAATATTAAAATTTAGTTTCTAAAAATAATATTAGGGTTTCCCTAATTAGATTAGGTTTCTAATTATATAAACTTGAAAATTAAATTAAGAATTTACTAATTATAATTAACCTCGCTGGTTTAGCAATTAGGGCACCAATTAGCAAATTAGGGTTTTAAATTGAAAATTAGAGTATCAAATTTACAATTAGGGTTTCTAAATTTTAATTAGGATTTACCTAAACAAATCTTTAATAAATAAAATTAATCACATAACCCAATTACAAAACAATCTCGTACTCTAATTTGGATTTCAAATTAGGGTTTAGCACAGTAAAACTAGGGTTTATAAAAATTTTGTTAGGGTTTGGTCATAATACACCATAATTGACCAACCATTATCAATACGTACATACAGTACATATTATAGTACTGAAAAATCAAAATATAATTAATATTATATTATTATTCTCATGCCTTGATCAAAATCTAAAATTAGGGTTTGGATTCCATATCTGATTTATCTTACACAAATGACATTATTAATTAAGTTAGAAAAATAATTAACTTAACTAATATGAAATAATTCCATATAATAAGATAAAATAATTATTATAATTATTCTATAATCATTACACATGTTATTTAAATAATATATAACTATATTTTTATGTAAAATATTTAATAAAAATATTTCTACTATAAAATTAATTATTGTAATAATATACTTTATAATAATCAATAATTCTAACATAGAATTATTTGTCAGTATATAATGTAATAAATAAATTTTTATTTGTCACATAATTACTTACGTTTTATCTTGTACAAATCCTCATCTTTAAAATAAATAAAAAAATTATACACAAAATTTTTAATTTTATTATATCGAAAATATCGAGTTGTTACATTCACCCTCCCTTATAAAGATTCCGTCCCCAGAATCCCCATTTTAAAACCTTTACATACCAGGGTGTATAGCATACACAATCATTACAAATAGATCGCGATCAACTTTGATCGAACTGACCTTTAACTTTTCAACGTAAAGCTTGTCTATCTGATTAAACGAAAATTTAATTTTCTAATAGACTCAAAATTTCTTTATAAAATAATTTACTATATATTGGAAAATCATGTAAAAGAAAATAAAAGTTATATGAATAATACCTGGAATTGCACCACCAGCTGCTATGGTTTCCTGGACCGTCATGTTGTAAGCTCTCGCAGTAGATTTTGTTGGCTTGCTTGATGACGTTGGTCCTGTGATTGCTAAAGTCTTGCTACCCTTGCTAGTAGTCACACTTCTTGCCTCCATCCTTCTTTTCAGATAATCCTTCACCTTATGCTTAGTCGACCCGCATAGAAAACACCCACTATTCATCCTAGGATTGGGGCAGTTAGGAGAGATATGGCTCTCCTGCCCGCACTTGTAGCATACAAACTTCCCCTTCAAACATTCCCCAGAGTGGTTCTTTCCACAAGTCTTACACTGTACAGCTGGGTTCTTAACACCTTCTTGTTTCACCTGGACATTATCAAAATAGTTCCCATTCCGCTTGCTACTACCACTTTTACTTCTACTATTAATTTCTACCTTCCCAACTCTTTCGATCTTACCCTTGTTCTTTCTCTCCTTGTTGTAGAGGCTCATGGCCTCACTCCTCTCCTTAGCTATTATAGCCTTTTTCATGAGTACTGCAAATGTAGGAATCTGCAACACCGCCAGCTTATTATAGATCCAAGGTTTTAATCCCAGCTCAAACCTTCTCGCTTTCCTAGCCTCCGTATCAACTTGACGCGGAGCGAACCCAGCAAACTCATTGAACTTTGCGGCATACTCCGCAACAGCCATATTCTCATGCTTCAACTCTAAAAATTTCACCTCCATCCTAGCCTGCATAGTAGATGTAAAATAGTTTTCGAAAAACAAAGTCTTAAACATATCCTATGTAACTACACCTTCTCCTGCCCTCACCTGATTTGCTTCCCACCAAAAGTTTGCCTCCCCCTTCAACATGTAGGTGGAAAAAGCTGTCTTTTGCCCCTTAGCTACCCTAGCTATCACAAACGCCTTTTCAATCTCTTTAACACAATTTTGGGCTTCAACAGGGTCAGTTGTCCCTTTGAATTCTGGTGGTCCTACAGCCTTGAAATCATTAAAGTTCGCCAAGCGGTTGTCCGGCTGGTTCTTTGCGGCTGGCATTCCTTGTTGCATAGCTTGTGCTACCATGTTTGCAAAGTGCTGCATCGGGTCTGCTTGTTGTTGTCCCTCAGCGTTGTTGACAGATTCTTCTGCCCTTTGTTTTTGAGTTTGACGTCTTGGCGGCATTATCTGGTTAAGTAAAACCATAAATTATACTTGATTAACTTATATTCTAAACCTTATCGTATAAGTTTAATATATTAAAATTGTTTCATTACTCAAACATAGATTCATATTCATTTAGCAAATACTTTACATAGCATAGCACATACTACTTGAAATATCAGCTATCCCTTTGTGACAATAAAAGTCGGGATTTACAACCTTGATTAATACAAAAGTTGGGAACATTACATTACATAGACATACCTATCATATATATTACATTAAACATACCTACACAACAGAACCTATACCACCTATTTACTACACCTTTTTCTTGGACAACCTTTCGCCTGATGACCTTCTATCCCACAGATAAAACATGCACCTAGTTTATAGTCGGGACAATACAGAGTGGTATGTCCTTTATAGTCACAAGGATAACATATCTTTTTCCATTTCTTCTTATCAGATTTTCCTAAGTCATGGTCTTCTATCTTTCTTTTTCCCATATTGCTCGGAGCTACACACGATGTGTTGCCTTTGGCTCCCATCTGATCAATTTGGATTTTAGGCTTATCTTGTTCTTCCATTGTTTCTAGTAAGGCTTTTTGCAACTAACTATTTAGCAGCTTTTCTATTTCCCACAGCTTCTCTAGGGAAGAAACCTTGTTCCTCAGATTCTGCACCTCCGTTGATGCTTGATCAGCTTCAACTTTAGTCTTCGAATCACCATCTGTCAGCTCCACCATTTCTGGATCTGGTACTACATTTTCCGAAATAACCACCTCGTCTGAGTTATTTTCATCGTCAGCCTCTATTTCAGCTATCGGCTTCGATATTAGCTCGGGTGTATGGATTTTATCATTCTTCATGCAATAAGCATATTACAAGCCTTTTCCACCAGACATCTACACACATAAATTATCCTAATTAGCATATAGTATATACACACAACAAATAATAGTTTTATATAAGTTATCTTTTATTTTGTTTAACGATGAACTTATCCAATTCATCTTCTTTTAAACTCTATATGAGTTATTTGTATTTTCAACGTTTCCCTCTGCTCTAAGGTTATAGCCTAAGGTCTATCCTACCTAAGGTTTCTAACCCTAAGCTTTGATACCAACCTGTAAAGCCCCAAAATCCGGGTACTTGAAACCCTGTTGATGTTTATGTGATTTAAGACCTCCAGGTTGTAGCCATCATGTAAGAGAGTAGATCTATCACATAAAACCCATCTACCAACATTACAGAAACAAGATATGTGCCAGTCAACCATTGTCAGAAATCATATTCTTGATTTTCTGGAAATTCCAAAAAACCAAATTCGTGATCATCAAAGCTAGTTTGACCATCCATAGTGTTCAATATATTGATGATTTCAGGGATCTAAAAGTCTTAATCTGAAGTCCATATACCATTCTACAACAACAAAAACAAAACAACTAACAACAGAAAGATTTGGGCCCATGAACTTGCTGTCAGAGCTTTCTGGGCAAGTTCATGGCTGCCCAAATTTAAACCAGTCAATGCCGGTCAACGTGGTTTGACCACGAATAACTTGCAATCTAGACCCGATCTAAGTCTGATTCATGATCCAGATCAAAGAGCATATAACAGACTACATATCTAAAACATAAACAACTAAAAATATAAACCGAGAAGGATCTACAGCCTCTAACATTCATTGTCAGGACACAAAATAAAATTTTCCAGACTTTATAAAACTTCAAATCCGAGCCTCTAGATGTTATGGATCTAACATCTAGAAACTCAGATTATCATTATACACTATATATAACATTTTTAACATAAAAAAATTAATATCTAACAACATATCAAAGGTCAGATTTCTAGTTAGGGTCTATACCTCACTTTGAAATTTTTTTGATTCTAGCTTCTGATTTTGTTAAAGGTGATCGTGGGGCTTGGTTTGTGACTGATATTATGAAAGGATTTCGTGGGTTTTGAGTTGAGAGAGACTAGTTGGGTGCTGGAGAACAAAATGGCTAACAAATGCAATTCTCTCTCTCCCAATCTATATATACAAGTCTTAGATGCATGTATTGGATGATATAGAGGCAGATTGCTGGCAATATTTAAGTCACATGGCTACTCTAGGGTTGGCCAACAACTCCACCTAGACCAAATTCTACAAGTTACCTTAAATAATGCAAGAGGGGTAATTTGGTTATTGGCCATGTGATTTTAATGGCACCTTGGTCATTTGGCAAACCCTTAGGCTTTGACCCTTAGGGTTTAACCCTAAGGTTTAGAACAAAAATGGATTTCTCGGCTTTACATTTAGGGTTTAAAATATTAAAAATTTAGTTTCTAAAAATAATATTAGGGTTTCCCTAATTAGATTAGGTTTCTAATTATATAAACTTGAAAATTAAATTAAGAATTTACTAATTATAATTAACCTCGCTAGTTTAGCAATTAGGGCACCAGTTAGCAAATTAGGGTTTTAAATTGAAAATTAGAGTTTCAAATTTACAATTAGGGTTTCTAAATTTTAATTAGGATTTACCTAAACAAATCTTTAATAAATAAAATTAATCACATAACCCAATTACAAAACAATCTTGTACTCTAATTTGGATTTCAAATTAGGGTTTAACACAGTAAAACTAGGGTTTATAAAAATATTGTTAGGGTTTGGTCATAATACACCATAATTGACCAACCATTATCAATACGTACATACAGTACATATTATAGCACTGAAAAATCAAAATATAATTAATATTATATTATTATTCTCATGCCTTGATCAAAATCCAAAATTAGGGTTTGAATTCCATATCTAATTTATTAAAAAAAAGACATTATTAATTAAGTTAGAAAAATAATTAACTTAATTAATCTGAAATAATTCCATATAATAAGATAAAATAATTATTATAATTATTCTATAATCATTACATATGTTATTTAAATAATATATAATTCTATTTTTATGGAAAATATTTAATAAAAACATTTCTACTATAAATTTATTTTTATAAGAATATACTTTATAATAATCAATAATTCTAATATAAAATTATTTGTCAATATATAATGTAATAAATAAATTTTTATTTATCACATAATTACTTACGATTTATCTTGTACAAATCCTCATCTTTAAAATTAAAAAAAATTTATACGCAAAATTTCTAATTTTATTATATCAAAAATATCGGGTTGTTACATTCACCCTCCCTTATAAAGATTCCGTCCCCGGAATCCCCATTTTAAAACCTATACATACCAGGGTGCATAGCATACACAGTCATTGCAAATAGATCGCGATCAACTTTGATCGAACTGACGTTTAACTTTTCAACGTAAAGCTTATCTATCTGATTAAACGGAAATTTAATTTCTAATAGAACTCAAATTCCTCCCTCAAAATTTTTTTATAAAATAATTTACTATATATAGGAAAATCATGTAAAAGGAAATAAAAGTTATACGAATAATACTTGGAATTGTGCCACCAGCTGCTATGGTATCTTGGATCGTCATGTTGTAGGCTCTCGGAGTAGATTTTGTTAGCTTGCTTGATGACGTTGGTCCTATGATTGCTAAAGTCTTGCTACCCTTGTTAGTAGTCACACTTCCTGCCTCCATTCTTCTATTCGGACAATCCTTCACCTTATGTTTAGTCGACCCGCATAGAAAACACCCAATGTTCATCCTAGGATTGGGGAAGTTGGGAAAGATATGGCCCTCCTGCCCGCACTTGTAGCATACAAATGTCCCCTTCAAATATTCCCTAGAGTGGTTCTTTCCACAAGTCTTACACTGTACATCTGGCTTCTTAACACCTTCTTGTTTCCCCTGGACATTGCCAAAATAGTTCCCCTTCCTCTTGCTACTACCACTTTTACTTCCACTATTAATTTCTACCTTCCCAGCTCCTTCGATCTTATCCTTGTTCTTTCTCTCCTTACTGTAGAGGCTCATGGCCTCACTCCCTTCCTCAGCTATTATAGCCTTTTCCATGAGTGCTGCAAACCTAGCCTCCGTATCAACTTGATGCAAAGCGAACCTAGCCAACTCATTGAACTTTGCGGCATACTCCGCAACAGTCATATTCTTTATGCTTCAACTCTAAAAATTTCACCTCCATCCTAGCCTGCATACTAGATGAAAAATAGTTTTCGAAAAAAAAGTTTTACACCTTCTCCTGCCCTCGCCTGATTTGCTTTCCACCAAAAGTTTACCTCCCCCTTCATCATGTAGGTGGAAAAAGCTGTCTTTTGTCCCTCTGTTACCCTAGTTATCACAAATGCCTTTTCAATATCTTTAACCCATGTTTGGGTTTCAACAGGGTCAGTTGTCCCTTTCAATTCTGGTGGTCCTACAGCCTTGAAATCTTTAAAGTTTGCCAAGCGGTTGTCCGACTGGTTCCCTGCAGCTGGCATTCCTTGTTGCATAGCTTGTGCTACCATGTTTGCAAAGTGCTGCATCAGGTCTGCTTGTTGTTGTCCCTCAGCGTTGTTGATAGATTCTTCAGCCCCTTTGGTTTCGAGTTTGACGTCTTGGCGGCATTATCTAGTTAAGTAAAACAATAAATTATACTTTATTAACTTACATTCTAAACCTTATCGTATAAGTTTAATATATTAAACTTGTTTCATTACTCAAACGTAGATTCATATTCATTTAGCGAATACTTTATATAGCATAGCATATACTGCTTTAAACATCAGCCATGCCTTTGTGACCATAAAAGTCGGTATTTACAACCTTGATTAATACAAAAGTTGGGAACATTACATTACACAGACATACCTATCATATATATTACATTAAACATACCTACACAACAGAACATATACTATCTACTTACTACACCTTTTTCTTGGACAACCTTTCACCTGATGACCTTCTATCCCACAGATAAAACATGCACCTAGTTTGTAGTCGGGACAATACAGAGTGGTATGTCCTTCATAGCCGCAAAGATAACATATTTTTTTTCCATTTCTTCTTATCGGATTTTCCTAAGTCACGGTCTTCTATCTTTCTTTTACCCTTATTGCTCGGAACTACACACGATGTGTTGCTTGTGGCTCCCATCTGATCAATTTGGATTTTAAGCTTATCTTGTTCTTCCATTGTTTCTAGTAACGCTTTTCGCAACTGACTATTTAGCAACCTTTTTATTTTCCACAGCTTTTCCAGAGAAGAAACCTTGTTCCTCAGATTCTGCAACTCCGTTGATGCTTGATCAGCTTCAACTTTAGTGTCCGAATCACTATCTGTCAGCTCCACCATTTCCGGATCTGGTACTACGTTTTCCAAAATAACCACCTCGTCAGAGTTGTTTTCATCGTGAGCCTCTATTTTAGCTATTGGCTTCAATATTAGCTCGGGTGTATGAATTTGATCCTTCTTCATGCAATAAACATATAACAAGCCTTTTCCACCAGACATCTACACACATAAATTATCCTGATTAGCATATAGTATATACAAAAAGTAAATAATTGTTTTATATAAGTTATCTTTTATTTTGTTTGACGATGAACTTATCCAATTCATCTCCTTTTAAAATCTATATGAGTTAGTTGTATTTTCAATGTTTCTCTCTGTTCTAAGGTTATAGCCTAAGGTCTATCTCACCTAAGGTTTCTAACCCTAAGCTTTGATATAAACCTGTAAAGCCTCCAAATCCGGGTACTTGAAACCCTGTTGATGTTTATGTGATTTAAGACTTCCAGGTTATAGCCAGTTTACAAGAGAGTATATCTATCACATAAAATCTATCTAACAACATTACAGAAACAAGATATGTGCCGGTCAATCATTGTCAGAAATCATGTTCTTGATTTTCTGGAAATTCCAAAAAACCAAATTTGTGATCATCAGAGCTAGTTTGACCATCCATAGTGTTCAATATACCATTCTACAACATTGTTACAACAAAAAAAACAAAACAACTAACAACATAAAGATATGGGCCCATGAACTTGCTGTCAGAGCTTTCTGGGCAAGTTCATGGCTGCCCAGATTTCAACTAGTCAATGCTGGTCAACGTGGTTTGCCACAAATAACTTGCAATCTGGATCCGATCTAAGTCTGATTCTTGATCCAGATCAAAGAGCACATAACAGACTACATATCTAAAATATAAAACAACCAAAAACATAAATCGAGAAGGATCTACTGCCTCTCACATTCATTGTCAAGACACAAAACAAATTTTTTCCAGATTTTATAAAACTTCCAATCCGAGCCTCTAGATGTTATGGATCTAACATGTAGCAACCCAGATCATCATTATACACTATATATAATATTTTTAACACAAAAAAATTAACATCTAACAACAGATCAAAGGTCAGATTTCTAGTTAGGGTTTATACCTCACTTTGAATTTTTTTTGATTTTAGCTTCTGATTTGGTTAAAGATGATCGTGGGGCTTGGTTTGTGACTGATATTAGGAAAGGATTTCATGAGTTTTGAGTTGAGAGAGTCTAGTTGGGTGTTGGAGAACAAAATGGCTAACAAATGCAATTCTCTCTCTCCCAATCTATATATACAAGTCTTAGATGCATGTATTGGATGATCTAGACGGTGATTGCTGGCAATATTTAAGTCACATGCCTACTCTAGGGTTGGCCAACAACTCCACCTAGACCAAATTCTACAAGTTACCTTAAATAATGCAAGAGGGGTAATTTGGTCATTGGCCATGTTATTTTAATGGCACCTTGGTCATTTGGCAAACCCTTAGGGTTTGACATTTAAGGTTTAACCCTTAGGGTTTAACCCTGAGATTTAGCAAAAAAAAGATTTCTAGGCTTTGCATTTAGGGTTTGAAAATATTAAAAATTTAGTTTCTAAAAATAAAATTAGGGTTTCCCTAAGTTGATTAGGTTTCTAATTATATAAACTTGAAAATTAAATTAAGAATTTACTAATTATAATTAACCTCGCTAGTTTAGCCATTAGGGCACCAATTAGCAAATTAGGGTTTTAAATTGGAAATTAGAGTTTTAAATTTACAATTAGGGTTTCTAAATTTTAATTAGGGTTTACCTAAACAAATCTTTAATAATTAATATTAATCACATAACTCAATTACAAAACAATCTTGTACTCTAATTTGGGTTTCAAATTAGGGTTTATCACAATAAAATTAGGATTTATAAAAATATTGCTAGGGTTTGGTCATAATATATACCATAATTGACCGCTCATTAGCAATACGTACATACAGTACATGTTATAGCACTAAAAAATCAAAATATAATTAATATTATATTATTATTCTCATGCCTTGATCAAAATCCAAAATTAGGGTTTGGATTCCATATCTGATTTATCTTACATAAATGACATTATTAATTAAGTTAGAAAAATAATTAACTTAACTAATCTGAAATAATTCCATATAATAAGATAAAATAATTATTATAAATATTCTATAATCATTACATATGTTATTTAAATAATATATAATTATATTTTTATGGAAAATATTTAATAAAAACATGTCTACTATAAAATTAATTATTTTAAGAATATACTTTATAATAATCAATAATTCTAACATAAAATTATTTGTCAATATATAATGTAATAAATAAATTTTTATTTATCACATAATTACTTACGATTTATCTTGTACAAATCCTCATCTTTAAAATAAATAAAAAATTATACGTAAAATTTCTAATTTTATTATATCAAAAATATTGGGCTGTTACATATAGGACCACTTATAAGACACCTTTGGGAATGTCACCATTTCAGCTTGTATATGGAAAGGCATGTCACCTTCCCATGGAACTCGAGCACAAGGCATATTGGGCGATAAGGAAGCTAAATTTTGACTTAAAGGCTGTAGGAGAAAAACATCTACTCCAACTCAATGAGTTGGACGAATTCAGATTGCAAGCCTACGAGAATTCGAAGCTATACAAGGAAAAGGTGAAGATCTGGCATGACCGCAAGATTATGGAAATAGTGTTTGAACCGGGGCAAAGAGTTCTATTGTTTAATTCAAGACTTAAACTTTTTCCCGAGAAGCTCAAGTCCAAATGGTCAGGGCCATTTATTGTGAATACGGTTTATCCCCATGGTGCGATCGAGATATTTGATAAGTTCCCGGACAAGCCTTTCAAAGTCAATGGACGACGACTTAAGCACTATTTTGGTGGTGAGGTTGACAGACAGAAGGTCACCTCAATTCTTTCCTCGACATGATCGGAACATACATAGTTAAGCTAATTGACTATAAATTAGCGCTTAATGGGAGACACCCCATTATTTCTATCTTTACCTCTTGTTTAATTATGTTGAATCATGTCTATTTCTCTTCTTCATATTTAATTCTTAATAGCATATAATTGTTGATGTAAGTTTTGTTGGAGTTGAATGTGCATATCATTTTGGTTAGAAGTAGCATATAGAGCATTCCTTTGGATATCTTCATTCTCACATGTTATTAGTACATATTTTGATTTGAGAAGTTGTTATATCTCATATTTGTAATTGCTTTATTTGCAGGTTTAGTGCAGAATGTCATTAGCTACTGGTTCCTAACTCAAGTGCAGCTCATTTCTTGTCAGGGTACAGGGTAGGGCGACCGCGCAGTTAAGCAGTTCAATTGAGGCGCGCTCACGCTGGATATTTTTGCATTCCGCTAAATAGTGCGATCACGCCCTTTCCACGTTTAATCTCAGTGTGCCCGCGCTGTGGTAGCAGCCCGCCCGCGCCATCAGCAGTTATAAAAATTGTGTGCGCGCCCGAGGTCGGTAGCAGAAAAATTTTAAACACTTTAAAACGTGTACCACTCCAACTCTTATGTCAGTTACCAATTTCTAAAACGTGCGTCTCCCCATTTCGTTTTCAAAACCAAAGTCTATCTCTTCATATCTCCCAAACCGTTTCCACTCAAATCTTAACTTCTCCCCCACTATAAAATTTACGCAATCAGGTTCTCTTCCCCACATTCAACCTTATAACCCTTTCAGTTTCAAAGACGTATTAGGGTTTGTTAGAGTGTTGAAAAGCCACGAGTTTGGGTGTGTCATCTGTTCATCAGAATACACAAAAATTATTTCATCCGTAAAGTTCTTCTCCTCTACTCAGTCAAGGTTCTATTCATCAAATGCTATGGGGCCAAAGAGAGCGCGTTCCCTTACACCATAATCTTCTTCCTCTAGTAGCCAAGGTGAGGATGTAGTGGACCATATAAAGTTTACCAGTCTTGGTGCCCAAATGGAATACTACAGGATAGTGGCCAAGACTTTTGTTAGGGAATGTAGGTTCAAGCCTGAAAAACAAGATGGCCGGTTATGGGATATGTTACGTGAAAGAAGATGGGTTAGAGTGACTACTACTCCTATGCATGTACCCATGGGATTGTTCGGGAGTTTTATGCCAATGCCGAAGACACCATGAGTGGTCTATCTATTGTCAGAGGAGTTCAAGTTGACTATCGTCCACAGGCGATTTGAAGTGTGTTTAATTTACCTGACCCACCAACTGGGCGTCTAAATGTAAATTGGGTAGAGGCTGAACGTTTGAGACTGACTTGGACATGGTTATCACTGACTTGTGCATACCGGGTACACAGTGGAAGTGCAAGCCTGACACAAATCAGTCTATAACTTTTTTGGCTTTAACCCTCAATCACTATGCCTAGGCGTGGAACTTATTTATCTGTACAAAGCTTATACCATCATCACATCAGCATGAGATCACAACTGAGCGGACAATTATCTTGTGGGGAATAGTCATAGGTAAATACATTAATTTGGGCCACCTTATTCATCAGAATATGTTACGCTACATGAGGGGGAGCACCACAAGAAGCATCCCACATGCGTCCATTGTAGCTAGTCTTTTTGCACAATAAGGGGTCACTTGGGATGATGAACAAATGCAGTATCCAAGCCAAGATATCACCCATGCTACTATTGCCAAGTTTGAGGATTGGGCGGGAGGTACGCCACACCCGAGGGGCAAAGGCTTCATTCTTCCAGCTGCATCATCGGTGCCATCTCCGCAGCCCACGCACACAACTGACGCAGATAATAATTTGGGGAGTTCCTTATAACCCTTTACCTTTTCCACCACCAGATTCGCCACCCGAGGAGGGTGGTCCAGCTGATAATTAGGGGAGTTCCTTATAACCCTTTACCTTCATTCATTGGGGACAATGAATATTATAGGTTTGGGGGTATTGGGTGTTTAGTTGTTAATTGCATGTAGTTAAATTATTTGCATGTTTAGTATCATGTTTACATGTTTTCGTGTTTAGTTTAATTGTTCAGAATTTTTTTTTTGAATTTCAGTGATTAATATATGTTTTAGTTGTGTGTTTAGTTGCATATCCCAAGTATCTAGTTTTGTGGAATTCTAGTTAGCCAATGATGAATGTGAATTTGATGGATTCTTAAATTTAGTGGATAACATGATCCTAGTTATAATGGTATACATGATGTGATTCATGCTCGTTATTTAGATGTTTTCGGTTAGCACGTAGGTGCTCATATATACTTGTTGGTATAAGAATAACATGTTTTACTTGCTCAGTAGAAAATTTTGTTTCTAAAGATAGAATTATGTAGAAAGTGGACATAGACTAGGAAAACACAGATATTCAAACTTTGGGAACACATGGATATGTTTGCTAGAAAAAAAAGAAGAAGAAAAGAAAAGAAAAATAGAAAAATAGAAAAAAATTACCGTGGCTAGTATTGTTTCGGAGCCTTTATTACTTGAGTAAGTACGCCCGTAGGGGTGTCTCTACACCTAGCGCCCTAAGGTCTTTTATGGTATGAGAGTCGTTGGTTGAAAGCTCATGATATTAGTCTATACGATTTGGATGTGTGATAGTTTGCTCGAGGACAAGCAAAAGCTTAAGTTTGGGGGTATTTGATAAGTAGGATTTATACATGCGAATCAGATCCTTTGTAGCTTAAGTTGTTGCCTGTTTTCAGTTATTTAGTTAGCTTTAATCTATAATTTGTTGTTTTTATATCTAAATTCTATAATGCAAGGCTTCGCAGATGTTTTCCAGCTTACAGAAGTTTAATGGGTATTTTTATTGTATTGGCACCGCAACGCCAAGGTTTTACTTCGATCCCGCGCAGCAGCGCCAAAGCAAGGCAACTCTCTGTTAACTGGCACTTTCTCGGCGCCATTGCCCGTGCCCCTACGCCACTCATGGCGCCCTAGCGTCATACTTGGCGCCTCAGCGTATCCCTCTGATGTCAAACTCGCGCCGCAGCGCTGAGGCTCCTTTAAAGAGTCGCGCCACAGCGCGACCTCTGGTCTTTTTAAGTCTACGTGGCACCGCAGTGCCACTTACTAAGTAAAGGCTCGCGCCGCAGTGCGAGCTCTGGTGTCCAGGTAGTAAAGTGCTTTAAATGACCTAAAAGGAGGGAGGGAAGGAAAGAACTTAATACCAGCCGCCTGCGATAGAAATTTCAGACAGCTAGCATAGATTGTTATTACAACATTTATTTTCTAGAAGAGAAGGAATCTGTGCTTCAAGGAAAAGAGAGTTATTGCTTCCGACAAAGCTCATGAGCTATACAGTGAAAGAAAATTTAGACCAAGAATATTCTAAAACAGGAGTTTTCTTATTCCAAATCTCTCATTTATTTGTGTATTTATGATAATGTGGAATGTATTGAAATTGTGTGTTAGTACCATAGTTATGAACTAACTCCTTTCTTAGGATTAAAATGTAACCTTTTGTTTAGCCTAATTAACTTTCTCTCATATTTTATATAATGAATCATTTTGGAATGGGTTGTTGTATTTCGTATTTGATGACTATTTGTTTGATAGAGTAATGAGTATTGATTTTAACAGAGATTGAAAAATGGATGTTATTACCAATCTTTAAATACTACAACACATGTTATGACCATGGCAATGGATTGTGTGCATAAACTGCTAATAGGATAGACATATCTCTATTTGCCTTGTGCGACCTTGAGACTTAGCTTAATGACCTTGGCCTAGCTATTTTCACCAATAAACATATTGTGATTCATCTGGCTAGGGATGTGCATTTGACCTTTGGTAGAAGCTTTTGCGTATTTACTATTTTCGGTTGACCATTCATTGATTCGTTTATAATTTGGAGAGTTAGGAGATTAGGCGATGCATTAGGGGAATTGTAATCCTATCTTGACTACCTAGCACAACCACTTCTCTTATTCCTATAGTTTTAATCATATAGTTTAACCAACACCATCTTATTTCACTTGTTTAGATAAGATAAGTAACGACTTTGCCTTAGTATTTGTATTCTCTTAAGACTTTGTCCTCGTGGGTTCAACACTCTACTTTCATATATTACTTGTGGACCGCGTATGCTTGCACGCGATTTGGCAATAGCTAAATCGACCAATAGAAGGCAAGAAGGTTCGAGCTGGGATTAAAACCCTGGCTCTACAACAAGGTGGCAGTGTTGCAAATAAGCACTTTTGCAGCACTCATGAAAAAGGCTATTATAGCTGATGAGGGAAGTGAGGCCATGAGCCTCTATAACAAGGAGAAGAGGAACAAAGGCAAGGTTGAAGGAGCTGTGAAGGTGAAAAGTAATAGTGGGAGTAGGAGTGGAAACGTGAAAAGAAAGGGGAATAATTTTGGGAACGTTCAGGTGAAGCAAGAAGGTGTGAAGAAGCAAGTAGTTCAGTGTGGGAACTGTGGAAAGAATCACTCCGGTGAGTGTCTGAAGGGTAAGTTTGTATGTTACAAGTGCAGGAAGGAGGACCATATTTCTCCCAACTGTCCCAACCCAAGGATGAACAGTGGGTGTTTTCTATGTGGGTCTACGGAGCATAAAATGAAGGATTGTCCAAAAAGGAGAATGGAGGCAGGGAGTGTAACCATGGGGAAAGGCAGCGGGACTATGGCGATCACATGACCGACTTCAACCAATAAACCAACAAAAGCAACCGCGAGAGTTTTCAACATGACGGTCCAGGATACTGTGGCAACTGGGAATGGAACTCCATGTATTATTCGAATAATTTTTTTTTTCATATATATATGATTTTCCTATATACAGTAAATTATTTTATAAAGAAATTTTGAAGAAGGAATTTGAGTTCTTTTATAAATCAAATTTCTGTTTAATCTGATAGACAAGTTTTATGTTGAATAGTTAAAGTTTAGTTCGATCAAATATGATTGAGATCTACTTGCAATGATTGTGTATGCAATGTACCCTTGTATGCATAAGTTTTAAAACGGTGATTCCGGGGACGGGATCTTTATAAGGGAGGGTGAATGTAATAACCCGATATTTTCTATATAAATAAATAAGAAATTTTGCATATAATTTTTTTTATTTATAAAGGTGGGAATATGTGCCAAGTAATGTGTATATATATTTGTGATAAATG
This sequence comes from Panax notoginseng, assembly GCA_016801055.1. Classification (NCBI taxonomy): domain Eukaryota; kingdom Viridiplantae; phylum Streptophyta; class Magnoliopsida; order Apiales; family Araliaceae; genus Panax; species Panax notoginseng. The sequence goes on along the minus strand of CM029018.1, from coordinate 40,237,573 downwards.
AAAATTTATTTTTACATGAATGATTTCAAATAAATTTATTTTAGAATTATTAATCATTATAAAGAATATTCTTATAATAATTAATTTTAGAGTAGAAATGTCTTTATTATTTATTTTCTATGAAGATATAATTTTTTTATATTATTTAAATAATATATGAGATGATTATAGATTTATTATAATAATTACTTTATTATATAAATTTATTTCATACTAATTAAGTAATTATTATAACTTAATTAATAATGTTATATGTGCAAGCTAATTAAGATATCGAATCCAAACCATAATTCTAAGTTTTAACTAAGGAATGAGAATAATAATATAATACTAATTATATTTCAGTGCTATAAATGTGTACTGTATATGTGTAGACTGCTAATTGGTCAATTATAGTGAAACACTAGAAAACCTAGTATTACTGTGCTAAACCCTAATTTGAAACTCAAATTAGAGTACAAGATTGTTATGTAATCGTGATAATGTGATTAACGACCGGAGTTATAGATATTAACCTTAATTAGGAAAACCCTAATTTTTGAAAACCCTTAACAATATTTATAAACCCTAATTTCTATATTTGAAACCCTAATTTTCAAATGGAAAATCCTAATTGCTAAATGGGAACACTACTACAGAATAGTAAATAGATAACGCGGAAAAAACGTTTTGGTTTCAGTCAAAAAAACGTCGTGGTTAAGGGTGTCGTCTATTTGACACCCTTACACAACGTTTTTAAAACGCTGTAGTTAAACACAATACACGACGTTTTTTAGAAGAAAAAAACGTTGTAGATTTGTTTTCCAAAAATTAGCAGATACTTAAAAACGTTGTAGAAAGTATGATTCCACAACGTTTTTTGGATAAAAATGTTGTTGTTTATACAAATATACAATATTTTTTAAATGTTGTAGATAAAAAAAAAGGTTGTGATTCACCTATATTACCAATGCACCTGTAATATGCTAATGCCATGATATATAGCTAAAATTACAAAAAATATTAATACCATACAATACGTTTACATCCCAATAATTCTTTGTAATGTCAATTATAGAGAATATTAATACCATACAATACGTTTACATCCCAATAATACCAAACTATCCATACAACTCAAATTCACTTTTCAATATAATTACTACTATATTGAATTGTGAATTTGACTACATCCACAAAATATACCAAACTATCCATAAAATTAAACTACTACCTAATTAAACTATCCATAAAATATAATACTTCTAATGTATAAAAAACCCCAACCAAATTGCAAGGCAAAAGCTTAAATAGGCCTTCTTGCTCTCAGCCAGAAGTTCTTCTGCAGCAAGGAAGCAACACCATTGTTTCCAAGTGAAATTCCTGCACAAGGTCCATTTATTCATTTTATGTTTTCCTAATTGTTGTATATTTTTCTCAATAATATCTACTCAAACTAAAATTTACCTGAAATTATGGAAGCTGTGGAGTACTTCTCGGCAATGTTGGTAACGTTAGAGCTTCTAGAATCTGCAACAATCAGAAAGCCCAATTACTTCAAATATACTGACTTGAATAACTCAAGAAAGAGATTCTAAATATGCTAGGTTCTGCAAATAAAACAGTTGTTAAATTTCCAGAATGATAATAGAGATATATTCTATTTTAAGAGTGATATAAAATCAACTTAAACAAAATCATAATCTGCCTACTAAGAACAAAAGTACCTTCCGCCATATAATTTCAGAAGCCCCGTGGAAGCTGTACACCTCCGTCTTGTCTTGTCCACATGCAGAATACCCACTTAACTGCAAGTTCCCTCTTACACGTTCAATAGCTAAGGCTCTTCTGAACCAGTCTGATGTCTGCCCAAGAGCCTGTGTCAAGTTACTGCAACAAATTACAGTCTATTTTACCAAATATGCTAATAATAACCCTTAAAGCTTTCATATTTAAACATAAAAAGTATTTATTAACATATGTCCAACTGACAGACTATTATGCATATGTCCAACTGCTACACATACCAGTAGTTTGCACCAGATTGATCTGTTTTGCAACATGAACTTGTTCGCTAATGTATCAGTTTATGACAACTTGCAAAAAATTAAACTTGTTTGGTGACATCCAACTTCTGTAATCTTTACCTGTTCCCTCAACTTCAATCATTAGTGACATAAGTAATATAGCAAGTAAAGATGCTTATCTGGGCAATATCTTGGTGTCACCTGGATGGATTATCAGCTACTTTATCATGGAATTAAAAACTACACAACCTGCAATGTATCAGCACAGCCTCTATTAACACAGTTTAGGCAAAACATCTAGTTTAACTTGCTAAGTCGGGAGATATATATATATATATATATATATATATATATATATATATATGAAATTTCAAAAATTAGATCTCCCTGCTGGGGGTCTCCTCGTTCCCTATATTACTGGAAACCAATTTACCACACTTGACAGTATACATAACAGAAATTAGGCAAAGTTTGTTTTAAGAACAAAGTTGACAAATTTGTAACTTGGTAATGCTACGATGTAGGTTAGATATCATTCGTGTTGGATCAACCATGCTCTTTCGAGCTCCATTGTCAACTGTTGTACAACAAATTTTAAGTTGAACCGTTATAGAAAACTGCCACATGTGTGACTATTTGGAATAACGTGAAATTACACGTTCATGTAAATGAAACTAGGAGCAAAACAAGGTAACTTTGAAAGAAAATCTTATTGCTTTCAAGTGGATCAAGTTTGAATTAAATATCCTAAATCTAAACTACCGCTATTAGAGTTGAAATAATATTTTACGTGTGAAATTCATGACCTGTAAAGTTGTGACTAAACACTTTGAGTTTTCATTTCCCTTAGATACATAACCTATTACTTGACAACAACTTAGTTAAGTCTTCACAATGAATACAAGTTCCAAAAGAACAAAAAAAATCGTTACAAACCTTGTAGTATCAACTTCTCTGGATCCACCAGAAGGAATCTGACTGCCAACCTGATAACTCAAAGATCTTAACCTATTGTAATCCTCCTGTCCTATTTTAAAAAATATTCATTTCAGGCCCACTAAAACATATGTAGATGTACTTCAACATGTAACCATATTACATCGAGATTGCAATGAGATATAAAAAAAAATTTACCAGCAGTGTCCCACAAGCCCAGATTAACAGTGGCTCCATTAACGACCACATTTGCACTGAAATTGTCAAACACTGTTGGCAACCGTTATTATCAGAAAGTAAGAAATCTGGAACACCAACAATAATTTCTGGATCTCAAGTGGCAGATATCAATACTTCCAATTTTTGAGACAAAATCAAGGGGACTTATAAGAAATAAATATTGAGAAAGTCAAGCCAAAAGAAAAGGAGGACGTACCCTTCATAGATGGGGACAGCGTGGCTCACACCATCTCCCGAGTCCAAAGATTATATGGTTATAGAGAGCCAAAGATTATAGAGAGCCAAAGATTATATGGCAAAAATTATAGAACACACAATGAGTGCAACATTCATCACCAAAACATTCATTTCAGGATTAGATAGATGCCTTTGATAAGAAAGTCCCGAATAACATTATGTAGCTATAGAACACACAATGAGTGCAGAAAAATGCACTAAATAATTGAACAATCCAGAATATTTACAAATAGATCCTAACAAAACTGTGTAGTATCAATTAATTCCACCTAAAGCAGAAAACCTTTCAGAAGAATAAGCTTCACATAAATAATTATGCTCATTAGGTTTACCCAGATAAAAGACCTTATCTGCTTACTGCTTGTAAACAAAAACAGAAAAAAGTAACTTTTTAACTATAGTTTGGACCATACGAATGACCTGCGTAAACAGATTTGAGCCAAATAGCAGCACGAAGCAGCCAACCATCGGGATAAAGATAACAAAGTCGAGCAGATTCTTGTAGTTTTATTACTATTCAAAGTTGTTTAACATCAAGAGGCTAGGACCTAGAACTACTTGAAAGTGGAACCTAATTAAGTTTTGAATTTTACAGGAAGAAAAAGATTAAATAAAAGAAAAGACAAGTCTCCAAGTTTATGATCAACAAGTCTGTCCTCAATTAAAATTGTCCAAAAGAAAAGTATATCCTCAATTTACAACTTTGAACCAAAGGATGAAGCATAAGAAAAACAGCTACTAAAGCAACATAGATTAAGATACACATACATTACACAAGGAACAAGTTAAGGAGCATATGTCATCTATTTTATAAATAAAGACAATTTTGAACTAACAAAAAAGTCCATAGAGTCAACTTACATCCTCAAGACCCGTAAAAAGACAAACTAGACCTCGTTCCCTCATAGTTTTGTGGAACTCCTAAAACTTCCACGTACAGTGCTCGGCCCCGATAACGTAGACATGCTTACTGCAAGAAGCCAAAAACAATAGTAAATAATAAAATTTGTGTTCTCTAACACAGCAAGAAATAAATTTTGAAACAAGAACCCAAGTTCATCAATCATATTCATCAACCAACAAGGTAATCCTTAAGCATACCCTATGCTGCAAGTCTCACTCAACATACAAACTTTTTTTAAGAAGTTGGCAAACTCTATTGAAATGTGCCAAAAAATCAAAAATCATGTGTACATACAGCAGATGAGATCAATTATTTCAAAGTTTCAGACCCACAACCCTATCGATTTGACAAATTATCAACCTTGCGAAGTCCCTATCGATTTGACAAATTAGCAATTAAATCATTCAAATTAAGAAGAAGAAAATTGATCCTAGAAAAATCCATAAGGCTTACATAGGTGTTAAGTTGTCGAACAAAACTTGAAAAATTATTATGCTTAAAATACTTCGGAAGCAAATCACTTGCAAATTCTACTGGATTCCATACTATAAACGTAGATCCGTCTTCGTTCCATGAGATTACGTCGTCCACCGTGCAGTCCTCCACTAACTGGTGTGTTTTTTTCAAAAACGGTGTCGAAAGAGATCTCGCAGTATCGCCTGCCGCTGATTCACCGCCACTAGGATCTACCGGCGGTGGCGGAGCCATCACCTCTTTCGTCCAAAATTATCAGTATCATCAGAAAAATAATATATTTGAAGGAAAAATAGTAAAATAACACCTTAATCTATACCTGAAATGATTTCAATTCAAAGTAACAAACCAGATCTGATAGTAAAAGTATAGGAAATCTCAATACCTTAATTTTAGAAGGCTCTCCCACTGTGAGCAGTCCAAAGACCTCCGAAAATCTCAATACCTTAATTCTAGAAGGTTCTCCGCTTACCCACGGTAGTTCCGTCCCTCTTCAATCGAACTCCAGAAGCAGGAAGGTCGGGTTTCCTCACCTTCCGATGAGGCGACTTACGAGAAGTGGGTTTTTGACGAAGATCTGAATCTGCTGAATGGGGGTTTAGGGACTTAGAAGAAAGAATAGCTTCTAGGAATAAGAATATAGTGGTAGCCGATTTTGCTCCGTGTCTTGCGTCTTTTTTTTTTGCTCCGTATTTTTGTAGATAGACAACGTTTTTTAAAAAAAACGTTATATAGTTAAAACAAAAAAAAATCCCTTTTAAATAGATAACATTTCGCATATATATCTACAACGTTTTTTTTAAAAACGTTGTAAAAAAAAATACCACAACGTTTTTATAAAAAACATTATGGTTTAACTGTTGTCTATTTACTGTTTTGTAGTAGTGGAAAAACTAATTGCAAATTAGTGAATTATTAAACTTAATTTCAAGTCTAATATAATTAGAAAACCTAAGTTAATTAAGGAATCCTAATTTGGAAATTAAGAAACCAAACATTCATTTTTAAACCTAATTTCAAAATCCTAGAAAAGTTATCCTTTTTGTGTAAACCCTAAGGGTCAACCCCTAAGGGTTGGGACAATTGACAAGCTTGCCATTAAAATTTCAAGGCTAATGACCACAATGCCCTTTTTATCTCATTCTTGAAATAATTGCTAGCAAATCTTGTCATATCTTGGCAAGTCATCAACCCTAGTCTAGTTAGGAGCTAATAAAACTCTAGCTCTCAGCCATTACACATCCAAATCCATTGCATATGAGTTTTATATAAGGATCAAGAGAGAGAAAGTTTATTATTTACCCCATTTGTACACATACACACATCCTAGACCATCTCTTTCTAAAACCCATGAAAATATTTAGTGATCCAGTCCATATCTAAGTCCCCAGAACACCCAAGAACAATCATCAAAGAACAGATTCAAGGATCATGGTGTAAAGAGGTATAAAAACCCTAACTTGAAAATCATGTGATTTGATGTTAGATGTTAAGTTTTTGTGTTATAACATGTAGTATATAGTGTTAATCAATGATTTGGGTTGATAGAAAGTGGATCCATAACATCTAGACGCTCAGATTTGAAGTTTTTAAAAAATTTGGAAAATTTTATTTTTGTTGTCTGACAATGAATGCCAGACCTCAGATCTCAGTGAATTTTAATTATTTTTGTGTTTTGAAAGTTTGTAGTTGTTGTAAGCTTTGAGATCTTTGATCTGAAATTGGAATCTAGCTCAGATCATGAACAGGTTAAAAGTTATGGCTAGTTAAACCTAGTTGACTGAGCATGACTTTCCAAATCTGAAAAACCTAGATCGTGCCCAGAAGGCTATGACAAGATCTTCATGGGCTCGGATCTGACAATGGTTTGATGATCTGTTATTGTTATTATATCTAATCTATAATATGTTATATAGACTGTATGTTGTGGCCTTTAGAACTCATAATCCTCTAACTGACTGAATTCAGTGGCCGGTCAAACTAGCCAAGTCGATCACGTTCTCTGTTTTCTGGGTAACCCAGAAAACATATGAACGTGTCGTCTGACAGGGTTTGATCGGACGATATTTGTTCATTGTGATGTTTTTATATGTAGTTTAAGTGATGGATCTCTTCCTTGTCATGCTGTCTACACACTGCAAGTCTTAAATCTCAAAACCATTACATGAACAACAAGTTGTGAAAGCCCAAATATGGCTACACGAACTGTTCTTCGTTTATGGGTAACCCAGAAAATGAAGAACAACTCTGACAGCTTGTTCAAGGCATTAGATCTTTTTTATTGATGATGTTTAGACTTGACAATTGTTCGATTCATGTACCTTGCTAGATACTCCACACAGCCCGACGTCTAAACGACCTAATACATGATCAGATTGATAGATATAAGGTCAACAAAAGCGTTGACCGTCCATGACTTAAGATACTGGGCAGCCCAGAAACGTTTTGACAACTAGTTCAAAGCTTTATAACTTTCGATTGTGATGTTGTATGACCTGGTTATTTATTGTTACATGTAGTGTTACACTAGTTCTACAAGATTCGATCATTAGCTAGCCTTGAAACACATTTCACACTGATTTATTGATGGTCAAACATGGTCACTCGAAACTGACTTTGAATGTTCTAGGTTGCTTAAGAACACCTAAGGCAACACTTTCTGTCGCCAAAGGCTTTTGCGACAAACGTTCTAGTTTTAATTAATTTATTTTCTAAAAATTATTTATAAATAGAAATTAATTATTAAAAATTATGTTAAGTTATAAAAATTAACTTTTAATAATTTGACATAGTTTTTATAAATATTAATATTTAATTAGATATTATTAATATTTTCTTTATTTAATAAATGCATTAAATAAATAAATTAAAAATAATTTTATTATATTAAAAATCATTTTAAATGATAATAAGCTGTTTAAAAATAGCCTAAGTTATAAAATATAACTTTTAAAATTTTAAAGCAAATTTCATTAATTATTTAATATTAATGAGATTAGATAAATTTAATAATTATATTAAATAAATTAGTTTAAAAATAATTTTAATATTAGAAAAATCATTTTAAATGAAAATTAAAGAGTTTAAAAATATTTTAAGTTATAAAATATAACTTTCAGTATTTAAAGGTAAATTTTATTATTTATTTACTATTAATGATATTAGAGTTATTTAAAAATTATATTAAATAAATATTTTAAAAATAGTTTTATTAATTTATAAATCATTTAAAGAGGATATAAATGTTTTAAAAATATTTCAAGCTATAATTAATGACTTTTAATATTTTGATAAATAATACATTTAATATTTAAATATTAATAGTAATTATTAAAAAATGATTTTAAATGTTTTAAAAATCATTTAGGGGTAATAAAAATATTTTAAAAATATTTTGAGTTATTATAAATAACTTTAATATTTTTGTAATGGTATCATTAATAATTTAATATTAATTAAATATTAATGATAATAGAATTAGTTAATATTTAAATCATTTAATAATGATTCCAGTATTTGAAAAATCATGATAAATTATAATAATTATTTAAAAATTATTATAAGGCTATGAAAGATAATATGACTGATATTTAAAATATCTAAACGAATATTGAACTACAGAATAGAGTTTTAGACTCAATATTTACCCGATAAAGTCGTCGGTACACCGTTATTGTTTTAGAAATTGATTTAAACTCATATAATTTGACGAGATAAGTATTTATTTGTGAATCAATGACTGTTAAACATATGTGATAATGTGATTATGTTATGTGCTGACTACAAATAGCAGTACTATGTGTTATGACATATTATTCTAATCGAACGAATGATCTTATTAATGATATGTTTCGATATAAAAGATAAAACTAAGTTGCGTAACTATAAGTAGTAGACAGGCAAGTATCCTACCTTTGCATTTACCTTATGCAATGGACATGAGTAAGAATATTTTAGAATTTTATTATTATTTTGCCAGATATTTATCATGTTCGTTAATTTCTAAATATAGTTATACAAGTGTCCTCACTTGGATAATCATTGTATTTAATCACATGTTGATACATACTTATTCATTTCCAGTATATATACGATTACTTAAAAGTCGTCTAACCTATTTGATTCAGCTAGAGATAAACTTAAAAATATTGTTGAACAAGATAGAACTTTATTGTATCCAACCAGATTGTTTTGGTTCGGATTCCCGACTAAGTATGAACATCCCGAACATGGAAAAACTTTTGTACACCTATGGTGGATAAGATGAACGATAATATCGCTCTTGCATGTAGTATTAATCAATACAAGGCATAACGGGCTGATCACCCCCTATGCATGTAAGTTATGACGGTTTATAGATGAAGTTCTGTTAAACCTTATCGAAAATTGAAAACAATGTTCATAGTCTATCGACTGATCTCCAGTTATAGTAAGTACGTAATTTCAAAAATTTGATATATAATTGATATATTGTTATTATTGGTTCAGCTTACTTCACAATTGTTGATTCATTGTAGAAGTGTCATTGAAAAAAAATATTTAATCCTTTCAGCTAATATTTATTGTTGCTATTACTTGTTGGGCAATCAAATGCTCATTCTTGCTTTAAATTTAAATGTTTTTAACTAAGTATGATTAACCCGAGGGCTCCGACAAGAACATGGGGAAAGGAAAGCTGTTCGAATGAGTTTTATAATATTTTGTGTAATTGTTCAAGTTTATTAAGACAATGATATTTATTATCTATAATGTAATGAATGTTTAAAGGTCGCGTGCCTTGGATTTAGACTCTAATTTATGTAAATTAAGTTTGGTATCTATATTATTGTTCTTATTATTAATAGTATTATTTCGCTTATAGAAATGGTATCGTGAAGCACCGAGTTCGGGTTTCAAGTACCTAAATTTGGGGGCGTCACACTATGCAATAATTAATGTGGAAATAATTGAATAAAACTGAGTGACTTCTCACGTAAGCATCAATAATCAAAGATACTGTATAATACCTTGTGCCACTGTGTAACCACGCGTATTACTGTACTTTTATCACCGGGTATTTCAACAGTTAACGGTAAAACTTTTGTCGTTATTTTTATAAAAAGTTATTTCTATCGTTTTCTAACTCCGACAGTAATTCCGTTGTGGGGGTCCATCAATGATTGTGTCGTCGTACGAATATTCCCTGATAAAACGAATATTCTCTGACCAAACGAATATTTTATGACAACTCGCTTACTATGTAAAATTTATAAATATTACCCACAACTATAACATTATATCAAATCCACACCTTATTATTCAAGATAGCATTTAGAGAAAAATTAATCTTTATTCATAAAAGTTGGGGTCTTACAAAATGTCAGTCTCTTTAATTAACCCTTATTTTGTGGTAGTATTTGAGAAAGACATCTTAAAATTTTGAGATACGAAATGGATCACATGCGACCGTTGAGACACCGCCAATTAATAACAAGTATAATGTGGATCAGGAAGGCAATAATTCATCTGTAAACAACAACACCAACCAAATGATGAACCATAGGATGTTTAGGAGCTTCCTAGAATTCATGCAACACCAAACGAGAGAGACTCTTATTTAAAATGTAGGTGGAAATAATGGTAACTCACGATTGGTCACTGCTAAACAATTCAAGTAGTTGGGACCGCCGGAGTTTTTGGGAAAGCCAGAGCCACTCACGGCAGAAACTAGGATTAAGCATATCACCAAGATATTTGATGTCTTGGGATGCACAGAGGAACAAAAGGTTCCCTTCGCCACCTTTATGTTGCGTGGAGAGGCAGATTACTGGTGGAAATATGTAAAACCATCTTTCTGCACTTAAGATGTCTTAGGAAAAGTTCTAAGAATTATTCAACAATAAGTATTTCCTAGAAAGTATTCATCACATGAAGGAGGTAGAATTCATCAAACTGGAACAGAAAAATATAATTATATCACAATACGAGGCTAAGTTTATAGAGTTATCCTGGTTTGCATCTCATTTGATGGATAATGAGGATAAATGACACAAATGTTTCTAAGAGGTTTGAAACTTTAAATTTGTCAATACCTCATTCCTCATAAACTTTTTTTTGTATTCAGATGTTGTGAATATGGATCAATTATTGGAACGAGATAATAAGACAGTTCAACCAAAAGACAACAACCGAAAACACGATAATAGTCGTACCAGTGGCAATAGTCATCGGAGCAGTGATAACCAATGTGGAGGAAATTATCATGCTAGAAATGGTAACCACTTCGGTGGTAATCATGGCCAACATAATAGGAGAGGTGAACCAAGTGGAAATAATTTTAAAAAGAGAAGATTCAATAATAACAATAGAAAGACATCAGCAGCAGCACCAACACCCATTTCTAAGGAAAGAGAATGACCACCGGTCATATGCTACAAATATGGACAAGATGTAACACCCCGAAATCCAGTCCATTTTCACACCCGGATTCCCGATGTCACGATTCCATCTCCTTCCAAACATAGATCATTATATAGCTAAATATTACAATATATATTCTGAAATCCCAGGTTCTAATACCTTATAACCTCGTTCATTACAAATAATGATAATTACATTATTCTTTACATTGTACAAGTGTGACTTTCTTCCGCCACCAAGGATAAATATCAGTTCATTAAACTATTCTATAGTTTAATTTGACTATTCTATACTACAAGTCTTCGCTTGATCTTCACACTCATTTATATACTAAATGACACTTCGTCTGGATATCGATCAACTTGATCTTTACGGGATCCTTAAGTTCTTTCTAACATCATTCGCTAAAAATATTTTTATTTAAAGCACGTGTGAGCATTAAATTGCCCAACAAGTCATAGTAGTTGAACAAACAACTTCAAGAATTTAAACATTCCTTTAAGACTTCAATAACCGAACAAAGGTTATGAAGTAGCTTGAACAATAGGAATAAATCTCGATTCCAATCATTTTAAAACATTAGTCACGTACACTTTGAAATACTTTCATTCTTCTACCTTTTTCCATACACATCTTGTCTTGTTAGAATCATTAGCACAGACTTAACAATAATAGTTCATATATAAACAGAACATTCTCATATTAAACAGTTCATCTCATAGAAACACCGAAGTGTTCAAATTGTGGCACAAGGCCTCATACATACTACCACCTTGTACATATATCACACATATGCACATAGACAAGACTTCTCAAGTTTAATATCTGAGAAGTTTAAGAAACTAGCATTCATATAATATGAATGAAGTTAGGAAACTTTCCTTACGCACAGCTACAGCTTACGCTGAACTGCTCATTCTATTCCCTAGATAACACCTAAGGAAATAACACGTACACCAATTAGTTATATACTTTACTTACGCATTGGTTTACTTTACTTTACTTCTTAGGGTTCATATTCTTGTAATCTAAGCTTACGTAACTAACTTTCTTTATCGTTTTACGGCTTCATGACATACGAAGATGTCTTAACTTATACGATTATCATCTTTGATGATTTACATTCTTATCTTCTTCTTATAACCCTTCTAGGACTCGGTACACATCGTGTCTCTGCTAGTAGTCCATATGCTACTATGAGTGGTTTCTCACAAACAACCAACAAACAAGTTCCCGTCTCATCTATACTGTCTTTCACAGTGAGTTAGATCGGTTACCAGTTTCGTATATACCTCCGCTTTCTGAAGAAATTATTTAGCCTAGCTCCCATATGTCAACCATCAAATATTACGATTGTACCACAATCTAACTTTATCTTAACTTATCCGAACCATTAAACTGTAATGTTCGTTAAGTTAATTTCTTATTCCTTATGGCTTTCTGGCAACTAAATGCCATACCACAGGATTTGTTCTTTATCATCTATGTCATACAGCCTTTTGTAAACTCAGAACGATCATTCAATATTAATTCTACGTATTCATAGCGTTAAGCATTTTACGTTATGTAAGACTCCAACTTTTATAAATAAAGATGAATTTTCTATAAATATCATTTTTGAATATTATGGAGTTAATTTGATATAATGTTATAGTTGTGGGTAATATTTATAAATTTTGCAAAGTACGCAAGTTGTTATATAATATTCGATTGGTCAGGGAATATTCGTTTTAACAGGGAATATTCGTACAACGACACAATCATTGGTGGACCCCACAACGGAATTATTGTCGGATTGAGAAAACGACAAAAATATTTTTTTAAAAATAACGGCAGAAAATTTACCATTGTTACTGTTGAACTACTGGTAGTAAAAGTACAGTAATATGTGTGGCTGCATAGTAGCACACAGTATTGATTATTAATGCTTATGTGAGAAGTCACTCAGTTTGATTCAATTATTGTCAGTTAATAATATGAATTATTTAGCGATAATGACATTTTGTTTTATTCGTATTATTAACGTAATAAAACAGAAACATCTTTTTATATAAAACAGAATACTTTATTAAAGTTATTCTATAAATAGAATATATTATATTTTATTTAAAAGATTTTTCTTTAAATATGGACCGTCAGATTAAAGTAATCAATCTGGACCGTTCATGGATTAGTTACTATGCATTCTATTTTTCTATAAATAGCAGCTCATTCCTTCATTATTTTCTACGAATTCACTGAACTCTAGAGAGAGAAACTATAGAGAGAAACTATAGAGAGAGAGAAGAAGAGTATTCTGCTACTTAACTACTTCCTTATTTCAGCTCGTCTTTAAAACGGTAAGGGGTGTTATTCTTTCTTATTCATGAAGAGAACTGTTGTTATTCCACTTCTTATTATTTTGTTGGAATAACCTGTATACGCGGTCTACCCTATACTTGGTGACATTCTTCTATTATTCTGTTGGAACATCCTGTCTGTGTGTTTTACACCGGACCTGGTTCCGTTTTTATTATTATTCTGTTGGAACATCCTGTCTGTGTGTTTTACATCGGACCTGGTTCCGTTTTTATTATTATTTTGTTGGAACATCCTGTCTGTGTTTTACACCGGACCTGGTTCCGTTTTTATTATTATTCTGTTGGAACATCCTGTCTGTGTGTTTTACACCGGACCTAGTTCCGTCTTGTTATTATTCTGTTGGAATATCCTGTCTGTGTGTTTTATACCGGACCTGGTTCTATTATTTATTATTCTGTCAGAATATCATGTCTGTGCGTTTACGCCGGACCTGGTTCCATTATTTATTATTCTGGTGGAATAACCTGTCTGTGCGGTCTATCGCATGCATAGTGATTTCTTTTGTTATTTCATTCTTTATTATACTCAATTGGTTAAGTTTTGACTTCTATACTCCATGAAATTAGTGAAATATCCTTGATAATTGCGGTTCATCCAGTATCTTTTCATGAAAATATTCTTCTAAGTATTCTTGAATTTTACTCCACAAAGCAGTATCATGTTGACAATTTGGACGTTGTTAATTCCTGGATAAATTAATTCTTGAACTTGTTTTATTGAATTCTTATATCATTGTCATCATCCTCATGTTTATAAAATGTTGAAAGTCATCTGTGGCCTGTAGTGCATAGATGGACTTGGTATGATTATGACTAGGGATTATTCGGTATAATCATGACCGTAATGTTACAAATGATATGGTAAAAGTCCTCATTGGCCCGTAGTGCATTAATGGACAGTTGTTGGCATGATCATGACCATTAATGAATATAAGAATATCCTTGGCCGTAGTGCAGGGGTGATTCGATGATGTGGATTATTTTATTAAGCTGAGTCTCAGCGATCACAGTGTTGGAAAATCTTTTAAATCATAAAAGATAGTAGAGTTTATTTTCTACTTGACTCTTTTAATGGATTGCTTGTTCCGCTGCAGTTAAACTTGATGTCTATTATATTTTATCAGTTTAACATTATTGAAGGTTAATGATAATTTATTCTGCATTATCTTAGTCATAATATTTCTTACTGGGCTAGTTGAGCTCACCCTTTCTTTCACTGTTCTCTTCAGGAAATGAGAACGTAGCTGGGGCAAGTCGGGAAACGGAGTGATGGTCCGAATGATAGTATTAGTTAGTAGTCCTCACTATTCTATGTAATGGTGTGTTAATAAATGTAATGAGGACTCCTTTTGAGCATGAATACTCTCTAGAAGATAATATTTGTATTCAAACTCACAGTTTATGTTTTGTCGTATTGTACACGACAGTTGTATTAGTAAGTTGTATTTGTATTCTGTACTATGTATCTGACGACCCAAGATGGGTGATGTATACCTAATTTTGGGGGCGTCACAGTTGGTATCAAAGCTTAGGGATATGATCCCTGGCTAAGATGTGAGAATAGAACTAGGAGGGGAGAGACGAGGAATTCCTTCGCTAGTATGACCTACCTAAGTTTATTTGCATGGTATTTAATTGGTCGGTCATAATATAAGGATAAAATATGACATATCAATTAATTTTTATTTTGTGGCAGTATCTGAAAATGGCATCTGAGAATGTTGAGAATAGCAATGGAGCACAGGCGACTGTTGATTCACTACATATCAATAATCAGGATAATGTGCATCAGGAAGGTGACAATCCTCATGCAAACAACCACACTGACCAAATGATGAATGATCAAATGTTCAGAGGCTTTATGCAATTCATGCAACAACAGGTGAAAGCTGCTCCTGTCCACAACGTAGGTGGAAATACTGGAAACTCTCTGGCGGTCACCGCTAAACAGTTTAAGGAGCTGGGACCACCGGAGTTTAAGGGAGAACCCAAACCACTTGTAGCTGAAACATGGATAAAGCAGATCACCAAGATATTTGATGTCTTGGGTTGCTCCGAGGAGCAAAAGGTTCCCTTTGCCGCCTTTATGTTGCGAGGAGAGGCAGATTACTGGTGGGAATCGATAAAGCGTACTCAACCTGCCGCACTGAAGATATCCTGGGAGAAGTTCCAAGAGCTGTTTAACGACAAATACTTTCCCGAGAGTATTCGTCACATGAAGGAGGTGGAGTTCATCAAATTGGAGCAGAATAATATTACCGTGTCGCAGTACGAGGCAAAATTTGTAGAGTTATCCCAGTTTGCGTCCCACCTGGTGGATAATGAAGAACGAATGACGCGGATGTTTTTAAGAGGTTTGAAGCCGGAGATACGTCAACATCTTGTTTCTCATAAATTGTGTTTGTATTCAGATGTTGTAAATAGGGCTCAGTTGGTGGAGCGCGATAACGAGACAACGCAACCAAAAGAGTGCAGCCGGCAAAATGATAATACCAGTGAGAGCAGTCATCGAAGCGGTGACAACAAGCGTGGAGGGAATCAACAGGCCAGAAATGGTAACCACTTCGGTGGTAATCAGGGCCAAAACAATAAGAATGGGCATTTCAAGAAGAGGAGATTCAAAAATGATGGAAAGACTTCAGCACCAGCACCTGTCGTTAAGGAAGGAGAACGACCACCTATCATATGTTTCAAATGCGGAGGGGAGGGGCACATCAGTCCAAACTGCGCGATGCCGTCCAAATCATGTTATAATTGTGGAAGAGAAGGTCATTTAGCCCGATTTTGTCGTTTACCGAAGACAAATTCAGCTAGGATGGAGGCACCAAAGGCCGTCCCAGAAAAGTCAAAACCGGTTGTGCAAGGGAGAGCTTTTGTTGTGAACTCCCAGAAAGCAAGGAACCCGAATGAGGTCATCACGGGTAAGCTTATCATAAACTCTAACGAAGTCTATACTTTATTTGATACCGGTTCTACCCATTCTTTTATTTCTCCTACTTGCGCTCATCGATTAAATTTGATTCCGGGGAAATTAGACTTTGACTTAGCTGTTGAAACTCCATTGGGAGAAACCTTCATTACATCCACGGTTTATAAGTCTTGTTTGGTTCAAGTTGGTACCCACACATTACCTATCGATCTGATTTTATTAAAAATACTTGCATTTGACGTGATTCTAGGGATTGATTGGTTAACTACTCATCATGCAAAAATTGATTATTTTCGTAAGGTTGATAGCTTTCATATTCCTAATCGACCTATTATGCGAATTCAAGCAACCAAACCATTAAAATCAATCGCTGTCATCTCAAGCCATAAAGCTATTCGTTTATTGAAAAACGGATGTCAAGCTTTCTTAGCTCATGTCACAGATCTAAACAAAAATACGTCAGCTTTGAATGATATTTCTGTTGTTAATAAATTTCCTGACGTATTTCCCGAAGAACTTCCTGGCCTACCCCCAGAGCGTGAAATTGAATTTTGTATCGACCTTGAACCCGGTACAAAACCCATTTCCAAAGCCCCATATCGAATGGCTCCTATTGAACTTCAGGAGTTAAAGACCCAACTGCATGAATTGTTAGACATTGGTTTTATTCGTCCGAGTACTTCTCCTTGGGGTGCTCCTATTCTATTCGTGAAGAAGAAAGATGGGAGTATGCGACTTTGTATTGATTATCGGGAGTTGAATCATGTCACCATCAAAAATAGGTACCCATTGCCACGTATTGATGACCTGTTTGACCAGTTGCAAGGGGCACAATTCTTTTCAAAGATCAATCTTCGTTCTGGATGTCATCAGCTGAAGGTTAGAACTGAGGATATTCCAAAGACTGCCTTCAGAACTCGGTATGGGCATTATGAATTCTTAGTTATGTCTTTTGGATTGACTAATGCTCCTGCTGCCTTCATGGATATGATGAACAGGGTATTCAAGGAATATTTGGATCACTTTGTGGTCGTCTTTATCGATGACATCCTTATTTATTTCAAAAGCCGTGAAGATCATGAGCAACACTTGAGGTTGGTACTCCAAAAGCTTCGTGAATACAAACTTTATGCCAAGTTGAAGAAATACGAGTTTTGGCTGTAAGAGGTAGCATTCCTTGGGCACGTAGTATCAAGTCGTGGAATATCGGTTGACCCGGCAAAGATTGATGCTATTCAAAGCTGGGAGCAACCTAAATCAGTGACCGAAGTACGTAGCTTTCTTGGTTTGGCTGGTTATTATCGGAGATTCGTGGAAGGATTTTCTCGAATCGCTACTCCATTAACTCAGCTGACTCGGAAAGATACAAAGTTCGGTTGGAGCGAAGAATGTGAGCAGAGTTTTCAAGAACTTAAGAGGAGACTCATTTCAGTACCTGTTCTAACAATACCATCTGGCTCGGAGGGATTTGTCATCTACAGTGATGCTTCGAGCAAAGGGTTGGGATGTGTTCTCATGCAATATGGAAAAGTCATAGCCTATGCATCAAGACAACTCAAGGAATATGAGAGGAATTATCCTACTCATGATCTAGAGTTGGCAGCTGTTGTCTTTGCACTTAAAATTTGGAGGCATTACTTGTATGGGGAGAAGGTGGAGATCTTTAAGGATCATAAAAGCCTCAAATATTTCTTCACTCAAAAGGAACTCAACATGCGACAACGACGTTGGCTTGAACTGTTGAAAGATTATGATCATACCATTCAATATCATCCTGGAAAAGCGAACGTGGTAACTGACGCATTGAGTAGAAGATCATATGCAAGTACGAGTGCGATATTGTCAACACAAAGACCCATTTTGTGTGATTTGCAAAGGATGGAGATAGAGTTAAAGACTCCAGGGACCCATGTGATGATGGCGAATATACGAGTAGAACCGACTTTAATCGATAAAGTTAAAGCTGCTCAAGCTACAGACCTGGAGCTGATGCGTATGAGGAAGAAAGTTCAAGAAGGTGCTATGCCGGAAGCAAGAATCGATGAAGAAGAAATACTTCGAGTCAACTCCAGACTTTGTGTTCCTAACAACCCTGATTTAAAGTATGAAATCATGATGGAGGTGCACAACACACCGTTTGCAATCCATCCTGGAAGTACCAAAATGTATCATGATCTTCGTCATACATTTTGGTGGAGCAATATGAAGAGAGAGATAGCGTTGTTTATCTCAAGGTGTCTAACTTGTCAACGAGTCAAAGCGGAGCATCAAGTACCAAAAGGTCCATTGCAACCACTTGAAATTCCAGAATTGAAGTGGGAGCACATTACCATGGATTTCGTTACCGGTCTTCCTAGGGTTTCTCAAGGTATTGATGCAATTTGGGTCATTATTGATAGATTGACCAAGTCTGCTCATTTCTTACCGATACGAGAAACTTATACACTTGAACGTCTTGCTCGTATATACATAAACGATATTGTAAGACTGCATGGTATGCTAGTATCCATAGTTTCTGACCGAGACCCAAGATTCACTTCACGATTTTGGGTTAGTTTACAAAAAGCTATGGGCACAGAGTTATGATTTAGTTCAGCATATCATCCTCAGACGGACGGACAATCAGAGAGGACTATTCAAACTCTTGAAGATCTATTAAGACTCTGTGTCTTTGACTTCAAGGGAAGTTGGGACAAGTTCTTACCATTGGTGGAGTTTTCCTACAACAACAGTTATCAAGCAAGTATTGGCATGGCTTTATTCGAAGCATTGTATGGAAGAAAATGTCATTCTCCAGTATGTTGGGATGAGGTGGGTGAAGCAACGTTGTTGGGACCGGAGTTGGTACGTATGACTACAGAAAAGATTCAAACGATCCGACAACGTATAAAAACCTCACAAGATCGACAAAAGAGTTATGCTGATCTTCATCGAAAGGACGTGGAATTTGATGTAGGAGATCATGTGTTCTTGCGTGTTGCTCCATGGAAAGGAGTTACGAGATTTAGAAAGAGAGGAAAGCTCAATCCTCGATTCATCGGTCCATTTTTAATCCTCGATCGAGTAGGAACTGTGGCTTATAGACTCGCTTTACCGCCAAGTATGTGTCGTGTTCATAACGTTTTTCACATATCCATGTTACGCAAATATGTGGAAGACCCGAACCACATTATTGAGTTAGAACCGGACGAAATTGCAGAAGATTTGACGTATGAAGAAGTTCCTGTTCAAATTTTGGATAAGAAGGAACATATTCTACGCTCCAAGGTTATACCTCAAGTCAAAGTTTTGTGGAGAAACCACGATGTTGAGGAAAAGACTTGGGAGTTAGAATCTGAAATGAAATCAAGGTATCCTTACCTCTTCGACATACCAGGTACGTACCCTAATTTCGAGGGTGAAATTTCATAAGAAGGGGAGGTTGTAAGACCCCAACTTTTATAAATAAAGATGAATTTTCTATAAATATCATTTTTGAATATTATGGAGTTAATTTGATATAATGTTATAGTTGTGGGTAATATTTATAAATTTTGCAAAGTACATAAGTTGTTATATAATATTCGATTGGTCGGGGAATATTCGTTTTAACAGGGAATATTCGTACAACGACACAATCATTGGTGGACCCCACAACGGAATTATTGTCGGATTGAGAAAACGACAAAAATATTTTATTAAAAATAACGGCAGAAATTTTACCATTGTTACTGTTGAACTACTCGGTAGTAAAAGTACAGTAATATGTGTGGTTGCATAGTAGCACACGGTATTGATTATTAATGCTTATGTGAGAAGTCACTCAGTTTGATTCAATTATTGTCAGTTAATAATATGAATTATTTAGCGATAATGATGTTTTATTTTATTCGTATTATTAACGTAATAAAACAGAAACATCTTTTTATATAAAACAGAATACTTTATTAAAGTTATTCTATAAATAGAATATATTATATTTTATTTAAAAGATTTTTCTTTAAATATGGACCGTCAGATTAAAGTAATCAATCTGGACCGTTCATGGATTAGTTACTATGCATTCTATTTTTCTATAAATAGCAGCTCATTCCTTCATTATTTCTTACGAATTCACTGAACTCTAGAGAGAGAAACTATAGAGAGAAACTATAGAGAGAGAGAAGAAGAGTATTCTGCTACTTAACTACTTCCTTATTTCAGCTCGTCTTTAAAACGGTAAGGGGTGTTATTCTTTCTTATTCATGAAGAGAACTGTTGTTATTCTATTTCTTATTATTCTGTTGGAATAACCTGTATACGCGGTCTACCCTATACTTGGTGACATTCTTCTATTATTCTGTTGGAACATTCTGTCTGTGTGTTTTACACCGGACCTGGTTCCGTTTTTATTATTATTCTGTTGAAACATCCTGTCTGTGTATTTTACATCGGACCTGGTTCCGTTTTTATTATTATTCTGTTGGAACATCCTGTCTGTGTGTTTTACACCAGACCTGGTTCCGTCTTGTTATTATTCTGTTGGAATATCCTGTCTGTGTGTTTTACACTGGACCTGGTTCTATTATTTATTATTCTATCGGAATATCCTGTCTGTGCGTTTACGCCGGACCTGGTTCCATTATTTATTATTCTGGTGGAATAACCTGTCTGTGCGGTCTATCGCATGCATGGTGATTTTTTTTGTTATTTCATTCTTTATTATACTCAATTGGTTAAGTTTTGACTTCTATACTCCATGAAATTAGAGAAATATCCTTGATAATTGCGGTTCATCCAGTATCTTTTCATGAAAATATTCTTCTAAGTATTCTTGAATTTTACTCCACAAAGCAGTATCATGTTGACAATTTGGACGTTGTTAATTCCTGGATAAATTAATTCTTGAACTTGTTTTATTGAATTCTTATATCATTGTCATCATCCTCATGTTTATAAAATGTTGAAAGTCATCTGTGGCCTGTAGTGCATAGATGGACTTGGTATGATTATGACCAGGGATTATTCGGTATAATCATGACCGTAATGTTACAAATGATATGGTAAATGTCCTCATTGGCCCGTAGTGCATTGATGGACAGTTGTTGGCATGATCATGACCATTAATGAATATACGAATATCCTTGGCCATAGTGCAGGGGTGATTCGATGATGTGAATTATTTTATTAAGATGAGTCTCAGCGATCACAGTGTTGGAAAATCTTTTAAATCATAAAAGATAGTAGAGTTTATTTTCTACTTGACTCTTTTAATGGATTGCTTGTTCCGCTGCAGTTAAACTTGATGTCTATTATATTTTATCAGTTTAACATTATTGAAGGCTAATGATAATTTATTCTGCATTATCTTAGTCATAATATTTCTTACTGGGCTAGTTGAGCTCGCCCTTTCTTTCACTGTTCTCTTCAGGAAATGAGAACGTAGCTGGGGCAAGTCGGGGAACGGAGTGATGGTCCGAATGATAGTATTAGTTAGTAGTCCTCACTATTCTATGTAATGGTGTGTTAATAAATGTAATGAGGACTCCTTTTGAGTATGAATACTCTCTAGAAGATAATATTTGTATTCAAACTCACAGTTTATGTTTTGTCGTATTGTACACGACAGTTGTATTAGTAAGTTGTATTTGTATTCTGTACTATGTATCTGACGACCCAAGATGGGTGATGTATACCTAATTTTGGGGGCGTCACACGTTACCTTACTCATATCTTATAACGTCCGGTTCATTACGGCTTTCTCGATAATTCATATCCTACTTACTACCTTCATCAACATCCAAGTCATACACTCATTGTACACTTAGAACGTTCGTCTGACGCGAATACGATTCACGAGGATTGCTTACGTATTCAACGTTCACGTTGCTCATCTCTTAATCTCTCATTCAACCTTTACTAAAGGTTTTAATCGCTTTCAATCGTTATCCATCCCATGAACCCCATGTTCATTATTCTTTCATAATGTCGAAGTCATACGGTTCGATGTATGCTAAGACCGATCGTTCATCGCAACTGTGTTGCGTTCACAACGTCTATACACTTTACACTTAACTCTCATTATGACATCATAACATCGAAATATTATACACCATCCTCGTCACTCAATGTCTAAGGAATTACAATCATAGCAATCTCACACATTCATTTTATCACAACCACGGTCCCCGGATATCGGTTCCGTAATTTGCGTTTACATTCTTTGTCTTTTAATCTCGTTCGATCTTTCTGTTCAACCTTTACTAAAGGTTTAATTCACTTGCTTAAGTATTATTTTAGGTGAACTACATTTTTATATTTCTTTCCTACACATCCCCCAGTAATTGAGCATTTAAAAGCCCATTACTGGGCCTTGTCCATCAACAACAATTATACTACAATGGTTTTAAATTTGTCCATCAACAACGTTCTTCGTGTTCTTCACGTGTTCTTCGCGTTCTTCGTTCGTTCTTCATTTTTTATTGATATTTTGATTATGATTTCACTTTTCCTTAGAATTTGATGTTATAAAACACCATTCCTAACTAATATCACCGAATCATTCATATGATTCATTCGGATCGTCCTAATTTATTACGAATCCTATACTTCTTTAAGAAATTTATAAACTAAACTTCTAATTCTTATTTCTTCATTTCTTCATGATTTCAACCATATGTAATCGTTCTTATCATCTTGTACTTCTTATTCGCGTTAAGCTACGTTTTAAACATATAAAACTTAAAGAAAATTTACTTAGGAATTAGGTTTCGAATTACCGTTCTTCTGTAATCTTCCTCCGTTGGACAAAGCGTGCACTCGGGCTAGCTTTTCCTCTCCCTCTTCCTCTTCATCCGAACTCTCTCTATCTCTTTCAGGTGTTGGTTGAAATTTCTAACCAAACAAATGAGCTTAAGGCTTGTTTATATAGAAACCCAAGGCTAGGGGCAAAATAGTCATTTTGCCCCCAAACCTCCTTACTATTCATGGCTTAGCCACCAAGTAACCACTTTACTTGGTGGCCAAGTGGCCGGCCCATATGCTCCATGGGTTTCCCCATGGGTTGCCCCATAGGTTATTACCTATCCGGTGAACCATCGGTTCGATCCGCGATTTACTTTCTTAGTTTGGGCCTTAACATTAATTCTTATTGGGCCTATCTTGGGCTTCATTTCACAAAATGTTGGGCTTGACATAATCCAAGTCCAATTGTATTCTACTAAGTCTATGAACTCAAAGTCTATTAAGACTAATCGTATTCTACGCATCCCATTATCGTATTCTCTTCGTATATAGTTCGTACGATATTCGTATTATACGTCATAATAATCTTCGTACTATACTTGTATAATAACTAGTATCATACTCGTATTCCTCACGCATAATAACCTTAATTAGTATACGAAATCATTAATTTCTCGGAACTCACTTTTCATAACCCTTAGGTTTTAAGTCCGCAGGCAAAAACTTCGTTTACCATAACTGAAATATTATTGAATATTCTATCACGTCTTAGAATTCTATCATTATGCATTTCTCAGAAATTCAAACTCAATCTCCAACCAAAAATGGATGAATAATGTCTATTTCGTCTTTTTCCCCGAAAATATTTTTATTTCCAAAATTTTTTTATTTTCGTCTTGAAATTTCTTACTTGTTCAATCTAGCTCGTAGCCAGAATCCTCCCGACTTATAATCATCCTAGGTTCTAGAACGATTAATAAACACATAGCACAGAATAATATTAATAAAAAATTATTTTATTAATAACTAATTCTTTAACTTAAATTCTGAACAATCCGATTTTTTGGTTTGTCACACATGAGGGACACATTAGTCGAAACTATAAGCAACAACCCAAAGTGTGTTACAATTATGAAAAGGAAAGGTCACATAGCTTGATTTGTCATGTAGCAAAGTCAAGTCCAGTGGTAATGATGACACCAAAGGCTGTCTCGGAAAAGTCAAAGTCGGTAGTTCAAGGGAGAGCGTCTGTCGTGACTTCCCAAAAAGTGTGGAACCCGAACGAAGTTATCATGGGTAAGCTAACCATAAACTCTTGTGAAGTCTATACCTTATTAGATATTGGTGCTACCCATTCTTTTATTTCACCTGCTTGTGCTCAACGTTTGAACTTGACTCCTGAGAAATTATACTTTGACTTATCTGTTGAAACTCCGTTGGGAGAAACCTTCATTACATCCACCATTTATAAATCTTATTTGATTCAAATCGGTACCCTCACATTACATGTTGTTATCATCTCTTTGAAAATACTTGCATTTGATGTGATTTTAGGGATTGATTGGTTAACTACTCATCATGCTAAAATTGATTATTTTCGTAAGGTCGTTAGTTTCATATTCCTAACCAACATGTTATGCAAATTAAAGCAACCAAACCACTAAAGTCAATCACTGTCATATTAAGCCACAAAGCCATTCATTTATTAAAAAACGAATGTTAAGCTTTCTTAGCCCATGTCACGGATTTAAACAAAAATACGTCAGATTTGATTGATATTTTTGTTGTTAATAAATTTCATGACGTATTTTCCAAAAAACTTCCTGGCCTACCCCCAAAGCGTGAAATCGATTTTTTTTTGACCTTGAACCCGGTACAAAACCCATTTCTAAAACCCCATATCGAATGACTCCTATTGAACTTCAGGAGTTAAAAACCCAACTACAGGAACTGTTAGTTATTGGTTTCATTCGTCCTAGTACATCTCCTTGGGGTGCTCCTGTTCTATTCGTAATGAAGAAAGATGGGAGTATGCGTGTAAGATACCGAATTTTATGAAATGAAAGTATTCAATTTTCTTATAATTATTATTCTATTTAGTAAATGGTTAAATTGATTAAAGGTTAAAGTTAAGGGTGATATGTGAAATATTTACAAATTAAGTAAGCAAGTTGGTATAAAATATTCATTGTGTCAGGGAATATTCGTTTAGTCGGGGAATATTTTTTTTGTCGGGGAATATTCGTACGATGACACAATCATTGGGGGACCCCACAACGGAATAACTGTCATATATAGAAAGCGACAGAAATAACCTTTTTATAAAAATAACGACAAAACTTTTACCGTTAACTGTTAAAATACCGGTGATAAAAGAACAGTTATACGTGTTATTGTACAGTAGCACACGGTATTGCACAATATCTCTGATTATTGATGCTTACGTAAGAAGTCATGCAGTTTCATTCAATAATTGCTACAGTTGTGATACTCTCAAATTCGGGTACTTCATTCCCACAGAATTTGGAGCTCACTATCAAAATAATTACATCTAACTACCCATAATAAAGGATAAATACATTAAATAACTTAAACAATAATCTTTCCCATTAAAGGGTTACATCATCTCATAAACAATCCCAGGTAATCTAACCTTAATTTATTACATCAGTTTGTGGAATACATCATAAAATAAAATAAGTCTTATAGCATTATTCATTTAAATAAATTCTCATAAATCTTCAACACTTCGACATTTTGCCCTTTCCTTTGCTGGTAGATGGCCCATCGACTCTTTCAACTTTAGCTGCAGTGTTAATTGCAAGAGTGAGCAAACAATTCCACAATGATATAAAGAGTAGTAATGATAACAACATGAGAATGAACAATGAATGTTGAACAATAATGAACTTGTTCTATGAATCAAGAATAGAAAACAAGTTCAAACTTTAATATCTGAGGGTCTTAGGACCACGAACTATGTCCCCGGTGATTAGGTATTACTATCCCAACCTTAACAGTCATTTAGACTATATAGACCCTGCTTTACGTACTTAGGGGGATCAACCCTTTGTACCATGTATTGTGCACAAACATCCAAACATTACACATAAAAAATCCCCTATGTAAGGGTTGTTCGTCTCAGTTTGGATTTAGAATTTTCGTACTAAAGAAAGTTTAGCTCTGAACTAACTTATCAGTGGTTCTAGAATTTTAGAACACTATTCCATAATAGACTAGTTCAATCAATAAGAGTTTGCTTACTACTTGAAGGTTTAATACAACAATATTGAATTGAACAAACATGATATGCATGGAAAGTACTATATTCAACAGAGTTAGAAAAATCTCATTTGAATCGATGTATTAAAACAATATATGCTTCGAATAATATTAAGGAAAGTGAAACTTGCTCGATGTAACGAATTAGGTTACAAGAGTTTGTATAGTCATACACAAGATGGAATCAATAAGCTTGCTCATCTGTAATATAGGATTTGCATAATGAAAATTTAGAACTAGAAAGGTTGCTTGATAATAACAAAATAACGAAATTATGGAACTCACATTCATTATAAAGAGAATGAAGTTAGGAAACTTGCTCAATAAAAGTTTAGGATAAGAAACTTGCCTTGTATGTAAGCTACACAAGTATAATGATGTTCGTCAATTACCTTACACATATCATTGAAATCGCAATAACAATTAGTTGTATTAAAATTAGTTTTAGGGGTTTAACCCACCATTTAAGCCACAACCCTATCTTAATGTCAACTCATGTTGGTTAACATCCTTAACGAATCTGAAATCTCACTATAAACTAACATAAACCTTATCATTTATCTTTAACTTTTGAAAACATCACATTTAGTTTATTACATAACTTACTAATTCATAATCTATAGTTTCAACATTGTGATTACAACACATTACTACGTCTTGTAACATGTTTTAGGTCTTTTACAAATCATTACAATATGTTAAGTTAACAATTCCTAGCTATGTTGTTAACAGCTCAACTATGGGTCTGACTGACCACTGGCGCGGCCACACCATGTCTCCCTTTGAATCCGGCGCGCCCACGCTCGGCACCAGAAACAGTTTTACAGTAATGAAATCAGACTATGTTCTTAGGCCAAAAATCCCAATTCCACAAAAATTTATGAAACCTAGCAACTAAAACTTTGTAATAACATCACTACACATGCTATTCACCATTCCAACTACATAAACATTATATATATTCAGTTTTGAAGAATTAAAACCACCATTTTCTCAATTTCATCATTTTTTTCACTTTTAGCCAATTCGATCTCCACGAATTCGTTTCTTAATCAATTGACACGATTCAAACTATGCCGCTTTCGTTCTTAACATACTAACATAATCCAACATCAATTTACAGATTATCATACATATTAAACATGAAATTTTGTACTTTGTAAAGCTAATTTTCATGCATAAACACTGTTTTTGAAAGTTTCTACTACAAACCCAATTTCATGTATTCTAATCATCAAATATCACCCACATAAGATGATTAACAGGTTATAAACCTTACATACTTATATATATCAATCCAACGTAACTATCACTAGCAATTTCAAGAATAAAAGTTAAGATAAGAGTAGGTTATACCTTCTTATTTGATTGTATGATGCAAAAGATGGTGACCTTCCTTTCTCTTAGCAAAATCACAAAGATTAGCTCTCTTCCTCACCAAGCTCTCTTTCTCTCTTTCTCTCTTTCTCTCTAAACTCTCTATGTTTCTTTTTCTCACCCAACTCAGTACTAGCCTTAGGAAAAATAAGACGCATGAAAATATAAACTGATATTGCCTTACCTCCCATGTACTTATCAGTTAAAAAAAACAAAATGACGTCAGTTAAATAAACCAAAGGCCACAACACCTTGTTTGGCTAACACATAATTCCCATACTAGTTTATTTTTATAATATTTATATTATATAGTTACTTTTGTCACACTTATTTTAGTTACTTTAAATGACTTTAGTTTAGTTAATTTAAATAACTTATAATAGTAATTATAATAATTTTATTATAATTATAATTACGATTAATAAATCATTATATATATCTAATTTAATTAATAAATTAGACTAAAACATTACTTTATTTAATTTAGTTATTTTCTTTAATATAAAACAATTTATTTAATTTAATTCTTTCATTAAATTAAATCTTCAAATAAAATTACCATTATTCAATTTCATTAATAAATTATTGCACCACAATTCATCAATTATTTATTTTCCTCAATAATTGAATTATTTAAATAATTATTTAATTCAATAAATATTTAATATAAATTATAAATTTCTCGATCGTTACATCCTTCCCTCCTTAAAAGGATGCGGTCCCCAGAATCACACCTCAATAAATTCATTTGTCACATTCTTCCCTCCTTAATAGGATTTTGTCCCCAGAATCATAATACAAGATTAAGCAAATAACTGAGGATAATTCTTCATCATAACATCTTCAAGTTCCCACGTAGCTTTCTCAGCATTGTGGTTCCTCCAGATTACCTTAACAGAAGGTATCACTTTATTCCTTAGTACTTGCTCTTTCATGTCGATAATTTGAACAGGGACTTCTTCATATGTTAAGTCTTTCTCAAACTGTAAGGGCTCATATTCTATTACATGCTTATAATTAGGCTTATATGGCCTCAATACTGATACATGGAAAATATTATGAATATGCTCCAATTCTGGAGGTAATGCTACCTCGTATACCACTTCACCAACGCGTCTAAGCACTTCAAAAGGTCCTATAAACCTAGGGCTTAATTTTCCCTTCCTACCGAACTGAATTTTCCACTTCTAGGGAGAAACTTTCAAGAAAATATAACTACCGACATCAAATTCCCGATTTTGTCGATGTTGATCGACATATTTCTTCTGTCTATCTTGTGCAGCTATTGATAAGTAGGTTTTATACCTACTTATCCAGTATCTGTTACTTGACTTAGTTGCTTATATTCATGTTTCTTAGCTACTTTTCATGTATTTTGTGTTTATTTTATAGATCTTATGCTTGGGAACGATGTGAGTGACTATTGGTATCAAAACGCAAGAAAAAGCAATCTGGACATCGTTTGGGCTTCATGTTCATTTTATGTTCTTGGCTTGGAACTTGGATTATGTTTTAGAGCTTATTCTTAGCTCTCTGGAACATCTTGAATCATTCCAATCGGAGTTTGGATGCCAGAGTTATGACCGGTGTACCAACGGACGTTGAACGTCACTATTTTGGGTGACCATTTGCAGAGCTGTAACTTCCAACACAATTTCAGCCTTCACACGTCCTTTATTTCTCAATTATCAAAGAATAAAAGTTGTAGAGCTCGTCAAGAGCTTCGATTTTATAGGTGGCAGGCCCCGCAACTCCTCCTGGATCAAAAGTTATGGTTGTTTTACCAGAGGACACTGCAGTAGAAAACGAGCTGCGCGGGCGCGCGAATTTCTAGTGTATTTTAGGCACGGCCGCGCCATTCCCTAGACCAAAAAAGTGCGATCTGAAACTTGAGCATGGGCGTGCCTAACTACAGGCCATTCCTAGCGTGGCCGCGCCACTTTTGATGTTGACCAGAGCTGACTTTTTCATTAAATAGTAAATTAGAGCGTAACTTGGAGAGGGGTTCAAGGATGGCATATAATTAGACGTATTTCATTATGTAAAGGGGGATTCCACCCCTTGGGGGATCACGTAGCTAACATATGCTCTTTTCTTTTCTTTAAGTTCATTATTAGATTAGAGTAGATTAGAACCCAAGAATAGCTCAGATTTGGGAATTGAAGCAATTGAAGAACATTGGAAGTTTAGAAGTGAAAGAAGTGAAGAAACTCATATTTGCTATTCTTAATCCCTGACTCTCTTTACTTCTATTTGTATCTTTTAATGTATATTCAATTGTGGATCATGGATTCTAATTCAACTATGAGTTCAATTCTATTTTTTGGATTCCAATGGAATCAATTTGCGTAGTTTATTTTGACATACTTCAGTATTAGCCTTATTGATTGCTATAGGATTGTCTATTAAGATTCATGCTTATTTGCTTAGTCTATTGGCCATCAATTACTGTGATAACCCATATAAACTTGAAAGACGGAGTATGGGTTTAGATTTGATCTTAATAGCTTGTGTTTGTATGTTCTACATGGTGATGGAATATATGATTTGTGCTTAGGATAGACATATACCAAGGCATCGCTTGTAGTCATTTGAGAATTTGGGCTTAAACCCTAATTATTTGTAAATCACATAGACATATAGTGGTTTAGGTAATGTGGGTGTTCATGTGTATTCTATCAATTGTGGATTATATGTGATATGAGTATGGTACATTGAGATATGGTTGTACTTTACTTTCGTGTTCACGACTAGCAATCCAGTGCAAGTAATTTGGCTTAACATGGAGTGTATTGATTTAAATAATTCAATAGATAAAATTGTAATCTCAAATCTTCATTATCTAGTCTCACTCTAGGAATAGTTAGGTTTATTTAATTTCCCAGTTCAAATAAAAAATATTAAATCATTCGTTTAAATAAGACAGAAATGGTTATGGACTAGTGCTTGGTGAAATTTATTAGTTAATTCTCCATGAGAATAATACTTTACTTATTCTTTATTACTTGTTGACCGTGTATACTAGCACGCATATATTGATCGGTAAAACGACCAACAAGTTTTTGGCGCCGTTGCCGAGAAATTAGCTTAATAAAATTTTGCCAACATTAATTTTAATCAAATTGGTCTTAATTTAAACATTTTTTTGTTTTAATTATCTTCTTATATTTCTCTCTTTTCAGGTACCATGGGTGACTTTGCTTATCAATGACCTTATGTAAATATGACTCGACCAAGGGACGCAAGAACTAAAGGACTAAATGCATTTTTTACATTGTCAGCATAAATTGCAACACTTTCGTAGAGGTTGGATGTTCTTGCAGCCCAACATACTCAAGAGATAGCAGTTACATGTGAATATTGTGTTGGCGAGCATCCGAGTTATCAGTGCAACATTAGGGTTAGACAAGTACAGTTTGGGGGTGATTACCTCAACAACTATGTTTATTCCAATTATCATCAAGGTTGGGGGTATCACCCGGATTTTGAATGGAGTTATAATTATCGAGACCAATACTATGTCCTAAGTCCAACATATCCATCAGATTTCTCATATTCACCTCCAATGCAACAAAAAGAAAATTCAAAGTTAAATGAATTCATGTCAAAAAGCATAGCAGACCATGAAGAGATGATGATGAGTCAGGAGTTATCAAGCTAAAATTTTAATAGACAGATGGAACAACTCATTAACTCCTCAATGAATGGTCCTCAATACATGGATTGCGAAACTGAACAAGATAATTCAAGATTGGAGAATTTGTGGTTTAAATTTGTAGCATCAATTGAGGAGAAGATGATTGAGCAAGAGATGTCAATTCAAAATCTTTAGAATCAGATGGATCAAATGTTCGATCCTTAAACAATCGCCCTCCAAACAATTGGTGTTATGACATGGACGATGAAACTGATGGAGAGCCAGAAGTGCACATGCTACTGAATGAACTGAAAGGAGTGGACATTGAGGAGACAACTAGGGGTATAGAAAATGAAGAACATGAGCTGACTTGTATAATACCCCAGGTGCCTTCTCAGTTAGAGTTGAAAATTTCAGTGAATTTTGCACACCCATGTCCCCTTGGTAGTCACATCCAAAGCAAGAATTTCTGCGATTATGGGGCCTCTTACAAACCACGGTGGGCTGAGGAAGAGATAATAGAAGAAGAAAAGCACATTGTATCTGTCATGTCTCAATGCAAAAATCTATTCACAGATGCAACGGACGGAGCACCTAGCTATGCAATAGAACTGGGGGCATCATGTACAGGAAATATGCTAGGTTGTTTCAATCTGAAGACTCTCATGATGGGGAACCTACCAAAGCAGAGAGCAGTTCTAATGGATAGAGGGTTCTTAGCTTATCGTAGATGAATCGAATAGCGGTGTCAAGAAAAGAGTCTAGCTAACGGACTATAAACCGAGCGCTAGATGGGAGGCAGCCCATCCAATCTTTCTCCCTCCTTGTTTAATTCTTATTTACATTTCTATTTACTTCTTCTATGTTTAATTCTTCATGCTTTTCATATTTAGTAGATGTTTGATAGTTATAAGTTTTAATAATAGTTTTATTGTTTCTCCTCTCAGATTCAATCCAATTGCTATAAGCATTCAGGATCAAACAAAAATCAAAAATACTGAAGCTGCCAGGGTATAGGGTGTAGCATCCCCAGATCCCGGTCCTAATCACCAAGGATCTGGTATACTATTTCTATAACTATTGCGGAAGATATAAACATAAATTGTTTATACATTAAACTTTTACAACATAAACCCCACGGTCTACAACCTTAACTTAATACATACCTTCAATATCTTAGAAGATTTACAATACTATTTTCGTTAGAAAATTTAATAGATCTAACTGCAATGTAATTTAATCTTGTACTTTGACTTTGCCTTTGTCTTTACTCGAGCTTTCATCTTAATCTGAAAATTTTTATCATGATATAGCAAGGGTGAGCATCAAATTTGCCCAGCAAGTTCAAATTCAATAAAGATATATCATGATTGAAAGAATTGAACAATAAGCTAGCTAACTTTCAACAATATAAACATTGTGAAAGAGCATGAACAAATTTTCTTAGCTGAACGACCAAGTCAATAAAAATGAATGGTCAAGCATAAACATGAACAGATTAACTGAACCAAATGGTAATGAAGGTGATCAGCCTTTCATACCTGATGAACATTTAAAATTTGCACAACGTGCGAATCAATAATCAATATAGACGTGAATAATCAACAACAATTATTCATTAACATGTTTTGAACATACAACTCAAGTTTGAGTTAAGGAAAAACTTGCCTGATTCGTTGACTACTGCTACGCAGTTTAAGTTAACTTCTTTTGGTAAGACCTATCATTAATAAGATCGGTCTCCCAATCAACATATTCTACTTTGTATAATAATACAATTACTTTATCAATCAATTATCTAACACTTAATCAAATATTAGATAACTTCTTAACACATCGGTATTATTATCATTCTTGGATAATTGTTCAATCACTGTATCATATTCATTATGATTAAACACTTAATCTTTCATATTATAAACTCTTTTCTATAATCCAGCAAAATGTTTATAATTCAGCAAACTGTTTTCTCTAATCCAGTTAGCTGTTTTCTCTAATACTTCAATCCAGCTAGCTGGATTCATAATCCTTCAACCTAATGACCAATCCAGCAGACTGGATACATAATTCCTTTAATCCAGCAAGCTGGATGCTACTTCTTTCACACATATTAAATAACATTAAAATCATTCACTAATATTATAAATCCTCAAATAATATTTTAAATCAATAATTTAATAACACTTTAATCCCAATGCTATCAATCACTTAAAAAAATCATAATCTAATATTATTAATATTTTAATAATATTTAAATCATTTACTAAACTTATAAACAATTTATTATAATTGTTTACACATTACCAAATAAGGTATTAAATCATTCTAAAATGCCATAAACATCACAATACTTCACACCCGACCCAAAACTTCATCAAAATCTTTATAAACCATGCTCAAGGGTCTCAAGTAGTAAAATCATATTTTTCATATTTTTGGACATCATATATTTAATTAAATCCATTTATCCATTTCTCATCATTTAGATGAAAAATATCAAATTAGTTCCAAAAATATTTCTTTTCTGGGATTTGACATAATATAGATCCATATTGAACATATATTTTTTTCGGAATTTTTAAAATAGATTTACTATATTTAAATAGTCCATAATAGCCAAATCTTTTCTGATTTTTCATAAATCGAGATTAGCTCCAAAAATTCTGAAATTTTTACAGTATGCTCCTACTATACCCATGTACTTCCAGTAAAAATTTTGTAATTTTTGGACTTATACACAGAGAGTTATTCGGGTGGTTTCACAAAAATAGTCCTCCACCGTAAAATCCATAACTCTCAAACCGTATGGCCAAAAATTCCCAAATTTTTACACAACCTGCATAACAACTGATATTATATCTCCAAATGTTCCCAGAATTTTTCAAGCATAAAAACTGGACGAAATTGCCCCCGTTTTTGACTGGTCCAAAACAGTCCTGTTTTCTTCAAAAATTCGGGACTGTTTTGGCTTTCACAGCCAATACTCCATGAAAACTCAACATTTTTGAGTCCTACCACTTGGGTTAACTAGTAAACACATATATCTAGCACCCCTCTTTGACGGATCGCAAAAAGGAGCTATAGATTTAAAACGGTGGATTTTCAAAGTAAATAGAAATTTAGGATTTCTAAACTAGAAAATTTAAATTTTCTTTTCTTTTGGTTTCCAACCAAATTAACACCCAAAATAGGTAGATCCATACTTGAATCCATGGAAAACACATAGATCTTAGGGATTTGAACATCCAAATCAAAAACCCCTTTCATCAATTAAATAAAAAATATATATATATATATAAAGAGAATCAAGCTTAGGAAGAAAGAAATAATTTAGTAATATACCTTTGCTTCTTTTTCTACTTCCATCCATGGAGGATCTTCCCTCTCCTCCCCATCTCCTCCAAGGGCTACCGCCCTCTTCCTCTCTTCTCCTTCCACGGTTTTTGCCGTTCTTTTTTCTTCTCTTTCTCTTTTACGTTTTTTTTCTTTTTCTCTCTCTCCTTCCTTATCTTTCTTTTCTTCTTATCTCTTATCTTATCTCTTTCCTTCTTTTAATAATAACCGGCCATTTGGCCTTATCAACTACCAAGATTGGCTTAATTTCTTTATCCCAAAAATGTCCCTCCTTTGCCTTTTCTTGTCCAAAAATATCCCACATACTTGGATTTAATTTTGGGCTCTTTAAATTATTGTTTGGGCCAACTCTTGGGCTAAAAATTGAGTCACTCCTTTCCATCTTACCCCACCATAAATATTTAATTAGGATATCCATTCCAAATATATAGAATTTAAATCCTCACTTTAGCACATTAAATTATATAACCCAATTAAACTTGTTTTAATTAAGTTATAAAATTAATAACATGAGATAATTAAAATATATCTCTTAACTTAATATAATTTTTAATATTATTGCTCTCCCACAAGTGGGCTTAGTTTGGGCCTTTAATTAATCCCATAGAGCTAACAAATTTAATTGTTTTACTTACTCACAAAAACTAACTTGGGCTTTCAACCCTAATTAAATTGGGTCAATATAATACTTGTCACATACATAATATATTGGGCTAGATTAAATAATTTAATTGCCCTTAAATCACTATATCCACAAGTCACTTGCTTAATTAATTAATTGGGCTCGTTTAAATAATATTACCTCCTTAGCCCATTAAATCCAATTCTTTTGGACTCTAAATAAATTATTGGGCTATGATATTATTATAGTCCATTACTTTTAATACTTTTGGGCTTCAAATTTAGTTTCTTTGGGGCCATATAAAATTTATATAGTCCAACACACTTAATATTATTCCCTAATTAGTTAATTAAGGTTTTCCTCACACTAGAAAATAAATTCCTTACTCATGCACATTAATTTTCTTAACCCAATTAGACTTACTATTATTAGGTTATAAAATTAATTAACTGAGATGTATAAATAAATCTCTTAATGTTGGTATATACATAGATACTAATATTCTATCATATTATAACCTCTTAGGTTATTTAATTACCACACCTAATATATATATTAGGTTACATAATTAATTCTTAATTCACATGAATTAATTCTATGACCACTAAATAAAAGTAACCCTTTAGGTCATTTAAATCTCATACCATGTTTTAATAACTTATTTAAGTTATACAATTTATATTGTATAATTAAATTTAATTTCCTCTTCCTCTCTATAAATTGTTTTCAAACAATTTATTTATATATTAAATATATAAATTTAATGTATTCAATCATTTATTCAAATATGAAATTAATTTACTAACTTCTTGATACCAATATAATATTTACATATTGGATCTCCTCTCATATTTTTACTTTACACCATTTGGTATAATATTAGATATTATACCATTATCCATATAACATAATTCACTTCTCACACTAATTTTGACTTTTCTTCATAAAAGTCAACTGTTGACTTTGACCAAAAGTCAACTTTTACACATTTTGTGTTTACTGCCCATTCTGACTAAACTTGACGTCCCGGACGCAACCGAGCAGTCTGTGCTTCAAAATACTATCTCTAACTCAAATTTTTGAGTTTTAAATTGCTCCTTTCTTATTGCTAATCGTATTAACTAACGACTTTATACTTATTCAAATTCTTGTTTACCTGCCAAGACCAACGTTCAAGCTATGTTAATTACTAATATAGTTTTATCTTGATCCTTATATCATTAACTTAATTCATCACTCCTCTTGCTAAAATATATATAGCACCTTACTAAGTATATATATTTTTATACATATACTCATCTTCGTTTAACCTTATAACATCTCTTCATGTGAAATCTTATCTCCTTAATAAAATTTTCTATATGTACTTATATAACATTTCTTAGACTATTCAGTTCATATAGAATTTACAGGTATCGTAATACCTTATTCTCGATATTTCTTCAAGTACATATTAATTCATTTCTAGGGTTTTGAAATTTTGTAACACATATTTCTTTATTCTCATTCAATTAAGAAACCATATAGGTTCTTCTTAAAAATTTTGAAATTTTTAAAATTCTTTCACAGAAACGTCAATTCCATACACTTATTTTCTGTCTAGGTTAATCTTATAACCTTTAATCCATCATTTTAGGATTTTAATAATTATCTAAATTCTCGGGTTGTCACATTCACCCCTTCTTCTAAGAATTTCGTCCCCGAAATTAAAGCATACTAATCTCTGCTTGTTCTCTTGATCAAAACTAGGTTTTTAACTTAACCTTTACAATTTTCTCCTTTGAGGATTTCTCATCTATTATCACATTTCACCATAACTACTCACTAGGAGTTTACATCTTCTAAACATTTAACAAAACTAGGTTGTCATAATAACCTTTATTCAATCATCTCAGATTCTACTCGTACTCAACGAGTTCACACTATTCATATCCATAATCACATACTACCCCAACATTACTCTGAGGAGTTTAAAATATTTTTATATTTGTTTGAGGGATCATAAAATCATGAACTTTGAGGTTTAGGGTATTTCTACCTGCTACCTCTTTCAATTAAGAAAGAAAGGTACTCTACCTCTGAAATATTTTATATTTGGTATGTTTACAATCACAAAGAAGGTAAACTACCGATGCGGGTACTTTAGAGGATCAGTCTGTTGTACCTTAGTAATCGAAACGACTATATGCGTTCTTAGATGGGAGTATTTTATCCAATTAATATATCCCCATTTTTAGGGTTATTCACCTCAGACTTATCATAAGATTCCGCACCAAAACAATTTGGTTTGGCATAAGCTTTCAAAGAATACTTTGAATTTCATAAACATTTGTCTAGCTGAATCAAATAGCTTAGACGCATATCAATCATTCGAATTTCAATCGAAACATTTCTAGCCAAATTCAGTTGGCAATAAATTATCTTTAAAATTCTTAAAATCATTTTATGACTTCATGATACCGCACTGTATTTACAGTCCGTTTGAAGATTCCGTCATTGTGTGACTTTGTCATACTACATCATACCATAGTGGGCTGACGATTTTTAGATCACATACCACACTAGGTAATTCTGCATTGATAACTCCATCATTTTTATCATCTCTGCACCAGGTTGCATGATACATTGATGATATATAAAATACATTTTGACATCTCAAATCATTTTCGTCTAGCCGAATCAATTGGCCTAGACTCTTCTTTAAACGGTTCAAAACCTTTGAAAATCATCTTTGGTGTCATCACACCACAACAGGTAACGATGTGTTAGTAGTACGAAGCCCACTTCTACACAGTTGTAACCCTGTGTTGAGGATAACAAAAATTCATTTTATTTCGAAAGGCACATCAGTGCGAATTTAGCTTGATGTCAAAAATGTCGAAGTCTAGCATAGCTAGAAGATTTGGAATACCTATGATTCCACCATCAACTTCAATTTCTCTATTGATCCATTTCTTAATAAGTCTATCTATTTCTATCATCTTCAATTCTCCAATCTCAATATAACTATACCCGTTCGTCAAACTTACCACACATTATGAGTTCAGGAACTTTCCACAATCATATGAGTTTAAGAACTTGTCCTAGTCAGACCTTTGGCGTCCATTCGCTGAGGGGTTCATAAACATTTCATATAATTATGAGTCACGAACGTACCATAAGTATGAGTTTTAAGAACTCGTACTTAACCTTATATTCTCTACCTATTCGTTATACACATGAGAAAAGAATCACCTTATCCACATGCATATAACAAATAGCGCGACACCAGGTTCCAATGATTATCAGTATCAGAAACTAAGTGGTCGTCAAATCAAACTCAGCCACTAATCAATATAGGAAGCTAAGCGAACAATTCCCTGCCCATACAAAGAATTGGTCAACCTAACCACTATATCGACCAGGAGGCTAAGTGATTCTAAAACCAAGTACAACTCCCCGCCCATACAAGGAATCATACAACTCAGCTGCTGACATGAGTCCTCAATTGAAATCCCTCATCATTCTTAATTTCTCTTTTCTTAATACGAATTTTCTTTAATCCGCATCTTAACATTTACCACTCTTTTCTGAGTTTACATTGTACCATTTCATAGTACATTCTCTTTATAGCGTCAAGCTGTACCATACCAATCACTTAACATATCTTATGTTATTCAACGATTTAATCTGATCAAGTCGTGATCTTATTTTGTAATCATTTCTCCTTATACTTACGATCGTTTTATTTTACGATCTTCTTATTCTTCTCTTTAATCATATTATATTATGATTTTATTAACACTTCTCATCCTATAGACATAGTCTATTTATTATCACTTTTCATCTCTATTATTGGAGTCAGGTAACTCCGGATTCTTATCCTTATAGCTCTTCAAGATTCTTCTTTGAATCTTAATTATCTTTCTCTTTACTTAATAATGAATTTTCAAAAATTCATCTCTTATCGCTTAAACTCTAATCGAGTTTATTACTTATCATCTCTGCGCGGTTATATCCTAAGTTACACCTACCTAAGGTTTATAACATACAGCTCTGATACCAACTGTAGCATCCCCAGATCCCGGTCCTAATCACCAAGGATCTGGTATACTATTTCTATAACTATTGCGGAAGATATAAACATAAATTGTTTATACATTAAACTTTTACAACATAAACCCCATGGTCTACAACCTTAACTTAATACATACCTTCAATATCTTAGAAGATTTACAATACTATTTTCGTTAGAAAATTTAATAGATCTAACTGCAATGTAATTTATTCTTGTACTTTGACTTTGCCTTTGTCTTTACTCGAGCTTTCATCTTAATTTGAAAATTTTTATCATGATATAGCAAGGGTGAGCATCAAATTTGCCCAGCAAGTTTAAATTCAGTAAAGATATATCATGATTGAAAGAATTGAACAATAAGCTAGCTAACTTTCAACAATATAAACATTGTGAAAGAGCATGAACAAATTTTCTTAGCTGAACGACCAAGTCAATAAAAATGAATGGTCAAGCATAAACATGAACAGATTAACTGAACCAAATGGTAATGAAGGTGATCAGCCTTTCATACCTGATGAACATTTACAATTTGCACAACGTGCGAATCAATAATCAATATAGACGTGAATAATCAACAACAATTATTCATTAACATGCTTTGAACATACAACTCAAGTTTGAGTTAAGGAAAAACTTGCCTGATTCGTTGACTACTGCTATGCAGTTTAAGTTAACTTCTTTTAGTAAGACCTATCATTAATAAGATCGGTCTCTCAATCAACATATTCTACTTTGTATAATAATACAATTACTTTATCAATCAATTATCTAACACTTAATCAAATATTAGATAACTTCTTAACACATCGGTATTATTATCATTTTTGGATAATTGTTCAATCACTGTATCATATTCATTATGATTAAACACTTAATCTTTCATATTATAAACTCTTTTCTATAATCCAGCAAAATGTTTATAATTCAGCAAACTGTTTTCTCTAATCCAGTTAGCTGTTTTCTCTAATACTTCAATCCAGCTAGCTGGATTCATAATCCTTCAACCTAATGACCAATCCAGCAGACTGGATACATAATTCCTTTAATCCAGCAAGCTGGATGCTACTTCTTTCACACATATTAAATAACATTAAATTCATTCACTAATATTATAAATCCTCAAATAATATTTTAAATCAATAATTTAATAACACTTTAATCCCAATTCTATCAATCACTTAATATCATAATCTAATATTATTAATATTTTAATAATATTTAAATCATTTACTAAACTTATAAACAATTTATTATAATTGTTTACACATTACCAAATAAGGTATTAAATCATTCTAAAATGCCATAAACATCACAATACTTCACACCCGACCCAAAACTTCATCAAAATCTTTATAAACCATGCTCAAGGGTCTCAAGTCGTAAAATCATATTTTTCATATTTTTGGACATCATATATTTAATTAAATCCATTTATCCATTTCTCATCATTTAGATGAAAAATATCAAATTAGTTCCAAAAATATTTCTTTTCTGGGATTTGACATAATATAGATCCATATTGAACATATATTTTTTCCGGAATTTTTAAAATAGATTTACTATATTTAAATAGTCCATAATAGCCAAATTTCTCCGATTTTTCATAAATTGAGATTAGCTCCAAAAATTCTGAAATTTTTACAGTATGCTCCGACTATACCCATGTACTTCCAGTAAAAATTTTGTAATTTTTGGACTTATACACAGAGAGTTATTCGGGTGGTTTCACAAAAATAGTCCTCCACCGTAAAATCCATAACTCTCAAACCGTATGGCCAAAAATTCCCAAATTTTTACACAACCTGCATAACAACTGATTTTATATCTCCAAATGTTCCCAGAATTTTTCAAGCATAAAAACTGGAAGAAATTGCCCCCGTTTTTGACTGGTCCAAAACAGTCCTGTTTTCTTCAAAAATTCGGGACTGTTTTGGCTTTCACAGCCAATACTCCATGAAAACTCAACATTTTTGAGTCCTACCACTTGGGTTAACTAGTAAACACATATATCTAGCACTCCTCTTTGACAGATCGCAAAAAGGAGCTATAGATTTACAACGGTGGATTTTCAAAGTAAATAGAAATTTAGGATTTCTAAACTAGAAAATTTAAATTTTCTTTTCTTTTGGTTTCCAACCAAATTAACACCCAAAATAGGTAGATCCATACTTGAATCCATGGAAAACACATAGATCTTAGGGATTTGAACATCCAAATCAAAAACCCCTTTCATCAATTAAATAAAAAATATATATATATATATATAAAGAGAATCAAGCTTAGGAAGAAAGAAATAATTTAGTAATATACCTTTGCTTCTTTTTCTACTTCCATCTATGGAGGATCTTCCCTCTCCTCCCCATCTCCTCCAAGGGCTACCGCCCTCTTCCTCTCTTCTCCTTCCACGGTTTTTGCCGTTCTTCTTTCTTCTCTTTCTCTTTTACGTTTTTTTTTCTTTTTCTCTCTCTCCTTCCTTATCTTTCTTTTCTTCTTATCTCTTATCTTATCTCTTTCCTTCTTTTAATAATAACCGGCCATTTGGCCTTATCAACTACCAAGATTGGCTTAATTTCTTTATCCCAAAAATGTCCCTCCTTTGCCTTTTCTTGTCCAAAAATATCCCACATACTTGGATTTAATTTTGGGCTCTTTAAATTATTGCTTGGGCCAACTCTTGGGCTAAAAATTGAGTCACTCCTTTCCATCTTACCCCACCATAAATATTTAATTAGGATATCCATTCCAAATATATAGAATTTAAATCCTCACTTTAGCACATTAAATTATATAACCCAATTAAACTTGTTTTAATTAAGTTATAAAATTAATAACATGAGATAATTAAAATATATCTCTTAACTTAATATAATTTTTAATATTATTGCTCTCCCACAAGTGGGCTTAGTTTGGGCCTTTAATTAATCCCATAGAGCTAACAAATTTAATTGTTTTACTTACTCACAAAAACTAACTTGGGCTTTCAACCCTAATTAAATTGGGTCAATATAATACTTGTCACATACATAATATATTGGGCTAGATTAAATAATTTAATTGCCCTTAAATCACTATATCCACAAGTCACTTGCTTAATTAATTAATTGGGCTCGTTTAAATAATATTACCTCCTTAGCCCATTAAATCCAATTCTTTTGGACTCTAAATAAATTATTGGGCTATGATATTATTATAGTCCATTACTTTTAATACTTTTGGGCTTCAAATTTAGTTTCTTTGGGGCCATATAAAATTTATATAGTCCAACACACTTAATATTATTCCCTAATTAGTTAATTAAGGTTTTCCTCACACTAGAAAATAAATTCCTTACTCATGCACATTAATTTTCTTAACCCAATTAGACTTACTATTATTAGGTTATAAAATTAATTAACTGAGATGTATAAATAAATCTCTTAATGTTGGTATATACATAGATACTAATATTCTATCATATTATAACCTCTTAGGTTATTTAATTACCACACCTAATATATATATTAGGTTACATAACTTAATTCTTAATTCACATGAATTAATTCTATGACCACTAAATAAAAGTAACCCTTTAGGTCATTTAAATCTCATACCATATTTTAATAACTTATTTAAGTTATACAATTTATATTGTATAATTAAATTTAATTTCCTCTTCCTCTCTATAAATTGTTTTCAAACAATTTATTTATATATTAAATATAAAAATTTAATGTATTCAATCATTTATTCAAATATGAAATTAATTTACTAACTTCTTGATACCAATATACATATTTACATATTGGATCTCCTCTCATATTTTTACTTTACACCATTTGGTATAATATTAGATATTATACCATTATCCATATAACATAATTCACTTCTCACACTAATTTTGACTTTTCTTCATAAAAGTCAACTGTTGACTTTGACCAAAAGTCAACTTTTACACATTTTGTGTTTACTGCCCATTCTGACTAAACTTGACGTCCCGGACGCAACCGAGCAGTCTGTGCTTCAAAATACTATCTCTAACTCAAATTTTTGAGTTTTAAATTGCTCCTTTCTTATTGCTAATCGTATTAACTAACGACTTTATACTTATTCAAATTCTTATTTACCTGCCAAGGCCAACGTTCAAGCTATGTTAATTACTAACATAGTTTTATCTTGATCCTTATATCATTAACTTAATTCATCACTCCTCTTGCTAAAATATATATAGCACCTTACTAAGTATATATATTTTTATACATATACTCATCTTCATTTAACCTTATAACATCTCTTCATGTGAAATCTTATCTCCTTAATAAAATTTTCCATATGTACTTATATAACATTTCTTAGACTATTCAGTTCATATAGAATTTACAGGTATCGTAATACCTTATTCTCGATATTTCTTCAAGTACATATTAATTCATTTCTAGGGTTTTGAAATTTTGTAACTCATATTTCTTTATTCTCATTCAATTAAGAAACCATATAGGTTCTTCTTAAAAATTTTGAAATCCTTAAAATTCTTTCACAGAAACGTCAATTCCATACACTTATTTTCTGTCTAGGTTAATCTTATAACCTTTAATCCATCATTTTAAGATTTTAATAATTATCTAAATTCTCGGGTTGTCACATAGGGTAGTGCGGCCGCACCCAACTACAAGCCAAACACAGCGCGGCCGCGCCATATCTCAGTCATAGAAATCAAATACTGCTCAATTTTTAGAATTTCTGACTCAAGCATTTGGACAGTTAGAAGCCCACACTCAGTTGCCAACTTTAGATTATCTCAAACTTATCCATTGCCTAATATACCATCGGATCATAAGGAGGCTAACGGAGATGACATTGCCACTTAGGTGAGTATTCTTTCAGTTTTAATTACAATGAGGGCATTGTTCCTTTTAAGTTTGGGAGTATTAGGTTGTAGTGAGTAGTTATTCCATATAGTTAGTTGCATATAGTTTGATTACATGTTTAAGTTGCATAGTAGGGGTATTTTAGTATCTTTGTAGTTAAATTCTACATGATTTTTTTTTAGTTTTCTTTTGTCCTGTTTATTTAGTATGTGTTTATTTGCAGTACATAGCATATTCCCATGTTTTTAGTCGGTTGAATTCTAATATGGCCATTGATGATATAGAAATTTGATTGATTTTTGAACGTGGTTGATAACTTAACCTTAGTTATAATTTTATACATGATGTGATATATGTTTGTTATTTAGATGCTGCCGGTTAGCACGTAAGTGTTCATATTTGCTTGTTGGTTAAAGATCAACTTGTTTGCCTGCTGAGATGAAAACACTTTTTTTAAAGATAGAATTGTGTAAGAAGTGAGCATTGACTATGAAAACATTGAAATTCAAACTTTGAGAACGCATGAGTATGCTTGCTAT
This sequence comes from Panax notoginseng, assembly GCA_016801055.1. Taxonomy (NCBI): domain Eukaryota; kingdom Viridiplantae; phylum Streptophyta; class Magnoliopsida; order Apiales; family Araliaceae; genus Panax; species Panax notoginseng. The sequence continues at coordinate 40,192,674 of CM029018.1, read as the reverse complement.
ATTAAAAATATATATAGAAAAAGAGAAAAAAATATGAAAAATTACCGTGGCTGGTCTTGTTTCGGGGCCTTTGTTACTTGAGTAAGTACGCCCGAGGGGATTATCTCTACACCTAGCGCCCTAAGGTCTTTTATGGTCTGGGAGTCGTTGGTTGAAAGCTCGCTAAGGGGTAGCACTGTTAGCCTAATGGAATGAGACATTGCACAGTTATGGGAAATAAAAAAAAATCAATAAACACCGCAGAAAAGTACGAAAATAGCCCTCGTGAGTAAAAATAAAGCAGAATAAACCCTTTGTTGAACCTTAGTTTGCATTGATGTGTTGGAGTAGTTGTGGTTTCATCTATATGCATATTTCTTGATTTGAACCTTAGTTTTCTTTCTTAAGCAGTATGGCATGTGAAATCTTCACCTTGGTCAAGCTTATCTGTGAACACAGCACACACACACACACACAACATCTCTATAACAGGTTGAGATTGTCAGATTGTATGTCATTATGCCTGTAGCTTAGTTTGATGCTTTGTTCTTGGATCCTGATATTTCTCTAAGGCATATCTTATTGGAATTCTTAGCATAGCTGGAAATCTTGGGATTCATTTGCATAGTAGCGTAGCTTGCATGGCATGTAGATTGCATTATGTTGTGTTGCTTGGGGACAAGCAACGATTTAAGATTGGGGGTATTTGATAAGTAGGTTTTATACATACTTATCCAGTATCTGTTATTTAACTTAGTAGCTTATATTCATGTTTCTTAGCTACTCTTCATGCATTTTGTGTTTATTTAGTAAATCTTATGCTTGGGAACGATGTGAGCGACTATTTGTATGAAAACGCAAGGAAAAGTAATCCGGACATCGTTTGGGCTTCATGTTCATTTTATGTTCTTGGCTTGGAACTTGGATTATATTGTAGAGCTTCTTCTTAGTTCTTCGGAACATCTTGAATCATTCCAATCGGAGTTCGGATGCAAGAGTTATGACTGTTGTACCAACGGACGTTGAACGTCACTGTTTTGGGTGGCCATTTACAGAGCTATAACTTACAACCCAATTTCAGCTTTTATCCGTGCATTATTTCTCAATTATCAAAGAATAAAAGTTATAGACCTCGTCGAAAGCTTCAATTTGATAGGTGGCAGGTCCCGTAACTCCTCTCGGATCAAAAGTTATTGACGTTTTACCAGAGGACACTGCAGCAGAAAACCAGCAACGATGGCGCGCGAATTTCTAGTGTATTTTAGGTGCGGCCGCGCCATTCCCTGGACCAAAAAAGTGCGATCTGAAACTTGAGCGCAGGCGCACCTAACTCCAAGCCATTCCCAGCGCGGCCGCGCCACTTCTGATGTTGACCAGAGCTAACTTTTTCACTAAATAGTAAATTAGAGCGTAACTTAGAGAGGGGTTCAAGGAGGGCATATAATTAGACGTATTTCATTATGTAAAGGGGGATTCCACCCCTTGGGGTGTCACGTAGCTAAAATATGCTCTTTTCTTTTCTTTAAGTTCCTTATTAGATTAGAGTATATTAGAACCCTAGAATTGCTAAGATTTAGGGATTGAAGCAATTGAAGAACATTGGAAGTTCAAAAGTTAAATAAGAGAAGAAACTCAGATTTGGTATTCTTAATCCCTAACTCTCTTTACTTCTATTTCTATCTTTCAATGTATATTCAATTGTGGATCATGGATTCTAATTTAACTATGAGTGAAATTCTATTTTGGGATTGCAATGGAATCTATTGCCTAGTTTATTTTGACATACTTTATTGTTAGCCTTATTGATTGCTATGGGATTGTCTATTAAGATTCATGCTTATTTACTTAGTTGATTGGACATCAATTACTGTGATAACCCATATGAACTTCAAAGACAGAGTATGGGTTTAGATTTGATCTTGATAGCTTGTGTTTGTATGTTCTACATGGTGATGGAATATATGATTCGTGCTTAGGATAGACATATACCAAGACATCGCTTGTAGTCATTTGAGAATTTGGGCTTAAACCCTAATTATTTATAAATCCCATAGACATATAGTGGTTTAGGTAATGTGGGTGTTCATGTGTATTCTTTCAATTGCGGATTATATGTGATATGAGTATGGTACATTGAGATATGGCTGTACTTTACTTTCGTGTTCTCGACTAGCAATCCAGTGCAAGCAATTTGGCTTAACAGGGAGTGTATTGATTTAAATAATTCAATAGATAAAATTGTAATCTCAGATCTTCATTATCTAGTCTCACTCTAGGAATAGTTAAGTTTATTTAATTTCCCAGTTTAAATAAAAAATATTAAATCATTCGTTTAAATAAGACTGAAATGGTTATAGACTAGTGCTTGGTGAAATTTATTAGTTAATTCTCTATGGAACGATACTTTACTTACTCTTTATTACTTGTTGACCGTGTATACTTGCACGCATATATTGATCGGTAAAACGACCAACAGCTATCAATCTTGCTCGAATCACCTTGATGATCTCGACAGTTTCTTGTACAAACTCTGGACCCAATTGCTGACGTTCACCTACCTCATCCCAGCATAACGGAGTTTTGCATTTCTTGCCGTATAATGCTTCGTAAGGCGGCATGCCAATACTCGTGTGATAACTATTATTCTAAGAAAATTCAACGAATGGTAGATGGTCATCCCAATTTCCCTTGAAATCCGTAATACATGCTCTGAGCATATCCTCTAATGTCTGGATGGTTCTCTCACTTTATCCGTCAGTTTGAGGATGGTACGCTGTACTCATTCTCAGCGGTGTTCCCAAACATTCTTGTAATCGTTTCCAGAAATTAGATGTGAAACGCGGGTCTCTGTCTAATACAATGGACACAGGTACACCGGGTCTTGAAATAATTTCCTTCACGTAAAGTTTTGCCAACAGATCTAGATTAAATCTAATCTTGATTGGTAAAAAGTGTGCGGACTTCGTCAATCGATCAACAATCACCCAAACAGTGTCGTAACCTTGTTGAGTTATTGGAAGACCTACCACAAAATCCATTACGGTATACTCCCATTTCCACTCCGGTATGTCCAACGGTTGCAATAATCTTCTTGGTCTTTGATGTTCAGCTTTAACTTTCTGACACGTTAAGCATTTCGCCACATACTCGGCCACATCCTTTTTTATATTCGGCCACCAAAAATGATTTCCAAGATCTTGGTACATTTTCGTACTTCCAGGTTGAATCGAATATCTTGAGTTGTGAGCTTCACTCAGAATTTCCTCTTTAATTTCCAGTATTGGCGGAACCCAAATTCTTCCTTCGAATCGAAGTAACCCTTTCGATTCGATTTTGAATTTATTTTCCTTACCTTCAGATATTTTCTATTTTATCTTTTCGCAGTCTTCATCCTAAAGTTGTGCATTCTTCACCTTATCCACCAACGTTAAACTGTTTCCCATCTGGAATAATTTTTCGTCTGTTTCTGTCGGATATTTAATTTCCAACTCCATCTTTGCCATTTCCGTCACTAGCTTCTCCTGAGCAGTTAACATCACTAACTTCTCCTGTCCCTTCCTACTTAAAACATCAGCAACAACATTCGCCTTTCCAGGATGATAGAAAATCTCGCAGTCATAGTCTTTGATCAACTCCAACCATCTTCTTTGTCTCATATTCAAATCTTTTTGTGTAAAGATATATTTCAGACTTTTATGGTCGGTATATATTTCACACCTCTCTCTATAAAGATAATGTCTTCAAATCTTCAAGGCAAACACCACCGCATCCAACTCTAAATCATGAGTCGGATACCCCTTCTCATAATCTTTTAATTGACGTGATACATACGCAATAACTCTATCGTTCTGCACAAGCACACAACCTAGTCCTTTATGCGATGCGTCACTATACAACACAAAATTCCCTGTATCATCAGGCAATGACAACATAGGTGTCGTACTCAACCTCTTATTCAATTTGTGAAAACTTTTCTCACAATTCTCTGTCCAAACAAACTTAACCGCCTTCCTGGTTAAATTCGTCAACGGGGTCGCGATCTTGGAAAAATATTGAATAAAATGTCTGTAGTAACCTGCCAATCCTAAGAAACTCCTTACTTTTGACGGTTTCTTCGGCTGATCCCAGTTTATTACAGCTTTAACCTTTGATGGACCAACCAAAATTCCGTCTTTTTCAATAATGTGCCCGAGAAACTGTACACGTTCCAACCAAAATTCACATTTTGAAAATTTTTCATACAACTTCTCTTTTCTCAATGTCTCCAACGTCACTCTTAAGTGTTCAACATGTTCCTCCTTGGTCTTAGAATACACCAGGATATCATCAATAAACACCACCACAAATTTGTCTAAGAATGGTTTAAACACCCTGTTCATCAAATCCATGAACGCTGCAGGTGCATTGGTTAAACCAAATGACATAACCAGAAATTCATACTGACCATACCGAGTTCTGAATGTCGTCTTTGGTACATCCTCCAGTCTCACCTTCAACTGATGATAACCACTCCTCAAGTCTATCTTTGAGAAATACCTCGCTCACTTCAGTTGATCGAACAGGTCGTCGATTCTAGGTAATGGATACTTATTTTTAATCGTGACCTTAATCAATTCTCGATAGTCAATGCAAAGCCACATCGATCCATCCTTCTTCTTAACAAACAACATTGGCGCTCCCTACGGCGATACGCTCGGCTGTATATACTTCCTGTCAAGCAATTCTTGCAACTGCACCATTAACTCTTTCATCTCTACTGGGCCATTTTGTATGGTGCTTTAGATATCGGGGCCGTTCATGATACTAAATCAATCACGAATTCGATTTGTCGATCCGGCAGAAGACCCGACAAATCGTCTGGAAATACGTCTGCAAATTCTCTTACGATCGGTATCTCTTCTAACTTCGCACTCTTCATCTGTGTATCGACTATGTAGGCTAAGTATCCCACATATCCTTGTTTTAACAACTTCTTGGCTTGCATCACCGTCAGACAACTTGCTTGTCGAGGTGACTTACTGTCATAGAACACAACCTTTGATGGAGTCATAAGGTTAACACATTTCCTTTGGTAATCAATTACTGCTCCGTGATTGAATAACCAATCCATTCCCAGTATAACATCAAACTCACCTAGTCTAATTGGTATCAAGTCTACCATCATCTTTTGACTCTTAATTACCACTCTACAATTCTTATATATGAATCTAACAAGAATCACCTCTCTATTTGCAATCTCTATGCTCAAAGGATAATCTAATTCTTCCTGAGGCAAATCTAAGTTCTGAACAAATTCATCGGATATAAATGAACAAGTAGCACCCGAATCAAATAGTACATAAGCATTAATACCATTAATTGGAATGATACCTGACTCCACAGCCTTAGACTGAACAGCATCCTGCACGGTCATATTGAAAGTTCTCACAGTAGGTCGGCTTGACTGTGCTGGTCTAGTGATAGTCAATGCACCACCACCATTGTTGTTTCCTTTTCCTCCACTTGCACTTCTCGCTGGCTTTTTAGGGAAATCACGAGCCATGTGATCCTTCGAACCGCAGGTAAAACATGGTCCTTTCTTTGGGCTAAAACAGTTCGGTGCAATGTGTCCCTCCTGACCATAGTTGAAACACACCCGCTTTCCCTTTAAACATACCCCAGTATGGTTCTTTCCAAAAGTAGAACAAGCTTCAAACTTTTTCTTCTGCTGACTTCCTTGCTGTCCTCCCGTAGTCGAATTCTCGCTCCACTTCCTCTTCTGATTGTTACTTCCAGCGTTACTTCCACCAGCCTTATTTTCATTCTCATTCTTCCTCTTCTTTTGTTCTTGATTGTACTTGGTCAAGGCTTCGCTTCCACCTTCCACGATAATTACCTTTCCTAGTACAGCCACAAATGTATTTAACTAGAACATTAAAACCTTGCTATACAGCCAGGGTTTTAATCCTTTTTCGAACCTTCTCACCTTACGCTCATCCGTATTAACTTGATAAGTGGAAAACCTTGCCAACTCGTTAAACTTCGCAGCATATTCTGGCACTGTCATAGTTCCTTCTTTTAGCTCCAGAAATTGCACCTCCAACTGATTTCGAGAACTCGCTGGAAATTACATTTCGAAAAACATCTTCTTAAATCTATCACACGCTATCAGTCCTTGTTCCCCACGAACCTTATTTTCTTGCTACCAATAGCTAGCTTCAGACTGCAACATGAATGTCACAAACGCAGTCTTCTGATCTTCGTTGACTTTGGCAACGTCGAACACTTTCTCCATTTCCATAATCCAGGTTTGAGCTTCCACTGGATTCATAGACCCTTCAAACTCTGGCAGTCCAACCGCTTTGAATTCCTTGAAGGTCGTGACTTGAGTTTGCAGTTGATTCGCAAGTGCTCCCATCAACAAAGTCACCAACTGCTGAACCGGGTTGGCATTGGCCTCATTGTTATTGTTAGTAGACCCCTCAAGAGGTGGTTGTTGACGTAGTTGTCTTCTTCTAGGAGGCATTTTCTGTTTAAAATATACGCTTGTTAGATCAATATTCAATTACTTGAATATCCTAAAGATAAACTTTAAACATTCTAAGATTAAAGCTATAACACATAACATTTCAAACAAACTTTGATATTTTATTCATTCACAATGTTTTTTAAAACACAATAAAAATAGCATAAATGCTATTAACATCCACTTTCCTGAACTAGACAAGTTTCAGGATTACATACTCATACTACCCCTTTATTCATCTTAAAATAAGAGATTTAAAATTTATTTATTCACATAATTAACCACATATTATTATCACTCTTATTCTTTCTATCTAGGCATATTAAGACGTCGTAAAGCTTCTCTGCGCTCTTCCTCCATAATAGGATACGCCGTCGTACGATCCATCACGAACCACGGCGAGTCTTCAAACTGAGGTGGTTAATAAAAGACTCGATCTTGGGCCCTATCAATCGCAGAATTAAAGGCGTGATCCATCTCATTCATCTTAGCCTTCTTCAATTGGACCTTAGCTTTAGCACGGTCTGCACGATGAGTCGCCTTCATCCAAGCGTCCTCTGCTCTTGCACGCTTAGCTGATTCCTCTTTGAAGTCATCTTTGAATTTCTCCATGTCAGTTTTCATCTTCTCGTTCACTGTTAACAGATCCTCATGCTGACCTTTTGTTTGCACTAAGTCCCACTCCGTGTTTCCAAGGCGTGAGCCGAGTTCCTGAATCTCCGCATCCTTCTGCTCCAACGTAGTGTGATGCATCTCAACCAACCCCTTCAGCTCCTCAACATTATCTTGTAATTCTATGTTACGGTCGTATAAAGTATCATACATCTCAGCCGATATGGAGTTTGGTGGAAACTCCACAGGATCCTCTTCCTCATCATTCTCTTCTATCTCCTCAGAACTATCCTCCTCGGGATCGGTCACAGGCTCATTCTCCTGGATTAACTGTTCTCGCACTACGTGAATATCCCGGGGTTCGTCATCTCTAGGTATCTAAGGTATCACCTCCCTAGCTGGACTGAATCCTCCTTCGTTAGATATCCTGACAACAAAATATTTTAAGTTTTACTTAACATTTTCGATACTCACGAGCACATAAGTTATTAACACATAAAACATAGCACATAATGTCTTTTATTGTTTAGCTTCAATGGATACCTTAATCCATTCCTTAAAACACAATAAGAGTTAACACCTCTATGTTTTTTTTCATCTTAAAGGTTACTTCCTAAGGTTTCCCCACCTAAGGTTCATAACCTAAAGCTTTGATACCAATCTGTGACACCCAAAATTCGGGTACTTCATTTTCACAGAATTTGGTGCTCACTATCAAAATAATTACATCTAACTACCCATAATAAAGGATAAATACATTAAATAACTTAAACAATAATCTTTCCCATTAAAGGGTTACATCATCTTATAAACAATCCCAGGTAATCTAACTTTAATTTATTACATCAGTTTGCGGAATACATCATAAAATAAAACAAGTCTTATAGCATAATTCTTTTAAATAAATTCTCATAAATCTTCAACACTTGGACATCTTGCCCTTTCCTTTGCTAGTAGATGGCTCATTGACTCTTTCAACTTTAGCTGCAGTGTTAATTGTAAGAGTGAGCAAACAATTGTTCACCGATATAAAGAGTAGTAATGATAACAACATGAGAATGAACAACGAATGCTGAACAATAATGAACTTGTTCTATGAATCAAGAATAGAAAACAAGTTCGAACTTTAATATCTGAGGGTCTTAAGAGCACGAACTATGTCCCCGGTGATTAGGTATTACTACACCAACCTTAACAGTCATTAAGACTATACAGACCCTCCTTAACGTACTTAGGGGATCAGCCCTTTGTGCCATGTATTGTGCACAAATATCTAAACATTACACGTACAAAATCCCCTATGTAAGGGTTGTTTGTCTCAGTTTGGATTTAGAATTTCTGCACTAAAGAAAGTCTAGCTCGGAACTAACTTATCAGTGGTTCTAGAATATTAGAACACTATTCCATAATAGACTAATTCAATTAATAAGAGTTTGCTTACTACTTGAAGGTTTAATACAACAATATAGAATTGAACAACCATGATATACATGCAAAGTACTATATTCAACAGAGTTAGAACAATCTCATTTGAATCGATGTATTAGAACAATATATGCTTCGAATAATATTAAGGTTTACAAGAGTTTGTATAATCATACACTAGATGGAATCAATAGGCTTGCTTAACTGTAATATAGGATTTGCATAATGATAATTTAAGAAAGGTTGCTTGATAATAACAAAATAACAGAATTATGGAGCTCACATTCATTATAAAGAGAATAAAGTTAGGAAACTTGCTCAACAAAAGTTTAGGATAAGAAACTTGCCTTGTATGTAAGCTATACAAGTATAATGACGTTCGTCAATTACCATACATATATCATTGAAATCGCAATAACAATTAGTTGTATTAATTTTAGTTTTAGGGGATTAACCCACCATTTAAGCCACATCCTTATCTTAATGTCAACTCATGTTGGTTAACATCCTTAACAATCTGAAATCTCACTATCAACTAACATAAACCTTCTCATTTATCTTTAACTTTTGAAAACAACACATTTGGTTTATTACATAACTTACTAATTCATAATCTACAGTTTCAACGTTGTGATTACAACACATTACTACATCTTGTAACATGTTTTAGGTCCTTTACAAATCATTACAATATGTTACGTTAACAATTTCCTATCTATGCTGTTAACAGCTCAACTCTGGGTTTGACTGACCATTGGCGTGGCCGCGCAATGTCTCCCTTTGAATCCGGCGCGCCCGCGCTTGGCACCAGAAATAGTTTTACAGTAATGAAATCAGACTCTATTCTTAGGCCAAAAATCCCAATTTCACAAAAATTCATGAAACCTAGCGACAAAAACTTTGTAATAACATCACTACACATGTTATTCACCATTCCAACTACACAAACATTATATATATTCAGTTTTGAAGAATTAAAACCACCATTTTCTCAATTTCATCATTTTTTTCACTTTTAGCAAATTTGATCGCCACGAATTCGTTTCTTAATCAATTGACACGATTCAAACTACGCCGCTTTCGTTCTTAACATACTAACATAATTCAACATCAATTTACAGATTATCATACATATTAAACATGAAATTTTGTACTTTCTAAAGTCATTTTTCATGCATAAACACTGTTTTTGAAATCTTCTACTACAAACCCAATTTCATGTATTCTAATCATCAAATATCACCCACATAAGATGATTAACAGGTTATAAACCTTACATACTTGTATATATGTATCAGTCCAACATAACTATCACTAGTAATTTCAAGAATAAAAGTTAAGATTAGAGCAAGTTATACCTTCTTCTTTGATTGTATGATGCAAAAGATGGTGGCCCTCCTTTCTCTTAGCAAAATCACAAAGATTGGCTCTCTTCCTCACCAAGCTCTCTCTTTCTCTTTCTCTCTTTCACTCTTTATCTCTAAACTCTATGTGTTTCTTTTTCTCACCTAACTCAGTACTAGCCTTAGGAAAAATAAGACGCGTGAAAATATAAACTGATATGGCCTTACCTCCCACGTACTTATCAGTTAAAAAAAACAAAAAGACGTCAGTTAAATAAACCAAAGGCCACAAGGCCTTGTTTGGCTAACACACAATTCCCATACTAGTTTATTTTTATAATATTTATATTATATAGTTACTTTTGTCACACTTATTTTAGTTACTTTAAATGACTTTAGTTTAGTTAATTTAAATAACTTATAATAGTAATTATAATAATTTTATTATAATTATATTTATGATTAATAAATCATTATATAAATCTAATTTAATTAATAAATTAGACTAAAACAATATTTTATTTAATTTAGTTATTTTCTTTAATATAAAAAAATTCATTTAATTTAATTATTTCATTAAATTAAATCTTCAAATAAAAAATTACCATTATTCAATTTCATTACTAAATTAATCCACCATAATTCATCAATTATTTATTTTCTCAATAAATAAATTATTTAAAATATTTATTTAATTCAATAAATATTTAAATTAAATTATAAATTTCTCGATCGTTACATCAGTAGTTGCTGCATAGTATCTCATATTATTAGTTCAAGTATTGTCATAGTATCATCTGCATAATATTTTATATTATTAAATCAATAATTAAGACGACATATTTATTCATATTATTATTTGTATTATTGACAATGTCTAGAAAATTCTGTCGAGGAAAGGGGTTAGATTATTTTATTATGCGCCAATAAGGAGAAATCGTTATCGGAAAGCCCCCCTTTCATAGGAATGATCTGTTTGTCAATATTGTGAGTTATAATATTAATAATGAATAATTGTTGAAATATTAAAAATGTGTTTATTGAAGATAAGTGAATTACAAAAGTTAAAAGAGAATAATGCAAACTTGGAAAACTTTAGGGGTACCAAAGTGTAATAAGTTAACCAATCCATGCGAAGTTGAATCAACCAATCAGAGAAGAGATGATGCAAGCATGATGTAAGCATGACATTTTCCTTCAAGAAACAAAAAGATGATGTCATCATCATGATGTCATGATGATGTTATCATCATGATGTCATGATGATGTCACCTAGACTAAGGTGCAATTAATGAGGTACTAAACGGTAATAAGTCGAGCCCCTAACGTGAAAATATCAAAACTATATTTTTTTATAAATAGAGAGCTAAGTTCATTAGTTCCTTTTTAATTTACTGAGACTCACAAGAGAAACTATAGAGAGAGAAAGAAGAAGAGTATTTTGCTACTTCACTATTGCAGTATCCAATCTCCTACTAAGGTAAGGGGTATTATTTCTTTCATATTCGTAAGGGATATTATTTTTCGTATTCATTCTTTAATCTGTAGGAATAACCTGTCTATGATAACGGGTGAAAATCTATTTGCATTTTCGTAAATTATTTCTTTTCATATTTCTTAAAATCTAAACTTACTATAGTAAGTATTGCTTCTATAATCCTTAAAATTAGTGGAATATTCTTGAGTTTGGCGCTTCATCTAGTATCATTTTGTTAGAATATTGGTCTGAACTTTCTTATTAAATTTCAATATTTCCACTCGGGATACTATTCACAGAGTACTATTTACTCAGGTATCATTTACGCGGGGTACTATTCACGGGGTAATATACACTCGGGTATTATTTATAGGATACTATTCACTCGAGTATTATTCACTCAGGGGTACTATTCACTGAGTACTATTCACTTAGGGTACTATTTATTCTAGGTACTTCGCATGACATGGTACTATTCATTTGGGACTATTCATTCAGGTACTATTCATGACAAAAGTGATTTTTTTTCTGTCCAAATTATCTTTAATATATGAATCTTATTCTTATATTTAAATCCACATTTTGATCATCATGTTGACCATTTGGACATTCTTGAACTCTGGATAAATTGAATTATAAATCTCTAATATCTATCCTTGATTTCACTTGATTAATTCCTTATATCATTGTCATCATCCTCATGCTTATGGTGTGGTAAAAGTCATCTTTAGCCCGTAGTGCATAAATGGGTTGTTGATTGGTATGATTATGACCAGGAATTTTGTATTGGTATAATCACGACCTATAATATTACAGACAAATGATGTTTTGAAAGTCCTCTTTGGCCCGTAGTGCAGAGATGGACAGTTTTTTGGCAAGATCATGACCACTGGTGATACTAACGAATATCCTTGGCCCGTAATGCATGGATAATTCGATAATGTGAACTATTTTATCATGACCGCTAGTGATACTAACAAATATCATTGGCCCGTAGTCCATGGATAATTTGATGATGTGAAATGTTTGATCATGACCACTGGTGATAGTAACTAATATCATTGGCCCGTAGTGCATGGATAATTCGATGATGTGAAATGTTTATTGATTGGTATTACATGGATAAAATATTGATGATGAATTTTTAAATGATAGAAGATAGTAGACATCAGTCTCTACTTGACTCTTCTAATGGATTGTTATTTCCACTACAGATGTTGATCTAAAACTTGTTGTCTATTGTATTCTATCAGATTTTTCCCTGTTTAGGACTAAGGATAATTTGTTTTATATTATCTTAGTCATAATATTCTTTACTGGGCTAGTTAAGCTCACCCTTTTCCTTTTGGTTCCATTATTCTTCTCAGGAGGTGAGAATATAGCCGGGACTAGTCGGGGAGTGGAGTAAGGGTTCAAGATGGTTATTTTACTAATCCTCAATATTTTATAAAATAGTGTGTCAATAATTGAAATGAGAATTTTATTTTAGTTTGGTATTGTCTACGAGACAATATTAGTATTAAAACTCACAGTGTATGTTTTGTCGTATTTTACACGATAATTAATAGTTGTATAAATTAAGTTTGTATTTGAATTCTGTACCATGTATTTGGTGACTCAGGATGGGTTGTGTGGACCTATTCTGAGGACGTCACATTTGGTATCAGAGCTTAGGGATATGATCTCTGGCGGAGATCTGAGGTTAGAACTAAGAGGTGAGAGACGAGTAAAACCTTCGCTAGTATGTCTTATCTAAGCTTATTTATTATTTAATCGGTCGGTCAAAATATAGGGATAATATGTGGCATGTCATTTCCTTTAATTAACCCTTGTTTTGTGGCAGTATTTGAGAATGACATCTAAAAATTTTGAGATAAGCAACGAAGCACATGCGACCATTGAGACACCGCCAAATAATAACTAGGATAATGTGCTTGAAGAAGGTAATAATCCTCCTATTATGACAACCCGAAAAATCGAATTGTCCAGAATTTAAGTTTAAAGAATTAGTTATTAATAAAATAAATTTTTATTAATAATATTCGGTGCAATGTGTTTATTAATCATTCTAGAACCTAGGATGATTATAAAAAGGGAGGATTCTGGCTACGAGCTAGACTGAATGAGTAAGAATTTTTAAGGCGAAAATAAATTTTTTCGGGAACAAAAATATTTCTGAGGAAAAAGACGAAATAGGCACTATTCACCTAACAAAACCCTGAGGGTTAGGGTTTGAATAACTTAAGCCTTTTCGAGAGTTCGTTATGTCAAAATGACATTCTGACGAAAGATTTGACGATAATATATCGTGAAAAGTTAAGTTAGCCAATAAAAGTTTTTCTCGAAAAACATGCAGAAATCGGACGAAATAAAAATGACGAAAAGTATTGTTATGTACTTTTCATTTGTTTAACTATGTTAGGGGAAAACATGAAGGAAAACACTTATCATCAAAAAGTGTTTTTTAGTTTTTCAAAGTTCTGAAGATTACGTAAAAGTTAATCTGTAAAAGAAAGACGAAATATCCAAAAATATTTGGATTCTGAGAATCGCAGTTTTTCAAACTTTTGGACGAATCCCGAAAGACGGAATCACAAAACTTTCAAGAGAAGCTTTGTGAATAGTAAGGAGGTAAGAATAGTAACTTTGGGGACAAAATGACTATTTTGGCCCTAGCCTTGATATTCTATAAAAGAGAAGTGTTAGTTGATTTTTTTAAATCAACCAACACTTTGAGAGAGAGAGAGAGAGAGAGAACAAAGCTTGAGAACTTGGAGAAGAAGAAGAAGGAAGAGAAAGAGCATGGATGCTCAGATCGGAGATGATTGTCAAATAGAAAAGCTAGTAAATCGTCGGCTTTGTCTAGAGGAGGAAGAATAAAGAAGAAAGGTATTGAAAACCTAAGTTATATGTTATTTTTCTTTAAGTTTCATATGTTAAAAAAATAGCTTATTGAAAAGGGAAGTAAAAGATGTTAAGAATGATTTTCATATGGTTGAAATCATGAAAAAATGAAGAATGAAGAATTAGAAGTTTAGTTTATAAATTTCTTAAGGAAGTATGAATTTCGTAATGAATTTGAATGATCAGAATGAATCATATGAATGATTCGGTAAAATAAGTAAGGAATGGTGTCTTATAACGCCAAATTCCATGAAAAAGTGAAATCGTAATCAAAGTATGAATTAAAAATCAAGAACGCGAAGAACACGCAAAGAACACGAAGAACGTTGTTGATGGAAAAATTTAAAACCATTGTAATTAGAACTTGTTGTTGATGGACAAGTTTAAAACTATCACGTTAGGAATGATAGAAACATTCGTGAAGAATAAAATGAAATTAGCTATAATGAAGTTATGTCAAAAATTTTGTAAAAGACTAATGGAAAGTAGAAAGTATGTAAATGAACCTGAATGTGTAGGGTTTCATAAGAATGTAAGACAACTTAGAAAACGTGTGTCGTGGACTCAAGCGAAAGAATTCCGAGTTCGGATGACCGAATTACAGACGAACGAATGAAGAACGTTAATAACGTAAAATGAAAGAAGGATGAAATTTAAGCCAATTGAATGGCATGTTAATAGATATAGAATGAATTTCTATTCGAGGGAAGTTGAATTACGTGATGAGATTAAGAAGATGGCTTTGGAACGACCTCGTTCCGAGTTATAACGAAGAAGTTATGAGATTATGAAGTAAGCGTCTGAAGCATGTTCAACACTTAGAAATTTTTTTTGAGTTTTAGAACTGGCGCCGCAGCGCCAGCCCAGGGAGGAAGCTACTGATGAGTGACGCTGCAGCGCGAGAAGTAATAAAGGAAGTGGCGCCGCAGTGCCGGTGCAAGGCAAAACCCATATGAGAGCTTTTAAATGCTCAACTCTTGGGGGAAATGCAAGGAAAGATAAAGAACATATAGTTCAAATAATTTAATACTTAATCAAGTGATTCAAACCTTTGGTAAAGGTTAAACGGAAAGAATGAATGCAATTAAAAGATAAAGAGTGTAATGAATGTAAACGCAACGTGGTTGCGATGAACGATCGGTCTTAGCATACGACGAACTGTATGGCTTCGACATTAAGAAAGAATGATGAACGTGGGGTTCATATAAGGGATAACGAATGAAAGCGATTAAAACCTGGAGTAAAGGTTAAAAGAGAGTTTAAGAGAGGAACAACGTGAACGTTGAATACGTAAATGATCCTCGTGAATCGTATTCTCGTCAGGTGAACGTTCTAAGTATACATTGGTTGTATGACTTAGATGTTGACGAAGGTAGTAAGTAAGATATGAATTATCAAGAAAGCTGTAACGAACGGTAATAAGAATAATGAAAGTTTGAGGGTAAGTCGGATAGAGAATGTTATAATGAAAAGTAAGCGTTAAACACTTTAGCCGACATAACGGTTGAGTGTACACGAATATTAAAAGCGAAGAACCTACACATCGTGTATGGTTTGACCGTAAGGTAATGAAGACTAATGATCGGTGAAGAACCTGAATTAAAGACAATGATGTGTAACGTAAAGAAGCCGAGCTAATGATTATAACTCGAATAACGTTCCGAGCCGTATGAACCAGATGTTATAAGATATGAATAAAGTAATGTAAAATACTTAACACTGCGATTGCGTAGTATTAGCATTAAATAATCGTTCTGAGTATACAAAAGATTAAATGACTTAGACGATAAAAATAAAATCTTGAGGTATGTCATTTAGTTTCCAGAAAGTCATAAGGAATAAGAAATCGATTTAACGAACATTATAGTTTAATGGTTCGGATAAGTTAAGATAAGTTTAGGTTGTGGTACAATCATAATCTTTAATGGTTGACATATGGGAGCTGGGCTAAATATTTTCTTCAGAGAGCGGAGGTATATACGAAACTGGCAACTGATCTAACTCGATGTGAAAGACAGTGTAGACGAGACGGGAAACTAGTTTGTTGGTTGTTTGTGGGAAACCACTCAGAGTACCATATGGAATATTAGAAGAGATTTGATGTGTGCTAAGTCCTAGAAAGGTTATAAGAAGAAGATAAGAATGTAAATCATCAAGGATGATGATCGTATGAGTTAAGACATCTCCGTATGCCGTAACGCCGTAAACCGGTAAAGAAAGTTGGTCGCATAAACTTAGATTACACGAACGCAAAACCTATGAAGTAAAGTTAAGCTTAAACCAATGCGTAATATACATGACTAATTGGTGTGTGTACTATTTTCCTTATGTGTTATATAGGGATTACAATGAATAGTTCAGCATAAACTTCAAGAAGTAGCTGTGTGTAAGGCAAGTTTTCTAACTTCATTCATATTTTAAATGAATGTTAGTTTCTTAAACTTTCTCAGATGTTGAACTTGAGAAGTTTTATCTATGTGTAAATGTGTGATATTTGTACAAGGTGGTAGAACGTATGAGGCCTTGTGCCATAATTTTAACACTTTAGTGTTTCTATGATATGATTTATTCTGTGATTGAACTGTTCAATATGAAAATGTTCTGTTTATACATGAACCGTTATTGTTATGTTTTTACTAATGATTCTAGCCGGACAGGATGTGTATGAAAAAAAGTAGAAGAAAGAAAGTATTTCAAAGTGAATGTGACTAATATTTTAAAATGATAGGAATTAGAGTTTATTCCTATTATTCAAGCTACTTCATAAACTTTGTTTGGTTATTGAAGTTTTAAAAGAATGTTTAAATTTTTGAGGTTGTTTATTCAACTGCTATAACTTGATGGGCAATCGAATGCTCTCACTTGCTTTAAATGAAAAACATTTTTAGCGTACGAGTAGAAGAACTTAAGGATCCCATAAATATCAAGTTGACTGGTATCCAGATGAAGTGCCATTCAGTATGGGAATGAGCATGAAGATCAGGTCAATACTTGTAATGTAGAATAGTTTAATTGAACTATAGATTATTTTAATGAACTGTTATGTATCCTTCGTGGTAGATAAAAGTCACTCTTGTAAGATGTAAAAAATAATGTAATTATCATTATTTGTAATGAACGAGGTTATAAGTTATTAGAACCTAGGATTTGAGAATGTATGTTGCTATATTTCACTATATAATGATGTATGTTTGGGAAGAAGATGGAACCGTGACGTACGGAATCCGGGTGTGAAGATAGACCAAATTTCAGGGCGTTATAGAGTGGTAGCAGAGCTGATAGTTTATAACCTAAGACTATAATCATAGAGAGAATGATAAGAGTTAAACGATTAAGGAAGAAGATCACCACGTGATCATATTGAATCATAATAACAGATGTTCTATTAAACGATGGATGATTTATAGCTAATGCTATAAATGAATGGTACTATGAAGTAGTACGGGAATGATAACTCAGAAGAGTTGTAGAGAATGAAATACAAATTAAAGAAAATTCTTATTAAGTAAAGAGAAAGTACGAAGTTATTCGATTGAGGACTCATGTGATAGCTGAGTAGTACGAACCTTTGAATGGGAAAGGGTTTGTGACTACTTAGTTATTACAGTGATATTCATTGGAATAGTAATGTTGCGCTATCAATATGTATATGATGAGAAGGTGAATATTTTCTCATGTATATCTGTGGTAGGTAGAGAATGTTAAGATAGGTGTGAGTTCTTGAAACTCATACTTATGAAAAGTTTGTGACTCATAGTTATATGCTATGTTTCTGAGCCCTAAGCGTATGGATAGTCCTTGATTTGTTCTTGGATTATATATAGCAAAGATAAGTTCTTGAACACATATGGTTCTGGAAAGTTTCAAAACACATCAAATGTGGTAAGTTGATAGACTATACTAAGGTATAGGAATGTTTAGACTGAAAACAAGTATTTTCAGTAGACTTATCATTAAAGGTGCTAGAGAAGATTAAGTATCGTCGCAAGTAAGACAATGAAGGAAGATGGAGGAAAAGGATATTCCAAGTCATCTAGCTATGCTAGATTTCAAAATTTATTGAAATCGTGCTTATATGTGCGTTTTGAAAAGGAAAAATTTTGTTCAACTTTTGGAACCAATGGATTTTAAAAGAACTATTATTTGTATGTCTATGCTAATTGTTTCGGCTAGACAAAAATTGTTTTGAAATATCAAAATGAATTTTATATCATCAGTGCATTTGATGCAAGGATGGTAAAAGGATGGAGTTATTAATGCAACTGAAGCTGGTGTTGGATGTGATCTTATGATCAACAACCTGCTATGGTATGATGCATAATGATGAAGTAATAAACTGACGAAGTCCTCAACGTGCTGTGAAATAGTACGGTATCATGACGTCATAAAACGTTTTGATGTATTGTGAAAGAATTTAAAGAAGTAGTCGATGTCAATTGATTTGACTATACTAATGTTTCAAATTGATGTCCAATTTATTGGTATGGTCTAAGTTATTTGATTTTGGTAAGACAAATGGTATGTCATGTTTAAAAGAAAATCGAGCTTTCTTTAAAGAAGTTATGCCAAGCCAAATTATTTTGGTGCATAATCTAATGATTAAGTCTGAGGTGAACACACCCCGAAATGGGGTTATACGATAGGTTGATCACCTATGTTTGGAAGAGGTAGTTTACTTTCTTGGTGATTGTAAACTAACCGTGCTAGAAGGGTTTACGGTGAAATGCTGTTAAAACCTAGTAAGAGTTCATGGTCGATTTGACCCCTTAGCAAAAGTATGAAATGTTTTAAGGGAATTCTTATGTTTCTCGTTATCCATTCTACTTCATGATTCTTGATAAGTTATGAAGGTTAGGGAATGTTTGAAAGATAATAACTTCTTTGAAGAGAAGTTGAGAAGAGGAGTGAGCTAAAATTTTGAGGACGAAATTCTTTGACGAAGGGGTGAATGTGATGACTAGAGAGATTGAAAGCATAGTTAGATGTGAGGTTTAACTAATGACGAATATATCAACAGATGATCCTTATGAGAATGACGAATTGAGATTAAACCTTTGCTAAAGGTTGTAGGAATAAAGCAGCAGGGTATGGGTGTGGTTTGAATAAATTTCGAGGACAGATTTTTATAAGGGGGGAAGAATGTGACAACCCGAAAAATCGGATTGTCCAGAATTTAAGTTTAAAGAATTAGTTATTAATAAAATAAATTTTTATTAATAATATTTTCTGCTATATGTTTATTAATCGTTCTAGAACATAAGATGATTATAAAACGGGGGGATTCTGGCTGCGAGCTAGACTGAACGAGTAAGAATTTTCAAGACAAAAATAAAAGTTTTCTGAGAACAAAAATATTTTCGAGGAAAAAGACGAAATAGGCACTATTTACCTGATGAAATTCTAAGGATTAGGGTTTGAATAATCTAAGCCTTTTCGAGAGTTCGGTATGTCGAAATGACATTCCATCGAAAGATTTGACGATAATATCTTGTGAAAAGTTGTTAGCCGATAAAAGTTTTTCTCAAAAAACGTGCAAAAATCGGACGGAATAAAAATAACAAAAAGTATTGTTATGTACTTTTCATTCGTTTAATTACATTAAGGGAAAACATGAAGGAAAACGCTCACCATCAAAAAGTATTTTTTAGCTTTTCAAAGTTCTGAAGATTGCGTAAAAGTTAATATGTAAAAGAAAGACGAAATATCCAAAAATATTTAGATTTCGAGAATTGCAGTTTTTCAAATTGTCGGACGAATCCCGGAAGACGGAACCACGAAGCTTCCAAGAGAAGCTTCGTGAATAGTAAGGAGGTTAGTAAGGAGGTGGGAATAGTAACTTTGGGGGCAAAATGACTATTTTTCCCCTAGCCTTGAAAATCTATAAAAGAGAAGTGTTATTTGATTTTTTTGAAATCAACTAACACTTTTAGAGAGAGAGAAAGCTTGAGAGCTTAGAGAATAAAAAGAAAGAAGAGAAAGAGCATGGATGCTCGATTCGAAGATGATCGTGAAATAGAAAAGCTAGTAAATCGACGGCTTTGTCTAGGGGAAGAAGAATAAAGAAGAAATGTATTGAAAACCTATGTTATAAGTTATTTTTCTTTAAGTTTCATATGTTAAAAACATAGCTTAATGAAAAGGGAAGTAAAAGATGTTAAGAATGATTTTCATATGGTTAAAATCATGAGAAAACGAAGAAATAAGAATTAGAAGTTTAGTTTATAAATTTCTTTAGGAAGTATGAATTTCGTAATGAATTTGAATGATCCAAATAAATCATATGAATGATTTAGTGAAATAAGCAAGGAATGGTGTCTTATAATACAAAATTCCAAGAAAAAGTTAAATCGTAATAAAAGTATGGATTAAAAATCAAGAAAGCGAAGAACATGCAGAACGTTGTTGATGGACAAATTTAAAACCATCATAATTAGAACTTGTTGTTGATGGATAGGTTTAAAACCATCACGAATAAGTTAGTTGCTTATTGCTTGGTTAGGAATGATAGAAACGTTCATGAAGAACGGAATGAACTTAGCTATAACGAAGTTATGACGAAAGTTTTGTAAAAGACGAATGGAAAGTAAAAAGTATGTAAATGAACCTGAATGTATAGGGTTTCATAAGAATGTAAGAAAAAGTAAAAAACGTGAGTAGTGGACTCAAGAACGAATGAATTTTGAGTTCGGATGACCGAATTACGGACGAACGAACGAAGAACGTTAATAACGTAAAATGAACGAAGGATGAAATTTAGACCAATTGAATGGCATGTTAACGGATATAGAATAAATTTTTATCTGAGGAAAGTTGAAGTACGTGATTAGATTAAGAAGATGGCTTTGGAACGACCTCATTCCGAGTTATAACGAAGAAATTATGAGATTGTAAAGTAAGCGTCTGAAGCATGTTCAACACTTAGAAAAAAAAATTGAGTTTTAGAACTGGCTCCGCATCGCTAGTTATGCTTTGGGAAGCAGCGTCACAATGCCAGCCCAGGGAGAAAGCTATTGATGAGTGGCACTGCAGCGCGAGAATTAATAAAGGAAGTAGCGCCGCAGCGCCGGTGGCGGGTAAAACCCAAAGGAGAGCTTTTAACTACTCAACTCCTGGTGGAAGTGCAAGGAAAGATAAAGAACATATAGTTCACATAATTTAACACATAATCAAGTGATTTAAACCTTTAGTAAATGTTGAACGGAAAGATTGAATGGAATTAAAAGATAAAAAATGTAATGAATGTAAACGTAACGTGGTTGCGATGAACGATCGATCTTAGCATACGACGAACTGTATAGCTTTGACATTAAGAAATAATGATTAATGTGGGGTTCATATTAGGGATAACAAATTAAAGCGATTAAACCCTGGAGT
Source organism: Panax notoginseng (assembly GCA_016801055.1). Classification (NCBI taxonomy): domain Eukaryota; kingdom Viridiplantae; phylum Streptophyta; class Magnoliopsida; order Apiales; family Araliaceae; genus Panax; species Panax notoginseng. The sequence goes on along the minus strand of CM029018.1, from coordinate 40,171,055 downwards.
AAAGGTTAAATGAGAGTTTAAGAGACGCACAACGTGAACGTTGAATACGTAAACGATCCTCGTGAATCGTGTTCTCGTCAAGTGAACGTTCTAAGTATACATTGGTTGTATGACTTAGACGTTGACGAAGGTAGTAAGTAAGATATGAATTATCATGAAAGCCGTAACGAACGGTAATAAGAATAATGAAAGTCCGAGGGTAAGTCGGATATAGAATGTTAGAATGAAAAGTAAGCGTTAAACACTTTAGATGACGTAAGGGTTTAGGGTATGCGAATATTAAAAGGGAAGAACGTACACACCGTGTATGGTTTGACCGTAAGGTAATGAAGACTAATTATTTAACCTGTGAACGGTGAAGAAACCAAATTAAAGATAATGACGTATAACATAAAGAAGCCAAGTTAGTGATTATAACTTGGATAACATTTCGAGCCGTATGAACCGGACGTTATAAGATATGAATAAGGTAATGTAAAATGCTTAACGCTATGAATGTGTAATATTAACATTAAATAATTGTTCTGAGTATACAAAAGACTATATGACTTAGACGATAAAGAATGAATCCTGAGGTATGTCATTTAGTTACTAGAAAGCCATAAGGAATAAGAAATTGACTTAACGAATAGTATAGTTTAATGGTTCAGATAAGTTAAGATAAGTTTAGGTTGTGGTACAATCGTAATCTTTAATGGTTGACATATGGTTGCTGGGCTAAACAATTCCTTCAGAGAGCGGAGGTATATACGAAAATAGGAACCGATCTAACTCATTGTAAAAGACAGTGTAGACGAGACGGGAAACTAGTTTGTTGGTTGTCTGTGGGAAACCACTCAGAGTACCATATGGAATATTAGTAGAGATTCGATGTGTGCTAAGTCCTAGAAAGGTTATAAAAAGAAGATAAGAATGCAAATCATCAAGGATGATGATCGTATGAGTTAAGACATCTCTGTATGTCGTAACGCCGTAAACAGGTAAAGAAAGTTTGTCGCGTAAACTTAGATTGCAAGATCGTGAACCCTAAGAAGTAAAGTTAAGATTAAACCAATGCGTAAGTCAAATATACATGACTAATTGGTGTGTGTACTATTTTCCTTATTTGTTATATAGGGATTGCAATAAATAGTTCAGTGTAAACTTTAAGCTATAGTTGTGCATAAGGTAAGTTTCCTAATTTCATTTAGATTTCAGGGTGTTACACCTATAAACAACAACACCGACCAAATGATGAACGATGGGATATTTAGGATCTTTCTACAATTCATCCAACACCAAACAAGAGAGACTCCTATTCAAAATGTAGGTGAAAACAATGGTAACTCACGGTTGATCACTGCTAAGCAATTCAAGGAGTTGGGATCGTCAAAGTTTTTTGGAAAACCAGATCCACTTAAGGCAGAGGCATGGATTAAGAAGATTACTAAGATATTTGATGTCTTGGGATGCACTAAAGAGCAAAAGGTTCCCTTCGCCACCTTTATGTTGCGTGAAGAGGCAGATTATTGGTGGTTATCTGTAAAATGCACTCATCTTTCCACACTAAAGTTGTATTGGGAGAAGTTCCAAAAAATATTCAACGACAAGTACTTTCTACAAAGTATTCATCACATGAAGGAGGTGGAATTCATCAAGCTGGAACAAAATAATTTGACCGTATCGCAATACGAGGCTAAGTTTGCGGAGTTATCCCGGTTTGGATCCCATTTAGTAGATAATGAGGAACGTATATCGCGAATGTTTCTACGAGGTTTGAAGCTTGAAATTCTTCAATACCTCATTTCTCATAAACTTTGTTTAGATTCAGATGTTGTAAATAGGGCTCAGTTATTGGAGTGCGATAATGAGTCAGCCCAACCAAAAGATAGCAGCCGACAAAACGATAGTGGTCATACTAGTTACAACAATCATCAAAGCGGTGATAACAAACGTGGAGGAAATCATTATGCCAAAAATGGTAACTACTTCGGTGGTAATCCTGGCCATGATAATAGAAGAAATGAGTAGAGAAAAAATTTCAAAAAGAGAAGGTTTAACAATGACGACAGCAGAACCAACACTCGTTTCCAAGGAAGGAGAACGACCACCGGTCGTATGCTACAAATGTAGACAGGAGGGATACATCTGTCCAAACTGTATGCAGCAACATAGAGTGTGTTTCAATTGTGGAAAAGAAGGTTATTTAGCTTGTTGTTGTCATACAGCGAAGTCAAATCCAGCTGGGATAATGACACCAAAGGTTGTCCCGGACAAGTCAAAGTCAGTAGTTTTGAGAGAACGTTTGTCATAACTTCCCAAAAAATGTGGGACCCGAACGAAGTTATTACAGGTAAGCTAATCATAAACTCTTGAGAAGTCTATATCTTATTAGATGCCGGTTCTACCCATTCGTTTATTTCACCTACTTGTGCTCAAACGTTTAAACTTGAATCGAGAGAAGTTGGACTTTGACTTATCTGCTGAAACTTCATTGGGAGAAACCTTCGTTACATCCGTTATTTATAAATATTATTTAATTCAAATCGATACCCTCACATTACCTGTTGATCTCATTTCTTTGAAAATATTTGCATTTGATGTGATTTTAGGGATTGATTGGTTAACAACTCATCATGCTAAAATTGATTATTTTCTTAAGGTCTTTAGTTTTCATATTCCTAACTAACTGTTATGCGAATTCAAACAACTAGGCCACTAAAGTCAATCACTGTCATATCAAGCCATAAATCCATTTGTATATTGAAAAGCGGATGTCAAGCTTTCTTAGCCCATGTCACATATTTAAATAAAAATACGTTAGATTTGAATGATATTTCAATTGTTAATAAATTTCCTGGCGTATTCCCCGAAAAACTTTCTGGCCTACCCTTGAAGCGTGAAATCGAATTTTGTATTAACCTTGAACCCGGTACAAAACTCATTTCTAAAATCTTATATCGAATGACTCCTATTGAAATTTACGAGTTAAAAACCCAACTACAAGAGTTGGTACCCAAGCCTCTATATGGTGACTTCCTTTATGGAATGCACTGAAACCAGACTCTCTGTAGGGGATGCCATATTTGTGCGGTGGTAAACTAATATGTGCCTTTGTGAGGTGCTATTCAAGGTTGGGATATGAGTCACAATTGAGAGCAACCTAAGTCAGTAATCAAAATACGTAGCTTTCTAGGCTTATCTAGTTATTATCGAAGATTCGTGGAAGGACTTTCTCGAATCGCCACTCCATTAACTCAGCTGACTCGAAAAGATATAAAATTCGGATGGAGCGAGGAATGTGAGAAAAGCTTCTAAAAACTCAAGTGGAAACCCATTTCAACACCTGTTCTGATACTACCATCTTGGAAAAGCGAACGTAGTAGCTGACACATTTAGTAGAAGATCATATGCGGGTACGAATGCGATATTGTCAAACACCAAGACCCATTTCGTATGACTTACAAATAATGGAGATAGAGTTAAAGACTCTAGGGACCCACGTGATGATGTCAAATATACGAGTCAAATATACGAGTAGAACCGACTTTAATCGATAAAGTTAAAGCTACTTAAGCTACAGACTCGGAGCTAGTGCGTATAAAAAAGAAAGTACAAGAAGGTGTTATTCTAGAAGCAAGAATCAATGAATAGAGGAAATCTCAACCCTTGATTTGTTGTTCTATTTGAAATCCTCGATCGAGTAGGAACTGTGGCCTATAGACTCATTTCACCGCCAAGTATGTCTCGTTTTTACAATGTTTTTCACATATCTATGTTACTTAAATATGTGAAAGACCCGAATCACATTATTGAATTAGAACCAGACGAGATAGAGGAAGATTTAACGTATGACGAGGTATCTGTGAAGATCTTGGATAAGAATGAGCATATTATACGCTCAGAGGTTATACCTCAAGTCAAAGTTTTATGGAGAAATCATGATATTAAGGAAACGACCAGGGAGTTAGAATCTGAAATAAAAATAAGGTATCCTCACCTCTTCGACATACAAGGTACCTCATAAGGAGGGGAGATTGTAAGACCCTGAATTTTATGAAATGAAAGTATTCAATTTTCTTATAATTATTATTCTATTTAGTAAATGGTTAAATTGATAAAAGGATAAAGTTAAGTGTGATATGTGAAAATTTTACAAAGTAAGTAAGTTGATATAAAATATTCGTTGTGTTAGGAAATATTTGTTTGGTCGGATAATATTTTTTTTGTCGGGAAATATTTATACGACGACGCAATCATTGGTGGAGCCCACAACGGAATAACTGTCAGATATAAAAAGCGACATAAATAACCTTTTTATAAAAATAACGGTAAAATTTTTACCGTTAACTGTTGAAATACCGGTGATAAAATAACAGTTATATGCATTGTTGCATAGTAGCGCACGGTATTGCACAGTATCTCTGATTATTGATGCTTACGTAAGAAGTCACTCAGTTTCATTCAATAATTGCTATAGTAGTTGCTGCATAATATCTCATATTAATTATTTAATTATTGTCACAGTATCATCTGCACAATATTTTATATTATTAAATCAATAATTGAGATGAAACATTTATTCATATTATTATATGCATTATTGACAATGTCTAGAAAATTCTGTCGAGGAAAGGGGTTAGGTTATTTAATTGCGCGCCAATAAGGAGAAATCCTTATCGGAAAGCCCCCTCTTTCCTGGGAATGATCTGGTTGTCAATATTATGAGTAATAATATTAATAATGAATAATTGTTGAAATATTAAAAATGTGTTTATTGAAGATAAGTGAATTACAAAAGTTAAAGGGGAATAATGCAAACTTGGAAAACTTTAGGGGTACCAAAGTGTAATAAGTTAACCAATCCATATGAACTTGAATCCACCAATCATAGAAGAGATGATGCAAGCATGATGTAAGCATGACATCATCCTTAGAGAAACACAAAGATGATGTAAGGATGATATCATCATGATGTCATGAAGATGTCACCTGGACTAAGGTGCAATTAATGAGGTACTAAACGATAATAAGTCGAGCCCCTAACATGAAAATATAGAAACTATGTTTTTCTATAAATAGAAAGATAAGTTCAGTAGTTCTTTTCTAATTCACTGAGTCTCACAAGAGAAACTATAGAGAGAAAGAAGATGAGTATTTTGTTACTTCACTATTGCAGTATCCAATCTCCTACTAAGGTAATGGGTATTATTTCTTTTGTATTCGTAAGGAATATTATTTTTCATATTCATTCTTTAATCTGTGGGAATAACCTGTGTATGATAACGGGTGAAAATCCATTTGCAGTTTCGTAAATTATTTCGTTTCATATTCCTAAAATCTAAACTTGCTATGGTAAGTATTGCTTCTATAATCTCTGAATTAGTGGAATATCTTTGAGTTTGGCGTTTCATCTAGTATCGTTTCATTAGAATATTGGTCTGAACTTTCTTATTAAATTTTAATATTTCCACTCGGGGTACTATTCACTCAGGTATTATTCACGTGGGGTACAATTCACGGGATACTATTCACCTAGGTATTATTCACTCGAGGGTACTATTCACTGAGTACTATTCACTCGGGGTACTATTTATTCAGGATACTTTGCGTGACAGGATACTATTCATTCGGGTACTATTCACAACAAATGTGATTTCTTTTATGCCCAAATTATTTTTGATACATGAATCTTATTCTTAAATTTGAAACCACGTTTTGATCATAATGTAGACCATTTGGACATTCTTGAACTCTGGATAAATTGAATTATAAATCTCTAATATTTATGATTGATCTCACTTGATTAATTCCTTATATCATTGCCCTCATCCTCATGCTTATGTTGTGGTAAAAGTCATCTTTGGCCCGTAGTGTATAGATGGATTGTTGATTGGTATGATTATGACCAGGAATTTTGTATTGGTACAATCATAACCTGTAATGTTACATACAAATGATGTGCTAAAAGTCCTCTTTGGCCCGTAGTGCATAGATGTACAGTTGTTTGGTATGATCATGACCATTGGTGATAGTAACAAATATCCTTGGCCCGTAGTGCGTGGATAATTCGATGATGTGAAATGTTTGATCATGACCACTGGTGATACTAACGAATATCCTTGGCCCGTAGTGCATGGATAATTCGATGATGCGAAATGTTTATTGATTGGTATTATAGGGATAAAATATTGATGATGAATTTTTAAATCATAGAAGATAGTAGACATAATTCTCTACTTGACTCTTCTAATGGATTATTGTTTTCACTGCAGTTGTTGATCTAAAACTTGTTGTCTATTGTATTCTATCAGATTTTTCTCTGTTGAGGACTAAGGATAATTTGTTTTATATTATCTTAGTCATAATATTCTTTAGTGGGCTAGTTGATCTCACCCTTTTCCTTTTGGTTCCATTGTTCTTCTCAGGAGGCAAGAATGTAGCTGGGACTAGTCGGGGAGTGGAGTAATGGTTCAAGATTGTTATTTTAGTAATCCTCATTATTTTGTAAAATAATGTGTCAATAATTGAAATGAGGATTTTATTTGAGTTTAAATATTGTCTACGAGATAATATTTGTATTAAAACTTACAGCGTATGTTTTGCCATATTTTATATGACAATTAATAGTTGTATAAATGAAGTTTGTATTTGAATTATGTACCATATATTTGGCGACTCATAATGAGTTGTGTGGACTTATTCTGGGGGCGTTACAATGCAACTTTGCATTGACTATCCGGAGTTGAACCATGTCAGCATCAAAAATAGGTACTCGTTACCTCGTATTGATGAACAGTTTGACCAGTTGCAAGGTGCTGAATTCTTCTTAAAGATGGATCTCCATTTTGGATATCATCTGTTAAAGATTAAAACTGATGACATTCCAAAGACCATCTTTAGAACTCGATACAAGCATTACAAATTTCTAATTATGTCTTTTGGATTAGCCAATGTCCACGTTGCGTTCATGGATATGATGAACCGAGTATTCAAAGAATATTTGGATCATTTTGTGGTTATCTTTCTTGATGGCATCCTCATTTACTCCAAAAGCCTTAAATATTTCTTCACCCAAAATGAACTCAACATGCGGCAACGACGTCGGCTCGAGCTGTTAATAGATTACGACTATACCATTTAATACCATCCTAGAAAAGCGAATGTGGTAGCTAACGCATTGAGTAGAATATCATATGTGAGTACGGGTGGTACGATGCTATCAACACAAAAGCCCATTTTGTATGACTTACAAAGGATGGAGATAGAGAGTTAAAGACTTTAGGGACCCACGTGAAGATGACAAATATACGAGTAGAACTGACTTTAATCAATAAAGTTAAAATTGCTCAAGCTACCGACCCAAAGCTGATGAAAGAATCGACGAATAGGGGAAAGCTCAACCGTCGATTTATTGGTCCATTTGAAATCCTCTATGATAACCCGAGATTTCGAATAATCAAAAATTTGCGAATAAATTTTTTTTTAATTAATATTAATATTAATTATCAATTTTGTGACAAGTATCTGTGATACGAGTCTCGAGAAAGTCAATTTTGGTATTGACTAATAAATTTAGAGTAGAGTTGTGTTAACAAGCTTTAGAAACTCTAACCCTAATTTCTAGAAAAGGATTCGATAGAAAATATAATTAAAATAATTATATTAATGAGTACGTGTTTGTACTGTATAGAATTTTTGATCAATGATTGATCGGATAAGGTTTGAAATTAATAAAACCTAATAAGAGATTAGAAATCCTAATCTCAAGATTAGAAACCCTAACGTACCGTTAGAAATCCTAATCGAAAGCCAGAAAACCCTAATTTTATATTCGAGAATCCTAAACCCTAAATTAGGAAACTCTAATCCTAATTGATAAGCCTAAGGTATTTATTAAACTTTAATATGATTAGAAAACCCTAATTATATTTTAGTTATTTTAATTTCTATTTTACAAACCCTAATTGTAATTTAAAAAATTTATTTTTCAATTAAAATCCTAATTCTTGGGTTATAAACACTAATGACCATTTTGACCATAATTGCTAAATTAAGAAATTTTAATTAGGAATATTAATCCTAATTACCAAGATTGAATTTTATGATTAGGAAATATAAATATAATTATTGAATCCTAATTGTAATTTGAAATTATTAATTTTCTATTTTGAAAACCGAAATTTGAAAATTTTGGAAATTAAATTGCAAACCTAAAGAGTTTAAATCCTAAACCCTAAAGGGTCCAAAACCTAAATCCTAATCTAAACCCTAAACCCTAAAAGTTTGTACAAATGACAAGAATGCCATTAATTGTATTTTAGAAATTACAAAAATGCCCTTTTATTATATTTTATAAGCTAACTTGTAAAATTTGGTTTAACTTTAGTTGGTCACCAACTATTGTTGACTTTGTGGCTCAAAAATCTCAGCAAATCAGCCCTAAGTGACAGCTACATCATATCATTCAATGAATCTAAGCATTATATAAGAAATTAGGAGAGAGAAAGTCATTTATTTTACTTATTTTGATATCCAACTCTCACCAACTCTCTCTCTATCTCAAAGCTCCGAAAATTTTAAGTGATTCAGTCACTAATCCAGCCTTTAGATCACCACAATCAGTTAAGGAGAGCAAGGATCAAAGATTTGACAAGAGTGGTATAAACCCTAACTTTTATTTTGATCTAAGTTGTTATGAAAAAAATTTCTGTTTAAGTGTTTAAGAAGGTGTTATATGATGTTTTTCAATGATCTATGATGATCCATGATGGATCCATAGCATCAAAGTGGGTAAAAATTCAAGTTTTAAAAAATCAGTTCTTGAGAAATTTTGTTGGTCTGACAAGAAATGTCAGTGACCGTAGATCTTTATGTGTTCACGCTTTGTAATGTTTTAATGTTGTAAGTTGTAGCCTGACATGTTTTCTTGGATCTGCAAGTGAAATCAGGGTCAGTTAATAGCTAGATTTCAAGTTATTTATGGTCAAACATTGTTGACCGACGTTGACCAACTGAAATCTGGGTAACCCAGAAATTTGAAAACCGAGTCTGACAAGATTTTTAAGCTCCTTGATCTGTCAGTCCTGTTCGTGTTTGATGTTGTTGTTGTTATATATTTGTAGCCTCTATAATATGCTATAGATCTGGGTCTTTAGAACGCTTAAACAATCAACAGATAAATCGTGACAAGTGGTCAAAGTAGGCCACTAGCACTGAGTTTGTATTTCTGGGAATTTCCAGAAACTTGATGAACTTATTTTCTGACAGACTTTGACCATGTGATTATGGTAGATCTGTTGTTTTTAGACTGACATCTTGACATCTCGTTGTTCCTTGTCATTAATACTACATGTATGAATCATAAAACCACAAAAACAAGTACCAGAACCTTGATTATTTTGGGCTGGAAAGTACCAAGTCGTACTGCCTGGGTTTCTGGAAAACCCAGAAACCGTCTGACATGTACTTTGAAGACATAGATCTGATTATTTGTTTATTGTATGACCAAGCGTTTGATTGTATGTTATAGTGTTACAAAAATACTACACGATCACAGTTAGAGCTAGCCCAGAATCGAATTACACAGAGATTAAAAGCCGGTCAAAATTGACCTCTTGTTAAGCCGGCTGTCAGTGTTCTTGAGCTCAAGAACACCAACAGCGACGGTTTTAATTATTTTATTTTCTGAATATTCCGAAAATTATTTAAAAATAGAAATAAATTCTAAAAATTACCAAAAATGATTTTAAAAATTATTTTAAATTATGAAAAATATTTTTTGACCAATTGAAATATTTTTCTTTAATATTTATAATTATTTAAATATTAAAAGTATTTAATTTATTTAATTAGTGTATTAAATAAATTAGAGAAAAATGATTTAATATTTTATGAAAAATCATTTTAAATAAGAATAATGTACTTAAAAATATGTTGAGTTTTAAAATGTAACTTTTAATATTTTCGGAGAATTTTCATTAATAATTTAATATTAATAATATTGGATTTATTTGATTATTAAATTAAATAAATAAGATAAAAATGATTTAAAAATTATTTTAATCAAGAATAAAGTGTTAGAAAATATTTTAAATTATAAAATATAATTTTCAATATTTTTGGAGAATTCTCATTAATAAATTAATATTAATGATATTAGATTATTTATTTATTAAATTAAATAAATGAATTAAAAATAATTTTATTGATTTAAAAATCATTTAAAAATGAGAAAAATATTTTTAAAATATTTTAAATTATAATTAATGACTTTTAATATTTTGATAATAATTACATTAATATGTAAATATTAATGGTGATGATTTAAAAATGATTTTAATTATTATAAAAATTATTTAAGTATAATATTGATGATTTAAAAATATTTTAAGTTATTAATAATAACTTTAATATTTTGACAAGTATGTTATTAATATTTTTATATTATTAAATATTAATAATGATAAGATTATTTGATAATTAAATCATTTAAAAATGATTTAAGTGTTTGAAAAATTATTATAAATTATAATAATTGTTTATAAATTATTAAAAGCTTCTAGAAAATATTATAAATGATATTTGACTTATCTAAAATAATATTGAAGCTTAGAGACCAAGTTTAATTGACAATAAATGTGCTAATGGTCGGATAGGGTGACCAGAACATCGAAAATAGACCGAAGTCCAACCAGACCAAACTAGTTAGACTTGTTAAGTGTTTATATAGGTTATAAAAACGAATGTGGCTATGTGGTAATGTGCCTAGGAGAAGTTTAACTACAAATTACAGTATTGTGTGTTGTGAATGATTGTGCTAATTGTGAGATCGACATTGTTGATTATAGGTCTTACGAATGCAGTTAATTATATTGTGTAGCTGTAATCAACGCGAAAGGCAAGTTTCCTAACTAAACCTTGAGTTATATTTACTCAATTATTTTAATGGTTAATTATTGATAATTATACCATGTCCAGGGAATTTATTGTTGATTATTCGCAGTTAGTGCGTGATTAATAATTCAAACTGAATTACTGATTCGGAAAATATATATTCGTAGAATTACTGTTGTTGGATATTTATATATGTAGAAACTAATATTGAAAATACAGATAATTCATGTTTATTGTCAATTTTTTTTTAGAAATGTCTTAGCTAATTATTCTGGCTAGACGAACATTTGTTAGAACTTGATAAATACGAGAAGAGAAATCAATTGTTATTGATAGATTGATGCCAATTGTTTCGGCCAGATCGATAAGTAAATAGAATTTGAAATCACAGTATTTCGTTGTTAAATCAAAATCTTGATTCTGAGACTGAAAAGAACAACTTTTTATATAAAGGGAACATTTTGGGTCGTATATTCGACCATTGCGCGCTGTTAAGTATTATGCATAATATAGGGTACAAGGAGTTGGCCGGCTCTAAGTACTTACAGAGGGGTATGATTTAATCTTTATGGTTATCTGATACTCCTGCGTATGTATCAAAGTAAATCTTTGATAGATACCCTAGAAAATAAGTTCTAGATCTAGTGTGATCTCTCAGCATAAATCTGGAAAACATTCCACTTTGCTATTTCGTAGAATAAATTCTTGATTATTCATTGAATATCGTAGAAAACCTTGAAAGCGTTGTACTCTTTCTTTATCAGATTATTGTTGCGGAGAATGTTAGAACAATTGATATTGATTTCTATATCTTTATTGTATGTCTTAACTTGCGGGACAAACTTGTTGCTCACCCTTGCTATAAATAAAACATTTCAGCTAGGGATGAAGTTGCAAAAGGTGCTGCAAAGAAGAACAAGGGAAAATGCATAGTTATAAATTAGTTATGATGAATAATATTATTATGATGTATTGTATTGTAAACCCTTTTTGTATATCTAAGGGGTATGTTTGTAATGTTAAGGTTAGTGGACCTAGGACTTATGTATTAACAATATATGTTAATGACTTATGTAATCCTATTTATATATGAATGGATAGTAAAATGCTATTATATTGTGGATCGTGAACACCAAACTCGGGGGTCAGGTAACCCAGATTTGGGGGTGTCACGACCTCGACTGAGTAGGAACTGTGGCCTATAGACTCGCCTTACCGTCAAGTATATCTTGTGTTCATATTGTTTTTTACATATCCATGCTACGTAAATATGTGAAAGACCCGAACCACATTATTGAATTAGAACTAGACGAGATAGCAAAAGATTTAACATATGAAGAGATACCTGTTAAAATCTTGGATAAGAAGGAACATATTCTACGCTCAAAGGTTATACCTCAAGTCAAAGTTTTATGGAGAAACTACGATATTGAGGAAAGGACCTGGGAGTTAGTATCTGAAATAAAAATAAGGTATCCTTATCTCTTCGACATACCTGGTACGTACATCAATTTCGAGGATGAAATTTTATAAGGACGGGAGGTTGTAAGACCCCAACTTTTTATGAATAAAGATTTAATCTTCTCTAAATATTTTTTAAATAATAAGGTGTTGATTTGATATAATGCTATAGTTATGGGTGATATGTTCAAATTTTTTAACGTAAGCAAATTGTCATAAAATATTCGTTTGGTTGGGGAATATTCTATTTGTTGAGAAATATTTGTATGACGGCACAATCATTGGTGGACCCCACAATAAAATAAATATTGGGTATAAAAAGTGACAAAAACAACATTTTCATTAAAATAACGGCAAGACTTTTACCGTTAAACTGTTGAAATATCCGGTGATAAAAGTACAGTAATACGCGTTGTCGCACAGTAGCACACAGTATTGTACAATATCTCTGATTATTGATGCTTACGTACGAAGTCACTCAGTTTCATTCAATAATTGCAATAGTAGTTGTTGCATAGTATCTCATATTATTGATTCAATTATTATCACAGTATCATTTATATAATATTTTATATTATTAAATCAATAATTAAGACGACACAGTTATTCATATTATTATTTGCATTATTGACAATGTTTAGAAAGTTTTGTCGAGGAAAATGATTAGGTTATTTAATTACGCGCAAATAAGGTGAAATCCTTATCGGAAAAGCCTTCTCTTTCCTGGTAATGATCTGGTTGTCAATATTGTGAGTTATAATAATATTGATGAAGAATTGTTGAAAGATTAAAAATGTGTTGATTGAATATAAAGTGATTTGTGGTAAATATTTATTCAATTTTTGATATAAATAAGAGGTTTGTCAGGAGACGTTTGTTGTAAGTTTGATTTATTCTGTGGGACTCATAGGTCATCATCTAAGAGTCACTTTCGCCAATAGTACTTACCTTTATCAGCGTCAAACCACTTGTTGTTTTACATTACATGCGTCAAACCACTTTCCTTTTCACATTACAGGTGTCAAATCACTTGTCTTTTCACATTATAGGCATCAAACCACTTGCCTTCTCACATTACCATGCATTAACCCACTTGCCTCTTCACATTACAAGGGCTAAGCTAGAATTCTTCTATAAATAGAAGTTCATTCTTCCTTAATTCTCACCAATTCACTAGGACTCACAAGAGAAAACTATAGAGAGAATAAGAGAGAAAGAAGAAGAGTATTCTACTACTACACTATTGCAGTACCCAATCTCGTACGAAGGTAAGCGGTATTATTTCTTTCATTTTCGTAAAGGATGTTATTTTCTTTATACTTATAAGGGTTGTCATTCCATTCCTTATTAATCTAAGGGAATAACATATCTCCACGGATTACTTAATGCCTGGTGAATAACCTTTCGTATTCATTCTTTATTAATTTGTGGGAACAACCTGTTTACACAGATTATCGCATGGCTGGTGAATAACCATTCGTATTCATTCTTTATTAAGTTGTTGAAATGATCTCTCTACGCGGATTATCGCATGACGGGTGAAAATCTATTTACAGTTTCGTATATTATTTTATACTACATATTATGTAAGTGATATTATTTTATTTCATATTCATAAATCTAAACTTATTATGGTAAGTATTTCTTCTATAATTCTTTAAATGAATAAAAATTCACTGAGGTCTACGCTTCATGTAATCTCATTTCATTAGAATATTGGTCTGAACTCTCTTATTAAAATTTAAATATTTTCATTCAGGGTACTATTGACAGAGTACTATTCACTTGGGGTACTATTTATTTGGGGTACTATTCATGGGATAATTCACGACAAAATTAGTTTCTTTTTTGTCCAAATTATTTTTGATACATGGATATCATTCTTGAATTTTACTCCATAATTAGTTATCATATTGACAATTTGGACATTCTTGAACTCCAGATAAATTGAATTATAAATCTCTAATATTTATCATTGATCTCACTTGATTGATTCTTTTTATCATTGTGATCATCCTCATACTTTTATTTTGCTAAAAGCCATCTTTAGCCCGTAGCCCAAACATGGACTGTTGATTGGTAGGATTATGATCAGAAATTGTGTATTGGTATAATCATGACCTTTAATGTTTCAGATAAAGGTTTATGGTGAAAGTCCTCTTTTCCCCGTAGTGCGTAGATGGACAGGTGTTTGGCATGATCATGACTACTGGTGACGCAAACAATTATCTTTGGCCCGTAGTGCCTAGATAATTCGTTGATTGGAAATAATTATTCATTGGTGTTACATGGATAAAATATTGGTGATGGACTTTTAAATCATAGAAGATAATAGACATCATTCTCTACTTGACTCTTCTAATAGATTGTTATTTCCTCTATAATTGTTGATAAACTTGTTGTCTATTGTATTCTATCAGATTTTTCCCTGTTTTGGACTAAGGAAAATTTGTTCTACATTATCTTAGTCATAATATTCTTTACTAGACTAGTTGAGCTCACCTTTTTCCTTTTGGATCCATTGTTCTTCTCAGGACCGAGAATGTAGCTAGGACTAGTCGAGAAGTGGAGGAATGGTCCAAGATGGTTATTCTAGTAGTCCTCACTATTTTTTAAAATAGTGTGACAATAATTGTAATGATGACTTTATTTGAGTTTATATATTGTCTACGAGATAATATTTGTATTGAAACTCACAGCTTATATTTTTTTCGTACTTTACACAATAATTAATAGTTGTATAAATGAAGTTTGTATTAGAATATTGTACCATGTATTTGGCGACTCAAAATGGGTTATGTGGACCTATTTTGGGGGCGTCACATATAACCTTAGAGAGGAAAAGTAAAGATGATAAAGGATAAACTCAGGTAGAGTTTAAGTTATAAGAAATAAAATTTATAAAGATGATATTAAAATATATATGGGAAGATTCAAAGAAGAATCTTGAAGTATCTAGAAGATTAGGATCAAGAGTCTCCTGACACCAGTAATGAAGATTAAAAGTGTTATTAAATAGACGACGTCTATAAGATGAATATTGTGACGCCCCCAAATCCGGGTTACCTGACCCCCCCCCCCGAGTTTTGTGTTCACGATCCACAATATAATAACATCTAACTACCCATTTAAATATAAATAGGAATACATAACTCATGAATATATGTTGTTAATACATAAGTCACATGTCCACTAACCTTAACATTACAGAATTACCCCTTAGATATACAAAAAGGGTTTACAATACAATAAAACATAATAATAATATTGTTCATCATGACTAATTTATCACTATGCCTTTTCCTTTGTTCTTCTTCGCAGCACCTTCTACAACTTCGTCCCTAGCTGAAAAGTTTTATTTAGCAAGGGTGAGCAACAAGTTTTCCCCGCAAGTTAAGACATATAATAAAGGTATAGAAATCAATATAAAGTCTTCTCACATTCTACGCAACAATAATCTGATAATAAAAGAGTGCAAAACTTTCAAAGTTTTCTACGATATTCAAATGAATAACCAAGAATTAATTCTACGAAATATCAAAGTGGAATATTTTCCAGATTTATGCTGAGCGATCCATTGGATCTTGAACTTCTCTTCTCGAGTAACTATCAAAGTTATACTTTGATATACCAGGTGTATCAGATAACCATAAAGATTAAATCAAACCCTTCTGCAAGTATATAAAGTGATCAGCTTTATTATACCTTATATTATGCATAATACTTAATCGCGCTCAACAGCCGAATATACGACCAATAAAATATTCTCTTTATATAAAAGGTTGTTCTTCTCAATCTCAGAATCAAGATTTTGATTTAACAACGAAATACTGTGATTTTAAATTCTAATTACTTCTCGATCTAGCCGAAATAATTGGCATTGATTTGTCTATAATAATTGAATTTTCTTCTTGAACCTATCAAGTTCTAACAACTGTTCGTCTAGCCAGAATGATTAGCTAAGACATTTCTCAACATAATTTGACAATAATTAGAATTATCTGTACTGTCAATTCTATCTTCTAC
Organism: Panax notoginseng; assembly: GCA_016801055.1. Lineage (NCBI taxonomy): Eukaryota > Viridiplantae > Streptophyta > Magnoliopsida > Apiales > Araliaceae > Panax > Panax notoginseng. The sequence continues at coordinate 40,154,693 of CM029018.1, read as the reverse complement.
GGATATGAATATCCAAAAACAGTTATTCTATAAATGTATATTTTCCGAATCAGTAATTCAATTTGAATTATAAACATGCACTAACTGCGAATAGTCAACAATAATATCCCTGGACATTGTATAATTAGCAATAATTAACCACTATAATAATTGAATGAATATAACTCAAGGTTGAGTTAGAAAACTTGCCTTCCGCGTTGATTACTACTATACAATAAACTCATCTGCGTTCGTAAGACCTATAACCAATAATATCGGTCTCACAATTAGCACAATATTTCATAACACGTAACAGTGTATTTTACAGTCAAACTTCTCGTAGACACATTACCACATATTCACATCAGTGTTTATAACATATATAAACACTTAACAAGTCAGACTATTTCGGTCTGGTTGGACTTCGGTCCATTCTCGGTATTCTAGTCACCTTGTCCGACAATTTACACATTGATTGTCAATTAAATCTTGGTCTCTAAGCTTCAATATTATTTTAGATAAGTCAATTATCATTTATAATATTTTTCGGAAGCCTTTAATAATTTATAAGCAATTATTATAATTTATAATAATTTTTCAAACACTTAAATCATTTTTAAAGGACTTAATTATCAAATAATCTTTCCATCATTAATATTTAATAATATAAAAATATTAATAACATATTTGTCAAAATATTAAAGTTATTTTTAATAACTTAAAATATTTTTAAATCATCAATATTTTACTTAAATGATTTTTCAAGTAATTAAAATCATTTTTAAATCATCACCATTAATATTTAAATATTAATATAATTATTATCAAAATATTAAAAGTCATTAATTATAGCTTAAAATATTTTTAAAATATTTTTCTCATTTTTAAATGATTTTTAGAACAATAAAATCATTTTTAATTCATTTACTTATTATAATAATTAAATAAATCTAATATCATTAATATTAATTTATTAATGAGAATTCTCCAAAAATATTGAAATATATATTTTATAATTCAAAATATTTTCTAACACTTTATTCTCATTTAAAATAATTTTTAAATAAATAAAATCATTTTTATCTTATTTATTTAATTTAATAATTAAATAAATTGAATATCATTAATATTAATTTATTAATGAAAATTCTCCAAAAATATTTAAAGCTATATTTTATAACTCAAAATATTTTTAAATACATTATTCTTATTTAAAATAATTTTTCATAATATGAAATTATTTTTCATTAATTTATTTAATATACTAATTAAATAAATTAAATATCATTTATATTCAAATAATTATAATTATTAAAGAAAAATGTCCCAAATAATTTAAAGTTATTTTTCAGAATTTAAAATGATTTTTAAAACCATTTTTAGTAATTGTTTATAATTTATTTCTAATTTTAAATAATTTCCAGAATATTTAGAAATTAAAAAATAATAAAACCGTCGCTAAAGACCTTTAGCGACACAAAGCGCCGTTGTTGGTGTTCTTGAGCCTCAAGAACACTGGCAGCCGGTGCTCAAGGGGTCAAGTTTGACCGCCCTTGATTCTAAGTGTAATAATGTTCTGGGCTAGATTGAAATGTGGTCTTGAAGTTCTTATCATACAACCAAACAACACAAAGATCTGATCTCTCAAACCTTCTATCAGATCGAATCTGGGTTTTCTGCGTAACCCATAAACCCAACAGCTTCGAGGGGCTATTTTGGGGCTCGATTAATATCGTGTTCTGGTAATATCTTAAGTGGTTTCTTGGTTCATACTCATAGTATACATGACAAGGAACAATACGAAAGCAATAAAATTGTTTATCATCAACAGGATCAACATGAATCGTACGGTCAAACTATGTCAGAAGGCTCGTTCTAACTGTTTCTAGGTTTTCCAGAAACGTCAAAAACAGACCGAGTGGTCTACTTTGACTAGCTACCACGATCTACTAGTGGTTCATTTACACGATCTAAAGACATGGAATGAAAGAACATATAACAAGCTACAACATGGTTACAAATACAACATCAAACAACCTAAAACCTGTCAGATCCAGACCTCACAAAAATTGTCAGACGCTAAAAAAAACTTTCTAGGTTACACAGAATTCTCATGGTCATACCTGGTCAACGGGTTTTGACCTTTAATAACTTTAAATCCAGACATCAAATGGTACTGATTCCACTTGTAGCTTAAAGACAACATACCAGGCTACAAAACCAAAACTTAAAACAACAAGAATCTTAAACGAGCAAGGATCTGTGGCTAATGACATTAGCTTGTCAGACCACAAATTTTGTTCTTGGACAGATTTTGAAAAACATCTTTTTAAAACCATTTGATGCTATGGATCCATCATGGATCAACATAGATCAACTAAAAACATTATGTAACACTAATCTTAACACATAAACACAAAATCTTTCTTAGCAACTTGGATCAAAAATAAAAATTAGGTTTATACCTTTCTAATTCAATCTTTGATTCTTGCTCTCCAAATCTTATCTAGGTGATCAAGTGGGTGTTTATGGAACTAATTTGCCAAAGAAATTTCAGATGCTAAGAGAGAGAGAGAGTTGTGGGAGTATTGTATATCAAATGGCTAAATACATGCATTTTCTCTCTCTTTAAATCTATATATAATGTGATATAATGTTGCTAGATCTGATGTGCTGTCAATTGGAGGCTGTTTTGTTGAGATTTTCATGTCCCAAAGTCAAGAGAGTTGGTCAATAACTAAAGGTTTTGCAATTTTTACAAGTAACCTCATTAAAAAATATAAAAAGGGTAATTTTGTAATTTGGAAAATAATTTTAATGGCATTATGGGCAATTGCTCAAACCCTTAGGGTTTAACCCGAAGGTTCTAACTCTTAGGTTTTACAAACCCCAAATTCTAGAATTTTATAATTAGGGTTTCTAAAAAGAAAAATTACGATTTCTAAAATAAAATTAGGGTTTTAAATAGAAATTAATATTTCTAAAGTATAATTAGGGTTTCCTAATTATATTAACATTTACTATACACATTAGGCTCGCTAATTAGGATTAGGGTTTCCTAATTTAGGGTTTAGGATTCTCGAATATGAAATTAGGGTTTTCCAGCGTACAATTAGGGTTTTTACTGTATAATTGGTTTTTTAAATCTGAGATTAGGGTTTATTAATTCTTAAACATTATCCGATCAATCATTGATCAAAATTTTTATATCGTACAAACACATTCTCATTAATATAATTATTTTAATTATATTTTCTACCGAATCCCTATCCAGAAATTAGGGTTAGGGTTTCTAAAGTTGTTAAGCACAACTCTACTCTATTTTCTCAGTCAATACACATATTGACTAATTCTCAAGACTCGTATTACAGATACACAGTACAATATTAACAGTCAATATTAAATAAAAAAAATTTAAATCGTGAAATTTGGATTATTTGTAATCCCGGGTTATCACATTCACCCCTCCTTAAAAGGATTCCGTCCTCGGAATCACCGCTTTCTTATTCTCTATAATATTTTAAAGTTGTATCATCAATTTATTTTTATCAACACAATATTAATTTGTGTCTCAAATTCTAAACTGTGACTTGAATCTATAAAAGAAAACAGTTCATAGAAATATTTGACTCATAATACTCGCGTAATGAAAATTCTAAACGAAATCATTACCTACTGCGACCTCCTGAGTAGCAACTACATCCTGCGCTGTCATGTTATATGTACGGGCCGTCGGTCTTCCTAGCTTTGCAGGTCCTTGAATTGCCAAGGTTCCGCCACCTGGTCTCTTGTTGCCACTTTCCTTCTCCGTATTCCTCTTCGGACAATTCCGAACCATATGATCAGTTGATCCACAGGCAAAGCAACCTTGTATCTTCTTCGGATTGGGACAATTGGGCGACATGTGCCCCTCTTGCCCACAGTTATAGCAAACTCCCTTCTTCTTCAGGCAAACTCCAGAATGATTCTTCCGGTAGGTCGCGCATGGTTCCCTCCCTTTCCTATTCTCTTCAGTTTTGCTACCCGATTGGGTATTCTCACTCCACTTCCTCTTAGTTGGGTTACTACCACTACTGTTTCCTCCCTCATTTGTCTTCTTCTTCTTATCCTGATGGAATCGAGACGCAGCCTCGGTCCCTCCTTCCGCAATTAATGCTTTCTCCATCAACGCCGTGAACGTATTGATCTGCAATACTGCTACCTTGTTGAATATCCCCAGTTTTAGCCCATTCTCAAATCTTCTCACTTTTTTTGCTTCTGTGTCCACCTGATGAGGTGCAAATCTCGCTAACTCGTTGAATTTGGCAGCGTATTCTGTTACCGACATGTTCTCCTGCTTCAATTCTAGAAATTTAACTTCCATCCTGGATTGCATACTCGGAGAGAAATAGTTTTCAAAGAACAACTCTTTGAATCTGGTCCATGTCACTATTGTTGTACCCGCTGTCGCTTGATTTGTCTCCCACCAGCAATTAGCTTCTCCCTTCATCAAATATGTAGTGAAAGCCATCTTTTGCTCTTCTGCCACTCGCGCAATGACGAATGCTTTCTCCATCTCCTTCTCCCAAGTTTGGGCTTCAATCAAATATGTGGTCCCTTTGAATTCAGGCGGTCCTACCACTTTAAAGTCTTTAAAGTTAGCCATTCTGTCGGCTGGCTGATTCCTCACTTTTCCTCTAGCAGTTGGAGCTCTAGTTTCCATAGCTTGGGCTAGCATGTCTACGAAATTTTGCATTTGGTCAGCTTGACCTCCTTCGTTATTCGCTGACTGTTCTTCTTGTTGATTTCGATTTTGTCGTCTAGGCGGCATGATCTGATCGAAATAAAAATCTTATATTAATTCTCTTTCTTTACCCAAATTCTTAACACAATAAGAATTCAACACATAGTTCTCATGTAATCACATATTTCTTTAAATAGCACATAGTACATATAATACTTAACACATATTACTATCCCTTTAAAATAATTTTAGGATTAACATACTCAACTTTACAAAAAGTTGCAATTCTCCGACTTTACACAAAAAGTTGCCATTTACCATATTCATATATCTAATACCAGTTCATCAAACTTACCACACTTATGAGTTCAGTAACTTGCCACAATTATATGAGTGTATGAACTTATCCTAGTCAGACCTTTGGCGTCCATTCGCTGAGGGGTTCAGAACATTTTATATAATTATGAGTCATTACTTTACCATAAGTATGAGTTTTAAGAACACCCAAATTAATTTTAATCTTATATTCATATAGAAAATAAAGATTTCATTCATAAAACATATATATTTACATATGCTTAAACATCATTCTCGATATTACAACACTTAATATCAAAAACTTCTACCAAAAGATACTATCACATATATCTAAGTTGTCTACCGACCACTCCCTTCACCAGCCTTCTTCTTGTTGGGACACTTGTTGAATCCGTGACCCGTTCTCCCACATGAGAAACACTTCCTCATATTCGGCTTAGGACAATACAAAGAAATATGTCCTTCCTACTTACAGTTGAAACATACATTCTTCCACATCATGCATTCACCAGCGTGAGTCTTTCCACACTTGATACATGCTTGCTTCTTCTTCGAGTTTAAATTTTTAGAGTTTTCACTGTCTTTTCCCCTCTTTCTCTTCTTCTTGTTCTTCTTACTGGTTCCTTCAGATGATCCACCACCTTTAGTCTTCATTCTTTCCAGCTGTGCCTTCAGCTCATTTCGTTCTTCAGTCATTTCGCGTAACGCTCGCTCCGTCTTCCACAACTCCTCCAAGAGAAATACTTTACTCCGGAGTTCCTGTACTTCTACAGATAGCTGATCTTTTTCTCCAACTTTGATCTTATTCTTTAACTCCACCTTAGCTTCTTTAGACTTCGCCTCCTCATCACTACTCAAATACATCTCGGGATAATTGTCATGATCACTCCCGAGATTAACCATGGGTTCATCTTTTCCTACTTCTTCCACTGACTCGCTCTATACTGGCACCTTAGCTACTGGAACTGGTGCGACAATCGCTGGTATCTCCGTACTCATCTTATCTTCTCCACACATCCTACAATCAGTTTAAATAACTTGATTAGTATTTCACCAGTACTAAATTCTCACACTTTGTGTCCACATATCTCACTAAATATTAATAACATATTTCTCAAAATATTAAAGTTATTTTTAATAACTTAAAATATTTTTAAATCATCAATATTCTACTTAAATGATTTTTAAAGTAATTAAAATCATTTTGAAATCATCACCATTAATATTTAAATATTAATGTAATTATTATCAAAATATTAAAAGTCATTAATTATAACTTAAAATATTTTTAAAATATTTTTCTCATTTTTAAATGATTTTTAGATCAATAAAATTATTTTTAATTCATTTACTTAATATAATAATTAAATAAATCTAACATCATTAGTATTAATTTATTAATAAGAATTCTCCAAAAATATTGAAATATATATTTTATAATTCAAAATATTTTCTAACATTTTATTCTCATTTAAAATGATTTTTAAATAAATAAAATCATTTTTATCTTATTTATTTAATTTAATAATTAAATAAATCTAATCTCATTAATATTAATTTATTAATAAAAATTCTCCAAAAATATTTAAAGTTATATTTTATAACTCAAAATATTTTTAAATACAATATTCTTATTTAAATTGATTTTTCATAATATTAAATCATTTTTATCTAATTTATTTAATATACTAATTAAATAAATTAAATATCATTTTTATTCAAATAATTATAATTATTAAAGAAAAATGTCCCAAATAATTAAAAGTTATTTTTCAGAATTTAAAATGATTTTTAAAACCATTTTTAGTAATTTTTTATAATTTATTTCTAATTTTAAATAATTTCCAGAATATTTAGAAATTAGAAAATAATAAAACCGCCGCTAAAGACCTTTAGCGACACAAAGCGTTACTGTTGGTGTTCTTCAGCCTCAAGAACACTGACAGTTGGTGCTCAAGGGGTCAAGTTTGACCGCCCTTGATTCTCAGTGTAATAATGTTCTGGGCTAGATTGAAATGTGGTCCTGAAGTTCTTATGACACTCTACAACATCCAATCTACATCGTGATCATATAACCAAACAACACGAAGATCTGATCTCTCAAACCTTTTGTCAGACCGAATCTGGGTTTTCTGGGTAACCCAGAAACCCAACAGCTTCGAGGGGCTATTTTGGGGCTCGATTAATATTGTGTTCTAGTAATATCTTAAGTGGTTTCTTGGTTCATACTCATAGTATACATGACAAGGAACAATACGAAAGCAACAAAATTGTTTATCATCAACAGGATCAACATGAATCGTACGGTCAAACTATGTCAGAAGGCTCGTTCTAACTGTTTCTAGGTTTTCCAGAAACGTCAAAAACAGACCGAGTAGTCTAGTTTGACCAATTGCCACGATATACTAGTGGTTCATTTACACGATCTAAAGACATGGAATGAAAGAACACATAAAAAGCTACAACATGGTTACAAATACAACATCAAACAACCTAAAACCTGTCAGATCCAGACCTCACAAAAATTGTCAGACGCAAAAAAAAAACTTTCTGGGTTACCCATAATTCTCATGGTCATGCCGGTTAACAGGTTTTGACCTTTAATAACTTCAAATCCAGACATCAAATGGTACTGATTCGACTTGCAGCTTAAAGACAACATACCAGGCTACAAAACCAAAACTTAAAACAACAAGAATCTTAAACGAGCAAGGATCTGTGGCTAATGACATTAGCTTGTCAGACCACAAATTTTGTTCTTGGACAGATTTTGAAAAACATCTTTTTAAAACCATTTGATGCTATGGATCCATCATGGATCAACATAGATCAACTAAAAACATTATATAACACTAATCTTAACACATAAACACAAAATCTTTCTTAACAACTTGGATCAAAAATAAAAATTAGGTTTATACCTTTCTAATTCAATCTTTGATTCTTGCTCTCCAAATTTGATCTAGGTGATCAAGTGGGTGATTATGGAACTGATTTGCCTAAGAAATTTTGGATGCTAAGAGAGAGAGAGAGAGAGAGAGAGTTGTGGGAGTGTTGTATATCAAATGGCTAAATACATGCATTTTCTCTCTCTTTAAATCTATATATAATGTGATATAATGTTGCTAGATCTGATGTGCTGTCAATTGGAGGTTGTTTTGCTAAGATTTTCATGTCCCAAAGTCAAGAGAGTTGGTCAACAACTAAAGGTTTTGCAATTTTTACAAGTAACCTCGTTAAAAAAATGTAAAAATGGTAATTTTGTAATTTGGAAAATAATTTTAATGGCATTATGGGCAATTGCTCAAACCCTTAGGATTTAGGGTTTAATCCTAAACTTCTAACTCTTAGGTTTTACAAACCCAAAATTCTAGAATTTTATAATTAGGGTTTCTAAAAAGAAAAATTAAGAATTCTAAAATAAAATTAGGGTTTTAAATAGAAATTAATATTTCTAAATTATAATTAGGGTTTTCTAATTATATTAACATTTACTATACACATTAGGCTCGCTAATTAGGATTAGGATTTCCTAATTTAGGGTTTAGGACTTCTGAATATGAAATTAGGGTTTTTCGGCGTACAATTAGGGTTTTTACTGTACAATTGGTTTTCTAAATCTGAGATTAGGGTTTATTAATTCTTAAACATTATCCGATCAATCATTGATCAAAATATCTATACAGTACAAACACATTCTCATTAATATAATTATTTTAATTATATTTTCTACCGAATCCCTATCCAAAAATTAGGGTTAGGGTTTTTAAAGCTGTTAAGCACAACTCTACTCTATTTTCTCAGTCAATACACAGATTGACTAATTCTCGAGACTCGTATTACAGATACACAGTACAATATTAACAGTCAATGTCAATATTAAATAAAAAAAATTAAATCGTGAAATTTGGATTATTTGAAATCCCGGGTTATCACAAATATGTTAAAAATAATGGGAATAAACTCAAACATAGTTTAGTTGATAATAGATGAATTCAGGAAATTCATGTGAAATTAGTTAATATAATATGTTAGGTTCAAAGAAGAACCTGAAGAGCCAGAGGATCAGGGAACACCTAGGTTGAATAATCAAAAGACTGTGATTAAAAAGAATGGAAAGAAGATCATAAAATATTAAAATAATAAAAGAATAGGAAAGAATCATAAATAGAAGGTGATCACAACGTGATCAGATTAAGTTATGAAATGATAAATGGTCTGTAACAACTGAGTAGTTATAGATTGATGCTATAAAGAGAAGGTACTATAAAATGGTACGAGATAAATGCATGAGGAATTTTAAATGATGAGATATGAAAAATTCGTATCAAGCAAAGAGCAAGTTAAGAGTGAGATAGAGTTAGGTGGGATTTCAATTGAGGGCTCATGTGATGATTGAGTTGTACAAACCTTTGTATGGGCATAGGTTTTTGCTTGTACTCAATCTATTACACTGATAATCATTGGAATGTTTTTGTCGCACTATCAATGTACATATGGCAAAAAGGTGATTCTTTTCTCATATCTATATTTGATAGTTAGAGACTATTAACATTAAGTTAGAGAATATTAAGATTATGCATGAGTTCTTAAAACTCATGCTTATGGTACGTTTGTGACTCATAGTCGTATGTATGTTTTTGAGCCCCTAAGCGTATAGACAATCCCTAATTGATTCTTACACTACATATTGCTAGAACAAGCTCCTAAACTCGTATTACTGTGGTAAGTTCTTGAACTTTCAAGGTGTGGTAAGTTCGATGAACTATATTGGGAATAGATATGTTATATATCATGAATTAAGAATTTTGGTGTAATGAGCATTGATGGTGTTGAAGCTTGATAGAATGATCAAGTAATGAAGTAGTAAAGCAAAGATTGATGGAGAAACATGGATTTTCTAAATCTTCTAGTTATGTTAGATTTTAAAATTTTATTGACTTCGTGCTGATGTTTGCACTTTTATTTTCTTGAAAAACATAGGATCATGTGATTGAACCAATGAGATTTAAAAACAATACCATTATTCATATGTCTATGCTATTTGTTTCACCTAAGACAAAATTGATTTGAAAAATTTTTAAAATGTATTTTTGACCATGTGCATCATTTAATATGGTGTAGAAAATGGTAAACGATGAAGTCATCAATGCAATTGAACCTAGTGTTGGATGTAATTGTAAGATCGTCAGCCCACTATAGTATGATGTAGTATAACAAAGTCATAAAATGACAGAATCCTCAACGTACTACTAAGTTGGTATGGTATTATGACGTCATAAAAAAGATTTTTTGTTTTCTTTTAAATTATGAAGAAGGTCAATTAAGTTGACTAAATTTTTTCAATTGATGTCCGAATTTTTGATAAAAGTCTAAACTATTTGATTCGGCTAGACGGTTGTTGAAAAATATTTATGGAATTCAAGCATTTTTGAGTATTAATGCCAAATCAGATTGCTCTAGTGCGGAGTCAGATGTTGAAAGGATGAGGTGAACAACCCTATAAGGGGACATGTTTTCAGAGACAATGGTTCCGAGTGTAACACATATAGTCGTTACAATGTACTACACTCAAGTACAATGTAGTCGTACGATAGGTTGATCACCTAGAGTACTTGTAGAGGGTGTTTACAGTCTTTGTGATTGATAAACATTCTGTGGAAAGGGTTTACAGTGTGAAGGATTTTGTTGAAGCACTAGTAAACCTAGAGAAGAGTTCACAGATTTGTGACCCCTTCGCATAATCTGGAATCTGAGTTATTAATACTACTTCCCAATTATTGAATGATTGTGGAAGATTCTTATTCTTTTGAAGGGTGAATGGGGTAAAGAGGATATTCTTTAGAAAGAAGAAAGTGGTAGAATACGACATATAATAATGATTGAATTGCATAAGCTATAATAATTCCATGAAAGGAATAAAATTCTAAAAGAGAAAAGATGAAATTATCTAAAGAATATGTAATCTTCAAAATGGAACCAAGTAGAGACGTTTTGGTGATTCCGAGGACTGAATTCTTATAAGGGGGAGAAAATGTGATAACCCAAAATTTTAAAAATTATTAAAATAAGAATTAGTAAATAAAATTCTTATTATAAGATATGTCGGGTTCAAATATAAATGTATATATGTGTTATATATTTTGAATTTTGGATTATGTGGGAAGAAATTATATATGAGATTTTATAGTTAATTAAACTATTAAAGAAAGAAGAGTGTGAACTTGAAGTTTAATCTCTAAATTATTGATGAATGTAGTAATTAATACTGTAAAGTCAAAAAAGAGATTAATTTTGGTTAGTACAATAAGTTAGCATGTAGGAAGCATGTTAACGGATTTGCGAGTAAAAGTTTTTATTTCTGTTAAACCAGAACATGTCCGCGTCTAAACTTGAGGTGGCGTGACCGCGCCACTCTCAAGCCTAAGACTAGCGCGGTCGTGCCGGTCTGCATACAGTTCAGGATGAGTTACCTTAGTTATAGTAGGTCACTGTAACTTGTTTTAGTTTGAGTTTTAACGGAAACTTATAGGTTTAGAAAGACAAACCTAGTTAAAAATAAACTTACTTGTATTCTGATCTTATGAGCATGTGTAGATAATTTAAATATGTATGTAAATGAGTCTAACATGTGGTCTAAGGTTACCTTGCATATAATGAGTTGTGTTAGCTTTGTATTAATGATTTTCTAAAGAAAACTTAAAGTTTTGAAAATGAAACTTGATGAACTTTGTGTCTTTTAAGTTTAGACTTTGTGAATATGTGTATGTGGCCTAGTTATGTGCGCGAATGGGTAAGGAATATGGTTTCAATATATATTGCATATAAAAGGTTGTCAAGCTCAATTTAGTATATGTTTTAAAGAAAAAATTAAAAGTTTTAGAAACTATTTTTGATGAGCATTATATTAATTGCATTATGACCCTATGAGCAAGCATAATAGTACTTTTTATGCCTTCAAGCATGAATGATATGTGCATCCAATTAGTTAAGTAGGACATAAGCTATTCAGGCATGTTTAAAGAAAGGACTATACTAACTATGTGTAAATGAGTTTGATACACATGAGCAAACGTATTAAGGATTGTTTAGTATCGTTCTGTGACTTAATGGTTAACAAAGTGATTCCCTTGTTGAATAAACTTATTTAGTCTCCATTAAAGAGTTTTGAAAAGGAAGTTGTATGCTTGATTCGAATTTTATCTCAAATTCTGTTGTAAATGCCTGAGATGGTGTTCAACTTGGTCCATAGACTTTTGAACATGTTAATCCTAGTTGAGCTAAGAAATGCAAAAGAAACTAAAAGTTTCAAAAGTTAACCTCAACGTTAACAAGTGTGGGAAACCAAATTTGTTCTAAACCCTGTCTTTATATATTGCTATTATGTTCAAAGGTATTAGTGTGCTAACAAGAAAACTGGATCCTTAAAAATTTCAGTTCTGGTTTTGGCATGGAGTAGCGCGGCCGTGCCACTCCCAAGCCTATTTTCAGCGCGGCCGCGTTGTGCTGCAGAGCGGTCAAGAATAATTTGTTAACTATCTAGACTTTAGAGCATATCTATATATATATTCTTTAAAGACTGTAAAATATTAAATAAGATTATTTCGAAAAAATAAGCATGAGAGTGGAATGGACTAGCAACATAGCTCTAAGAAGTGAAATGAAACAATGTAAAATTTGTTATTTCATTGAGAATATATAAATATATATGACTAATGAGTATGAATTCATTGTAAGACCCCAACTTTTATAAATAAAGATAAATTTTCTATAAATATCATTTTTGAATATTATGGAGTTAATTTGATATAATGTTATAGCTGTGGGTAATATTTATAAATTTTGCAAAGTACGCAAGTTGTTATATAATATTCGATTGGTCGGGGAATATTCGTTTTAACAGGGAATATTCGTACAACGACACAATCATTGGTGGACCCCACAACGGAATTATTGTCGGATTGAGAAAACGACAAAAATATTTTATTAAAAATAACGGCGAAAGTTTTACCATTGTTACTGTTGAACTACTCGGTAGTAAAAGTACAGTAATATGTGTGGTTGCATAGTAGCACACGGTATTGATTATTAATGCTTATGTGAGAAGTCACTCAGTTTGATTCAATTATTGTCAGTTAATAATATGAATTATTTAGCGATAATGACGTTTTGTTTTATTCGTATTATTAACGTAATAAACCAGAAACATCTTTTTATATAAAACAGAATACTTTATTAAAGTTATTCTATAAATAGAATATATTATATTTTATTTAAAAGATTTTTCTTTAAATATGGACCGTCAGATTAAAGTAATCAATCTGGACCATTCATGAATTAGTTACTATGCATTCTATTTTTCTATAACTAGCAGCTCATTCCTTCATTATTTCTTACGAATTCACTGAACTCTAGAGAGAGAAGCTATAGAGAGAAACTATAGAGAGAGAGAAGAAGAGTATTCTGCTACTTAACTACTTCCTTACTTCAGCTCTTCTTTAAAACGGTAAGGGGTGTTATTCTTTCTTATTCATAAAGAGAACTGTTGTTATTCCATTTGTTATTATTCTGTTGGAACATCATGTCTGTGTGTTTTACACCGGACCTGATTCCGTTTTTATTATTATTCTGCTGGAACATCCTGTCTGTGTGTTTTACACCGGACCTGGTTCCATTATTTATTATTCTATCAGAATATCCTGTCTTTGCGTTTACGCCGGACCTGGTTCCATTATTTATTATTCTGTCGGAATATCCTGTCTGTGCGTTTACGCCGGACCTGGTTCCATTATTTATTATTCTGTTAGAATAACCTGTCTGTGCGGTCTATCGCATGCATGGTGATTTCTTTTGTTATTCCATTCTTTATTGTACTCAGTTGGTTAAGTTTTGACTTCTATACTCCATGAAATTTGTGGAATATCCTTGATAATTACATTTCATCCAGTATCTTTTCATGAAAATATTCTTCTAAGCATTCTTGAATTTTACTCCACAAAGCAGTATCATGTTGACAATTTGGATGTTAATTCTTGGATAAATTAATTCTTGAACTTATTTTATTGAATTCTTATATCATTGTCATCATCCTCATGTTTATAAAATGTTAAAAGTTATCTGTGGCCTGTAGTGCATAGATGAACTTGGTATGATTATGACCAGAGATTATTCGGTATAATCATGACCGTAATGTTACAAATGATGTGGTAAAAGTCCTCATTGGCCCGTAGTGCATTGATGAACAGTTGTTGGCATGATCATGACCATTAATGAATACACGAATATCCTTGGCCGTAGTGCAGGGGTGATTCGATGATGTGGATTATTTTATTAAGCTGAGTCTCAGAGATAACAGTGTTGAAAAAACCTTTTAAATCATAAAAGATAGTAGAGTTTATTTTCTACTTGACTCTTTTAATGGATTGCTTGTTCCGCTGCAGTTAAACTTGATGTCTATTATATTTTATCAGTTTAATATTGTTGAAGGCTAATGATAATTTATTCTGCATTATCTTAGTCATAATATTTCTTACTGGGCTAGTTGAGCTCACCCTTTCTTTCACTGTTCTCTTCAGGAAATGAGAACGTAGCTGGGGCAAGTCGGGAAACGGAGTGATGGTTCGAATGATAGTATTAGTTAGTAGTCCTCACTATTCTATGTAATAGTGTGTTAATAAATGTAATGAGGACTCCTTTTGAGTATGAATACTCTCTGGAAGATAATATTTGTATTCAAACTCACAGTTTATGTTTTGTCATCTTGTACACGACAGTTGTATTAGTAAGTTGTATTTGTATTCTGTACTTCGTATCTGACGACCCAAGATGGATGATGTATACCTAATTTTGGGGGCGTCACAGTTGGTATCAGAGCTTAGGGATATGATCCCTGGCTAAGATGTGAGAATAGAACTAGGAGGGGAGAGACGGGGAATTCCTTCGCTAGTATGACCTACCTAAGTTTATTTGCATGGTATTTAATTGGTCGGTCATAATATAAGGATAATATATGACATATCAATTAACTTTTATTTTGTGGCAGTATCTGAAAATGGTATCTGAGAATGTTGAGAATAGCAATGGAGCACAGGCGACTGTTGATTCACCACATATCAATAATCAGGATAATGTGCATCAGGAAGGTGACAATCCTCATGCAAACAACAACACCGACCAGATGATGAATGATGGAATGTTCAGAAACTTTATGCAGTTCATGCAACAGCAGGCGAGAGCGGCTCCTGTCCAAAATATAGGTGAAAACACTGAAAACTCTCAGACGGTCACCGCTAAACAGTTCAAGGAGCTGGGACCACCAGAGTTTAAGGGAGAGCCAAAACCACATATAGCGGAAACATGGATAAAGCAGATTACCAAGATATTTGATGTCTTGGGATGCTCCGAGGAGCAAAAGGTTCCCTTTGCCGCCTTTATGTTGCGAGGAGAGGCAGATTACTGGTGGGAATCGATTAAGCGTACTCAACCTGCCGCACTGAAGATGTCTTGGGAGAAGTTCCAAGAGCTGTTCAATGACAAATACTTTCCCGAAAGTGTTCGTCACATGAAGGAGGTGGAGTTCATCAAATTGGAGCAGAATAATATGACCGTGTCGCAGTATGAGGCTAAATTTGCTGAGTTGTCCCGGTTTGCGTCCCACTTGGTGGATAATGAAGAGCGAATGACGTGAATATTTTTGCGAGGTTTGAAACCTGAGATACGTGAGATACGTCAACATCTTATCTCTCATAAACTGTGTTTGTATTCAGATGTTGTGAATAGGGCTCAGTTAGTAGAGCGCGATAACGAGTCAACACAATCAAAAGAGAGCAGTCGGCAAAATGATAATACCAGTGAGAGCAGTCATCGAAGCGGTGACAACAAGCGTGGAGGGAATCAATAGGCCAAAAATGGTAACCACTTCGGTGGTAATCAGGGCCAAAACAATAAGAATGGTCATTTCAAGAAGAGGAGATTCAACAATGATGGAAAGACGTCAGCACCAGCACCTGTTGTTAAGGAAGGAGAACGACCACCTATCATATGTTTTAAATGCAGAGGGGAGGGGCACATCAGTCCAAACTGCACGATGCCGTCTAAAGCATGTTATAATTATGGAAGAGAAGGTCATTTAGCTCGATTTTGTCGTTTACCAAAAATAAGTTCAGCCAAGATGGAGACACCAAAGGCCATCCCAGAAAAGTCAAAACCGGTAGTGCAAGGAAGAGCGTTTGTTGTGACCTCCCAGAAAGCAAGGAACCCGAATGAGGTCATCACGGGTAAGCTTATCATAAACTCTAACGAAGTCTATACTTTATTTGATACCGGTTCTACCCATTCTTTTATTTCTCCTACTTGCGCTCATCGATTAAATTTGTTTCCGAAGAAATTAGACTTTGACTTATCTGTTGAAACTCCATTGGGAGAAACCTTCATTACATCCACGATTTATAATTCTTGTTTGGTTCAAGTTGGTACCCACACATTACCCGTCGATCTTATTTCATTAAAAATATTTGCATTTGATGTGATTCTAGGGATTGATTGGTTAACTACTCATCATGCAAAAATTGATTATTTTCGTAAGGTTGTTAGCTTTCATATTCCTAATCGACCTATTATGCGAATTCAAGCAACCAAACCATTAAAATCAATCGCTGTCATCTCAAGCCATAAAGCTATTCATTTATTGAAAAACGGATGTCAAGCTTTCTTAGCTCATGTCACGGATCTAAACAAAAATACGTCAGTTTTGAATGATATTTCTATTGTTAATAAATTCCCTGACGTATTCCCTGAAGAACTTCCTGGCCTACCCCCAGAGCGTGAAATTGAATTTTGTATCGACCTTGAACCCGGTACAAAACCCATTTCCAAAGCCCCATATCAAATGGCTCCTATTGAACTTTAGGAGTTAAAGATCCAACTGCAGGAATTGTTAGACATTGGCTTTATTCATCCTAGTACTTCTCCTTGGGGTGCTCCTGTGCTATTCGTGAAGAAGAAAGATGGAAGTATGCGACTTTGTATTGATTATCGGGAGTTGAATCATGTCACCATCAAAAACAGGTACCCATTGCCAGGTATTGATGACCTGTTTGACCAGTTGCAAGGAGCACAATTCTTTTCAAAGATCGATCTTCGTTCTGGATATCATCAGCTGAAGGTTAGAACTGAGGATATTCCAAAGACGGCTTTTAGAACTCGGTACGGGCATTATGAATTCCTAGTCATGTCCTTTGGATTGACTAATGCTCCTGCTGCCTTCATGGATATGATGAACCGGGTATTCAAGGAATATTTGGATCACTTTGTGGTCGTCTTTATTGATGACATCCTTATTTATTCCAAAAGCCGTGAAGATCATGAGGAACACTTGAGGCTGGTACTCCAAAAGCTTCGTGAATACAAGCTTTATGCCAAGTTGAAGAAATGCGAGTTCTGGCTGGAGGAGGTAGCATTCCTTGGGCACGTAGTATCAAGTCGTGGAATATCGGTTGACCCGGCAAAGATTGAAGCTATTCAAAGCTGGGAGCAACCTAAATCAGTGATCGAAGTACGTAGTTTTTGTGGTTTAGCTGGTTATTATCAGAGATTCGTGGAAGGATTTTCTCGAATCGCTACTCCATTAACTCAGCTGACTCGGAAAGATACAAAGTTCGGTTGGAGCGAAGAATGTGAGCAAAGTTTTCAAGAACTCTAGAGGAGACTCATTTCAGCACCTGTTCTAACAATACCATCTGGCTCGGAAGGATTTGTCATCTACAGTAATGCTTCGAGCAAAGGGTTGGGATGCGTTCTCATGCAACATGAAAAAGTCATAGCCTATGCATCAAGACAACTCAAGGAATATGAGAGGAATTATCCTACTCATGATCTAGAGTTGGCAGCTGTTGTCTTTGCACTTAAAATTTGGAGGCATTACTTGTATGGGGAGAAGGTGGAGATCTTTACGGATCATAAAGCCTCAAATATTTCTTCACTCAAAAGGAACTCAACATGCGACAACGACGTTGGCTTAAACTGTTGAAAGATTATGATCATATCATTCAATACCATCTGGAAAAGCGAACGTGGTAGCTGATGCATTGAGTAGAAGATCATATGCAAGTATGCGTGTGATATTGTCAACACAAAGGCCCATTTTGTGTGACTTGCAAAGGATGGAGATAGAGTTAAAGACTTCAGGGACCCATGTGATGATGGCGAATATACGAGTAGAACCAACTTTAATCGATAAAGTTAAAGCTGCTCAAGCTACAGACCTGGAGCTGATGCGTATGAGGAAGAAAGTGCAAGAAGGTGCTATGTCGGAAGCAAGAATCGATGAAGAAGGAATACTTCGAGTCAACTCCAGACTTTGTGTTCCTAACAAGCCTGATTTAAAGTATAAAATCATGATGGAGGCGCACAACACACCATTTGCAATCCATCCTGGAAGTACCAAAATGTATCATGATCTTCATCACACATTTTGGTGGAGCAATATGAAAAGAGAGATAGCATTGTTTATCTCAAGGTGTCTAACTTGTCAACAAGTCAAAGCGGAGCATCAAGTACCAAAAGGTCCATTGCAACCACTTGAAATTCCAGAATGGAAGTGGGAGCACATTACCATGGATTTCGTTACCGGTCTTCCTCGGGTTTCTCAAGGTATTGATGTGATTTGGGTCATTGTTGATAGATTGACCAAGTCTGCTCATTTCTTACCGATACGAGAAACTTATACACTTGAACGTCTTGCTTGTATGTACATAAACGAGATTGTAAGACTGCATGGTATGCCAGTATCCATAGTTTCTGACCGAGACCCAAGATTCACTTCACGATTTTAGGTTAGTTTACAAAAAGCTATGGACACAGATTTACGATTTAGTTCGGCATATCATCCTCAGACGGACGGACAATCAAAGAGGACTATTCAAACTCTAGAAGATTTATTAAGACTCTGTGTCTTTGACTTCAAAGGAAATTGGGACAAGTTCTTAGCATTGGTGGAGTTTTCCTACAACAACAGTTATCAAGCAAGTATTGGCATGGCTCCATTCGAAGCATTGTATGGAAGAAAATGTCGTTCTCTAGTATGCTGGGATGAGGTGGGTGAAGCAACGTTGTTGGGACCGGAGTTGGTACGTATGACTACAGAAAAGATTCAAACGATCTGACAACGTATAAAAACCTCACAAGATCGACAAAAGAGTTATGCTGATCTTCATCGAAAGGACGTGGAATTTGATGTAGGAGATCATGTGTTCTTACGTGTTGCTCCATGGAAAGGAGTTACGAGATTTGGAAAGAGAGGAAAGCTCAATCCTCGATTCATCGGTCCATTTTTAATCCTCGATCGGGTAGGAACTGTGGCTTATAGACTCGCTTTACCGCCAAGTATGTCTCGTGTTCATAACGTTTTTCACATATCCATGTTACGCAAATATGTGGAAGACCCGAACCACATTATTGAGTTAGAACCGGACGAAATAGCGGAGGATTTGACGTATGAAGAAGTTCCTGTTCAAATCTTTGATAAGAAGGAACATATTCTGCGCTCCAAGGTTATACCTCAAGTCAAAGTTTTGTGGAGAAACCACGATGTTGAGGAAATGACTTGGGAGTTAGAATCTGAAATAAAATCAAGGTATCCTTACCTCTTCGACATACCAGGTACGTACCCTAATTTCGAGGGCGAAATTTCATAAGAAGGGGAGGTTGTAAGACCCCAACTTTTATAAATAAAGATGAATTTTCTATAAATATCATTTTTGAATATTATGGAGTTAATTTGATATAATGTTATAGTCGTGGGTAATATTTATAAATTTTGCAAAGTACGCAAGTTGTTATATAATATTCAATTGGTCGGGGAATATTCGTTTTAACAGGGAATATTCGTACAACGGCACAATCATTGGTGGACCCCACAACGGAATTATTGTCGGATTGAGAAAACGACAAAAATATTTTATTAAAAATAACGGCGAAAGTTTTACCATTGTTACTGTTGAACTACTCGGTAGTAAAAGTACAGTAATACGTGTGGTTGCATAGTAGCACACGGTATTGATTATTAATGCTTATGTGAGAAGTCACTCAGTTTGATTCAATTATTGTCAGTTAATAATATGAATTATTTAGCGATAATGACGTTTTGTTTTATTCGTATTATTAACGTAATAAAACAGAAACATCTTTTTATATAAAACAGAATACTTTATTAAAGTTATTCTATAAATAGAATATATTATATTTTATTTAAAAGATTTTTTCTTTAAATATGGACCGTCAGATTAAAGTAATCAATCTGGACCGTTCATGAATTAGTTACTATGCATTCTATTTTTCTATAAATAGCAGCTCATTCCTTCATTATTTCTTACGAATTCACTGAACTCTAGAGAGAGAAGCTATAGAGAGATACTATAGAGAGAGAGAAGAAGAGTATTCTGCTACTTAACTACTTCCTTACTTCAGCTCTTCTTTAAAACGGTAAGGGGTGTTATTCTTTCTTATTCATGAAGAGAACTGTTGTTATTCCATTTGTTATTATTCTGTTGGAACATCCTGTCTGTGTGTTTTACACCGGACTTGGTTCCGTTTTTATTATTATTCTGTTGGAACATCCTGTCTGTGTGTTTTACACCGGACCTGGTTCCGTCTTGTTATTATTCTGTTGGAACATCCTGTCTATGTGTTTTACACCGGACCTGGTTCCATTATTTATTATTCTGTCGGAATATCCTGTCTGTGCGTTTACGCCGGACCTGGTTCCATTATTTATTATTCTGTCGGAATATCCTTATTATTCTGTCGGAATATCCTGTCTGTGCGTTTACGCCGGACCTGGTTCCATTATTTATTATTCTGTTAGAATAACATGTCTGTGCAGTCTATCGCATGCATGGTGATTTCTTTTGTTATTCCATTCTTTATTATACTCAGTTGGTTAAGTTTTGACTTCTATACTCCATGAAATTTGTGGAATATCCTTGATAATTGCGTTTCATCCAGTATCTTTTCATGAAAATATTCTTCTAAGCAGTCTTGAATTTTACTCCACAAAGCAGTATCATGTTGGCAATTTGGACGTTGTTAATTCTTGGATAAATTAATTCTTGAACTTGTTTTATTGAATTCTTATATCATTGTCATCATCCTCATGTTTATAAAATGTTAAAAGTCATCTGTGGCCTGTAGTGCATAGATGGACTTGGTATGATTATGACCAGGGATTATTCGGTATAATCATGACCGTAATGTTACAAATGATGTGATAAAAGTCCTCATTGGCCCGTAGTACATTGATGGACAGTTGTTGGCATGATCATGACCATTAATGAATACACGAATATCCTTGGCCGTAGTGCAGGGGTGATTCGATGATGTGGATTATTTTATTAAGCTGAGTCTCAGAGATAGCAGTGTTGAAAAAACCTTTTAAATCATAAAAGATAGTAGAGTTTATTTTCTACTTGACTCTTTTAATGGATTGCTTGTTCCGCTGCAGTTAAACTTGATGTCTATTATATTTTATCAGTTTAATATTGTTGAAGGCTAATGATAATTTATTCTGCATTATCTTAGTCATAATATTTCTTACTAGGCTAGTTGAGCTCACCCTTTCTTTCACTGTTCTCTTCAGGAAATGAGAACGTAGCTGGGGCAAGTCGGGAAACGGAGTGATGGTTCGAATTATAGTATTAGTTAGTAGTCCTCACTATTCTATGTAATAGTGTATTAATAAATGTAATGAGGACTCCTTTTGAGTATGAATACTCTCTAGAAGATAATATTTGTATTCAAACTCACAGTTTATGTTTTGTCATCTTGTACACGACAGTTGTATTAGTAAGTTGTATTTGTATTCTGTACTTCGTATCTGACGACTAAAGATGGATGATGTATACCTAATTTTGGGGGCGTCACATTCATGATTATACAATTATGTAGGATTACACGAAGTGCAGATAGCTATAAGCAGTTAAGTTGTAGTTAATAATCTATGAGCCAGGAAAGTATTTCAGTTCATATTTGCTATATGAATATGATAACTGTTAGTTGAATTATATTATGTTATAAGAATGTAGAATTACGTATGAGATGCGTATGAAATGTATACGAAATTGGAAAGTCAATCTATGACTATATGCTTAAGAAGTTAATATATATACTTGTTAAATGAGAAGCAGCATGCACAATGAATTTAAATGATTATGACTATGTAAACTGAGCATGATATTATGTGCTATGTGATGCTTAAAAACTGTTAGATTTACTGAGCTGTCGAACTCATCCTTGCAAATAACTATTTTTCTAGGTTAAGGATTCAAGGTAACGTTAGTGCTACTTGAATGATGGAGATCAATAGTAAAACTGTAACGCCCGAGAAAATCAGAATTATATGAGAATTAAATTTTTAGTTGATTATGTGGATTAAATGAATTTAATTGATTATTTATTTGAGTAAGCTATTTGAAGGTCGTTCTATGACCTAGAATGTGCGGATGTGATTAGGATTCTGGCTATGTGCTAGAATTAATTGTTTTGAATTTCCAAGACGAAAATAAAAGTTTTCTGAGAAATTTCTGTAAACATACTATTCTCCCGTTTCTACTCGGGAATTAAGTTTGAAATTCTGAGAAACGTGTAACGATAGAATTCTAAGACAAGATGGAATATCCAATAATATTTCAATTATATCAAACGAAGTTTTCGCCTATGGACTTAAAACTTAAGGGTTAGGGAAAGTGATTTTCGAGAAGGAAATGTAATGCGTATAATGATTAGGGTTATTATACGTGCGATATACGAGTATAGTATAAAGAATAATATGACGTATAATACGAATATCGTATGAATACTAAACGAAGAGAATACAAAAGTTGAACGTGTAGAATACGATTAGTTTTAATGGACTTTGAGTTTAAGGACTTTGTAGAATCCAATTTGACTTGGATTATATCAAGCCCAATGAATTGGGTAAGCAAGCCCAAGTTAAGGCCCAATGTTAAGTTAAATGAAGCCCGATCCAAGAAATCAAACCGCGAATCGAATCGATGGGTCACCAGATGTGTAAAACCCAATGGGGTAACCCATGGGGAAGACCTATGGGGCATGTGGGCCGGCCACTTGGCCACCAAGTAAAGTGGTTACTTGGTGGCTAAGTTATTGTGGAGGTGGGAATAGTAAAGAGGTCACCAATTAACCATTTTGCCCTCCATTTGAATTTCCTATATAAAGAAGCTTAGGTTGTTCATTTGTTATTTGACAAACTTTGTCCAACATATATTGAGAGAAAGAAAGAGCTAGAAACAAGTAATCAAGCTACTTTGAAGCAAAGCATAAGAGTTTTAGCAAGAACGTGAAAAACGAAAAGGTAATATTTCGTAAACGTTAGTCTTCAACCTTTTCAATTTATTTTTTGTAGAGAATCGTAGATTGGTGGAGCATGTCTCTTTCGGAGGGATAAGGATGGCTATTAGTGATTAAAACATTGATAAGTCATGTTTAAGTAGAAATCGTAAAGGTTTACATAACTTTGAACTGAAGAAACCATTGAACGATAACTTGGTTGTTGATGGACAAATTGAAAACCATCATTGTTAAGATTTATATGATGAATCAATGGAGTTGTTCCATTTGATTTGGCGTATAGAACACGAGTAACGAAGTTATGAAAAAAAATTTGAGATTCGGCGTTAAACGTTGAAAACGTAGAAATCTCATACTAGTAGTCAAAAGTTGTTGTGTAACTTGAAAATTTTGGTTTTTAGTGGCATCACGTAAGATATGGTATTCAAGAGTCGTGGACTCAAGAATCGTCGAATTTTGACTTAGAACGAAGAAAACGAGTTATGAATGCTCACGAACGATAAACGAACGCTTAATAATGAACTTATCGGCAAATTCTATATTAAAATATTCAAAAATGAAATATTTTCTAATGTAATCATAGTGTATATGATTTAGGACCTAATGGCTTTTGAATGAGCCAATTCGGATGTAAAACGAATAAGTTATGAGCCCAGGAAGTTCATGGAAAAACCAAACTGTCAAAACCATCTGAGGCTCAGGGGAGGTGCCGCAGCGCCAACCCCAGTACTAACCACCATGCCGCAGTGTTGAGAACGGGTATGAGACCCTGCTAATTGACGTCGCAGCGCCAATAGTGAGTATAAGACTGGCGCTGCAGCGCCGGTAGTGTACCAAAGTTGGGCAAGTTAAGTTTTATAATCCCAATTGATTGGAAACGAATAGTAAAACATGTATGTACTTAATATACATGGTAAGACCAATCTGAAATCACTTAGTTAGTGATGGTCTTAGGAATGTAAGTATGGTTTAATAGTGATTAAACGAAGAATGAAAAGTGTAAGTAAGTAAGTAAACCGTGAACGATATTTGATAAGTATACTTAACCGATGATAAGCAAGTCTCGGTTAGTAGCGTAAGAATGTTAACAAGCCGTAATGAATGGTAGTAAGTCGAATTTACATTATTAATGGAATAAACTCAATTAAGATAGAGACGAGAAAGAAGTTGGTAGAAACAATGTGATTAGATTGTTTGTTAGCTAATTACAGTGTGCTATGTGAATATATCCTGTAGATACTGTAAAGACCAAGAATTGTTGAATATTATATTCGAAGAAGCTTAAAGGCAAGTTTTCTTAACGCTTGTCTAACCTCCGTGTTAGCTAAGTTTTCTATGGTTCATGTTCTGAGATGCATGAATTAATTTACGAAAGGGTCGATGTCAGTTTTAACTCGGCTAGACTATTCTTATGAGTTAGATTAACTTGTTTACAAGTCTTTCGATATAGAATTGATAAAGCTATCATATGCCAAGTATTTGGTACTGATTCAAAGGTAAGTTTGTATTTGAACAAACAAATGTATTTTCATCGATTATTGGATGGGCACGTGAGGTTACCAAAACTTAAACGTAAATACGTTTAACGGATGAATGTTGATCAACATAGAGTACTATTGGCTGATCACCTAGAAGTGCTCATAAGAAATACCGGATGTATGGCCTTAGTGCCGCGATGTCCTTTTCATGTACGAAAATGAAAAGAGTATGTTCATGGTCTTTCGACCGGTTCAGAATTCCTAAGCTATTATATATACTTTGGAATTGTTGTTATGAAATGAGAAGTGCTAGTCAATGTTTCTTACTACTTCATTGCTATTTGTTCAGTTATGGAAGATAATCATATAATTATCGACGTGGTATTTATATTATCCTTTGTTAGACTTGCTGAGCTAGTTAGGCTCACTTCTTGCTTGAATTATATGATTGTAGCAAAGGCCAAACGAACTGAAGATTTTAAGAAAGATAAAGGCAAGGCTAAGATGAATAGTTAGTTATCTTGTAATAGACTAGTATGTTTGTATGTAATATACTTATGAACAACGAAGAATGTATTCGGTTTCTGAACCTGGGAAAGAATTTATTATGAATGTAATAAGAATGTAGTTAATATAATCATTGTGTTGTTGTTTCAATGGAATGAATGTATGATTACGAGTACCATGTAGCACCATCTGTTGGGTTGGTAGATACCCGGATTTGGGGGCGTCACAAACACAAGAGGATTGATTTGTTTATCTGAAGACATGGTTATGAATCATGTTTTAGGTTTTAGATGATGCACTTGATAGTTGTTTTCAATGTTAAACTCATATAGAGTTGTAAAGCCATAATTACTTGGTATATAAGGATATTGAATTTGGATATAAAGTCCTTTAATGTAACTCTGATGAATCAAATTATACAATAGATTTGATTCAACAATTTGTAATTGATAATGGTTGTGATTCAGAGAAATAAATACAGAATACGGAAAAGTTTTAATTATTCTGCATTCTTATTAAGTATAACATCAAATGTAATGTAAAGACAATGATTAATAACCAAGTTTGAGAATTAACTTATTAAAGTTTTGGGGTCAATACACAGATTCGGGACTTGAAAGGGAATATAGTATTAATTGGTATCAATTCTATGTTGTATTCATTAATTTATAAATAAAAATTATAAATAATCAAATGAAGGTTGGATCGTAATGAACCGGATCCGAGGTAACAGGTACCCAGATTTGGGGGTGTTACACATCTTCCTTTTTGGACTTGACGATGATATCATCAACATAAACCTCTATCTCTTTGTGCACCATGTCATGAAAGAGGGCCATCATGGCTCGTTGATACGTAGCCCCAACATTGATAAGGCCGAAAGATAATCGCTTATAGCAGAAGGTTCCCTAGGGGGTGATAAAGGTTGGTTTCTTCCTATCTTCTTTGACAACCATGATTTGGTGGTACCCGGCGAAACAGTCGACAAAAGAGTACATGCCATATTACACCGGGTTATCTATCAATATGTGGATGAAAGGTACCGAGAAATTGTCTTTGAGACAAGCGTTGTTCAAATCTCGGTAGTCCAGGCATACTCGCACATTCCCTTCAGGCTTAAGCACAGGAACTATATTAGACATCCATTCAAGGTTGGTTGATACCATGATACTGCCTGCTTTGAATTGCTTTAAAATTTTTTCTTTAACCTTTAGGCTCCATTTAGGTTTTATGTAAGACTACAACTTTTATGAATAAATATTTAATTTTCTCTAAATATTATTTTGAATAGTAAGGTGTTAATTTGATATAATGCTATAATTATGGGTGATGTGACACCCCCAAATCCGGGTACTTCATTCCCATAGGATTTGGTGCTCACTATCAAAAATAATTACATCTAACTAAAGAAAGTTTAATTTGGAACTAGCTTATCAGTGATTCAAGAATTTTAGAACACTATTTAATTATAGACTATCTCAATCAATAAAAGTTTGCTTACTAGTTAAAGGTTCAACACAATAATATAGAATTGACCAAGGTTATCAAAGTTAAAGATCAAATAACAGCAATGTACAATTGAATAGACATAGTATGTATGCAAAGTACCATATTCAAAAGAGTTAGAACAACCTCATCCGAATCGATGTATTAGAACAATATAAACTTTGAATAACAATAACAAGACTTAGGAAAGTGAAACTCGCTCGATGGAACGAACTAGATTACAAGAGCTTGTACAATCATACACGACATAGAATCAATAGGCTTGCTTAAATTTAATATAAAATTTAGGAATAGAAAGCTTGCTTGACATAAAAGATATCATAGCTATGAAAATTACATTCATTAATAAAAGAATGAAATTATAGAACTTGCTCAATAAAGGTTTAGGATAAGGAACTTGCATTCATTATAAAGAGAATGAAGTTAGGAAACTTGCCTTGTATGTAAGCTACATAAGTATAATAATGTTCGCCAATTACCCTACACATATCATTGAAATCGCAATAACAATTAGTTGTATTAATATTTGCTTTATGGGTTTAACCCACCATTTAAGTTATACCCTTAACTTAACACCTAACCATGTTGGTTAACATCCTTAACGAATCTGAAATCTCACTATAAACTAACATAAACTTTATCATTCATCTCTAACCCTTGAAAACATCATTTTTGTTCATTACATTACTCGTTTAAATGATCACTTAAAATCTTCACATTTCGTATTACGTTACATTACAATTTGTTATTGTATGTCATGTTATGATTTTTACATCCTTATCATGCATGCCAAACTAGATTAGGTTCACATACTACGGTCTGCAAATAATCAGAATTCACTGTTTAGGCTTAGGGCACAGCGCAGCTGCGCTGTCCTAAGCCTTGGCACCGGCACAGCTACACTGGTGCTTGACTTCAAAAAGTCATACGGCGTAACTGCGTCGTTTCTGCCTGTGGTACCGGCGCAGCTGCGCCGTACACTGACAGAAACTACAGTTGTAGCTCTGTTACACGACTGACTTCAAAACCAACCCAATTTCCATAGAATTTCACAAAACTTAACATCTAAAACTTTGTAATAACGTAGTTAAGCATGTTATTCATCATACTAACATCATAAACATTACATATACTCAATTTTGAAGGATCAAAACCCCAATTTTCCCAATTTCTTTATTTTTTACACTTTTAGCGAATTCGATCGCCACGACTTCGTTTCTTAACCAATTGACACGATTCAAACTACGCCGTTTTTGTTTCTAAACATACTAACACAATCTAACATAAATTTACAGATTATAACACATATTGAGCATGAAATTTTGTACTTAAACAAGTCATATTATACAAATATATCACTTTTATTCCAATTTCCTTCTTACAAACTGTGACACCCCCAAAATTAGGTATACATCACCCATCTTGGGTCGTCAGAAACATAGTACAAAATACAAATACAACTTACTAATACAACTGTCGTGTACAATACGACAAAACATAAACTGTGAGTTTGAATACAAATATTATCTTCCAGAGAGTATTCATACTCAAAAGGAGTCCTCATTACATTTATTAACACACCATTACATAGAATAGTGAGGACTACTAACTAATACTATCATTCGGACCATCACTCCGTTCCCCGACTTGCCCCAGCTACGTTCTCATTTCTTGAAGAGAACAGTGAAAGAAAGGGTGAGCTCAACTAGCCCAGTAAGAAATATTATGACTAAGATAATGCAGAATAAATTATCATTAGCCTTCAACAATGTTAAACTGATAAAATATAATAGACATCAAGTTTAACTGCAGCGGAACAAGAAATCCATTAATAGAGTCAAGTAGAAAATAAACTCTACTATCTTTTAAGATTTAAAAAGTTTTTCAACACTGTGATCGCTGAGACTCATCTTAATAAAATAATCCACATCATCGAATCACCCCTGCACTACGGCCAAGGATATTCGTATATTCATTAATGGTCATGATCATGCCAACAACTGTCCATCAATGCACTACGGGCCAATGAGGACTTTTACCACATCATTTGTAACATTACGGTCATGATTATACCGAATAATCCCTGGTCATAATCATACCAAGTCCATCTATGCACTACAGGCCACAGATGACTTTCAACATTTTATAAACATGAGGATGATGACAATGATATAAGAATTCAATAAAACAAGTTCAAGAATTAATTTATCCAAGAATTAACAACGTCCAAATTGTCAACATGATACTGCATTGTGGAGTAAAATTCAAGAATACTTAGAAGAATATTTTCATGAAAAGATACTGGATGAAACGCAATTATCAAGGATATTCCACAAATTTCATGGAGTATAGAAGTCAAAACTTAACCAACTGAGTATAATAAAGAATGGAATAACAAAAGAAATCACCATGCATGCGATAGACCGCACAGACAGGTTATTACAACAGAATAATAAATAATGGAACCAGGTCCGGCGTAAACGCACAAACAGGATATTCCGACAGAATAATAAATAATGGAACCAGGTCCGGTGTAAAACACACAGACAGGATGTTCCAACAGAATAATAACAAGACGGAACTAGGTCCGATGCAAAACACACAGACAGGATGTTCCAACAGAATAATAATAAAAACGGAACCAGGTCCGGTGTAAAACACACAGACAGGAAGTTCCAACAGAATAATAGAAGAATGTCACCAAGTATAGGATAGACCGCGTATACAGGTTATTCCAACAGAATAATAAGAAATGGAATAACAACAGTTCTCTTCATGAATAAGAAAGAATAACACCCCTTACCTTAAAAGAACTGGATATTGGAAAAGTGAAGTAGCAGAATACTTTTATTCTCTCTCTCTTATTCTCTCTATACTTTCTCTCTCTATAGCTTGAATGAATTCGTGAAAAATAATGAAGCCCTAGGCCTCTATTTATAGAAAAACTGAGGGTGGCTCTTGGTCTTAACGAAGGGTCAAATGACTCTTGGTCTTAACGAAGGGTCAAATGACTCTTGGTAATATTGAAGGGACAACTACTATTGACGAAGGTAATTACTATTGACCAAGGTAAATACTATTGACCAAGGTAAATACTATTGACGAAGGTAATTACTATTGACCAAGGTAAATACTATTGACCAATGTAAATACTATTGACCAAGGTAAATACTATTGATGACAGTAATTACTATTGACGAAGAGACTCTTAGATGATGACATATGGGCCCCCCATAAAAAAATAACCAAACTTACCACAACGTCTCAATTATTGATTTAATAATATAACATATTATACAGATGATACTATGACAATAATTTAAGAGATATGATACAGCAATTACTGTAGCAATAATTGAGTATAGCTGAGTGACTTCTTACGTAAGCATCAATAATCAATACCGTGTGCTACTATGCAACTACGCGTATTACTGTACTTTTACTACCGGGTAGTTCAACAGTTTTAACGGTAACACCTCAACCGTTATTTTATAGAAAGATAATTTTTGTCGTTTTCTAACTACGACAATACTTCTGTTGTGGGGTCCACCAATGATTGTGCCGTCGTACAAATATTCCTCGACAAACAGAATATTCCCCGACCAAATGAATATTTTATAACAACTTGCTTACTTTGCAAAATTTATAAATATTACCCACAACTATAACATTATATCAAATTAACTCCATAATATTCAAAAATGATATTTATAGAAAATTCATCTTTATTTATAAAAGTTGGGGTCTTACAACCTCCCCTTCTTATGAAATTTCGCCCTCGAAATTAGGGTACATACCTGGTATGTCGAAGAGGTAAGGATACCTTGATTTCATTTCAGATTCTAACTCCCAGGTCATTTCCTCAACATCGTGGTTTCTCCACAAAACTTTGACTTGAGGTATAACCTTGGAGCGTAGAATATGTTCCTTCTTATCTAAGATTTGAACAGGAACTTCTTCATACGTCAAATCTTCCGCTATTTCGTCCGGTTCTAACTCAATAATGTGGTTCGGGTCTTCCACATATTTGCGTAACATAGATATGTGAAAAAACGTTATGAACACGAGACATACTTGGCGGTAAAGCAAGTCTATAGGCCACAGTTCCTACCCGATCGAGGATTAAAAATGGGCCGATGAATCGAGAATTGAGCTTTCCTCTCTTTCCAAATCTCGTAACTCCTTTCCATGGAGCAACACGTACGAACACATGATCTCCTACATCAAATTCCACGTCCTTTCGATGAAGATCAGCATAACTCTTTTGTCGATCTTGTGAGATTTTTATACGTTGTCGGATCGTTTGAATCTTTTCTGTAGCCATACGTACCAACTCCGGTCCCAACAACGTTGCTTCACCCACCTCATCCCAGCATACTGGAGAATGACATTTTCTTCCATACAATGCTTCGAATGGAGCCATGCCAATACTTGCTTGATAACTGTTGTTGTAGGAAAACTCCACCAATGGTAAGAACTTGTCCCAACTTCCTCTGAAGTCAAAGACACAGAGTCTTAATAGATCTTCAAGAGTTTGAATAGTCCTCTCTGATTGTCTGTCCGTCTGAGGATGATATGCTGAACTAAATTGTAAATCCGTGGCCGTAGCTTTTTGCAAACTAACCCAAAATCGTGAAGTGAATCTTGGGTCTCGATCAGAAACTATAGATACTGGCATACCATGCAGTCTTACAATCTCGTTTATGTACATACGAGCAAGACGTTCAAGTGTATAAGTTTATCGTATCGGTAAGAAATGAGCAGACTTGGTCAATCTATCAATAATGACCCAAATCGCATCTATACCTTGACAAACCTTAGGAAGACCGGTAACGAAATCCATGGTAATGTGCTCCCACTTCCATTCTGGAATTTCAAGTGGTTGCAATGGACCTTTTGGTACTTGATGCTCCGCTTTGACTCGTTGACAAGTTAGACACCTTGAGATAAACAACGCTATCTCTCTCTTCATATTGCTCCACCAAAATGTATGACGAAGATCATGATACATTTTGGTACTTCCAGGATGGATTGCAAACGGTGTGTTGTGCGCCTCCATCATGATTTCATACTTTAAATCAGGGTTGTTAGGAACACAAAGTCTGGAGTTGACTCGAAGTATTCCTTCTTCATCGATTCTTGCTTCCGGCATAACACCTTCTTGCACTTTCTTCCTCATACGCATCAGCTCCAGGTCTGTAGCTTGAGCAGCTTTGACCTTATTGATTAAAGTTGGTTCTACTCGTATATTCGCCATCATCACATGGGTCCCTAGAGTCTTTAACTCTATCTCCATCCTTTGCAAGTCACACAAAATGGGCTTTTGTGTTGACAATATTGCACTCGTACTTGCATATGATCTTCTACTCAATGCGTCAGCTACCACGTTCGATTTTTCAGGATGGTATTGAATGGTATGATCATAATCTTTCAACAGTTCAAGCCAACGTAGTTGTCGCATGTTAAGTTCCTTTTGAGTGAAGAAATATTTGAGGCTTTTATGATCCGTAAAGATCTCCACCTTCTCCCCATACAAGTAATGCCTCCAAATTTTTAGTGCAAAGACAACAGCTGCCAACTCCAGATCATGAGTAGGATAATTCCTCTCATATTTCTTGAGTTGTCTTGATGCATAGGCTATGACTTTTCCATGTTACATGAGAACACATCCCAACCCTTTGCTCGAAGCATCACTGTAGATGACAAATCCCTCCGAGCCAGATGGTATTGTTAGAACATGTGCTGAAATGAATCTCCTCTTGAGTTCTTGAAAACTCTGCTCACATTCTTCGCTCCAACCGAACTTTGTATCTTTCCGAGCCAGCTGAGTTAATGGAGTAGCGATTCGAGAAAATCCTTCCACGAATCTCCGATAATAACCAGCTAAACCAAGAAAGCTACGTACCTCGGTCACTGATTTAGGTTGCTCCCAACTTTGAATTGCTTCAATCTTTGTCGGGTCAACAGATATTCCACGACTTGATACTACGTGCCCAAGGAATGCTACCTCTTCCAGCCAGAACTCGCATTTCTTCAACTTGGCATAAAGTTTGTATTCACGAAGCTTTTGGAGTACCAGCCTCAAGTGTTGCTCATGATCTTCACGGCTTTTGGAATAAACAAGGATGTCATCGATAAAGACGACCACAAAGTGATCTAAATATTCCTTGAATACCCTGTTCATCATATCCATGAAGGCAGCATGAGCATTAGTCAATCCAAAAGATATAACTAAGAATTCATAATGCCCATACCGAGTTCTGAAGGTAGTCTTTGGAATATCCTCAGTTCTAACCTTCAGCTGATGATATCCAGAACGAAGATCGATCTTTGAAAAGAATTGTGCTCCTTGCAACTGGTCAAACAGGTCATCAATACGTGGCAATGGGTACCTATTTTTTATGGTGACATGATTCAACTCCCGATAATCAATACAAAGTCGCATACTCCCATCTTTCTTCTTCACGAACAGAACAGGAGCACCCCAAGGAGAAGTACTAGGACGAATAAAACCAATGTCTAACAATTCCTGCAGTTGGGTCTTTAACTCCTGAAGTTCAATAGGAGCCATTCGATATGGGGCTTTGGAAATGGGTTTTGCACCGGGTTCAAGGTCGATACAAAATTCAATTTCACGTTCTGGGGGTAGGCCAGGAAGTTCTTCGGGAAATACGTCAGGAAATTTATTAACAACAGAAATATCATTCAAAGCTGACGTATTTTTGTTTAGATCTGTGACATGAGCTAAGAAAGCTTGACATCCGTTTTTCAATAAACGAATAGCTTTATGGCTTGAGATGACAGCGATTGATTTTAATGGTTTGGTTGCTTGAATTCGCATAATAGGTCGATTAGGAATATAAAAGCTAACAACCTTATGAAAACAATCAATTTTTACATGATGAGTAGTTAACCAATCAATCCCTAGAATCACGTCAAATGCAAGTATTTTTAATGAAATAAGATCGACAGGTAATGTGTGGGTACCAACTTGAACCAAACAAGACTTATAAACCGTGGATGTAATGAAGGTTTCTCCCAATGGAGTTTCAACTGCTAAGTCAAAGTCTAATTTCTCCGGAATCAAATTTAATCGATGAGCGCAAGTAGGAGACATAAAAGAATGGGTAGAACCGGTATCAAATAAAGTATAGACTTCGTTAGAGTTTATGATAAGCTTACCCGTGATGACCTCATTCGGGTTCCTTGCTCTCTGGGAGTTCACAACAAACGCTCTCCCTTGCACAACCGGTTTTGACTTTTCTGGGACGGCCTTTGGTGCCTCCATCCTAGCTGAATTTATCTTCGGTAAACGACAAAATCGGGCTAAATGACCTTCTCTTCCACAATTATAACATGCTTTGGACGGCATCGCACAGTTTGGACTGATGTGCCCCTCCCCTCCGCATTTAAAACATATGATAGGTGGTCGTTCTCCTTCCTTAACGACAGGTACTGGTGCTGATGTCTTTCCATCATTGTTGAATCTCCTCTTCTTGAAATGCCCATTCTTTGTTTTGGCCCTGATTACCACCGAAGTGGTTACCATTTCTGGCCTGTTGATTCCCTCTACGCTTGTTGTCACCGCTTTGATGACTGCTTTCACTGGTATTATCATTTTACCGGCTGCTCTCTGTTGGTTGCGTTGTCTCGTTATCGCGCTCCACCAACTGAGCCCTATTTACAACATCTGAATACAAACACAGTTTATGAGAAACAAGATGTTGATGTATTTCCGGCTTCAAACCTCTTAAAAACATCCGCGTCATTCTTTCTTCATTATCCACCAGGTGGGACGCAAACCGGGATAACTCCGCAAATTTTGCCTCGTACTGCGACACGGTCATATTATTCTGCTCCAATTTGATGAATTCCACCTCCTTTATGTGACGAATACTCTCGGGAAAGTATTTGTCGTTAAACAGCTCTTGGAACTTCTCCCAAGACATCTTCAGTGCGGCAGGTTGAGTACGCTTTATCGATTCCCACCAGTAATCTACCTCTCCTCGCAACATAAAGGCGGTAAAGGGAACCTTTTGCTCCTCGGAGCAACCCAAGACATCAAATATCTTGGTGATCTGCTTTATCCATGTTTCAGCTACAAGTAGTTTGGGTTCTCCCTTAAACTCCGATGGTCCCAGCTCCTTAAACTATTTAGCGGTGACCGCCTGAGAGTTTCCAGTATTTCCACCTACGTTGTGGACAGGAGCCGTTTTCATCTGTTGTTGCATGAATTGCATAAAAACTCTGAACATTCCATCATTCATCATCTGGTCAGTGTTGTTGTTTGCATGAGGATTGTCACCTTCCTGATGAACATTATCCTGATTATTGATATGTGGTGAATCAATAGTCGCCTGTGCTCCATTGCTATTCTCAACATTCTCAGATGGCATATTCAGATACTGCCACAAAATAAAAGTTAATTGATATGTCATATATTATCCTTATATTATGACCGACCAATTAAATATCATGCAAATAAACTTAGGTAGGTCATACTAGCGAAGAAATTCCCCGTCTCTCCCCTCCTAGTTCTATTCTCACATCCTAGCCAGGGATCATATCCCCAAGCTCTGATACCAACTGTGACACCCCCAAAATTAGGTATACATCACCCATCTTGGGTCGTCAGAAACATAGTACAAAATACAAATACAACTTACTAATACAACTGTCGTGTACAATACCAAAACATAAACTGTGAGTTTGAATACAAATATTATCTTCTAGAGAGTATTCATACTCAAAAGGAGTCCTCATTACATTTATTAACACACCATTACATAGAATAGTGAGGACTACTAACTAATACTATCATTCGGACCATCACTCCGTTCCCCGACTTGCCCCAGCTACGTTCTCATTTCCTGAAGAGAACAGTGAAAGAAAGGGTGAGCTCAACTAGCCTAGTAAAAAATATTATGACTAAGATAATGCAGAATAAATTATCATTAGCCTTCAACAATGTTAAACTGATAAAATATAATAGACATCAAGTTTAACTGCAGCGGAACAAGCAATCCATTAAAAGAGTCAAGTAGAAAATAAACTCTACTATCTTTTATGATTTAAAAAGTTTTTCAACACCGTGATCGCTGAGACTCAGCTTAATAAAATAATCCACATCATCGAATCACCCCTGCACTACGGCCAAGGATATTCGTGTATTCATTAATGGTCATGATCATGCCAACAACTGTCCATCAATGCACTACGGGCCAATGAGGACTTTTACCACATCATTTGTAACATTACGGTCATGATTATACCGAATAATCCCTGGTCATAATCATACCAAGTCCATCTATGCACTACAGGCCACAGATGACTTTCAACATTTTATAAACATGAGGATGATGACAATGATATAAGAATTCAATAAAACAAGTTCAAGAATTAATTTATCCAAGAATTAACAACGTCCAAATTGTCAACATGATACTGCATTGTGGAGTAAAATTCAAGAATACTTAGAAGAATATTTTCATGAAAAGATACTGGATGAAACGCAATTATCAAGGATATTCCACAAATTTCATGGAGTATAGAAGTCAAAACTTAACCAACTGAGTATAATAAAGAATGGAATAACAAAAGAAATCACCATGCATGCGATAGACCACATAG
Organism: Panax notoginseng; assembly: GCA_016801055.1. Lineage (NCBI taxonomy): Eukaryota > Viridiplantae > Streptophyta > Magnoliopsida > Apiales > Araliaceae > Panax > Panax notoginseng. Next base: position 40,118,189 of record CM029018.1, on the reverse strand, counting down.
ACAGGTTATTCCAACAGAATAATAAATAATGGAACCAGGTCCGGCGTAAACGAACAGACAGGATATTCCGACAGAATAATAAATAATGGAACCAGGTCCGGTGTAAAACACACAGACAGGATGTTCCAACAGAATAATAACAAGACGGAACCAGGTCCGGTGTAAAACACACAGACAGGATGTTCCAACAGAATAATAATAAAAATGGAACCAGGTCCGGTGTAAAACACATAGACAGGATGTTCCAACAGAATAATAGAAGAATGTCACCCAGTATAGGGTAGACCGCGTATACAGGTTATTCAAACAGAATAATAAGAAATGGAATAATAACAGTTCTCTTCATGAATAAGAAAGAATAACACCCCTTACCTTAAAAGAACTGGATATTGGAAAAGTGAAGTAGCAGAATACTTTTATTCTCTCTCTCTTATTCTCTCTATACTTTCTCTCTCTATAGCTTGAATGAATTCGTGAAAAATAATGAAGCCCTAGGCCTCTATTTATAGAAAAACTGAGGGTGGCTCTTGGTCTTAACGAAGGGTCAAATGACTCTTGGTCTTAACGAAGGGTCAAATGACTCTTGGTAATATTGAAGGGACAACTACTATTGACGAAGGTAATTACTATTGACCAAGGTAAATACTATTGACCAAGGTAAATACTATTGACGAAGGTAATTACTATTGACCAAGGTAAATACTATTGACCAATGTAAATACTATTGACCAAGGTAAATACTATTGACGACGGTAATTACTATTGACGAAGAGACTCTTAGATGATGACATATGGGCCCCCCATAAAAAAATAACAAAACTTACCACAACGTCTCAATTATTGATTTAATAATATAACATATTATACAGATGATACTATGACAATAATTTAAGAGATATGATGCAGCAATTACTGTAGCAATAATTGAGTATAGCTGAGTGACTTCTTACGTAAGCATCAATAATCAATACCGTGTGCTACTATGCAACCACGCGTATTACTGTACTTTTACTACCGGGTAGTTCAACAGTTTTAACGGTAACAGCTCAGCCGTTATTTTATAGAAAGATAATTTTTGTCGTTTTCTAACTACGATAATACTTCTGTTGTGGGGTCCACCAATGATTGTGCCGTCGTACAAATATTCCCCGACAAACAGAATATTCCCCGACCAAACGAATATTTTATAACAACTTGCTTACTTTGCAAAATTTATAAATATTACCCACAACTATAACATTATATCAAATTAACTCCATAATATTCAAAAATGATATTTATAGAAAATTCATCTTTATTTATAAATGTTGGGGTCTTACACAAACCCAATATCAAATATTTGATTTCCAACATACGATTATAGATGATAACCAACAAATTTAGCAAGAGTATACATACATATAATCAGTGTTTAAAACGAAAATTCCACAAAAATACCCAATTTAAGAGAATAGAGAATTACAAAACCAAATATTAGAATTAGGTGTAGATTATACCCAAATCCTTTGATTGTATGTTAGAAAAGTTGTAACATTCCATATTTTTTTTTTAAATGTAAGTTATAAATATTTATTGATTTATATAAATATTTATTGGATATGTTATTGTTGAATAAATAATTGTTCAATTTGAGTGATGTGGTTTATTTAATTATTTGTTGAATAAATAATTAAATATTAAATATTAAATATTTATTGGCAATATTAAATATTTATTGAATTATATGACAATTTGAGTTGATGTGATTTAATTAATTATTTGTTGAGTAAATAAGTAAGGAGCTAAATAAATTAATTATTATGAGATTTTATAATAATGGAGTTTAATTTAATAAGCTAGAGAGCTTATAATGATTTTAAATAAATAATAATATTTAAATGAGAAATTATAGTTTGAAATGTCAGTTGATTAAATGAAATTATAATTGTAAAAAGAATTATAATTGTTTATGTGTTAAAGTAATTTAATAGATTAGCGTTTAATTGATTTATTAATTTAATAAAGGTGTGACTAATAACCTTGCTATATAGGAGTTACCAAAATAAATTAAAAGAGTTTAATGTGGTTTTACCAAACATGTCTTATGGCATAATAACTCTTTATCTAATTGAGTTTTACCAAACAAGGCATAAAGATTAATGAGTTATTTTATTTAGACTAACCAAACAAGCCTTATGGCTTTTGATTTTCAAAACCTTTAACTGATGTCAGTTATATATCTTATATTTATAATATACAATTATTATAATTATAATTATATACGTTATATTTTAGTACGTATGTTAGAGAGAGAAAAGAGTTCAGAAGAAGGAAAATAGAGAAAGAAAGAACTCAGAGGAAGAAGAAGAAGAAAAGAAGAAAAGTGAGAGAATTCTAGAGAGAATTGAGAGATTATTAACAGGTTTTGGAGAAAAGCTTGACAATCAAAGAGTTAGGACCATCATCTTCTTCATAATCCAAGGTAAGTCATCTTCTTCTTTACAAAACTCTAAAAGTTTTTTTTCCCAAAAAGTTTCTGTGAAAAATTTATGAAAAGAAATTTTGGTTGTTTTGGTTATAAGTTTATATAATTAGCAATTGTAGATGTGTTTCATGAGTTATGCATGATTATATAGAGTTTAATTCATGTATGTATATATTTTATGAAGAAATTGTTTTACAGAGAATTTTATGAATGAGAATGGGTTATTTTTAAAATGGAAATTAAGGTTTAATTAGTTGTTGTATTGATAAATTGATTATAAGAATTGCTAGAGTGTAAAATCATAATCATGATGCTTGGAAATTTCTGTTTTGATTGAATAACAAAATCACAGTATTGGTTTTCATGAAAAATATCAAAATATAGAGTTTTGCCAAAAATATTAAAATTGGGTGTTGAATATTTGATGTTTGTGCTAATTGATGAGTAGAAATATGTTAGAAGTCGTTAGTATACGATTATATGATGTCTATATGCAATTTACATGATAATCGACTTATTAGATTCGAGTTTTTTTTGGCCAAATTGGTTTTTCTGGTACTGTTGCCGAGGCTGTCGCCGGATTCTGGAGTCTGGCGCCGCGGCGCGACTCCAGTAGTACTTTAGTGGCGCCTTAGCGCCATGTCCGCGCCCCAGCGCCATGGTTCGCGCCGCAGCGCCATGTCCGCGCCCCAGCGCCGTGGCCCGCGCCCCAGCGCCGTGGCCCGTGCCCCAGCACCGTGTCCCGCGCCCCAGCGCCACTGTTCCGCGCCCCGGCGCCGGAAAAGTGGCCTAGTTGGGCAGTTTTGGCCTCCTGTAGTAAAACGGCCATAACTTTTTCATACGAATTCCGATTTAGGTAATTCAAGATGATTCGGAAAGAGGACGAGTAGACCTACAACTTTCATTCTTTAAGTTTTTTTATTTGAGGTCGGTAACAGTAGTCAAAATAGTCATCTTTATGACTGTTGTGTATTTGGAGCCAATCAGAGGGCGTCGGGATGCACGAATGCAACTGCAACCCTTTGGGTATTAGTATAACTTAATGATAACATGTTGGACATGTATTAGGATGTTATATCAAGTTGTTAATGTACACGTGGTGTAATGGCATGATCATTTAGGTAGTTGTAATAAAGCTAAAATGTAATGTTCATGAAAGATGTGCTGTGTTTAAACTTAAACTTAGTTAGTAGCTATACTAAGAGTAATAAAGGAACTCATAAAGGTAATGTTAGTGTAACTAATGTGTATTATCAATGCATATGATATGTGTAGGACTTGGGGTGAATGTGAATAGTAATTATTTAACCTACACGCGAGGCAAGTTCCCTAACCTTTTCTACTTTATTATTCAGCAAGGTTACTTTTCACTGTTATGTTATACTTATGCAAGTTCTCTAACTCCAAACTTCATTGTGCAAGTTTGAATTCGTTAAACACATTATCGCTTTAATTCCATTTCAATTGTACAAATTGCTAACTTTACACTTTCATAGATTTAGATTGTTTATTGTTGATTAAGCTCGTGTATCTATTGGTTTGTGAGGATGCATGTTATGATTATTCCATGATTATGCTATTAAATTATTCCTAAAGCATGATGTTAGTTTATAAATATCAATTCAACTATGATTATTCCATAGTATACAGTTATGTTGTTTGTAATCAACTAACCCTTAGTTGATTACCGTTAAATTCTAAATTACCCCATGATGTATCCAAACCAAACTCACTTTGGTACGGACTTGTATTCTAAATACTGAGAAGAACAACTCTTTTATAAGAGGTTACGCTTAGCGTTGAAATGATTGTGCACAATACATTGTACGAAGGGTTGATCCCCCTAAGTACGTGAAGTCCTTATAGTCTTATGACTGTTAAAGTTTAAGTTGAAAAATTACTTATAACTGTGGACATGATTCGTGGTCAATAGACCCTCAGTAATTGATTAAAGTTTTTAGAAAGTAATAGAATTTATTGTTCAGTTCTATTAAACCTAATGTTGGTACATGATGTAAAGTTAACTGATTTATTTATTATTATTTCAAGTGGGCCTTGTTTGCTCACTCTTGCCTGTAAAATTTCTTACAGCTAAGGTTGAAACTGGTGATGTACCTAGCACCAGTAAAGGGAAAGGAAAGATGAAACAATGCTGAAGACCTGTAATAGATTGAATAGTTTATTTTCAGACCTGTTTAAGGATTGTAATGAAATTTATATTAATTTATTTTCCGCATGAATGAATGTTTGTAAAGGTTAGATAACCTGGGAGATTTTTATTTAAGTTTAATCCTATATGGGCAGGTTTTATTTGTTCAATTTTATCAATTGGGTAGTTAGTAATGAATGTTTTGATTACGTGAACACCAAATCTTGAGGAAATGAAGTACCAGGATTTGGGGGTGTCACAGGTTGGTATCAAAGCTTTAGGTTATGAACCTTAGGTGGGGGAAAAAGCCTTAGGAAGTAACCTTTTGAAAAGATAGTGGAGTTAACTCTTATCGAGTTTTAAGAAAGAAGTAATAAAACACTTATGTGCTTATGTGTTTATAACTTATGTGCTCGCGAGTGTCAATTAGAATGATTAATAACTAAAACTTTAAAATTTTGTTGTCAGGATGACTAATGTCGGAGAATCTAGTCAGACTAGGGAGGAGGGACCTCTAATGCCTATAGAGGAGGAGCCTCGCGACATTCAGGTAGTTTGGGAATAACTACTGCCACGGGAGTCAGCCCCGTTGGTCACAGTAGTTGAGGATGAGGATGATGATGTGTAGACAAACGAGGAGGATCCCGTGGAGTTACCACAGGAGGATGAGGATGACGAGGATGAGGAGGAAAGGATTCCGCTCAACTCGATTGCTGGACGTGCATACAATGAGGTGCATGACCGTAACGTGGAACTTTAGGATATAGTTGAGGAGTTACAGGAGATAGTAGCTGAACAACAGACTACAATTACACAAAAAGACGGCGAGATCCAGGATCGTGATGAACGACTGACAAACGCCGAGGAGAAGCTGACACAGACTGAAGGGGAGAAGGAACAACTGATCGAGACGATCGTGGAACTGAAGAAAAAGCTGAATGAAGAAGCTACCAAGAGGGCGAGAGCTGAAGACGCATACGAGGAAGCTTATCAACGAACTGGAAGAGCAGTAAGGGACGCACAAGCAAAGAGGATGAAGATGGAAGAGATGGATAAAGTATTCAATACCGTGATCAATCGAGCTCAAGATCGGGTCATGGGTTATCCAATTCAGTTCGAGACTCTGCCATCATACGTGTTAGATCGCCGAACCATGTTCCGTGTTATGGAAGAAGAGCGTCAAAAGGCGACTGATTATCTTAATAGATCATCGTAGGAAATTTGTCTGTTTTGCAAATAATAAGTGTTAAATAATGTGTAAGTCCCGAGTGTTAAGTAACCATGGGATATGAGAATGATGATGTTACCCTGAAACTTTTGTAGTTCAGGAAAGTAATGTAGATAGCAGAGATGCTATTGTGTTATGTTTTCAAAAGTTATGAATAAATAAAAGTTATTATTTTATTCAAAGTGTTATGTGCTATGTGATTATTTCTTTGTTGAGGCAAATTAATTAGAAATACGTAAAGAAGTTGAGTAGTGGTCTAATAGATGATTTCTTTAACAGAAAATGCCTCCCAGACGTCAACCAACACGACAGAGAACCACCGAAGAAGCTAATGACAGTGTTGATGCGAATCCCGTTCAACAACTAGTGGCACTATTGACAGGAGCGTTGCAGAATCAACCTCAAAACCAAGGCACAACGTTTAAGGAGTTTAAGGCGGTCGGACCACCTGAATTTCGTGGGTCAATGAATCCGGTCGAGGCACAAACCTGGATTATGGAAATAGAGAAGGTGTTCGATGTCGCTAGGGTAAGGGATGAGCGGAAGACTGCTTTCGCAACTTTCATGTTGAAAGCAGAAGCTAGTTATTGGTGGCAAGCCAATAAAACTTGGGAAGGGCCAGGAGTGATGACCTGGGATAGGTTCAAGGAACTGTTCTTCGAGACCTATTTCCCGGAGAGTTCAAAGAGTCAGCTGGAAGTACAGTTTCTGGAGCTGAAGCAAGGGACGATGTCGGTATCCGAGTATGCCGCAAAATTCAACGAGTTGGCGAGGTTTGCGCCATATCAGGTTAGCACAGACGAACACAAAGCGAAGAGGTTTGAACAGGTACTGAAGCCCTGGCTGTACAGTAGGGTTTCCCTGTTCCAGTTGAAGACATTTGCAGCAGTAATGGAGAAAGCAATACTCGCTGAAGGTGGAGGAGAGGCGGTGACCAAATTCAACCAGGAACAAAAGAAGAAGAAGAATGAGAATGAAATGAAGAATGGAGGTGGCAGCAGTGGAAATAACAACAACAACAACAACAACAACAGCTTGAAGAGGAAGTGGAATGGGAACGGGGGAGCTGGAAACCAGCAGGGTAACCAGCAAAACAAAAAGTTTGAAGCATGTGCGACATGCAGGAAATTTCACAATGGTGCGTGCTTGATGGGGAAACGAGTTTGCTACAATTGTGGCCAAGAGGGTCACATCGCCCCAAATTGCACTCAACCAAAGAAGAAGGCGTGCTTCACGTACGGATCCAAGGATCATTTTGCTCGTGAATGCCCTAAGAAGAAGGAGGGAGGGACAACCAGAAATAATGGAGGAGGTAACAATGGAGGTACATGGGCTATTACAGGACCTGCAGCATCAAACAAACCCACAGCCAGAACCTTCAACATGACTGTGCAAGATGCTGTGTAATCAAAAGATGTGGTGTTAGGTATTATCCCAATCAATGATATTAATGCATATGTATTATTTGATTCGGGTGCTACTTGCTCGTTTATATCTGATGAATTTGCCAAGAGGTTAGAATTGCCTAGAGAAGAACTGAATTTTCCTTTGAACATAGAAATTGCGAATAAGGAAATAATCTCTGTTAGGTTCGTTTACAAGAACTGTAGGGTAAACATTAAGGGGAATATCTTGTTAGTAGATTTGATTCCGATTAGACTCGGGGAATTTGATGTAATTTTGGGAATGGATTGGTTGTTCAATTATGGAGCAGTAATTGACTGCCAAAAGAAGTGTGTAAACCTTATGACTCCGTCAAAGGTAGTATTTTATGGTAGCAAGTCGCCAAGACAAATGAAATGTCTGACGACTATGCAGGCCAAGAAGTTGTTGAGTCAAGGTTGTGTGGGCTATTTAGCTTACATAGTCGATACTCAGAAGAAAGGTGTGAAATTAGAAGAAATACCGGTAGTGAGAGAATTCGAAGACGTGTTTCCAGAAGATTTGCCAGGACTTCCGCCGGACAGAGAAATTGAATTCGTGATCGACTTAGTGCCGGGAACAGCACCGATATCAAAGGCTCCGTACAGAATGGCTCCGGTAGAAATGAAGGAACTGATGGTACAGTTGCAAGAACTGCTAGACAAGAAGTATATTCAACCAAGTGTATCGCTGTGGGGAGCGCCAGTTTTATTCGTGAAGAAGAAGGACGGGTCAATGCATCTTTGCATTGATTACAGGGAGTTAAACAAAGTCACTATTAAAAACAAATACCCGTTGCCAAGAATAGATGACTTGTTTGACCAGTTGAAGGGTGCTAAATACTTTTCGAAAATTGATTTGAGAAGTGGGTATCACCAGTTGAAAGTGAGGAAGGAGGATATACCACGAACGACATTCAGAATTCGGTATGGACATTACGAGTTTTTGGTGATGTCTTTTGGTTTAACAAATGCCCCTGCCGCGTTCATGGATTTGATGAACAGGGTATTTAAACCATTTTTAGACAAGTTCGTAGTGGTGTTTATCGACGACATTTTGGTGTATTCCAAAACTCAAGAAGAACACGTGGAACATTTACGTTTGACATTGGAGACACTAAGAAAGAAAAAGTTGTACGCGAAATTCACTAAGTGTGAATTTTGGCTCGACGGTGTATAATTTTTGGGTCATGTGATTGACAAAGATGGGATTTCAGTAGATCCATCGAAAGTGGAAGCTGTAATCAATTGGGAACAACCAAGAACACCTTCGGAGGTGAGGAGTTTGTTGGGGCTGGCCGGTTATTATAGAAGATTCATTCAAGATTTTTCTAAGATAGCCACTCCGTTAACAAATTTGACACGAAAAGCTGTGAAATTCGTTTGGACAGAAAAGTGTGAAGAGAGCTTCCAAGATTTGAAGAAAAATCTAAGTATGGCACCTGTGTTAACCCTACCAGATAGTATAGGAAATTTTGTGGTGTATAGTGATGCCTCACACAAAGGGTTGGGTTGTGTTCTTATGCAGAACGGCAAAGTTATTGCCTATGCATCAAGACAATTGAAAGATTATGAGAAAGGGTATCCGACTCATGATTTGGAATTGACTGCAGTGGTATTTGCTCTCAAGATATGGAGACACTATCTTTATGGAGAGAAATGTGAGATCTACACAGACCACAAAAGTCTGAAGTATATTTTCACTCAGAAAGATTTGAACCTGCGTCAGAGAAAGTGGATGGAACTTATAAAAGATTACGATTGTGAGATCTTTTATCATCCGGGCAAAGCGAATGTGGTTGCGGATGCTTTAAGTAGGAAAGGTCGGGAGAAATTAATGCTACTAACAACTCAGGAGGAGCTCATTTCAGCAATGACAAAGTTAGAACTGGAAATCAAATTTCCACAGGAATCCGACGAACAATTATTTCAGATAGAAGCTGGTCCAACTTTAATGGACAAAGTGAAGAGTGCCCAACTACAAGACGAAGAGTGTGCAAAAATCAAAGAGAATTTGATTGAAGGCGGTGATGTAAAATACAAGATCGACACCGAAGGGTTACTACGGTTTGAGGGAAGGATCTGGGTTCCAGCAGCACCAGAACTGAAAGAAGAAATTTTGATCGAAGCTCATAGCTCAAAATATTCAATTCATCCAGGGAGCACGAAAATGTATCAAGATTTACGCCGACATTTTTGGTGGCCAAATATGAAAAGGGATGTCGCGGAATGTGTAGCAAAGTGCTTAACATGTCAGAGAGTAAAAGCCGAACATCAAAGACCCAGCGGATTGCTTCAACCGTTGGAAATACCGGAATGGAAGTGGGAGCATATCACGATGGATTTTGTGGTGGGTCTTCCAACTACTCAGAAAGGATACGATGCGATTTGGGTAATAGTAGACAGACTGACAAAATCTGCACACTTTTTGCCAATAAAGATTAGATTCAATCTTGATCAGCTGGCAAAACTATATATTAAAGAGATCGTTGCAAGACATGGAGTTCCAGTGTCAATTGTGTCAGACAGAGATCCGAGGTTCACATCAAACTTCTGGAAGAGACTACAAGAATGTATGGGAACACAGTTGCGAATGAGTACGGCATATTATCCGCAAACAGATGGCCAAAGCGAACGAACGATCCAGACATTAGAAGATATGTTGAGAGCATGCGTCATGGATTTCAAAGGAAGCTGGGAAGAGCAATTACCGTTGGTGGAATTCGCCTACAATAATAGTTATCACGCGAGCATCGGCATGCCGCCTTACGAAGCGTTATACGGCAGAAAGTGCAGGACTCCACTGTACTGGGATGAAGTTGGAGAACGTCAACTGTTAGGACTAGAATTGGTGCAACAAACTGCTGAGGTTATCAAACTCATCATGATAAGATTAGTAGCAGCTCAAGACCGACAGAAGAAGTATGCTGATCAACACAGGCAAGATCGTGCATTTGACGTAGGAAGCTATGTATTCCTAAAAGTTTCTCCTTGGAAGGGGAAAATTCGTTTCGGTAAAAAGGGAAAACTAAGCCCGAGGTTTATTGGACCCTTTGAAGTGCTGCGAAGAGTGGGAAAAGTGGCTTATGAGGTAACTCTACCTCCAGAGTTGGAAAACATTCATAATATTTTTCATATTTCGGTGTTACGACCATATAAACCCGATTACAAGCACGTAATCGAGTACGAACCGTTGCAGTTCGAGAAAGATTTATCTTATGAAGAGATTCCTATCCAGATAGTCGACAGGAAAGAACAAGTGCTCAGGAATAAAGTGATACCTTCTGTGAAGGTGATTTGGAGGAACCACAACGCTGAAGAAGCAACGTGGGAACTCGAAGAGAAAATGTTGAAAGAATACCCTGAGTTATTTGTTTAATCTGTGTCTTCGATTCTGAGGACAGAATCTTTGTAAGTAGGGAAGAATGTAGCGAATGTGTTGTTTGAGTTGTGATTCTGAGGACAGAATCCTTTTAAGAGGGGAATGATGTAACATTCCATATTTTTTTTAAATGTAAGTTATAAATATTTATTAATTTATATAAATATTTATTGGATATGTTATTGTTGAATAAATAATTGTTCAATTTGAGTGATGTGGTTTATTTAATTATTTGTTGAATAAATAATTAAATATTAAATATTAAATATTTATTGGCAATATTAAATATTTATTGAATTACATGGCAATTTGAGTTGATGTGATTTAATTAATTATTTGTTGAGTAAATAAGTAAGGAGCTAAATAAATTAATTATTATGAGATTTTATAATAATGGAGTTTAATTTAATAAGCTAGAGAGCTTATAATGATTTTAAATAAATAATAATATTTAAATGAGAAATTGTAGTTTGAAATGTCAGTTGATTAAATGAAATTATAATTGTAAAAAGAATTATAATTGTTTATGTGTTAAAGTAATTTAATAGATTAGCGTTTAATTGATTTATTAATTTAATAAAGGTGTGACTAATAACCTTGCTATATAGGAGTTACCAAAATAAATTAAAAGAGTTTAATGTGGTTTTACCAAACATGTCTTATGGCATAATAACTCTTTATCTAATTGAGTTTTACCAAACAAGGCATAAAGATTAATGAGTTATTTTATTTAGACTAACCAAACAAGCCTTATGGCTTTTGATTTTCAAAACCTTTAACTGATGTCAGTTATATATCTTATATTTATAATATACAATTATTATAATTATAATTATATACGTTATATTTTAGTACGTATGTTAGAGAGAGAAAAGAGTTCAGAAGAAGGAAAATAGAGAAAGAAAGAACTCAGAGGAAGAAGAAGAAGAAAAGAAGAAAAGTGAGAGAATTCTATAGAGAATTGAGAGATTATTAACAGGTTTTGGAGAAAAGCTTGACAATCAAAGAGTTAGGACCATCATCTTCTTCATAATCCAAGGTAGGCCATCTTCTTCTTTACAAAACTCTAAAAGTTTTTTTTCCCAAAAAGTTTCTGTGAAAAATTTATGAAAAGAAATTTTGGTTGTTTTGGTTATAAGTTTATATAATTAGCAATTGTAGATGTGTTTCATGAGTTATGCATGATTATATAGAGTTTAATTCATGTATGTATATATTTTATGAAGAAATTGTTTTACAGAGAATTTTATGAATGAGAATGAGTTATTTTTAAAATGGAAATTAAGGTTTAATTAGTTGTTGTATTGATAAATTGATTATAAGAATTGCTAGAGTGTAAAATCATAATCATGATGCTTGGAAATTTCTGTTTTGATTGAATAACAAAATCACAGTATTGGTTTTCATGAAAAATATCAAAATATAGAGTTTTGCCAAAAATATTAAAATTGGGTGTTGAATATTTGATGTTTGTGCTAATTGATGAGTAGAAACATGTTAGAAGTCGTTAGTATACGATTATATGATGTCTATATGCAATTTACATGATAATCGACTTATTAGATTCGAGTTTTTTTTGGCCAAATTGGTTTTTCTGGTACTGTTGCCGAGGCTGTCGCCGGATTCTGGAGTCTGGCGCCGCGGCGCGACTCCAGTAGTACTTTAGTGGCGCCTTAGCGCCATGTCCGCGCCCCAGCGCCATGGTTCGCGCCGCAGCGCCATGTCCACGCCCCAGCGCCGTGGCCCGCGCCCCAGCGCCGTGGCCCGTGCCCCAGCACCGTGTCCCGTGCCCCAGCGCCACTGTTCCGCGCCCCGGCGCCGGAAAAGTGGCCTAGTTGGGCAGTTTTGGCCTCCTGTAGTAAAACGGCTATAACTTTTTCATACGAATTCCAATTTAGGTAATTCAAGATGATTCAGAAAGAGGACGAGTAGACCTACAACTTTCATTCTTTAAGTTTTTTTATTTGAAGTCGGTAACAGTAGTTAAAATGGTCATCTTTATGACTGTTGTGTATTTGGAACCAATCGGAGGGCGTCAGGATGCACGAATGCAAGTGCAACCCTTTGGGTATTAGTATAACTTAATGATAACATGTTGAACATGTATTAGGATGTTATATCAAGTTGTTAATGTACACGTGGTGTAATGGCATGATCATTTAGGTAGTTGTAATAAAGCTAAAATGTAATGTTCATGAAAGATGTGCTGTGTTTAAACTTAAACTTAGTTAGTAGTTATACTAAGAGTAATAAAGGAACTCATAAAGATAATGTTAGTGTAACTAATGTGTATTATCAATGCATATGATATGTGTAGGACTTGGGGTGAATGTGAATAGTAATTATTTAACCTACACGCGAGGCAAGTTCCCTAACCTTTTCTACTTTATTATTCAGCAAGGTTACTTTTCACTGTTATGCAAGTTCTCTAACTCCAAACTTCATTGTGCAAGTTTGAATTCGTTAAACACATTATCGCTTTAATTCCATTTCAATTGTACAAATTGCTAACTTTACACTTTCGTAGAGTTAGATTGTTTATTGTTGATTAAGCTCGTGTATCTATTGGTTTGTGAGGATGCATGTTATGATTATTCCATGATTATGCTATTAAATTATTCCTAAAGCATGATGTTAGTTTATAAATATCAATTCAACTATGATTATTCCATAGTATACAGTTATGTTGTTTGTAATCAACTAACCCTTAGTTGATTACCGTTAAATTCTAAATTACCCCATGATGTATCCAAACCAAACTCACTTTGGTACGGACTTGTATTCTAAATACTGAGAAGAACAACTCTTTTATAAGAGGTTACGCTTAGCGTTGAAATGATTGTGCACAATACATTGTACGAAGGGTTGATCCCCCTAAGTACGTGAAGTCCTTATAGTCTTATGACTGTTAAAGTTTAAGTTGAAAAATTACTTATAACTGTGGACATGATTCGTGGTCAATAGACCCTCAGTAATTGATTAAAGTTTTTAGAAAGTAATAGAATTTATTGTTCAGTTCTATTAAACCTAATGTTGGTACATGATGTAAAGTTAACTGATTTATTTATTATTATTTCAAGTGGGCCTTGTTTGCTCACTCTTGCCTGTAAAATTTCTTACAGATAAGGTTGAAACTGGTGATGTACCTAGCACCAGTAAAGGGAAAGGAAAGATGAAACAATGCTGAAGACCTGTAATAGATTGAATAGTTTATTTTCAGACCTGTTTGAGGATTGTAATGAAGTTTATATTAATTTATTTTCCGCATGAATGAATGTTTGTAAAGGTTAGATAACCTGGGAGATTTTTATTTAAGTTTAATCCTATATGGGCAGGTTTTATTTGTTCAATTTTATCAATTGGGTAGTTAGTAATGAATGTTTTGATTACGTGAACACCAAATCTTGAGGAAATGAAGTACCAGGATTTGGGGGTGTCACAAAAGTTGATTGCAATCCCTTCTCAAAACCCTTATTCTCCAACTCTCAATTCTTATAGTGTTTCTCTCTCTTCCTCTCCTAACTCTGTGTTCTCTAGCCTTAGGAAAAATAAGACGTGAAGATAAAAACTGATATGGCCTCTCACCCACGTACGTTAGGTAAGAACCAAACAGTTTGCGTCAGTTAAATTAGGCCAAAGGCCACAAGCCATTGTTTGGCTAACCACAATTCCCCTCTTCCAATTTATTTTAATAAATTTATATTATATAGTTTTACTTGTCACACATGAACCAATTTAAATAACTTACACTTATAATTATAATAATTATAATTTTTATTATAATTATACTTATAATTAATAAATAATTATATATCTAATTTAATTAATAAATTAGACTTAAACATTACTTTATTCAATTTACTTATCTTCTTAAATATTAAACAATTCATTTAATTTAATTATTCCATTAAATTAAATCTTTCAAATAAAAAGTACCATTATTCAATTTAATTAATATTAATCAATTTAGCTACTAAATTCTTGCATCACAATTTCATCAATTATTTATTTTTCTCAAAAAATAAATTATTTAAAATATTTATTTAATTCAATAAATATTTAAATTAATTACGAAAATTTCTCGATCGTTACATCCTTTCCTCCTTAAAAGGATTCTGTCCCCAGAATCACGACTCAATAAATTCATTCGCCAAATTCTTTCTTCCTTAACAGGATTATGTCCCCAGAATCATTATACAAGATTAAACAAATAACTGAGGATAATTCCTCATCATAACATCTTCAAGTTCCCGCGTAGCTTCTTCAGCATTGTGGTTCCTCCAATTTACCTTAAAGAAGGTATCACTTTATTCCTTGGTACTTGCTCTTTCTGTCAATAATTTGAACATGGACTTCTTCATAGGATAAATCTTTCTCAAACTGCAATGGCTCATATTCTATAACATGCTTATAATCAGGCTTATATGGCCTTAATACCGAAACATGGAAAATGTTATGAATATGTCCTAATTCCGAATGTAAAGCTACCTCGTACGCCACTTCCCCAAATCGTCGCAGCACTTCAAAAGGTCCAATAAATCTAGGGCTTAATTTCCCCTTTTTGTCAAACAGAATTTTCGCTTTCCAGGGAGATACTTTCAAAAAAACATAACTACCAACATCGAATTCCCGATTTTGTCGGTGTTGATCGACATATTTCTTCTGTCTATCTTGTACGGCTATCAATCTTGCGTGAATAACCTTGATGATCTCGATTGTTTGTTATACCAATTCTGGACCCAATAGCTGACGTTCACCTACCTCGTCCCAGCATAATGGAGTTCTACATTTCCTACCGTATAACGCTTCGTAATGCGGCACGCCAATACTCGCGTGATAGCTATTACTATAGGCAAATTCAACCAACGGTAAATGGTCATCCCAATTTCCTTTAAAATCCATAATACATGCTCTGAGCATATCCTCTAATGTCTGGATGGTTCTCTCACTTTGTCCGTCGGTCTGAGGATGGTACGATGTGCTCATTCTCAGCTGCGTTCCCAAGCATTCTTGTAGTCATTTCCAGGAATTAGATGTGAAACGGGGATCTCTGTCTGATACAATGGACATCGAAACACCGTGTCTTGAAATAATTTACTTCACGTACAGTTTTGCCAACCGGTCTAGGTTAAATCTAATCTTGATTGGCAAAAAATGTGCCGACTTCGTCAATAGATGGACAATCACCCAGATGGCGTCATAACCTTGCTGAGTCGTTGGAAGACCTACCACAAAATCCATTGTGATATGCTCCCATTTCCATTCTGGTATCTCCAACGGTTGTAATAATATGCTTGGCCTTTGATGCTCAGCTTTAACTTTTTGACAAGCATTTCGCCACACATTCAGCCACATCCTTTTTCATATTTGGCCACCAAAAATGATGTCTAAGATCCTAGTACATCTTTGTACTTCCTGGGTGAATCGAATATCTTGATTTATGAGCTTCACTCAGAATTTCCTCCTTAACTTCCAGTACTGGCGGAACCCAAATTCTCCGTTCGGATCGAAGTAACCCTTTTAAATCAACTTTAAATTTGTTTTCCTCGCCTTCAGATACTTTCTATTTTATCTTTTCACAGTCTTCATCTTGAAGTTGTGCATTCTTCACCTTATCTACCAACGTTGAACTGTTTCCAATCTGGAACAACTTTTCGTCGGATTCTATCGGATATTTAATTTCCAACTCCATCTTTTCCATTTCTGATATTAGCTTCTCCTGAGCAGTCAACATCATTAACTTCTTCCGTCCCTTCTTACATAAAGCATCAGCAACAACATTCACCTTTCCAGGATGATAGAAAATTTCGCAGTCATAGTCTTTGATCAACTCTAACCATCTTCTCTACCTCATATTCAAATCATTCTGTGTAAAGATATACTTCAGACTTTTATGGTCGGTATATATCTCACACCTCTCTCCATAAAGATAATGTCTCCAAATCTTCAGGGCAAACACCACTGCATCCAACTCTAAGTCATGAGTCAGATACCCTTTCACATAATCTTTCAATTGACGTGATGCATGCGCAATAACTCTGTCGTTCTGCATAAGCACACAGCCTAGTCCTTTATGCGATACGTCACTATACACCACAAAATTCCCTGTATTATCAGGAAATGACAACATAGGTCCTGAACTCAATCTCTTCTTTAATTCTCAAAAACTTTCCTCACACTTCTTTGTCCAAACAAACTTAATCACCTTCCTAGTTATATTCGTCAACGGAGTTGCGATCTTGGAAAAGTCTTGAATAAAACGCCTGTAGTAACATGCCAATCCTAAGAAACTCCTTACTTCTGACAGTGTCTTTGGCTGATCCCAGTTTGTTATAGCTTCTACCTTTGATGGATCTATCGAAATTCCGTCCTTGTCTATAACGTGCTTGAGAAACTGTACACGTTCCAACCAAAATTCACATTTTAAAAATTTTGCGTACAACTTTTCTTTTCTCAATGCCTCCAATATCACTCTTAAGTGTTCGACATGTTCCTCCTTGGTCTTGGAATATACCAATGTATCATCAATAAACACCACCACGAATTTATCTAAGAATGGTTTAAACACCCTATTCATCAAATCCATGAATGCTGCAGGTGCATTGGTTAAACCAAAAAACATAACCAGAAACTCGTAATGACCATACCGAGTTCTGAACGCTATTTTGGATACATCCTCTGGCCTCACCTTTAACTAATGATAACCACTCCTCAAGTCTATCTTTGAGAAATATCTTGCACCCTTCAGTTGATTGCATAGGTCATCAATTCTTGGTAATGGATACTTATTTTTAATCGTGACCTTATTTAATTCTTGGTAATCAATGCAAAGCCACATCGATCCATCTTTCTTCTTAACAAACAACGCCGGTGCTCCCCATGGCGATACACTCGGCTGGATATACTTCTTATCGAGCAATTCTTGTGATAAGTAGGTTTTATACTTACTTATCCAGTATCTATTACTTGAATTAGTTGCTTATACTCATATTTCTTAGTTAGTTTTCATGCATTTTGTGTTCATTTTGTAGATCTTATGCTTGGGAACGGTGTGAGCGACTATTGGTATGAAAACGCAAGGAAAAGCAATCTGGACATCGTTTGGGCTTTCATGTTCATTTCATGTTCTTGGCCTTGAACTTGGATTATGTTATAGAGCTTCTTCTTAGCTTTTCGGAACATCTTGAATCATTCCCATCGGAGATCGGATGCAAGAGTTATGACCTTTGTACCAACAAACGTTGAACGTCACTGTTTTGGGTGGACATTTGCATAGCTGTCACTTCTAACCCAATTTCAGCCTTCTTCCATATATTATTTCTCAATTATCAAAGAATGAAAGTTGTAGAACTCGTCGTGTAACGCCCCGAAATCCGGTCTATTTTCACATTCGGATTCCGTACGTCACTATCCCATTTTCTTCCAAACATACATCATTATATACTAAAATATAATAACATATATTCTAAAATCCCAGGTTCTATAACCACAAAACCTCTTTCATTACAAATAATGATAATTACATTATTCTTTACATCTTACACGAGTGACTTTCATCCGCCACAAAGGATTCATAACTGTTCATTTAAACTAGTCTATAGTTTAATTCTATCATTCTATATTACAAGTCTTCACTTGCTCTTCACGCACATTCATATAATGAATGTCACTTCGTCTGAATACCGCTCAGCTTGATCTTTACGGGATCCTTAAGTTCTTTCTAACATCGTTCGCTGAAAATATTTTTATTTAAAGCAAGTGTGAGCATTCAATTGCCCAGCAAGTCATAACAGTTGAACAAACAACTTCAAGAGTTTAAACATTCTTCAGAACCTCGATAACCGAACAAAGGTTATGAAGCAGCTTGAATAATAGGAATAATCTCGATTCCTATCATCTTAAAACCATACTCATTTTCACTTTGAAATACTTTCATTCTTCTACCTTTTTCATACACATTCTGTCTGGCTAGAATCATTAGCACAGACTTAACAATAACGGTTCATGAATAAACCGAGCATACTTGTATTGAACAGTTTGATCACAAAACAGTTCATCTCATAGAAACACCGAAGTGTTCACATTGTGGCACAAGGCCTCATACATAATACCACCATGTACAAATATCGCACATTCGCACATAGACAGAACTTCTCAAGTTCAACATCTGAGAAGTTTAAGAAACTAGCATTCATTTAAAATATGAATGAAGTTAGGAAACTTGCCTTACGCATAGCTACAGCTTACAGTTTACGCTGAAATGCTTATTCCAAAACCCTATATAACAATTAAGGAAATAACAAGTACACCAATTAGTCATATACTTGACTTACGCATTGGTTTACTTAACTTTACTTCTTATGGTTCGGGCTATTGTAATTTAAGTTTACGCGACTAACTTTCTTTACTACCGGTTTACGACTTCATGGCATTCGAAGATGTCTTACTCAACACGTTCATCATCTTTGATGATTCACATTCTTATCTTCTTGTTATACTTCTCTAGGACTCAGCACACATCGCTTTTCTACTAGTAGTCCATATGGTACTCTTAGTGGTTTCCCACAAATAACCAACAAACAAGTTCCCGTCTCATCTACACTGCCCACACAGTGAGTTAGATCGGTTGCCAGTTTTGTATATACCTTCGCTCTCTGAAGGAATTGTTTAGCCCAGCTCCCATATGTCAACCATCAAAGGTTACGATTGTACTACAACCTAACTTACCTTAACTTATCCGAACCATTAAACTATAATGTTCGTTAAGTCAACTTCTTATTCCTTATGGCTTTCTGGCAACTAAATGCCATACCTCAGGAATCATTCTTTATCATCTAAGTCATACAATCTTTTGTATACTCGGAACAATCATTCAATGTCAATACTATGAGACCATAGCGTTAAACATTTCATATGAACTTATTCAAATCTTACAACGTCCGGTTCCCTCAACTCAGAACATTGTCCAAATTATACTTATTAACTCAGCTTCTTAACGTTATACGTTATTATCTCCAATTTAGTTTATTCACCATTCACGGTTAATCAACATTCTTCATTACATTACGGTTAAATCATACACAGGGTGTAGGTTCTGCCCGTTTAACACTCGCTTACACTCAACCCTTACGCTGGTTAAAGTGTTCAGCGCTTACTTTTCATTATATCATTCTCACCCAACTTATATTCAGCTTTAAGTAATCTTATTACCGTTCGTTATGGCTCTCTTGATACCATTCATATCTTACTTACTACCTTCATCAACGTCTATGTCATACAACCACGGTATACTTAGAACGTTCGTCCAACACGAATACAATTCACAAGGATCGTTTACGTATTCAACGTTTTACTTTTTCATCTTTTAATCTCTCATTCAACCTTTACTCAAGGTTTCAATCGCTTTCATCGTTATCCATCTCATGAACCCCATGTTCATTATTCTTTCTTAATGTCGAAGCCATACCGTTCGTTATATGCTAAGACCGATCGTTCATTATAACTACGTTGCGTTCATAGCGTCTATACGCTTTACATTCATCTCTCAATGCCATGTCATAACATCAAAATGTTATACATTAACATCGTCAACCAACGTCTAAGGAATCACAACCATAGCAATCCCTCACGTTCGTTTATCGCGACTACGGTCCCCGGACATCGGTTTCATAACTCGCATCTACATTCTTTGTCTTTTATTCTCTTTTAATCTTTTCGTTCAACCTTTATTAGAGGTTTAAAACACTTGACTAAGTGTTACATTACATGAACTATATGTTCATACTTCTTTCTTGCACATCCCCCAGTATCTGAGAACTAAAAATCTCATTTCTGGGCATTGCTATGCACTGGCGCTGCGGCGCCGTGCCCTTCCTTTACTCTCGTGCTGCGGCACCACTCTCCAGAAGTGTATGGCCGAGCTCGTGCTGCGGCGCCCCTTCTCGCGCTGCAGCGCCCCTTCTCGCGCTGCGGCGCCAAGACAAAAACCTAGAAAAATTTTTCTAAGTGTTAAGTCAAGTTTGAGATGCTTAGTTTACGATCTCATAACGTTTTCGTTATAACTCGGAACGAGGTCGTTCCAAAGTCATTCTCTTCCTTATCTTACGTACTTTAATATGCCTCAGATAGAACTTCATTCTGAATCCGTTAACATGCCATTCAATTGGCTTAATCTTAACCCTTCGTTCATTTTACGCTTTTAACGTTCTTCGTTCGTTCATCCGTAATTCGGTCATCCGAACTCGGAATTCGTTCGTTCTTGAGTCCATGACTCACGTTTTATACGCTCTCTTACATTCTTATGAAACCCTACACGTTTTGGTTCATTTACTAACTTTTCAAATTCTCGTTCGTCTTTTACGAAAATTTCGCCATAACTTCGTTATAGCTCAATTTAAATCCGTTCTTCATGAACGTTTCTAACGTTCCTAACCAAGAAAGAAGTAACTAACTTATACACGATGGTTTTAAACTTGTCCATCAACAACATTTACACTACGATGGTTTTAAATTTGTCCATCAACAACGTTCTACGCGTTCTTCGCGTGTTATTCGCGTTCTTCGTTTTTAATCGATATTTTAGATTACGATTTCACTTTTTCTTGGAATTTGATGTTATAGAACACCATTCCTTACTTAATTCACCTACTCGTTCATAATATTCATTCGGATCGCTCAAAATCCTCACGAATCTTATACTTGCTTAAGAAATTTATAAACTAAATTTCTTATTTCTCATTTCTTATTTTCTCATGATTTCAACCATATGAAATCATTATTAACATCTTTTACTCCTTATTCTCACGAAGTTATGTTTTAAACATATTAAACTTAAAGAAAATAGTAGAAGAAACTAGGGTTCGGATTACCGTTCTTCTTTATTTCTCTTTCGTTAGACAAAGCCGACGATTTGCTAGCTTTTCTATTTCACGATCACTTTTGATCCGAGCGTTCATGATCATGCTCTTCCTCTTCTCTCCCAACCGAGCTCCCTCTCTCTCTCAAGTTCTAGGATTTTCAAAATCCTAAAAAATGAAAGTTAAGCTTTCTATTTATAGATTTTCAAAGCTAGGGGCATTTTGGTCATTTTCCCTCCACCTCCTTACTATTCCACACTTGGCAACCAAGTTAACTTGGCCACCACCCTTACTTGGTGGCCAAGTGGCCGACCCACATTCCCATGGGTCACCCCATGGGTTGCCCCAATGGTTCTTACCCATTCGTTTACCCATCGGTTCGATCCGCGGTTTCTTTTCTTGGTTTGGGCCTTAACCCTAATTCTTATTGGGCCTAACTTGGGCTTGACATAATCAAAGTCCAATTGGATTCTACAAAACTCTATGAACACAAAGTCCATTAAGACTAATCGTATTCTACGCATTCTATTCTCGTATGCTCGTATTCTCTTCATATATTGTTCGTACGATATTCGTATTATACGTCGTACTAATCTTCATAATATACTCGTATAATAACTCATATCATACTCGTATTTCTCATGCATAATAACCCTAATTATTATACGCGATCATAACATTCTCATAACTCACATTCCCTAACCCTTAGGTTTTGAGTCCATAGGCGAAAACTTCGTTTTTGCTATAACTGAAATATTATTGAATATTCCATCACGTCTTAAGATTTCACGCAATCAAAAACTTCTCAGATTTTCAAAAATAATCTCCGAGCAGAAATAGGTGAATAGTGCCTATTTCGTCTTTTTCCCCGAAAAATATTTTGTTCCCGGAAAAATTTCATTTTCGTCTTGAAAATTCTTACTCGTTCAGTCTAGCTCGTAGCCAGAATCCTCCCGATTAATAATCATTCTAGGTTATAGAACGATTAATGAACACATAACACAGAATAGTATTAATAAAAAATTCATTTTATTAATAACTAATTCTTTAACTTAAATTCTTGACAATCCGATTTTTCGAGTTGTCACATTCTTCCCTCCTTTAAAGAATTTCGTCCTCGAAATTTTAGCTTACCATTCTCCTCAACTTCTCTTCAAAGAAGTTTTTATCTTTACATCATTCCTAACCTCCATAACCTATCAAGAATCATGAAGCGAAAGGAATAACTAGGAATATAAAGATTCCTTTAAAACATTTCATTCTTTTGCTGAGGGGTCAAATTGACCAAGAACTCTTACAAGGTTAAACGGCCTCTCGCCGTAAACCTTTCTTACACGGTAAGTTTACAATCACAAAGAAGGTAAACTACCTCTTCCATACGTAGGTGATCAGCCTAACGTATAACCCCATTTCAGGGTATGTTCACCTCAGACTTAGTACCAAAAATTTGGATATTTCTTGAAACATTCGTCTAGTCAACTCGCTTGACATCGACTACTTCTTTAAATTCTTTTCAAAACGTTTCATGACGTCATGATACCGTACTCTTCACAGTACGTTGAGGACTTTGTCAGTTTATGACTTCGTTATTATACATCATACCATAGCAGGTTATTGATCCTCTGATCAAATTCCATACCAGGTTTAATTGTATTAACAACTCCATCTTTTTACCATCCTTGCATCAAATGCACTGATGATATAAAATTCATATTGATATTTTAAATCAATTTCTGTCTAGCCGAAACAATTGGCATAGACATAAAAACATAGCTCTTTTAAAATCCATTGGTTCCAAAAAGTTGAACCAATTCTTTTCTTTTTCAAAATGTACAATTCAGCACGATTTGAATAAACTTCGAAATCTAGCATAGCTAGAGGATTTGGAATATCCTATTCTCCATCTTCCTTCATTGTCTTTCTGCGACAATACTTAAACTTCTCTAGCACCTTCAATGCTAAGTCTACTGAAAATACTTCGTTTTCAGTCTAAACATTCCTATTTCTTAGTACAGTCCATCAACTTACCACACATTATGGGTTCAGGAACTTTCCACAATAATATGAGTTTAAGAACATCCAGACAGACCTTTGGCGTCCATTCGCTGAAACATTCGAAAACATACCATACTATTATGAGTCACAAACTTACCATAAGTATGAGTTTCAAGACTCGCACATACCTTAACATTCTTTATCTATCAAGTATATAAATGAGAAAAGATTCACCTTCCCGTCATATACATCTTAATAGCGCGACCAATTCCAATGATTATCACTGTAATAAACTGAGCAGTTGTTACACCAAGCACAAACCTCTGCCTATACAAAGGTTCATACAACTCAGCCATCACATGAGTTCTCAATTGAAATCTTACAACTTCTGACTT
This sequence comes from Panax notoginseng, assembly GCA_016801055.1. Lineage (NCBI taxonomy): Eukaryota > Viridiplantae > Streptophyta > Magnoliopsida > Apiales > Araliaceae > Panax > Panax notoginseng. The sequence continues at coordinate 40,094,299 of CM029018.1, read as the reverse complement.
CCTCTTTACTTAATACAAATTTTCTTTAATTCGTATAGTAACCTTTACAACTCAATCTGAGTTCTTCTTCCCGTACTACTTCGTAGTACCATTCATTCATAGCATTAGCTATAAATCATTCATCGTTTAACAGCTCATCTGTTACTACAATTTACTATGATCACGTGGTGATCTTCTTATCATTCTATCTATGATTATAGTCTTAGGTACTCTTACCTAAGATTTATAACCTATCAGCTCTGATACCAACCTGTAACGCCCCGAAATCCGGTCTATTTTCACATCCGGATTCCGTACGTCACTATCCCATTTTTTTCCAAACATATATCATTATATACTAAAATATAATAACATATATTCTAAAATCCCAGGTTCTATAACCACAAAATCTCTTTCATTACAAATAATGATAATTACATTATTCTTTACATCTTACGCGAGTGACTTTCATCCGCCAGAAAGGATTCATAACTGTTCATTTAAAATAGTCTATAGTTTAATTCTATCATTCTATATTACAAGTCTTCACTTGCTCTTCACGCACATTCATATAATGAATGTCACTTCGTCTGAATACCGCTCAGTTTGATCTTTACGGGATCCTTAAGTTCTTTCTAACATCTTTCGCTAAAAATGTTTTTATTTAAAGCAAGTGTGAGCATTCAATTGCCCAGCAAGTCATAATAGTTGAACAAACAACTTCAAGACTTTAAACATTCTTCAGAACCTCGATAACCGAACAAAGGTTATGAAGTAGCTTGAATAATAAGAATAATCTCGATTCCTATCATCTTAAAACCATACTCATTTTCACTTTGAAATACTTTCATTCTTCTACCTTTTTCATACACATTCTGTCTGGCTAGAATCATTAGCACAGACTTAACAATAACGGTTCATGAATAAACTGAGCATACTTGCATTGAACAGTTTGATCACAAAATAGTTCATCTCATAGAAACACCGAAGTGTTCACACTGTGGCATAAGGCCTCATACATACTACCACCTTTTACAAATATCGCACATTCGCACATAGACAGAACTTCTCAAGTTCAACATCTGAGAAGTTTAAGAAACTAGCACTCATTTAAAATATGAATGAAGTTAGGAAACTTTCCTTACGCATAGCTACAACTTACAGTTTACGCTGAAATGCTTATTCCAAAATCCTATATAACAATTATGGAAATAACAAGTACACCAATTAGTCATATACTTGACTTACGCATTGGTTTACTTAACTTTACTTCTTAAGGTTCGCGCTATTGTAATTTAAGTTTACGCGACTAACTTTCTTTACTACCGGTTTACGGCTTCATGGCATTCGGAGATGTCTTACTCAACACATTCATCATCTTTGATGATTCACATTCTTATCTTCTTCTTATACTTCTCTAGGACTCAGCACACATCGCTTTTCTGCTAGTAGTCCATATGGTACTCTGAGTGGTTTCCCACAAACAACCAACAAATAAGTTCCCGTCTCATCTACACTGCCGACACAGTGAGTTAGATCGGTTGCCAATTTTGTATATACCTTCGCTCTTTGAAGGAATTGTTTAGCCCAGCTCCCATATGTCAACCATCAAAGGTTACGTTTGTACTACAACCTAACTTACCTTAACTTATCTGAACCATTAAACTATAATGTTCGTTAAGTCAACTTCTTATTCCTTATGGCTTTCTGGCAACTAAATGCCACACCTCAGGAATCATTCTTTATCGTCTAAGTATTACAATCTTTTGTATACTCGGAATGATCATTCAATGTCAATACTATGAGACCATAGCGTTAAACATTTCATATGAACTTATTCATATCTTACAACGTCCGGTTCCCTCAACTCGGAACATTGTCCAAGTTATACTTATTAACTCGGCTTCTTAACGTTATACGTTATTATCTCCAATTTAGTTTCTTCACTGTTCACGGTTAATCAACATTCTTCATTACATTACGGTTAAACCATACACAGGGTGTAGGTTCTGCCCTTTTAACACTCGCTTACATTCAACCCTTACGCTGGTTAAAGTGTTCAGCGCTTACTTTTCATTCTATCATTCTCACCCGACTTATATTCAGCTTTAAGTAATCTTATTACCGTTCGTTACGGCTCTCTTGATACCATTCGTATCTTACTTACTACCTTCATCAACGTCTTTGTCATACAACCACGGTATACTTAGAACGTTCGTCCAACGCGAATACAATTCACAAGGATCGTTTACGTATTCAACGTTTTACTTGTTCGTCTTTTAATCTCTCATTCAACCTTTACTCAAGGTTTCAATCGCTTTCATCGTTATCCATCTCATGAACCTCATGTTCATTATTCTTTCTTAATGTCGAAGCCATACCGTTCGTTGTATGCTAAGACCAATCGTTCATTGTAACTACATTGCGTTCATAGCGTCTATACGCTTTACATTCATCTCTCAATGCCATGTCATAACATCAAAATGTTATACATTAACATCGTCAACCAACGTCTAAGGAATCACAACCATAGCAATCCCTCACGTTCGTTTATCGCGACTACGGTCCCCGGACATCGGTTTCGTAACTCGCATCTACATTCTTTGTCTTTTATTCTCGTTTAATGTTTTCGTTCAACCTTTATTAAAGGTTTAAAACACTTGACTAAGTGTTACATTACGTGAACTATATGTTCATACTTCTTTCTTGCACATCCCCCAGTAACTGAGAACTAAAAATCTCATTTCTGGGCATTGCTATGCACTGGCGCTGCGGCGCCGTGGCCTTCCTTTCCTCTCGCATTGCTGCGCCACTCTCCAGAAGTGTATGGCCGAGCTCGCGCTGCGGTGCCCCTTCTCGCGCTGCGGCGCCCCTTCTCGCGCTGTGGTGCCCCTTCTCGCGCTGCGGCGCCAAGATAAAAACCTAGAAAATTTTTTCTAAGTGTTAAGTCAAGTTTGAGATGCTTACTTTACGATCTCATAACTTTTTCGTTATAACTCGGAACAAGGTCGTTCCAAAGCCATTCTCTTCCTTATCTTCCTTACTTTAATATAACTTGGACAGAACTTCATTCTGAATCCATTAACATGCCATTCAATTGGCTTAATCTTAACCCTTAGTTCATTTTATGTTTTTAACGTTCTTCGTTCGTTCGTCCGTAATTCGGTCATCCGAACTCGGAATTCATTCGTTCTTGAGTCCATGACTCACATTTTATACGTTCTCTTCCATTCTTATGAAACCCTACATGTTCGGGTTCATTTACTAACTTTCAAATTCTTGTTCGTCTTTTACGAAAATTTCGCCATAACTTTGTTATAGCTCAATTTAAATCCGTTCTTCATGAACGTTTCTAACGTTCCTAACCAAGCAAGAAGAAACTAACATATACACGATGGTTTTAAACTTATCCATCAACAACATTTACACTACGATGGTTTTAAATTTGTCCATCAACAACGTTCTACACGTTCTTCGCGTGTTCTTCGCGTTCTTCGTTTTTAATCGATATTTTAGATTACGATTTCACTTTTTCTTGGAATTTGATGTTATATAACACCATTCCTTACTTAATTCACCTACTCGTTCATAATATTCTTTCGGATCGCTCAAAATCCTCACGAATCTTATACTTGCTTAAGAAATTTATAAACTAAATTTCTTATATCTCATTTCTTATTTTCTCATGATTTTAACCATATGAAATCTTTACTAACATCTTTTACTCCTTATTCTCATTAAGTTATGTTCTAAACATATTAAACTTAAAGAAAATAGTAGAAGAAACTAGGGTTCAAATTATCGTTCTTCTTTATTTCTCTTCCGTTAGACAAAGTCGGCGATTTGCTAGCTTTTCTATTTCACGATCACTTTTGATCCGAGCGTTCATGATCATGCTCTTCCTCTTCTCTCCCAACCGAGCTCCCTCTCTCTTTCTCAAGTTCTAGGATTTTCAAAATCCTAGAAAATGAGAGTTAAGCTTTCTATTTATAGATGTTCAAAGCTAGGGGCATTTTGGTCATTTCCCCTCCACCTCCTTACTATTCCACACTTGGCAACCAAGTTAACTTGGCCACCACCCTTACTTGGTGGCCAAGTGGCCGGCCCACATGCCCATGGGTCACCCCATGGGTTGCCCCAATGGTTCTTACCCATTCGTTTAGCCATCGGTTTGATCCGCGGTTTCTTTTCTTGGTTTGGGCCTTAACCCTAATTCTTATTGGGCCTAACTTGGGCTTAACTTCACAAATCATTGGGCTTGACATAATCCAAGTACAATTGGATTCTACAAAAGTCTATGAACACAAAGTACATTAAGACTAATCGTATTCTACGCATTCCATTCTCGTATGCTCGTATTCTCTTCGTATATTGTTCGTACGATATTCGTATTATACGTCATACTAATCTTCGTAATATACTCGTATAATAACTCGTATCATACTTGTATTTCTCACGCATAATAACCGTAATTATTATACGCGATCATAACATTCTTGGAACTCAAATTCCCTAACCCTTAGGTTTTGAGTTCGCAGGCGAAAACTTCATTTTTGCCATAACTGAAATATTATTGAATATTCCATCACGTATTAAGATTTCACGCAATCAAAAACTTCTCAGAATTTCAAAAATAATCTCCGAGCATAAATAGGTGAATAGTGCCTATTTCGTCTTTTTCCCCGAAAAATATTTTTTTCCCGGAAAAATTTCATTTTCGTCTTGAAAATTCTTACTCGTTCAGTCTAGCTCGTAGCCAGAATTCTCCCGATTAATAATCATTCTAGGTTATAGAACGATTAATGAACACATAGCACAGAATAGTATTAATAAAAAATTCATTTTATTAATAACTAATTCTTTAACTTAAAATCTTGACAATACGATTTTCCGGGTTGTCACACGTCGAGAGCTTCGATTTGACAGGTGACAGACCCCGTAACTCTTCCCAGATCAAAAGTTATGGCCATTATACCAGAGGACACTACAGCAGAAAATCAATGGCGTGGGCGCACGAATTTGTAGTGTATTTCCTGCGCGGCCGCGCAAGACCCTGGACCAAAAAGACGAGTTTTGCTACTTTAGCATGGGCGCGCCTAACTCCATGCCATTTTCAGTGCGGCCACGCCACTTCAAAAGTTGACTAGAGCTTACTTTTAACTAAACAAGCGATTGGAGCGTAACTTAAAGGGGGGTGCAATTAGGGCTTAAAGGGAGACGTATTTTCATTATGTAAAGGGGGATTCCACCCTTGGGGGGGATCAATCGACATTACATATGCTCTTTTCTTTTCTTTAATTTCCTTATTCGATTAGATTAGATTAGAACCCTAGATTAGCTAATATTTGGGGATTGAAGAACATTGGAAGTTTAGAAGTGAAAGAAGAGAAGAAACTCAGATTTGCTATTCTTAATCCCTAACTCTCTTTACTTCTATTTGTATCTTTCAATGTATATTCAATTGTGGATCATGGATTCTAATTTAACTATGAGTGAAATTCTATTTTGGGATTGCAATGGAATCTATTGCCTAGTTTATTTTGACATACTTTATTGTTAGCCTTATTGATTGCTATGGGATTGTCTATTAAGATTCATGCTTATTTACTTACTTGATTGGCCATCAATTACTGTGATAACCCATATGAACTTCAAAGACAGAGTATGGGTTTAGATTTGATCTTGATAGCTTGTGTTTGTATGTTCTACATGGTGATGAAATATATGATTTGTGCTTAGGATAGACATATACCGATGCATCGCTCGTAGTCATTTGAGAACTTGGGCTTAAACCCTAATTATTTGTAAATCACATAGACATATAGTGGTTTAGGTAATGTGGGTGTTCATGTGTATTCTATCAATTACGGATTATATGTTATATGAGTATGGTACATTGAGATATGGTTGTACTTTACTTTCGTTTTCTCGATTAGCAATCCAGTGCAAGTAATTTGGCTTAACATGAAGTGTGTGGATTTGAATGAATCAATAGATGAAATTTTGATCTCAGGTCTTCATTATCTAGTCTTACTCTAGGAATAGTTAGGTTTATTTAATTTCTCAGTTTAAATATAAAATATTAAAGCATTCGTTTAAATAAGACTAAAATGGTTATGGACTAGTTCTTGGTGAAATTTATTAGTTAATTCTCCGTGGGAACGATACTTTACTTACTCTTTATTACTTATTGACCGTGTATACTTGCACGCATATATTGATCGGTAAAACGACCAACAAGTTTTTGGCGCCGTTGCCGGGGAATTAGATTAATAATTTTTGCCAACATTAATTTTAATCAAATTGGTCTTAATTTAAACATTTTTTTGTTTTAAATATCTTCTTATATTTCTCTCTTTTTAGGTACCATGGGTGACTTTGCTTATCAATGACCTTAGGCAAATATGACTCAACCAAGGGACGCAAGAACTGAAGGACTCAATATATTTTCTACATTGTCAGCGTAAATTTCAACACTTTCGGAGAGGTTGGATGTTCTTACACCCCAACGCACTCGAGAGATAGCAGTTACATGTGGATATTGTGCTGGCGAGCATCCGAGTTATCAGTGCAACATCAGTGTTGGACAAGTACAGTTTGGGGGTGATTACCTCAACAACTATGTTTATCCCAGTTATCATCAAGGTTGGGGGTATCACCCAGATTATAAATGGAATTGTAACTATCAAGACCAAGACTGCATTCCAAGTCCAACATATCCATCGGATTTCTCATATCCACCTCCAATGCAACAAGAAGAAAATTCAAGGTTAAAGGAATTCATGTCAAAAAGCATAGCAGACCATAAAGAGATGATGATGAGTCAAGAGTTATCAAGCCACAATCTTAACAGACAGATCGAACAACTTATTAACTCCTCAATGAATGGTCCTCAATACATGGATTTCAAAACTGAACAAGATAATTCAAGATTGGAGGATTTGTGATTCAAATTTATAGCATCAACCGAGGAGAAGATGATTGAGCAAGAGAGGTCAATTCAAAATCTTCAGAATAAGATGGATCAAATGTTCGAAGCCTTGAACAATCACCCTCAAAATAATTGGTGCTATGACATGGATGATGAAACTGATGGAGAGCCAGAAGTGTACATGCCACTGAATGAACTGAAAGGAGTGGACATTGAGGAGACAACTGGGGGTATGGAAAATGAAGAACATGAGCTGACTTGTGTAATACCCCAAGTGCCTTCTCAGTTAGAGTTGAAAAATTCAGTGAACTTTGCACACCCATGTCCCCTTGGTAGTCACATGCAAAGAAAGAATTTCTGCGATGATGAGGCCTCTTACAAACCATGTTAGGCTGAGGAAGAGATAATAGAAGAAGAAAAGCATGTTGTATCTGTCATGCCTCAATACAAAAATCTATTCACAGATACAACGGAAGGAGCAACTGGCTATGTAATAGAACTGGGGACATCATGTACAGGAAATAAGCTAGGTGGCTTCAATCCGAGGACTCTCATGATAGGGAACCTACCAAAGCACATAGCAGTTCTAATGGATGGAGGGTTCCTAGCTTTTCATAGAGGAATTGGATAGCGGTCAAGAATAGAGTCCAGCTAACGGACTATAAATCGAGCGCTAGATGGGAGGCACCCCATCCAATCTCTCTCCTTATTTGTTTAATTCTCCATTATCTATCGTCTATCATTTTCCTTCCTTTGTGTTTAATTCTTTCTGCTTTAATTAGTTTATTATTATTATAGTTAATTAAATTTTTAGTAGTAAGTATTGGTTATAATTAAATGAAGTCTAATAGTTCATGTTGATCATTTCCAGGGGTAACCAATTGGGCAGTAAAGTTAGAAGTTCAAGGGTCAGGCCACTACAATTGCAATATGAGAGACGAAGTGCAATCCAATTTCTATAAGCATTCAGGATCAAATAAAAGTCAAAAATACTGAAGCTTCCTAGGTATAGGGTAGCGCGACCGCGCCCAACTACAAGCTAAACACAGCGCGGCCACGCCATATCTCAGTCATAGAAAATAAACACTGCTCAATTCTTAGAATTTTTGACTCAAGCATTCGGACAGTTAGAAGCCCACACTCAGTTTCCAACTATAAAATATCTTAAACGTATCCATCGCCTGATATACCATCCAATCATGAGGAGGCGAACGGAGATGACATTGCCACTTAGGGGAGTATTCTTTCACTTTTAATTACAATGAGGGCATTGTTAATTTTAAGTTTAGGGATATTGGGTTGTAGTGAGTAGTTGTTGCATATAGTTAATTTCATGTTAGTAGTTATTAGTTTAATTTTGTAGTAATTTTTTTCTTTTTGTTTGCTTAATATCTGTTTAGTTGCATAACATTGCATAATCACAGGTTTTTAGTTAGTTGAATTCTAATTTGGCCATTGATAATATAGAAATTTGATAGATTATTGAACGTGGTTGATAACTTAAGCTTAGTTATAATTTTATACATGATGTGATCTATGTTTGTTGTTTAGCTGCTACCAGTTAGCACGTAAGTGTTAATGTTTGCTTGTTGGTTAAAGATTAACTTGTTGTCTGCTGAGATGAAAACACTGTTATTAAAGATAGAATTGTATAGGAAGTGAGCATTGACTATGAAATCATTGAAATTCAAACTTTGGAAACGCATGAGTATGCTTACTATATTAAAAAAAACAGAAAAAGAAAAAAAATGAAAAAATTACCGTAGCTAGTCTTGTTTTGGGGCCTTTGTTACTTGAGTAAGTACGCCCAAGGGGGTTGTCTCTACAGCTAGCGCCCTAAGGTCTTAATGGTCTGGGAGTCGTTGGTTGAAAGCTCGTTAAGAGGTAGCAATGTTAGCCAAACGAAATGAGACATTGCACAATCATGCAAAATAAAAAAAAAATCAATAAACACCGCGGAAAAGTGCAAAAATCTCCCTCGTGAGTAAAAATAAAGAAGAATAAACCCTTTGTTGAACCTTAGCTTGTACTGATGTGTTGGAGTAGTTGTTGTTTCATTTATATGCATAGTTCTTGATTTGAACCTCAGTTTTCTTTCTTAAGCAGTATAGCATGTGAAATCTTCACCTTTGTCAAGCTTATCTGTGAACACAACACACACACACACAAAGCATCTTTATAGCGAAGCTTGCATAGCATGTAGATTGCATTGTGTTGTGTTGCTTAGGGACAAGCAACGGTTTAAGTTTGAGGGTATTTGATACGTAGGTTTAATACTTACTTATCCAGTATCTATTACTTAAATTAGTTGCTTATACTCATGTTTCTTAGTTACTTTTCATGCATTTTGTGTTCATTTTGTAGATCTTATGCTTGGGAACGGTGTGAATGACTATTGGTATGAAAATGCAAGGAAAAGCAATTCGGACATCGTTTAGACTTTCATGTTCATTTTATGTTCTTGGCTTGGAACTTAGATTATGTTATAGAGCTTCTTCTTAGCTTTCCGGAACATCTAGAATCATTCCAATTGGAGTTCGGATGCAAGACTTATGACCTTTGTACCAACGGACATTGAACGTCACTATTTTGGGTGGTCATTTACATAGCTGTCACCTCCAACCCAGTTTCAGCCTTCATCCATACATTATTTCTCAATTATCAAAGAATGAAAGTTGTAGAACTCGTCGAAAGCTTTGATTTGATAGGTGGCAGGCCCCGTAACTCTTCCCGGATCAAAAGTTATGGCCGTTTTACCAAAGGACACTGCAGCATAAAATCAATGGCACGGGCGCGCGAATTTGTAGTGTATTTCCTGCAGGCCGCGCAAGACCCTGGACCAAAAAGACGAGTTTTAATACTTTAGCATGGGCGCGCCTAACTCTAGGCCTTTTCCAGCGCAGCCGCGCCACTTCAGAAGTTGACTAGAGCTGACTTTTCACTAAACAAGCGATTAGAGCGTAACTTAAAGGGGGGGTTCAATTAGGGCTTAAAGGGAGACGCAATTTCATTATGTAAAGGGGGATTCCACCCTTGGGGGGGATCAATCGATACTACATATGCTCTTTTCTTTTCTTTAATTTCCTTATCCGATTAGATTAGATTAGAACCCTAGATTAGCTAAGATTTGGGGATTGAAGAAATTGAAGAACATTGGAAGTTCAGAAGTGAAAGAAGAAAAGAAACTCAGATTTGCTATTCTTAATCCCTAACTCTCGTTACTCCTATTTGTATCTTTCAATGTATATTCAATTGTGGATCATGGATTCTAATTCAACTATGAGTTAAATTCTATTTTGGGATTGCAATGGAATCTAATGCCTAGTTTGTTTTGACATACTTCATTGTTAGTCTTATTGATTGTTATGAGATTGTCTATTAAGATTCATGCTTATTTGCTTAGTTGATTGGCCATCAATTACTGTGATAATCCATATGAACTTGAAAGACGGAGTATGGGTTTAGATTTGATCTTGATAGCTTGTGTTTATATATTCTACATGGTGATGGAATGTATGATTCATGCTTAGGATTAACATATATCGAGGCATCGCTCGTAGTCATTTAAGAACTTGCGCTTAAACCCTAATTATTTATAAATCACATAGACATATAGTGGTTTAGGTAATGTGGGTGTTCATGTGTATTCTATCAATTGTGGAATATATGTGATATGAGTATGGTACATTGAGATATGGCTGTACTTTACTTTCGTGTTCTCGACTAGCAATCTAATGCAAGTAATTTGGCTTAACATGAAGTGTGTGGATTTAAATGAATCAATAGATGAAATTATGATCTCAGGTCTTCATTATCTAGTCTTACTCTAGGAATAGTTAGGTTTATTTAATTTCCCAATTTAAATATAAAATAGAAAGCATTCATTTAAATAAGACTGAAATGGTTATGGAGTAGTACTAAGTGAAATTTATTAGTTAATTCTCTGTGGGAACGATACTTTACTTACTCTTTATTACTTGTTAACCGTGTATACTTGCACGCATATATTGATCAGTAAAACGACCAACATCTTGTAATTGCACCATCAACTCTTTCATCTCTACTAGAGCCATTCTGTATGGAGCTTTAGATATCGGGGCCATTCCTGGTAGTAAGTCAATCACGAACTCAATTTGTCGATCCAGCAGAAGACCCGGTAAATCATCCGAAAATATGTCTATAAAATCTCTTATGATATGTATCCCTTCTAACTTCGCATTCTTCTTCTGTGTATTGACTATGTAGGCTAAGTATTCTACACATCGTTATCTCAACAACTTCTTGGCTTGCATCATCGACAGACAACTAGCTTGTCGAGGTGACTTGCTGCCATAGAATACAACCTTTGACGGAGTCATAAGGTTAACACATTTTCTTTGGCAATCAATTACTGCTCCGTAATTGAATAACCAATCCATTCACAGTATAACATCAAACTCACCAAGTTTAATTGGTATCAAATCTACCATCATCTCGTGATCCTTTATAACCACTCTACAATTCCTATATATAAATCTAACAGGAATCACTTCCCTATCATAATCTCTATGCTCAAAGGATATTCTAATTCTTCCTGAGGCAAATCTAAGTTCTGAGAAAATTCATCGGATATAAATGAACAAGTAGCACCCGAATCAAATAGTACATAAGCATTAATACCATTAATCGGAATGATACCTTACACCACATCCTTAGACTGTACAGCATCCTGCACGGTCATATTGAAAGTCCTTGCAGTAGGTCGACATGATTGTACTGGACCAGTGATAGTCAATGTACCACCACCGTTGTTTCCCTTTCCTCCACTTGCACTTCCCGCTGGCTTTTTAGGGCAATCACGAGCCATGTGATCCCGCAGGTAAAACATGCTTTTTTCTTCGGGCTAAAATAGTTCAGTGCAATGTGTCCCTCCTGACCATAGTTGAAACACGCCCACTTTCCCTTCAAACACACCCCAGTGTGGTTATTCCCGCACGTCGCACAAGCTTCAAACTTTTTCTTTTACTGACTTCCTTGTTGTTCTCCCGCAGTCGAATTCTTGCTCCACTTCCTCTTCTAACTATTACTTCCAACGTTACTTCCACCAGCCTTATTATCATTCTCATTCTTCCTTTTCTTCTATTCTTGATTGTACTTGGTTAAGGCATCTCTTCCACCTTTCGCGATAATTACCTTTTCCAGTACAGCCATAAATGTATTTAACTGGAACATTGAAACTTTACTATACAGCCAGGGTTTCAATCCTTGATCGAACCTTCTCGCCTTACGCTCGTCGGTATTAACTTGATATATGGCAAACCTAGCTAACTCGTTAAACTTTGCAGCATATTCTGGCACAGTCATATATGGTTCCTTGGTTCAGCTCCAGAAATTGCACCTCCAGCTAAATTCGAGAACTCGCTGGAAAGTACATTTCAAAAAACATCTCCTTAAATTTATCCCACGCTATCACTCCTTATCCCCCATGAACCTTATTTGCCTGCCACCAGTAGCTAGCTTCTGACTTCAGCATGAATATTGCAAACGTAGTCTTCTGATCTTCGTTAACTCTAGTAACATCAAACACCTTCTCTATTTCCATGATCCAGGTTTTGGCTTCAACTAGATTCATAGACCCTTGAAACTCTGGCGGTCCAACCGCTTTGAATTCCTTGACGGTCGTGACTTGAGCTTGCGGTTGATTCACAAGTGCTCCCGTCAACAGAGTTACCAATTGCTGAATCGGGTTAGCGTTGGCCTCGTTATTATTATTAGTAGACCCTTCAGGTGGTGGTTGTTGGCATGGTTGCCTTTTTCTAGGAGGCATTTTCTGTTAAAATATACGCTTATTAATTCATTACTCAACTTTTTAAGTATTTGAAGTGTAACTTAAACATTCTAAGATAAAAGCTATAACACATAATATTTCAAATAAACTTTGATATTTTATTCATTCATAACGTTTAAAAACATAAAAGAGATAGCATATCTGCTATCAACATCCACTTTCTTGAACTAGACAAAGTTTCAGGATTACGTATTCATACTATCCCTTTATTCTTCTCAAAATAAGGGATTAAAATTTATTTATTCACATAAGTAACCACATATTATTATCACTCTAATTCTTTCTATCTGGTCATATTAAGACGTCGAGAGGCTTCTCTACGCTCTTCCTCTATAATATGATATGCCATCCTACGATCCATCACGAACCACGGCGAGTCTTCAAATTGAGGTGGGTAATAAAATACTCGATCCTGGGCCCTATCAATCACAGAATTAAAGGCATGATCCATTTCGTTCATTTTTGATTTCTTCGTTTGGACCTTAGCTTCAGCACGGTCTACACGATGAGTCGCCTTCATCCAAGCGTCCTCTGCTCTTACACGTTTAGCTGATTCCTCTTTCAAGTCATCTTTTAACTTCTCCACATCAGTCTTCATCTTCTCGTTCACCGCCAACAGATCTTCATGCTGACCCTTTGTATGAACTAGGTCCCACTCTGTGTTTCCAAGGCGTGAGTCGAGTTCTTGAATCTCCGCATCCTTATGCTCCATCGTAGAGTGATGCATCTCAACCAACTCCTTCAACTCCTCAATCTTATCTTGTATTTCTATGTTACGGTCGTACAGTGCATCATACATCTCAGCTGATATGGAGTTTAGTGGAAACTCCACAGGATCCTCTTCCTCATCATCCTCATCTATCTCCTCAGAACTATCCTCCTCGAGATCAGTCACAGGCTCATCCTCCTGAATCAATTGCTCCCGCACCACGTGGATATCCCCGTGTTCGTCATCTTTAGGTATCTGAGGTATCACTTCCCTAACTGGACTGGATCCTCCATCGTTAGACATCCTGACAACAAAATATTTTTAAGTTTATTTATTATATGACATTCTTCGATACTCGCGACCACATAAGTTATTAACACATAGCACGTAATGTCTTTTATTGTTTAGCTTCAATGGATGCCTTAATCCATTTCTTAAAACTCAATAAGAGTTAGACACCTCTATGTTTTCTGTCTCCTTAAAGTTTACTTCCTAAGGTTTCCCTACCTAAGGTTCATAACCTAAAGCTTTGATACCAACCTGTGACACCCTCAAGTCCGGGTACTTCATTCCCATAAGATTTGGTGCTCACTATCAAAAATAATTACATCTAACTACCCATAATAAAGGATACATAAGTCTGCGGAATATCTGAGGGTTAATTGTTGTATTAATTAAGTGATAATGATTGTGGCAGAATATTAAATTCTTAGTAATTAACTAATAAGGTGTGATTACTATTATTTGTAATATATTATAAATATGAAAAATGAGTATGGAATTTCATAATTACATTAATCAATTGTTGGATTAATTAATATTGGTGTTAATAAATTAAGGAAGTGCATGATTTATTTATTGAACATAAATAAGTAAGTTAGTAATATAATAATATTATATTGACAGTTACGTGCATATGAGCAATAATACAACCATACTATATGGTGTTGTGGGACTATATATTAAGTGTTAATTAATCAAGTGAAAGAATTAAATTATTTATTTAACATAAATAAATAAAATATTAATATGATAAGGTTATTATATGATTTCATGAGTGGTAGAATTAATTATGGAACTACCCGGACAATAATACCTGACTGCATTATTTTATTTCGTATATTTAATGTACATGAACTATATGATATAAATTCCTAATATGGTAACAATTGTGCATTAAGATTTCAGCGTGGAAATTAAATAGACCAAACCAAGCCTTGATGATATGAAATGCTGAGGTTTTCTCCTTTGTCCCAAATTGAGTGTCCCATTTATTCTAAGATCTCATTCATATGTATTTCAAAAAGGCTAGCCTATGTTCTTCATTTTCTTCCAACTCTCTAGCTCATGATCATGGGGGAGTGGTGATTATGACGAGTTCCAACAGCCAATCTAACAACTCCTCCATAACCTTCACGCAATCCTTTAACACATGAGTTTGATTCAATGGGAAAATGCAATATCTGGATGTGTGTTACTCTATAAATAGCAGTTGTGCTTCTTCATTCTTGTTGCTGAGATTTGTCTGAGAATTTGCTAAGTGAGAGTTGAGAGCATACAAGTAATCTAGAGCTTAGAAGTTCATTTGGAGCAAGTTCTTTTCACATTTGCAGAGGTATAATCCTTTTTCCTTATTTTCCATTTCATTATCTGTCAAATGAGCTTGAGTTCTTGAAATATCAATTTCTTGATTATGCCAAGTTGAAGTATGATTGGGTTGTAGAACACTTATATAGTTGTTATATAAGCTTATGAACATGTTTAGTATGCAGTGTGGCTTTGTTACAGTTGATTTGGTGAAGAAAATTGGTATTTGGCTTGTTATCAGTCGAGGCTGGGAAGTCTCTGGACTGGAACGGGAGCCACACGGCCGTGCGTATCCTTAGTACAAATGGCGCGCGCCTGCGCCCCTCTACAGATTCTATTGATTGGTTTATAATATCTGGTTTATCTGAGCATGCTATGTTAGCTAGTATATGCATATAAACCACCTTAACACATGGAATGAGGATGTTATGTATATAGTAAGCCATGTTAGTCTATTTAGTATAAACATTCAAAGGAAACTTTAAGATTTGGAAAACTTGAAATTGTGAACTTGGAGTAATGTATATTCTGACCTTACAAACATGTTAGTATGGTTTTGAAATGCATGTCAATCGTACTAACTTCAGTACATGAATTTCATATTGAAGCATGAGCATGTTAGAATTATTAGTAATTTTTACTAAATGAAAATATGAACTTTTAACGTGAATGTTTATATACTACTTTGAGAGTTAATATCTGATAATTGTGAAATGTGAGATGATACTCTTAGACTCACTTATGTATCATAAATATGTATATCATTATACTTCGGTATCGTAATTCAATGAAAGTGTCGACGTCGAGATTTTTAATTGTCCCTTTCCGTTACTTGTTCTTTGGTGTTCTCATTTTAGGTGAGATTTGTTTGAAAAAATAAGTGAAAAAGGTTCGACATGTATAATGTCGACGATGGACTGTTAAGAGTCGCCAGTTGGTTTTTTAAATGGTTGTACCAACACAACCGAGAAAAGGTTTGGACATTGACCCAGTGATGTGATACTGCTAAACGGGTCGGTGAAACCAAGATTCATTAGGGTCCGGGGACTTGGTTATGCGGAGGGAAGGTGTTAGGCACCCCCCGACATCTGTGTTACCACGGTGACCACCTCATTTCAAGAAACTATTATCTGAATGTGTGTGTGTGTGTGGGTCAATGTGTTGTTATTTGGAAGTAGTGCGAGGCCTCGTTCGCACCTATATACATAGGGTTTGAATTTTATGTAAAAATTCAATTTTAAGCAAGATATAGCAGTGATGTTTTATAAAAGAGGTTTTTCAAACCTTGATGATCAATAGTAATTGAGACCTTTTACACTCCCATTTATTAAGTGCTTGGCTTGATTTATTTTATTTTACGAATGCGAGGCATCCGTATAAAAATAATGTACAAAATAATGCCGACTTCCTCGTGGGTATGGAAACCATCTGAGGAAATTCAAACACCGCAGAATAATTTACAAGCTGCTTACAGCTGAAAATATCCATCACGGGAACCGAATCTAGATCCAATGGGATGAATCTGTGATCACATGATTCCTAAGCGCACATAATACTGCAATTTTTATGAAAGCAGTAAGCAGGTATATATATAAAAGCTGTAAATATATATATACAGACATGATCACCAACCACGAAGTACCTCCATGGGGGATCAAAAATGTAAATAAAGCTGTAAAAGCTATCAACCGCCACGGAGGAAACTCCAGGTGGGACGAAATGTACAGAAAGCTGTAAAAACGGTCAACCACCACGAAGTAAACTCCAGGTGGGACGAAATATAAATATATATATATATATATATATATATATATATATATATATATATATATAAGCATGTAAACGCACCGGATATAAAATCCAGGCTCATCGGACAAAGTCCAACAACAGTTAATATATATAAGTATATATATATTAAAGCAGTAAGCGCACCGGATGTGAAATCTAGGCTCACCGAACAAAGTTTGATAGCAGTTCATATATATAATTATATATATAAGAAAGCCATTAAACGCACCAGACATAAGTCTAGGATCATCGAACAGAGTTCGACACACAGTTCATATATATAAATGTATATATATACAAAAGTAATTAAACGCTCCAGACCGAAGTCTAGGCTCAATCGAGGCATAACTCGATAATGTTAGTCCATATATATAAATATATATGTATATACAAACTAAAAATAAATCACGGACCGAAGTCCTGGTAAAATGTGCAACACGACTCTCAACGTGTAGAAGGGTGTGTGCAAAGATGAAGAGAAAAAACTTTAAAGTGTGAAAGAAGGCTTACAGTGGGCTGCCAAAGAAGACTTCAATATCTTTAAAGTGGGTAAACATTGGCTTTTGTAGGTACAAAATAAGCTATATGTAAGCTCAGAAGTGTTTAAAATGAGAAAGCACTCAGTCTGGGGTGAGTACAGAGCAAATTGGGCAGGGCTTCTTCGCCGTTTTCTCTTACAAAATGGCCACCCCAAGCCCTTTATTTATTGAGGGTGGAGCCGCAGGTGCACCTGCGGCTGAGCCGTAGGTGTACCAGAGGCAACCCGGGTGGGCTCGGGTTTTTTGGCTCTTGTCGTCTCGAAGTACGTGCACTCAGGCACTATAATGTCCACTCGAACTTTTAGAAGTGCAATTCGGGCATCCGTTTGAGGTATACAGGACCTATTTCGGACCGCCGTTGTCGAGAGTTGTACGATGGCATGGGATTAGAGTTTGTGCGAAGTCATTGAAGATGGGACGGTGTCCTCCGGTCTTCAAGACTCAACTTTCATCCGTTACCTTGCACATTAGTCACTTGGGATTGATTAGTCTTGTGGGACATTGCTGCGTAGATATGTTGAGGCGACATGGTGTGACATCGTGTTGGTCAGATGACGATGTTGCCCCTCATCGGTGTTATCGCTGGATTGGGCTGATAAAGCAGACGTTGCTCAGCTTCGCTGAGATTGGACTGCTCTAATTTGTTGAAGGTCTTCATTGTCATCCTTGAGGTGTGTCTGTCTTCCCGATGTTATCGCCGGGCTGGTACAGTGGATCTCGTTGTGAGCGCTGAGATTGAAGCTGGTTGCATTTGTAACAAGCATTTCTGGGGTTGTCACCGAAATTGCATTCCTTGGGGTCATCACCAAGGTTAGTGTCTATTCCCATGGTTGGGACTGAGACTGGATACCTTGGGGTCATCTCCGAGATTAATCAATCTTCTCCGGTGTGTGTTCCGGTATTGTATCTGCATGCCTCGGGGTTATCTCCAAGATTAGAATTATTACTCCCAGATTGCGATCTGGGGTTGACGCTTAACTTTTGGTAGTATCCGGCATGGATATGGATCACCTTCCAGGGTTCCCTCTTAAAAGACGAATCTGCTCTCCTGCCATGTTAGTGACAGGTGTACAAAAAATTTCGAGTGTCTACAGATGCCCTTCTTTATCATACCCATGCATGGCGATGCATAGGTAGGATAAAGAATCCTAGACACTTGAAATGTAACAAGATAAACATGATATTATGGATAGCAACATGATGCAAATGTATGATCCATGTGTATGGGATTGTAGCCCAACACGCTGGGGATGATTGCTGGCTCCCTATTACTTCAACTAGGGGTTGGCAACGATGACCAGATTTAATGTGTAATCCAAATCTGTTAGGACGTTGATGTTGGAGTTATCACCAACTTCCTGGATAATGACTTGATCCTGCAGATGTACCTCTTATGTGTAAGAGATCTGTGGGGATAAAGCTTGATCTATTTGAGGATGTGTATAACATATTACATCATCTATCCTCTTTGATGGAATTGACCTCTCCTGGTTAGTATCACCAGAATATGCCAAGATTATGTTGGATTTACTGCCAACAACAAATGTTGTCAGGGATGCCTGACCTTCGTTGACGTGTACTTCACCAACATGTGAATCAACGGCTGAAAAATCCAAGAGGATATACTATCAAGGCTGCTTGACCCCCGCTGACGTGTGAATTAACGGAACATTGCGTTGTGACCCCCGCCGGGGATCTGAGTGGTCGGGTGTGAAAACCTCGAATAGCTTTAGAGCTCTGATAGGTTTAAATCACTATCGACTGTAATAATATTAAGGTTGCTTGACCTTCATTGATTTGTGTGTCAATGGATGAGCATGCGTTGTAACCCCCACAGGGGATTTCACGTTGTAACCCCCGTCGGGGATTTTACGTTGTAACCCCCGTCGGGGATTGCTTGTGTGAAAAGATTGGTGTGACAACCTTACGCTGATGGCATTGGACCTCTGTACGGTATTGCCGAATATGGTATGAAAAGACTTGAATCATCGGTATAGTAAACCCTGTGTTTGGGCGAATACCCAAGGATGAAAAGAAAGCCATAGTTGGATCTAGAAAAACCAAGGTTTTAGGCTATTCTGCTCAATCATGTAGCATTTTTATCCCGGGTCTGGCCTTTTCAGCTTGTAAGAACTCCTTTACAACTCGAACTGGACCGAGCTGGAGTGATGGGACCCGCATGGGAGTGCCGCAGGTGCACCTGCTACAGCCACAGATGGGCTTGCGACCAACCGTGGATGATAAATTCCAGCTGGTTGGTCTCACAAGTCACTTTCAACTTGTTGTGCGAAGGAAAATACGTGAGCCTCTTTCAGATCTGCTGAGTTCGGGCTGCTTTCTGCAAATTCTGTCACCGTACAAGTGTTCTGCACTATCCTGGTAACATATGCCTGTATTTTCTCTCATTTCTGTCTGTTGGATTTTGAGTTATCGCATGAAATGCATCTAAACACATAGTAGTGATTATGTATGCACAAATGACTAGATAAAAAGTATTCAACATAGTAAATATTAGTATTAAACCATGCTGAACATAATGATGTGAAAAATTTTGACTTTTGAGAGACAGTTAAATTGGCACCTTTTCTGCTATTTTTTTGTCCTATTTGAGGTCCAATGAGCATAAGGTAGCAAGGCAAAGTACTCCTAGTATTGAGATTGGCCTGATGCATGATGATTTTAATTTTTAATGCATATATTATGTATATGACTTTGGGGCAGGTGTGCTACTGATTGGCCACCTAAACAAGCCTGTATGCATGTGGATAGTCCTATTTTCAGAGAGGACTATGGCAAAAAAATTTCAAATGTAGGCATTGGGTAGTCATGCATTTTAACTCTATTATATGTTAAAGTAAATGCATTCATGCATATAGTCATAAAATGCATTCTAGAAAGCTTCAGGTAAGGAAATACCACACCCTTTCTGAGGTGATTTGGAGACTTGTTGTCCAGATACTATGGATCCGGATCAGCCGAGCAGTTCCTATAGGACCACTTATGGTGTACGGCGGAGGGCTTCTGAAGTACCTCGTCCCCGTTCTGTCAGACAGCCTCGACGGTTGGTGGAGGCCGTGATACGTCCTGTCCAGGTAGATGTTCCAGACGTTGAGGACGAGGAAGCGGATATTCCGATAGAGGATCCCGCTCCTGCTGCACATGTCCCTCGTAGGGAGCTTCCAAGCATTCAGGTGGTGAACCCAGAGTTGCTGAGTGACTTGGGCAGACATCCATCGTTGTATTTGTATGCTAACGAGGTATGGCGTTAGACTTTGATCTTCCTTGTTTCCTATTGATGAGGATTAAAGGGTTTTGATGTTGATCTGCATTTCATGCAGGTTCCTAGTTTTACATAGCCTCGAGGGAAATGGTTCAACATTCACTCCATGTATCAGACGCTTCATCCTGACTACAGAGCGGTAGTGCATGAGTGGTGATTTGGGGCATTTTTCTCCATCCTTCCCCGTCGTTGTCCCTGGGGTTACCTCAGGGCATTGTTTGAGCGATGGTTTTATCAGACTCAGTCACTCCATCTGCTGGATTGCGAGGTGATGATGACGCCTATGGATTGGCAATTTATCACAGGTATAGAGTTTGGAGGGGAGCCAGTGCCTTGCATGGCAAATATTACCCCTACAGCCGTTAGATCTTTATTAGGAGTTCCGACGACGGCGCTCAAAGGCAGGACTATCCGTTCAGGTCCTTTGAGGGTAGATTCTATGAGTGGGCTATTGAGTGAGCCTATGCCTGATGATGTCAGAATCAGGGATCGCGTTCTGCGTTGATTGTTCCTGATGATCATTAGAGGCTGCTTCATAGCAGATAACTCTTCCACGGTATCTTTCGCTTTGATCAGCGCCATGCGTGATGTGTACCGTATTGGAGAGTATGATTGGGGCTCCTACACCTTTGCATATTTCCTCTGGGCCATGTGTATGTCCTCACAGGGTTTGACCGAGGCTTGGCTAGGATTTTACCCATTTCTGTTGGTGAGCATTTCTCTTGTCATTTACCATGTATAGGTTAAGAGTGTTAACTGACATCAGATATTTGCCTTTGTGTTGGTAGTTTTGGGCCTATGAGAGGCTTCCATGCTTGCGTCCCGTGAGTGTATTAGGTTTAGACATCTATCCACGAGGACGATGATGGCATCATTTGATTCTGCCAGAGGTCCCTATAGATGAGGGATTCACTCATTGCCGTATGCAGCTGGAGTTGCTGACGGCCGATACCATCACATGGCTTCCCTATTCCGGGGAACACCTGACCATGGGTTTTGAGGATGGATACCTGACTGGAGTCGAGTATGTGATTTCCACCAGGAGAGTTCCTCTCTTCATAGATGGAGGCTGGGAGCTCTATTTAGGAGAGCGTGCTATTAGGAGCACCACATGGGAGATTCGTATATCGATCTTGCCTCCTGCCAGACGTTATTGGCCTGTATCGCAATCACCCGCCATTGATATCCCATTGCTGGGGGTTGACGGTTTTGCATTGTCAGAGGGTCTATGTACGCAGGAGGCGTTCCATCGGTGGTGGTCCCCTCGCACTATTGGAGCTCAGTCCCGCACCACACATGTTATGGGGGATATGGTTTAAGGATCTTTGATGATGACGGATTGGATAGCTTGTGTCCGAGATCCGACTCATATGACCCAGATTGATAGGTTGACCCGGCAGTTGGACCAGGCACATATATTTATCCGGCATTTGGGCAGAGACCCGACAGAGGCAGCTTCATTTGACCCTTCCAGCTTCGGCGCTGGCCCCTTAGGTGACCCATTCGGTTTTGCCAGCGCAGATCCTCCTCTATATAGGCCTGACATCCCTGTTGATAGAGATCCAGTGACTCAGGAGGAGTTACATCAGGTGGACATGATTGATGATGTGGACATCGACACCATTGTCTTCTTCTGATGTATATTCTCGTTATATCATTTGGTAGGCCTCTGTTAGATATTGGGTGGTTGTGCCCCATTCTCGCTATAGCTTTTGATAGGCCTTTGTTAGATATTGGGTGGTTGTGCCCCATTTCCTTGTATTTGTAGCTGTACAGAGATGATGTATTAGATGATGATATACTTAGGAAAGTATGCACTATTTTTTTCATTCCCTGTATCATATTGTCATCTATTATCTGTTATGCATGTATCATGTTATGCATATGTATGTATGTCTAGAGATATTTGGTATTGACCCCTGGATGGTCTTATGACACGGCCCGCACAGATGTCTTCTTCGACATTTAGCCGCATAGATCATACCCCACCGTTAGTGGTGGCATCGGCTGTGAGAACGTGGTATGATAGCATGTCACCACCAAACAGGGTGACTGCAGATCATTTATTGCAGCATACCATGACCTTTTTGACTTTTTAGGTTCCCGCAGGATTTGTGGACGGGATGATAGAGCATTGGCTACCGGATAGGCAGGTATTTCGATTAGGCACCCATGAGTTGACTCCTACTATAGAGGAGTATGCAAGTTTGACGATGCTGCCTCTAGACAGACCTTGCGTGCATCTGGCTTTGGGAGACATGAGCAGACGATTCATGACTCTCACAGGATTGAGACGCAGAGTGGTACAGGATGAGTTGACATCTGGCCACGTGATATCCCAGCGTTTTCTATATGACAGATTTGGCTCGGAGGATAGCTATTCACGACATTCTGGGGATTTCACCGCACCGAAGGCTCATTGGCGCTTAGCCAGAGTTGACGTACTGATGCTATGTGTAATGTCATATGTGTATATGCCGCGGTATATGGATAAGATAGATATAGGCGTTATCATGGCCGTGAGAGCTCTCAGGGAGGGTCATACCATTGTACCTATGATTGTAGCAGAGACCCTGCGGTCGGCATCATATTGTTGCACGTATCCGACAGGAGTGTTCACAGGTAGCTTAATCATGATATATGTGTGGTTCATGTCACACTTGAGACCGATTGGCACTTTTAGACGGCATGGGTACTGCTTCACCCGTGATGTAGCTATGGCATACTCTTTTCAGCCATCAGAGTGTATAGATGCTTTGTCCTGGTCCACATTTTTGGCAGATATCAGAGATCCATTCAGCATATTGTTGTGTTCGGGGCTTAGCTCACCATACAGCTTCATTACTCATGCTCCGAACATGGACTATCTCCCTCTGGTTGGTTTGAGGGGAGTGACCACTTATCACCCATTGGCCGTGATGTCGCAGTTTGACTAGTTCTAGGATTTTCATCCTTTTGAGGGGGCGATAGGTCAGCATTCAGCTTCTCGGTACCTCTCAGCAGAGGACCGATCTCGGGTATACGCCTGCTGGGATCGGCGTGAGATAGTAGCTTTTTCTGTCAGTTATCCTGGTTATTCCGCAGAGTATTCCGCGTGGATGGAAACAGAGATTTTATCGACTGTAACACTATTTGCAGCACCGGAGAGTGAGTTAGATGATGTAGAGTCCATGGAGGACATTGATACCTACATCGAGGAGGATCCTATTGCTGGGTTGCCAGCATTTCTTTCGGATTCTCCTAGTACCAGTACTGTTGTGATTCAGCACTCGGCACAGTACTTAGAGCAGAGTCTTCATCTGATGACCTTTGAGAGAGATCAGATTCGATCTATGATGTCGACTACTCTTGATGGGAGGGAGGCCGCTCTATTGGAGAGAGATGAGGCCTTGGCTCGTAGAGATGCTTCCGTTGTTGAGCGGGATGTAGCTATATCAGCCAGAGATGCAGTGATAGTTGAGCGGGATATCGCCATATCTGCCCGGGATGTAGCCGTCACAGATAGTACTGTAGTGAGGTCCCTTACCACTGGCATGATCGCAGAGATGAGCGCATATATTGATGATCACATAGTCACCATGCAGATGGCTGTAGATCTATTGGGTCGTGTGGATATTCTCATACAGGAGACCACAGCTTTACCTCCATCTTCTGAGAGGGACGCCATGTTGGGCTTGTTAGCTCGCATATATCCTGACTTGTAGATGATCTTGTATTTTCCTGCACAGACTAGCTTAGCCATTTTGTCATGTACAGTTTACATTGTGTGGATCAAACATCATTATATATATATATATATATATATATATATATATATATATATATATATATATATATATATGACAGGGAAATATATTTTTGATCACTTCCCTTTTAGATATGCCTTGCTGCTTGCTGCTTCAGGGCTTGTGATCGTGATGTATTCTGAATTCCTTCTCGGTGGATGGACATTGAGTTATCTCTGGATAGTTCAGAATGGATCATCGATCTGTATGTATCCCTACCATCTCTCGGTGTCTTGGGACTGGTTTCTGTATGAAAAAAAGGAGAGGAGTGTGGCTTTCCTCTCTAAGATTGACCGCACCACAGATGGTCGCCAGCACTTCTATTCAGGAGAAGCCTAGATAATTCCATCTCTTATGGATTGGTGTTGCTCTTCGAGGTACAATCGCCGCTTAGATGGTCGCCGAATCTCCAATTTTCGAGGAGTTCAGGTAATTCCATCCCTTTGGTCTGAAGCCGAATGAAACGTAGTGGATTGAAGGATGATCCCAGTACCAACTGACAAGGGTTTATGTTTTGGTAGGGGGTGAGACCGAACCATGAATGGCTGCCTACGTACTCCTATTGAAGAGGAGATCAGGTCTGCGTAGTTCGAACCTGGTGTAAGAGGTTCAACGCTGTATGTGGCAGGAATGGCGTAGGAATCTTTTTGTTGTTTTTGTTTTATTGAGGCCGGGCCATATGAAATGGTTGCCTACGTACTCTTATTGAAGAGGAGATCAGGTCAACGTAGTTCGCCCCGCAGGGAGAGATGAAAAGCGTAATCCCATGTGCAGGTCAGAGTGCGGGGAAGAGAAAGTTTAATCCTAGATTGAGGATAAACTGCAGGTGAAAAGTTTGATCCCAGATATGGGTAGCCAAACTGTATACGTAAGAGGTTCAATCCACGGTGGGATGACCTAAGTTATAGGAACGCAAAGGAGAAAGCCAGGCTGCTGGCTTGAAGGGTATGTTTCCCTGAGGGGCAAAGTGTAGAAAGGTTGTTTGTGGCAAAGGTTTAAAGAACCGAAATGACTGGTGACCTGATGGTCTACCACCAGGAAGCTTGTGAATTTCTTCAGACATAGTACCGTTTCACGGCGTCTGAGTTGATGAGTTGTAGAAATTCATCGTCGTTCATTTCTTGCAATCTGAGAGCGCCTCCTGACAATACTTCCTTGACAATAAACGGGCCTTCCCATTTAGGAGCGAATTTTCCCTTAGCCTGATCTTAGTTGTCCAGGATTTTCTTCAAAACCAAGTCATGTTGTCTGAATTTCCGTAGGCGGACTTTTTTGCTATAGGATCGGGCGATCCTTTGTTGATATAACTGACCATGGAAGATAGCCGCGGTTCGCCTTTCGTCTATTAGAGACAATTGGTGATACCTATCTTGTACCCATTGGTCTTCATCCAACTGAGCGTCTATCAATACTCTGAGGGATTCCATCTCAACTTCTATGGCGAGCACTACTTCCATCCCATAGGATAATGCGTAGGGGGTTGCCCCAGTGGAAGTGCGCATTGAGGTTCTGTAGGCTAACAGAGTCAGAGGCAATAGGTCAGGCCAATTTTTGTGATTGGCGGACATCTTTTGCATAATCTTCTTGATGTTCTTGTTAGCCGCTTCAACAGCACCATCCATCTTCGGACGATAGATGACTGAGTTGAGGTGTTTGATGTGGAATTTACTGCATAATTCCTCCATCATTTTGTTGTTGAGGTTCTTGGCATTGTCGGACACAATCACCTCTGGTTGTCCATATCGACAAATGACATTGTTTCTGATGAAAGCAATGATGACTTCTTTAGTAACCCTGGGGAAGGAGGCTGCTTCAACCCACTTGGTTAAGTAGTCAATCATGGTGAAGATAAATCGATGACCATTACTGGCTTTAGGCTCAATGGGCCCGATAACGTCCATTCCCCACATTGAGAATGGCCAAGGTGAACTCATATTGTGAAGTTCCCGTGGAGGGGCGTGTATAGCATTCCCATGAATCTAGCACTGATAGCATCTCCTGACATCGTTATTGCAATCAGCCTTGAGAGATAGCCAATAATGTCTCGTCCTGAGGACTTTCTTAATAAGGAGGGGGCCACTCATGTGGGGGCCACAGACTCCGCCATGGGTTTCATCCATAAGTCTTTGGGCTTGATCTTTGTCTAAACATCTGAGGAGACCCAATCCGCATCTCTTTTGTAGAGCGCATCTCCACTCAGGTAGAATTTCATAGCAAATAGATGGATCCGCCTTTTCTCATTCGGGCTCGCCTCAGCGGGTGTAGATCCTTCTCGCAGATATTCCTTGATATGCTGATACCAAGGATGTTGGATGGGAGGTAGTTCATCTGATACTTCTCCAACGTAATTCCCGTAGGCTGGGTCCTTTTGCAGGGAAATTGTGACGCTTGGCAAGTGTTCCTTGTCTGATATGCGGATCAAGGAGGCCAAAGTTGCTAACGTATCTGCGAAATCATTCCTATTACGAGGAATGTGTAGAAAGGATATTTCTTCGAATCCCAAAGCCATCTTTAAAACCTGCCGATGGTAAGGCAGCAAATGTAGTTCCTTGGTTTGATAGATTCCGGTGGATTGTCTGATTACCAACACCGAATCTCCAAGGACAGTTAACCGCCTGATGCCCATTGAATGGGCAAGTTTTAGCCCCATAAGACAGCCTTCATACTCAGCCGTATTGTTGGTGCTGACAAACTATAATTTGACGGCGACGGGATACTGCTCCCCCGTATCAAATACTAGAACTGCTCCAGCTCCAGAACCTTCTATATTAACAGCTCCATCGAAATACATCTTCCACGTTTGGCGTGTATCGTACTGATGGTGTTGCTGAATTGTCATTACTCCTTCATCAGGGAAGTATGTCTCCAAGGGTTTGAAATCCCCTGATGGTGCGGCGGACAGTTGATTCGCAATTCCTTGACCTTTGATGGACTTTTGAGTCACATATACGATGTCAAATTATTGTAGGATCAACTGCCATCTGGACAGTCGACAATTCAGTATGGGTTTACTGAACACGTGCTTGATAGGATCCACGCGGGATATGAGATGGGTTGTGTGACCATGGAGGTAATGTTGTAACCTCATGGCAGCCTATGCTAAAACACAACACATCTTTTGGATCAGAGTGTACTTGTGTTCACTGCTGCTGAATCTTTTGCTGAGGTGATAGATAGCTCGTTCTAGGCCTCTATCGTCCTTCTGTCCCAGCAGGCAGCCCATGGCATTGTCACTTACGGACATATACATAAACAGGGGAACATCATCCATGGGTGGTACCAAGATGGGAGATTTAATTAGCTATTTCTTGATTGTAAGGAAGGCATTCAGGCACTCCTCATTCCATTTCATGGGGTTCTTCCTTAATAGCTTGAAGATTGGCTCACAGGTTGCTGTGAGTTAAGAATTAAATCTGCTAATGAAGTTGATTCTTCCCAAAAATCCCTGTATTTCCTTTTCTGTCTGAGGAATGGGCATTTCAGTGATGGCTTGGATTTTGGCAGGATCCAGCTCTATCCCTTTGTGGCTGACTAGAAATCCTAGCAACTTGCCTGATTTAATGCCAAAGGCGCACTTAGCTGGATTCAACTTCAAGTTGTACTTACACAACCTGTTGAACAATTTCCTGAGATGGTTTATATGGTCGTCATCCTTCCGGGATTTGACAATAATGGCATCCACGTAGATCTTGATGTCCTTATGCATTAAGTCGTGAAAAAGAGCCATCATAGCTCGTTGATAGGTAGCTCCAGCATTGATGAGATCGAATAACAACCGTCTATAGCAAAAAGTTTCCCAAAGAGTGATGAAAGCAGTTTTTTCATGATCTTCCTCGGCAACCATGATCTGATGATACCCCGCAAAGCAATCTGCAAAGGAGT
This sequence comes from Panax notoginseng, assembly GCA_016801055.1. Taxonomy (NCBI): domain Eukaryota; kingdom Viridiplantae; phylum Streptophyta; class Magnoliopsida; order Apiales; family Araliaceae; genus Panax; species Panax notoginseng. Next base: position 40,065,992 of record CM029018.1, on the reverse strand, counting down.
ACATGTCGTATTGCGCAATATTATCAATGAGAATGTGGATAAATGGCATGGAAAAGCTATCTTTTAAGCAAGCTTTGTTCAAGTCCCGGTAGTCCATGCAAACTCGCACCTTTCCTCTAGGTTTAGGTACGGGCACGTTGTTGGATATCCACTCAGGATATGTAGACACCATTATGAGGCCAGCTTGAAATTGTTTCACAATTTCTTCTTTCACCTTTAAACTCCATTCAGGTTTCAATCGCAGGAGCTTTTGCTTGACTGGCTTGAATCCCTCTTTAATGGGAATGCGATAAAGGACAATGTCAGTGGACAAACCCACCATATTTTTATGAGACCATGCAAACACATCCTGGAACTGGGTTAGTAGCATAACCATGTCATTCCGTTGGTTTGGGGTAAGGACTGAACCAATTTGGATTAACTTAGGGTTTTATAAGGTTCCGAGATTGAAAGGAGTGGTTTGATCAAGGTCGGGTTTAGGTTTGTCTTTGACCCATTCTTGAATTTCTGGAGGCACCTCAATGTCATCCGGTATATCCACCAAGGCTGAATTCATCTCTACATCAAAGGTACAATCCTTGTGGAGAAGAGGCAGCGTATCAGCAAGTACAGGCACATCTAAATTCAGAGTCCTGAAACAAAATATGCTTTCACTTAGTATATATGAAATGTGTTGATCATACACAGTGTTAGCATATACTGGCAAAATAAACCGCTAATACTGTACAAAAAAGTAAGCAGTTATTATATCTACAGGGTAGAAAGAGTTTCTGCCCGCTTTACCCTTGACGACCAATGCAAGGAATGCTGTTCCAATTGGCAAGAGTAAATTCCAGGTGAATCGCAGTGATAGAGGGATTATCATCATCTTCCCCGTCCCAAATGATAGCCATTACGTCTGGGCAATCATCATCTGGGGTGTATCTATTGGTATGCTCATCATGAACGATGATGCGTATGCCGGACATCATCCTGATGACGCCTTGCTTTATTCTTTGTTCCTCTTCCTCCACTGCGGGATCTGGAACAAAGATTTCTTTCTCCTTCACCGGTATCGGCTTGGGAAATAACATCGCCATTATATTGGCTGGCACCTTTACGGGAGGTTGTGCGGACTCAGAGCTTGAAGGCGAAACTAAACGCCGCACAGTTGAAACTGCAGGAATCTGCTGATGCTTATGAGGATTCCTGTGACTAGAGCTGGCAGAATAGCCTAGTCCAGCTGTCCCAATTTGCTAGGTTAAGAGAATAGGGTACTTGATACCCTGGCAATCTTTACCCAACCCTTATCCCGGTTTATGACCCAACGACATCATTTCTTGTGTGTCCGACAATACCTCGGCAAAAATCTGGGGTTCGGGTAGTGGCGTTCCAATAGCATGGTATTGGGTATTGCTTATTTCCAAAGCATGAAAACTAATTAGCTCAACATCCTTGTTGGTATTGACGAGCGGCATGTCCCCATGCTGAGGAATCTTCGGTTCAGCATTGACTGTGACCAGGCTATTGTTGATGATGTATTTTAACTGTTGGTGAAGAGTGGAGGGGACTGCCCCTGCCATGTGAATCCATGGTCGTCCCAAGAGCAAGTTGTATCCCGAATCTATCTTGAGCACATGGAAGGATACGCAGAATGTATAAGGACCAATCTCAATTGGCAGCTCAACTACTCCGACCGAGTTACGGCGGGCTCCATCAAAAGCTTTGATGATGGTATGGCTATTCCGAATTTAATTGGGATTGATATTCATCTTCACCAAGGTAGCATATGGGCAGATACTCAGAGAGGAACCTCCATCTATTAAAACTCCCGCCACCATATATCCCGAGGACAAGATCGCAATGTGCAACGGTTTGCAATGACTGGTCCCTTCGGGCGGTATGTCATCATCAATGAAGGATATCACATTGTTGTTGAAAATGTGATCAACCAGATGTTAAAATTTTTCCGTATCAACTGATGTCGGTAGATAGGCTTCTTCTCAAACCTTTAACAAGACCTTCAGGTGATTCTCGGAGGTCAGGACCAAGTCCAAGATTGATATCTGTTGTGGAGCTTCTTTCAAGCTTAAAACCACCTTGGCTTCGCTATGACCCATAGTGCGGAGGAAATTTTCAATCTTCTCAATGGGTACTTTCCCCTTAGACTTGATGACAGGCTTTATTACCCGTTGGGGAAGATACAGTGGATTCTCCTTCGACACTGCAGCAGTTATATGCAAGGTGGATCCTTCACCTTCTCCATAATTCCATGAAACTACGCGCAAGCTAACAATAGGATATTGTGCTCTGCATGGCAAGTTGATTGGCTCGGGAGCGGCCACTTTCAAAGGATTGTTGATTCCCTTGAGTTGAATTGCTGGCATGACAAGTGATTTTTTAACCCCATCATTTTTAGTGGATATGACTGCTACTACACTCTTCCACTTAGTAGGACACGAATCCTCACTTGCCCGTAACACAGTGTCGTTATCTGCCAGACGCAGTACGCCACTATCGATTAAATTTTGAATAAGGTGGCGGAGTGCCCAGCATTCTTCTATACTGTGACCGCGAGATTGAGAATGATATTGACATACTCCCTCAGAATTGTATTGTCCTGAACAGGGGTTGATTGGAGGTAGAAGGGAACTAATCCTTCCTTCATTGATTAACATATGAAGGATTTCCTCCATAGGTTGGCCCAAATATGTGAATTCCCTTTTGTTGGCAAAATCCCGACGGGCCTTAGCATTCGCTCTCTTCGTCACTTTGTCTTCTAGCATTTCATTTTCTGAAAGTGAAGAGGGAATATTCATGACAATAGGTAGGAGACTGGCATGCTCCTGGCTGATTAGCTGACGAGTCACTTGATGCTGATAAGTCACCAGTTCCGCCAATTGCTCAATTTGTTTATAGAGAGCTTTCATCTTTCGTTCCATTATGAACTGGAACTTGGCATAATCACATCTGTCATCACCATCTTTGGGGGTCTGGAAGGATTCACAGCTGAAATTGGAACTCTGTCCACTGCTCCAATTGATCATATTGACTTCTTATTCTTTGTGTTGAGGAAGAGGGTTATCTTGAACGTGAGGCTGATCGGGTTTGGTGACCACGATTTCACCGTTATCTGTCAGGTCTTGGATTTTGTGTTTCAAGGCCCAACAATCCTGAGTATCATGTCCAGGTGTCCCGGCATGATAAGCACATTTCCGAGCAGCATTAAAACCTCGACCATTAGGGTTGGCTGGTGGAAGAAGATGCGTGATTTTCTTCTGTGTTGTTAGAAGATTGAGAATTTTCTCGAGGGTGTCCCCTAAGGGTGTGAATACTCGAGGTCATTTGACTTCTCCACCTTTTGGTACTGGAGGGTTCACAGACTGTGCTTGAAAGGGAGTATAATTTCTCCTCTGGATAGGCATGTTTTGACTACCTTTTTGACCCTGTAGTATCAGGAAAACATCCTCTTCTTTCTTTTTATGGACCCTCTGGGGGTTGTTCCCATAATTTCCAGATTGGATGTGATCAGCAACCGCTTTGAGTGCAACTAGGTCTTGAATCTTTCTGAATTTCAATCCCATTTCAGCCGTCTCCCCATGTTTGACCATTTCAAAATATGGTTTGCAGATGCCGGCTAAAACTCTTTCATAGAAAGGTGCTTCTTGTATGTCTATGAAAGTCATGACCATCTATGATTATGTCATAGAAGGACTAACTTGGGCAGCCAGGCGTCCCTACCTCTGAGCATACTCTCTGAAAGACTCATTAGACTGTTTCTTGATCTTGGTAATTTGATACCGATCAAGAGCCATTTGAGATTGCAAGTTGTATTGGGTGGGAAAGCGTGTGCTAGCTCTTCCCAACTATAGATCTTTGAATTGTCTAATCTTGTGTACCACGAACGGGCTTCTCCAGTAAGACTTTTTTGGAACAGTTGCATTCTGTGTTTTTCATCCTCTGCATAAGATCCCAGTTCTCCAATAAACACCTTTAGATGTGTGTAAGGATCTCCTAACCCATCATATTTTTCAAAGTCAGGAGTCTTAAATTTTTCTGGATAATGAATACTAGGGAAAATACACAAATCAGCATATGAAACACTCCCGTGTGTTCCAATTCCTTTGATAGTGCGAAGAGTCTCTTCCATTTGGAGGACTTTCTTTTTGATGTCACCAGTGTCTGGGCCTCCAGTGGGATGGGCAGCATCATGAGTTTTGTTGGTCGGATCCAACTGCAGTTCAAGTATTGTAACGACCTGGGTTCCTCCTTGTGTGGAGGATTCAACATGTACAGGTATTTTCTGACCCTGTGTAGACTAGTGTAATTCTTTTAGTAGAACAGCCAAATCTGTAATCTGTTTACTTAATCCGTCGAATTCTTTGCGAGAAACTGGATTAAGTTCAGTCTGGTCGGATGACGACATGATTGACTGTAGGCCTGCTGCCTTTTTGGACTTTGAACGGGTGGTAGGTCCGATTGATTCCCTGCAAAAGACTTGCATAGTTTAGTCTTTAGGGTAGATAATAACATGCTATGCAACGTGTCTAGTTTAGGAATTTTATCCTGCAAAACGGATGTCAACTATTTATAGCATATATGTGTACACATTTCTTCATATTTCTCATTATATGGAGATAGATATGGAAGATATTTACAAGTAATTGTACTTTACAAGTAATTTGAAATGAGAGCATGAAGAGACTTTCATTCATTTCAGGTTTATCAGAGGCTGACCTATCTTAGGTTACTCTCGCAGCTTTTTGGCATGAAGGTTCCCAAATCATCGAAATCTACTTGACGGGAAGTTAATCCGGTCTTTCAACTGGAGCGAATTTGGGTGGTGCCTTTCCAGAGCCTCGGAGAATTAGTCTTCTCGCGAGTCCAGTAATCAAACACCGACGGGATAGCCTCCTGGTGGAGGGACCACACAACATACATTCACATACAATCGCGTCTTACTGTATGAAAATGATGACATGTGTGAAGCACTAATATCACAAGCAGATATGGTGCGAAGCACTAATATCATGAGCATTTTATAGTGCGAAGCACTAATATCACAAGCAGTTTATAGTGCGAAGCACTAAGTAAGGAAATGCATTCATACACATTCATCATAAAATGTAAATGCAACATCCACACACAAGCAGATAACAATTTTAAAAAAATTGTAATAGCGGCTTAAGTCCTCTTACTGGAGTCCCCAGCAGAGTCGCCACCTGTCGACGTCGGGATTTTTAATTGTCCATTTCCGTTACTTGTTCTTTGGTGTTCTCATTTTAGGTGAGATTTGTTTGAAAAAAACAAGTGAAAAAGGTCCGACATGTATAATGTCGACGATGGACTGTTAAGAGTCGCCAGTTGGTTTTTTAAATGATTGTACTAACACAACCGAGAAAAGGTTTGCACATTGACCCAGTGATGTGACACTGCTGAACGGGTCGGTAAAACCGAGATTCATTAGGGTCCGGGGACTTTGTTATGTAGAGGGAGGGTGTTAGGCACCCCCCGACATCCGTGTTACCACGGTGACTGCCTCTTTTCAAGAAACTATTATCTGAATGTGTGTGTGTGTGTGGGTCAATGTGTTGTTATTTGGAAATAGTGTGAGGCCTCATTCGCACCTATATACACAGGGTTTGAATTTTATGTAAAAATTTAATTTTAAACAAGATATGGCAGTGATGTTTTATAAAAGATGTTTTTCAAACCCTGATGCTCAATAGTAATTGAGACCTTTTACACTCCCATTTTATTAAGTGCTCTACTTGATTGATTTTATTTTACGAATGTGAGGCATCCGTATGAAAATAATGTACAAAATAATGCCGACTTCCTCGTGGGTATGGAAACCATCTGAGGAAACTCAGACACCGCAGAATAATTTACAAGCTGTTTACAGCTAAAAATATCCATCACGGGAACCGAATCTAGATCCAATGGGATGAATCTGTAATCACATGATTCCTAGGCGCACATAATACTGCAATTTATATGAAAGCAGTAAGCAAGTATATATATAAAAGATGTAAATATATATATACAAACATGATCACCAACCACGAAGTACCTCCATGGGGGATCAAAAATGTAAATAAAACTTTAAAGCTATCAACCGTCACGGAGGAAACTCCAGGCGGGACGAAATGTACAGAAAGCTGTAAAAACGGTCAACCACGACGAAGTAAACTCCAGGTGGGACGAAATGTATATATATATATATATATATATATATATATATATAAGCATGTTAACGTACTGGATATAAAATCCAAGCTCATCGGACAAAGTCCAACAACAGTTAATATATATAAGTATATACATATTAAAGAAGTAAACGCACCGGATGTGAAATCTAGGCTCACCGAACAAAGTTCGATAGCAGTTATATATATAATTATATATATAAGAAAGCCATTAAACGCACCAGACATAAGTCTAGGCTCATCGAACAGAGTTCGACACGCAGTTCATATATATAAATGTATATATATACAAAAATAATTAAACGCTCCAGACCGAAGTCTAGGCTTAATCGAGGCATAACTCGATAATGTTAGTCCATATATATATATATATATATATATATATATATATACAAACTAAAAATAAACCACGGACCGAAGTCCGGGTAAAATGTGCAACACGACTCTCAACGTGTAGAAGGGTGTGTGCAAAGATGAAGAGAAAAAACTTTAAAGTGTGAAAGAAGGCTTACAGTGGGCTGCTAAAGAAGACTTCAATATCTTTAAAGTGGGTAAACACTGGCTTTTGTAGGTACAAAATAAGCTATATGTGAGCTCACAAGTGTTTAAAATGAGAAAGCACTCAGTCTGGGGTAAGTACAGAGCAAATTTGGCAGGGCTTCCTAGCCGTTTTCTCTTACAAAATGGCCACCCCAAGCCCTCTTTTATAGAGGGTGGAGCCACAGGTGTACCTGCAGTTGAGCCGTAGGTGTACTAGAGGCAACCCGGGTGGGCCTGGGTTTTTCAGCTCGGGTCGTCTCGAAGTACGTGCACTCAGGCATTGTAATGTCCACTCAAACTTTCAAAAGTGCAATACGGGCATCCGTTTGAGGTATACTGGACCTACTTCTGACCGCCGTTGTCGAGAGTTGTACGATGGCATGGGATTAGAGTTTGTGTGAAGTCATTGAAGATGGGACGGTGCCCTCCGGTCTTCAAGCTTTAACTTTCATCCGTTACCCCGCACAATAGTCACTCGGGATTGATTAGTCTTGTGGGACATTGTTGTGTAGATATGTTGAGGCGACGTGGCGTGACATCGTGTTGGTCAGATGACGATGTTGCCCCTCACCGGTGTTATCACCGGATTGGGCTGATAAAGAAGACGTTGCTCAGCTTCGCTGAGATTGGACTGCTGCAATTTGTTGAAGGTCCTCATTGTCATCCTTGAGGTGTGTCTATCTTCCCGATGTTATCGCCAGGCTGGTACAATGGATCTCGTTGTGAGCACCGAGATTGAAGTTGGTTGCATTTGTAACAAGCATTTATGGGGTTGTCGCCGAAATTGCATTCCTTGGGGTTATCACCAAGATTAGTGGCTATTCCATTGGTTGGGACTAAGACTGGAAACCTCGGGGTCATCTCCGAGATTAATCGGTCTTCTCCAGTGTGTGTTCCGGTATTGTATCTGCATGCCTCAGTGTTATCTCCGAGATTGGAATTGTTACTCCCAGATTGGGATCTAAGGGTTGATGCTAAACTTTCGGTAGTATCCGGCATTGATATGGATCGTCTTCCAGGGTTCCCTCTTAAAAGACGAATCTGCTCTCCTGCCATGTTAGTGACAGGTGTACAGAAATTTCTAGTGTCTACAGAAAGCATAAAGGAAGCATATTTCAAAACAAAGCGATGTTAATAACACGTATGTGATATGAATACTCACAAGCATGTCTAATATGAGTTATATGACCACTTTGTATGTTTAAAGAACCAAGCATGTTGAACTTTGTGATTTTATAACCTTAAATGGTCTTAAATTGTTGAGATGTCCAACTTAGCACCATATTGTGCAGAACGGAACCTAGATTAAAACTATAAAGATGCGATAGGACCCTTAACATGTTAATATATTTTATGTATGTAAGGATGGACGAGCTAGGCCAAGCAAATAATTGCTCAGTCCTGATTTGAACTTGGAGCAGCGCGTCCGCGCGTCTCCTTAGTACAAATCAGGCACAGCCGCGCCATTCTGCAGAGTTGGAAAGTGACTTTTGTGATTTTTAAGTATGTAGCATGCTAGTGTAACTTCATCATATTTATTTATGTTCATGATACACTGATAAAGGTAGCTTTGCATGTTAACACCTATCTTAGCTTGAATTAACAAAGTGTTTTAAAATGATGAAGTTTAGCGATAGAACCGAGCTATGTAATAACATATGTATAAGGTTTCTTGATTGAGTCGTGTGTGTATACTTAGACTATATTTATCAAGATTGTTTATCGAATATGTTTAACTAATGAATATCCGATACGCGTATCACATTATGTTAGGATTTGAAAGAATATTGTTAAGTGATACTTTGGTAAACTGCGCTTGAGGCAAGTATCCGAATCCTACTCTTATTGTGTAAATATCTTTGTATTCTTTATTCGACGAATACCGTAAGCTTATCTCTTGAATACAAGTTATATTACATTCTCGTTCATTGAGCTAATATGCTTAAACCCTTGTGAAAACTATTATTCATGTTGAACGTAGTAATGTTCTTGAATATTGTGAAAGAGTCGATGCCATTTGATTCGGCTAGACTATATGCATGTTTATAAAAGATGTCCAAACCAATTGATTGGTAAGGAAATCATAAAAATTGAGTTGGACAACCGTTATAGTAAGGGGATTGTATGTTGTTAGAAACCCCAACACATATGTATATTACTGTGGTGTTATGCATAACGTAAAGTATTGTAGACTGATCATCTATAGTACTTGATATTTTTGGGATTATCAATTTAATATTGGTAACTCTAGTGGAAGTTCAATAGTCCTTAGTGACTACTCAGTATAAATTGTTGATTCAGTTGGATACATTGATAGTCGTTGAATTCATATATCTCTATTGATTTATATTGAATTATCGCTCTTATTACAAAAATTATTGATACTCATTACACATGATATAATCCTGAAACTTTGAACTATCCTAGAAATAGCACTTCGATATTTCAAACCTTGTGATATTATATCCTACACCCTTGTTGTATATTACTTGCTGGGTAATTTGTGTTCATCCTTGCTTATTTAAAACCTTTCAGTTAAGGAAGAATAGGGAGGTGTCTTTGGAACATACAAGGGCAAGGGCAAGGCTACCGACTAGCTTGTCCCTTTTATGTTTAAATCTATTATGTTGTATTACGACTAATTCCAGACTATGTTTAAACTTAAGTGGGATTATGTAATAAGTCTTTATTCGATATTATTATGTAATCTATTAAGTATTGTAGGTTGCGAGACTTGGGAGAATAATTATAATAAATCATTGTATATTATTCTAAATTAGATCTTCCGTCGTGAATGTATGATTTTAGTTATTATGGTATTACCATGAAAACGTGATGAACTGAATTCGGGTGACCAAGTGGAGATCCGAATTTGGGGGCGTCACAGGTTGGTATCAGAGCTATAGTTATAAACCTTAGGAACGAGTGTCCTTAGATTATAACTTAAGAAAACTTAGAAGTTAGGAAGGGGATAAAACTCACGTAGAGTTTCCTTGAGGGACTTAGTGTGTTATGAAATATAACTTCATTCTATATAATGAACTTATGTTATTTAACATTCTGATGGAGTTGTTGTTTGTCTTGTCTTATGTTGGTGTTTGTAGGATGACTGACATGGGAAAACCTAACCGAGTAGTAGAGCAGGAGTCGCGTGAGATCCACGTAGTCTATGAGGCACCCTTTGTAGCAGAACCTATATCGATAGTTGCCCCTATTGATAATGATGATGAGGAGGAGGAGGAGATAGAGTCTCTGCCTGAGGAGTCTAATCCGGAGGAGGAACCCGTGGAGGAGGAACCCGAGCACATGGAGGACTCCGACGGGACCACTTTCGAAGATAGGATGTTGGGAGAATATGAAGAACAGATTTTGGAATTAGGATGTAGGGTCGAGGAACTAGAGGCTGAGACCCTTAAGAGGCAACTAGTGATGCAGGAGATGGAGGTGGGAATTACTCACCGTAAGGAGGCAGGGATCTACATGGGGGCCTTGTTTGGCGAGGAACGTTGAGCTGGCAGGAAAGCTAGAAGAAATGGAACAGAGGGTTTTGAGTGAGAGGACGAAGAAGGAGGCTCTCTGAACTCAGTTAGAGATAGAGGTGATGGATAGGATTCACTTCGAGTAGAAGTGGGAGGATTCCAATGATAGGGTGAATGACCTAGAGGATGAAGTACGGTGTAAGAGGAGGAAGATGAACAAGATGGGCTATGCTCTACGCACGGCCATGAAGAAATTGATCGATGGGGTAAATCACTACCCAGCTGAGCAAGGACAGACCCGGCATACCATAAGTCGGGATATAGTTGCACACATTACACAGAAAGAATATCAGAGAGTCGTGGAGAGCGGGATGTTAGATTAAGTCTAGCAGAAAAAACTCAGTAGTGTAGTAGTTTTATTTATGTGTTGTTAATATGTTGTTGTAATCTCCGTCTTTTGTGTAGGATGTGAGACAGTGGTAACCCCAAACTTTTGAAAAATGTTAGAGGGGTCGTAAGTTAGTGTGGTCCCCATCTTTCGTGATATTAGGGGATAGGTGTTTTCATTTATAGCAGTGTGCTAGAAAATAATGTGTTTTGTAACCCTTTGGCATATGAATATAAATGATACTATTTTAGAAATGTGTTATAAACTTGTAGTTCTTTTCTATTGAGAAATGTCTAAGTATTATAACTAGATAATAAAATGAAAATTTTGTGATGCAGAAAATACTGCCCAGACTTAGAATAACTGTCCAAGAAGAGTCAGTTAATGATGAGAGAGGACATATAGACCCGATACAGCGACTTGTAGATTTATTGGGAGAAGCTCTGAGGGGAAGAAATGACCCCGTACCACCCATTCCCCAACCTATCTTAGTAACAACCTTCAAGGATTTTAAGAGTGTAGGACCCCCAGAGTTCACAGGAACTACTGACCCGATAGTTGCGTAAACCTAAATCAAGGAGATCGAAAAGGCCTTCACTATAGCACGCGTGGGTGAAGACCAGAAGACGGTATTTACCACATACATGATGAGGGGCGAAGTAAACTATTGGTGGAAAACTAATCGGTAGAGAGTGGGGGAAGGAACAATAACTTGGGAGAGGTTTACGACGCTGTTTTTCGAGAACTATTTCCATAAGAGTATGGAGAGTATGATGGAGGTGAAATTCCTAAAGATAAGGTGATATGACGGTGGTGCAATACGTTGCTAAGTTCAATGAACTAGCGCGATTTTCAAAACACCAAGTTATGAATGAGGAGAGGAAAGCGAGACGTTTTGAGCAAGGGTTGAAGCCGTGGTTGTATAATAAGGTATCGGTCTTCCAGATTGATTCCTTTACAATATTATTTGAAAAAGCAATCACTGCGGAAGGTGGCAGTGAGGCCTTAAGTCTATATCATAAGGAGAAGAAGAACAAGAACGCTGGTAGTGAGCATCGTGGAGGGAGCAGTAGCGGAGGAAGTAACTCCGGAAAGAGGAAATGGGAAAATAATAACAACATAAATAATAACCAAGGTGGGAGTCACCAGGGAAACTTAAAGAAGAGGATTGAAGCTTGCAACAAATGTGGGAGAAGCCATCAGGGAGAATGCTGGAAGGGGAAGACCACTTACTATAATTGCGGCCAGGAGGGGCACATATCGCTAAATTGCCCAAAGCTGGAGAAGATCAGAGAATGTTTCGCTTGTGGATCGATGGAGCACCAGATAAAGAATTGCCCGAAGAAAGGAAGCGGTGGAGCTGGCGGAAGCCAAGGAGGAGGAAGTAAGTTGATGATTGGTGGACCTACGCAACCTAACCGATCGATCGCTCGAACCTTTAACATGACCATCCAAGACGCCGTAGCTGCAAAGGACGTGGTGTCATGTATAATCCCAATCAATAATATAAATGCTTATGTATTATTTGATTCGGGTGCGACCTGTTCTTTTGTATCTGAAGAATTCGCTAGTAAACTTAATACACCCCGAGAACATTTAGAAGATCCTTTGAATATAGAAGTTGGCAATAAGGAAATAATCCCTGTAGAATACGTCCATCAAAATTATCACGCAAACATTAGAGAACATGAATTGAGCGTAGACTTGATTCCTATTAGATTAGGAGATTTCGATGTAATACTGGGAATGGATTGGTTATATAACCATGCGGTAGTAATTGACTGTCATAACAAGTGTGTGAACCATCAGACTCTGAGTAAGTCTAAGGTAGTGTTTTATGGTAGCTCATCGCTTAAGCAATCGTGTTGCGTTACGATGATGCAGGCTAGGAAATTGTTAAAGAAAGGATGTGTAGGTTATTTAGCTTACATCGTAGATACTCGAAAGAAGGGAGTAGAGATTAAGGATATACCTGTAGGGAATGAATTTCAAGACGTGTTTCTGGACGATCTGCCTGGTCTTCCGCCAGGCAGAGAAATTGAATTCGTAATAGACTTAGCACCGGGAACAACACCGATTTCGAAAGCTCAATATCGTATGACGCCAGTAGAAATAAAGAAATTAATGATACAACTTCAAGAATTATTGGATAAGGGTTACATTCGACCGAGTGTGTCTCCTTGGGGAGCACCAGTGTTTTCGTGAAGAGAAAGGACGGATCGATGAGGCTCCGTATCGATTATCAAGAATTGAATAGAGTAACGATCAAGAATAGATATCTATTACCAAGGATAGATGACATGTTTGATCAACTAAAGGGAGAAAAATGTGTCTCGAAGATCGACTTACGGACAGGATATCATCAACTGAAGGTGCGTGATGAAGATATACCAAAGACTGTGTTTTGAACCCGTTATGGACATTATTAGTTTTTGGTAATGTCATTCGGTTTAACTAATGCTCCGACAGCATTCATGGACTTGTTGAATCGAGTTTTCAAGCCATACTTGGATAAATTCATAGTAGTTTTCATCGACGACATTTTGATCTACTCAAAGACAAAGGAAGAACACACCGAACATCTGGAGATCATTTTGGAAGCACTATGAAAGGAGAAGATGTATGTTTTGTTTTTAAAATGAGAATTTTGGATGAAGAAAGTTCAATTCTTAGGCCACATGGTGGATGAGAATGGAATCTCAGTAGACCCCAAAAAGGTCAAAGCGGTAAGTAGTTGGGAACAATCGAGAACACCGATAGAGGTGAGAAGTTTCTTAGGGTTAGCTGGGTACTATCGAAGATTTATCCAGGATTTTTCTAAGATAGCGACCCCGTTGACTAATCTGACGAGGAAGACAGTGAAATTTGTATGGACCGACAAATCGAATAGAGTTTTCAAGAATTAAAGAGGAGATTAAGCATGGCGCCTGTATTATCCTTAACAAATGATACGGGAGGATTTGTGGTGTATAGTGATGCATCACATAGAGGACTGGGTTGTGTGCTGATGCAACATGGCAAAGTCATTACGTATGCATCATGACAATTAAAGGATTACGAAAAACGATACCCTACTCATGACTTAGAGTTAGCGACAGTAGTTTTTGCGTTAAAGATATGGAGACATTATTTGTACGGAGAAAAATGTGAGTTATACACGGACCACAAAAGTCAGAAATATATCTTCACATAGAAGGAGTTAAATATGCGTCAGAGAAGGTGGTTAGAATTTATCAAAGATTATGACTATGAGATTCTTTATCACCAGGGGAAGGCAAACATAGTTGTCGACGCTCTGAGCAGGAAAGGAAAGGAGGAATTGTTTCAACTAACAACTCAGGAGGAGTTAATAAGAGATATGGAGAAGTTGGAAATAGAAGTGAAGGGACCCGAGAGGTCTGAAGAGAAATTATTTGTAATGGAAGCTCGTCTGACATTGTTGGATAGGGTGAAAGAGGAACGGGAGAAAGATGGAGAATGTGCAAAAAGCAGGAGAAGGATCTCAGAAAAAGAGGAAGAAAAATTTTGAATAGATAAAGACAGCATCTTAAGATTCGAAGGGAGAGTGTGGGTACCAGTGGTAACCGAGTTGAGAGAAGAGATTTTGCACGAGGCATACAATACGACATATTCCGTTCATCTAGGAGGCACTAAAATGTACCGAGACTAGAGGCAACATTTTTGGTGGCCCATTTTGAAACGGGAAGTTACAGAGTGCGTTAGTAGATGTTTGACTTGTCAACGCGTAAAAGCAGAGCATCAACGGCCGAGTGGTTTATTACAACCGTTGGAAATACCAGAGTAGAAATGGGAGCATATCACGATGGATTTCATGGTAGGACTTCCAGTCACACAGAAAGGTTTGGATGCCATTTGGGTTATCGTGGATCAACTTACGAAGACCGCACATTTTTTACTGATCAAGATCCGCTACAGTTGAATCAGTTAGCGAGCCTGTACGTAAAGGAGATTGTTTCACTACATGGAGTGCCGGTGTTGATTATTTTTGATCGAGACCCGCGTTTCACATCAAAATTCTGGAAAAGCTTGCAAGAGAAGATGGGAACACAATTAAGGTTAAGTATTGCTTATCATCCTCAGATAGACGGACAGAGTGAGCGAACAATACAAACGCTAGAGGATATGCTTAGGACTTGCGTGATGGACTTCAAGGGGAATTGGGACGACCACCTACCCTTACTCGAATTTACGTATAATAATAGTTACCATGCGAGTATCGGCATGCCACCATATGAAGCTCTTTATGGAAGGAAGTGCATAACGCCATTATGTTGGGACGAAGTCGGAGAATGACGAATACTCAGACCAGAGTTAGTACAACAAATTGCGGACGTGGTGACAGTAATAAGGGCTAGACTAGTGGCAGCTCAAGATCGCCAGAAAAAGTACGCAAACTTGCATCGGCAAGACCAAGACTTTGAAGTCAACAATTTTTTATTCTTGAAGGTATTTTCATGGAAGGGAAAGATCCGTTTCGGCAAGAAAGGGAAACTGAGTCCAAGGTTCATAGGACTATTCAAAATACTAAAGTGAGTGGGCGAAGTAGCATACAAAGTTGCACTACCACCTGAGTTGGAGCACATCCATAACGTGTTTCACATAACTGTGTTGCGTCCGTACAAGCCTGACTACAAGCACGTGATTTCTTATGAACCCATTCAAGTGGAAAAGAATTTAGCGTACGAAGAAATTCCTGTCCAAATTCTAGATAGGAAAGAGCAAACCTTGAGGAATAAAGTTATTTCCTCTGTAAAAGTGCTTTGGCGTAACCACGATGTCGAGGAGGCAACGTGGGAGTTAGAAGATACGATGATGCGAGATTATTCCCATCTATTTGTGTAACCTTATAGCAATTCCGGGATAAAACTTTTATAAGGGGGGGGAGGATGTAATACCCGAGAATTTCAGCATATTATTAATAGGAATGAATATTTATTTCAATATGAACGATTTCGTGTTATGAAATGAGATAACTCAATTATATTAAATGACTGAATAATTGAGAATATATGGAGTTTTGTAATGAACTCATTGAAGCCTTGTGTGGCATGGTGATGGGAGATATTAATAGTAATATTAATTAATGAAGGAATTATAAAGTAACAAATTAAGTAATATTAATTGTTAATTGTTGTTGTAGTATAATTGTGGATTGTTAATTGATGTTAATAAGGGTTAATTACTATGTGATAGTTAATTGTTGTATTAATTAAGTGATAATGATTGTGGTAGAATATTGAATTCTTAGTAATTAACTAATAAGGTGTGATTACTATTATTTGCAATATATTATAAAGATGAATAATTATTGTGGAAATTCATAATTACATTAATCAATTGTTGGATTAATTAATATTGGTGTTAATAAATTAAGGAAGTGCGTGATTTATTTATTAAACATATATAAATAAGTAAGTTAGTAATATAATAATATTATATTGACAGTTATGTGCATATGAGCAATAATACAACCATACTATATGGTGTTGTGGGACTATATATTAAGTGGTAATTAATCAAGGGAAAGAATTAAATTATTTATTTAACATAAATAAATACGATATTAATATGATAAGGTTATTATATGATTTCATGAGTGGTAGAATTAATTATGGAACTATCCGGACAATAATACATAACTGCATTATTTTATTTCGTATATTTAATGTACATGGACTATATGATGTAAATTCCTAATATGGTAACATTTGTGCATTAAGATTTCAGTGTGGGAATTAAATAGACCAAACCAAGCCTTGATGATATGACATGCTGAGGTTTTCTCCTTTGTCTCAAATTGAGTGTCCCATTTACTCTAAGATCTCATTCACGTGTATTTCAAAAAGGCTAGCCTATGTTCTTCATTTTCTTCCAACTCTCTAGCTCATGATCATGGGGGAGTGGTGATTATGATGAGTTCCAACAACCAATCTAACAACTCCTCCATAACCTTCATGCAATTCTTTAACACATGAGTTTGATTCAATGGAAAAATGCAATGTCTGGATTTGTGTTCCTCTATAATTAGCAGTTGTGCTTCTTCATTCTTGTTGCTGAGATTTGTCTGAGAATTTGCTAAGTGAGAGTTAAGAGCATACAAGTAATCTAGAGCTTAGAAGTTCATTTGGAGCAAGATTTTTTCACATTTGCTGAGGTATAATCCCTTTTCCTTATTTTCCATTTCATTCTCTGTCAAATGAGCTTAAGTTATTAAAATATCAATTTATTGATTATGCCAAGTTGAAGTATTATTGGGTTGTAAAACACTTATGTAGTTGTTATATAGGCTTATGAACATGTTTAGTGTGCAATGTGGTTTGGTTACAGTCGAATTGGTGAAGAAAATTGGTATTTGGCTTGTTATCTGCCGAGGCTGGGAAGTCTCTGGACTGGAACGGGAGCCGCACGGCCGCGCGTATCCCTAGTACAAATGGCGTGCGCCCGCGCCCCTCTGCAGATTCTGTTGATTGGTTTATAATATCTGGTATATCTGAGTATGCTATGTTAGCTAGTATATGCATATAAACCACCCTAACACGTGGAATGAGGCTGCTATGTATATAGTAAGCCATGTTAGTCTATTTAGTATAAACATTCAAAGGAAACTTTAAGATTTGGAAAACTCAAATTGTGAACTTGGAGTAATGTATATTCTGACCTTACAAGCATGTTAGTATGGTTTTGAAATGCATGTCGATCATACTAACTTCAGTACATGGATTTCATATTGAAGCATGAGCGTGTTAGAATTATTAGTAAGTTTTACTAAATGAAAATATGAACTTTAAACGTGAATGTTTATATACTACTTTGAGAGTTAATATCTGATAATTGTGAACATGCGGGATGATACTCTTAGACTCACTCATGTAACATAAATATGTATATCATTATACTTAGGTATCGTAATTCAAAGAAAGCATAAAGGAATCATATTTTAAAACAAAGCGATGTTAATAACACGTATGTGATATGAATACTCACAAGCATGTCTAATATGAGTTATATGACCACTTTGTATGTTTAAAGAACCAAGCATGTTGAACTTTGTGGTTTCATAACCTTAAATGGTCTTAAATTATTGGGATGTCCAACTTAGCACCATATTGTGCAAGACGGAACCTAGATTAGAACTATAAAGATGCGATAGGACCCTTAACATGTTAATATATGTTATGTATGTAAGGATGGACGAGCTAGACCAAGCAAATAATTACTCAGTCCTGATTTGAACTGGGAGCCGCTAGCCTCCTTAGTACAAATCAGGCGCGGTCGCGCCATTCTGAAGAGTTGGAAAGTGAATTCTGTGATTTTTGAAGTATGTAGCATGCTAGTGTAACTTCATCATGTTTATTTCTGATCATGATACACTGATAAATGTAGCTTTTCATGTTAATACCTATCTTAGCTTGAATTGACAAAGTGTTTTAAAATGATGAAGTCTAGCAATAGAACCGAGCTACGTAATAACATACTTATAAGGTTTCTTGATTAAGTCGTGTGTGTATACTTAGACTATATTTATCAAGATTGTTTATCTAATATGTTTAACTAATGAATATCCGATACGCGTATCACATTATGTTAGGATTTGAAAGAATATTGTTAAGCGATACTTTGGTAAACTGCGCTTGAGGCAAGTATCCGAACCCTACTCTTATTGTGGATGTATCTTTGCATTCTTTATTCGACGAATACCGTAACCTTATCTCTTGAATACAAGTTATATTACTTTCTCGTTCATATGAGCTAATATGCTTAAACCCTTGTGAAAACTATTATTCATGTTGAACGTAGTAATGTTCTTGAATATTGTGAAATAGTCGATGCCATTTGATTCGGCTAGACTATATGCATGTTTATAAAAGTTCTCCAAACCAATTGATTGGTGCGAAAATCTTAAAAACTGAGTTGGACAACACTTATGATAAAGGGATTTCATGTTGTTGGAAACCCCAACACATAAGTATATTACTGTGGTGTTATGTGTAACGTAAAGTATTGTAGACTGATCATCTATAGTACTTGATATTCTTGGGGTTATCAATTTAATATTGGTAACTCTAGTGGAAGTTGAATAGTCCTTAGTGACTACTCAGTATAAATTGTTGATTCAGTTGGATATATTGATAGTCGTTGAATTCATATTTCTCTATTGATTTATATTGAATTATCGCTCTTATTACAGAAATTATTGATACTCATTACTCATGATATAATCTTGAAACTTTGAACTATCCTAGAAATAACACTTCGATATTTCAAACCTTGTGATATTATATCCTACACCCTTGTTGTATATTACTTGTTGGGCAATTTGTGTTCATCCTTGCTTATTTAAAACCTTTCAGTTAAGGAAGAACAGGGAGGTGTCTCTGGAACAGATAAGGGCAAGGGCAAGGCTACCGACTAGCTTGTCCCTTTTATGTTTAAATCTATTGTGTTGTATTACGACTATTTCCAGACTATGTTTAAACTTAAGTAAGATTATGTAATAAGTCTTTATTCGATATTATTATGTAATCTATTAAGTACTGTAGGTTACGAGACTTGGGGAATAATTATAATAAATCATTGTATATTACAGGTGATATGTGCAAATTTTGTAAAGTAAGCAAGTTGTCATAAAATATTCGTTTGGTTTACACAACTCATTCTGAGTCCCCAAATATATGGTACAAAAACCAAATATAAACTTCATTAATACAACTTTCGTGCAAAATACGACAATACATACGCTGAGAGTTTTAATACAAATATTGTCTTGTAGACAATAACCAAACACAAATAAAGTCCTCATTATAATTATTGTTACACTATTTTACAAAATAGTGAGAACTGGTATAATAACCATCTTGGACCCTTACTCCACTCCGCGACAAGTCCCAGCTACATTCTCGCCTCCTGATAAGAACAATAGAACAAAAAGGAAAAGGGTGAGCTCAACTAGCCTAGTAAAGAATATTATGACTAAGATAATATAGAACAAATTATCCTTAGTCCTCAATAGGACAAAATATGATAGAATACAATAAACAACAAGTTTTAGAATACAACTACTGTGACACCCCCAAATCTGGGTACTTCATTCCCACAATATTTGGTGTTTATTGTCTAAACATTCATTTCTAACTACCCAAATATAATAAAATTTAAACCATAAACTTTCCCATTAAAAGTTACATTAATAAGTCCAATAAAATCTCCCAGGTTGTCTAACCTTTAAAAACAAACATCAAGTGCGAAAAATTAAATAATTACATCTCAACAATTAAAATAAAGTCTGACAATATAAAATCAACAGATTTATAAGTCTTCAACATTTGTTCATCTTTCCTTTCCCTTTACTAGTGGTAGATTCATCGACCTTCTCAACTTTAGCTGTAATGGTTATATAAGCAAGAGTGAGCAAAATAAATACTCACTTGAAATGACAATAAATAATAATATCATAATACCTGCCAAATGAATAAGCTCAATAAAACTTAATAATATTCTCTATCGATGACAATCAAGAACTGAAAACAAAATCTAAAATATATCTAAGGGTCACAAGACCACGAACTATGTCCAAGGTTATAAGTATTTTTTTAACTTAAACCTAAACAGTCATAAGACTGTAGAGACTTCTCATACTTAGGGGGATCAGTCCTTCGTACCATGTATTGTGCACAAACATTTAAACATTTTGCGTAATAATCCCCTATAATAGGGTTGTTCATCTCAATATTTAGAATACAAGTCCGCACCAAAGTAAGTTTAGTTTGGATAAGTTTCACGTTAATTTAGAGTTTACCGAACATCAACTAAGGATTAGTTGAATCAAAAATGTAATAACAATATGCTATAGAATAAGTCATAAATGAATCAACATTGTATATTGAAGTCATGCTTAGAAATGAACTAAAAAGCATAAGCACTGAATAATATAACAAACATTACTTGAACAATATTATGTTAAGGCTAGAATTTTATTTAGTAACAGAATTGAGTTGTTCAACATGCACAATCAATAGCAAGTTGAGCAATAAAACTTTCTCATCATAAGAGTGTCATAATTTAGAAACTTGCATATAAGAAACAAGTTAAAGATAGGAAACCTTCTCAATGTAAGAGTTAGGGTAAAGAGCTTACAAGAATATAAATTAAGTTATATAAGTAGGATTAGGGATTACTTGCTCAATATAAAAGTAAATAAGATAGAACAAACACAAATAAAGGTTGTGGTTTGAAAACTTGCCTTACGTGTAAGCTAAACCGTATACTTGATTCTCAATATCCTATACACATGTCATCATGAAATAATTAGTTACTACATGTACTCAATACATAATTAAGTATCTATTTCATGTACGACTTATAGTCTTAGGTTCAACTATTTGGTTAAACCATAATTCTTCAATTTATCACATTACTCATCAATTGCTAATAATATTCTCATACTTGGTACTATAACACCACAATATGACAAACATCACATTTTAACAGTCATAGAATTACTCTTTATCAACAATTACAGAATTGTATAATCAAAATAAATTGTCTGCCCAACACTGCTAACTGGCGCTGCAGCGCCCCAGTTTGCACTGGGAATAGCGTTTCGGCGCTGAGTTGGCGCTGCGGTGCGAGACACAAGCCTTTAGTTGGCGCTGCAGTGCTGAGCTAGTGCTGCGGCGCGATAATTGTACTACGGGGCGGCGCTGTAGCACCAAAGTACAGTTCCAGGCAGACAGTGTTCGCGAAGAACATAAAACAAAGCCAAATTGGCCTACAACCTACTTTCTAACAACCAATTTAACATATATGAATTACATAAACTTCACAAAAATATTACTTAAGATTTCTAACATGTTTTAACTATAATAACAATATACATATCAAATTTAAAACCTTTAATTTCATTGTTCTTTCTAATACATCACTTTTAAACAGTCTTAACGAAACAATTCACTGTAAATTCGTTTTTCTACCAAAACAGTTAATTTAAATTTCTTTGTTTTCTCTTATTCATATATTTTCGAAATCAATTGTCAATTTATGGTTTATACTTTGAAGTGAGTACTAATTTTTATTCTAAATTAAGCCATATCAAACATATATCAATACAAATTTACTGTAATTTAATTTTCTCAATATTACATGAATCAATTTACTCTAAATCATCTATAACCCATGAAAACAATTTATATCAACCAATTAACATAAAAAACTACATAACAAACAATTAATCCCTCACCCAAATTTTTATAGAGAACTTTTGATAGAACAAAGCTAAAACTTTGAAAAGTAGCAAAGTAGCGTTATACATTTGCTAGAAGATGATTACAACTACTCCTTCTAAGTTCTCAATTCACAGAGAATCTCTCTTCTTCCTTCTCTCTTTTCTCTCTTGTTTCTCTTCTTCTCTGTTCTTTCTCTCTTTTCTAACCTAATGTAGTATAAATTGATAACATATAATATAATGTATACTTATAATACGCATATATATATATATATATATATATATATATATATATATATATATATATATATAACTGATGTCAGTTATAGTTTTTAAAAATCAAAAGCCATAAGGCTTTGTGTGGCAAAACCAATTAAAATAATGACTTAATCATTCCTTAAGCCTTGTTTGGCAAAACAAGATTAAAATGAGCATTTCAAAAGCTCTAAGGCTTTGTTTAGTAAAACCAAATTAAAACTCTTTTAATTTATTTTCATAAGTCATTTATAATAATATAGTTTATTGTCACGCTTTATTTAAATAAATTTCCATATTCAAATTAATTAAATCTAATAACAATTTATTAAATCAATTTACCACATAAACCTATACAATAAAATTATAATTTTTATTATAATTATAATTTTATTTAATAAATTAACACATCACTTTAATTACAAAATAAAATTAAAATAATATTATAATAACTCATTTAATCATTAGTAACTCTCTAATTTAATTATTAAATTAAATTAGAATATTAGCTCATAATATTTAATTTATCACCCTTTTATTTAAATTAATTTCACAATACCAAATTATCAATTATCACTTAATTAACAAATTAAGTTAATCCTCTCAACTCATAAATTACTTATTTAATACTAAATAATCAAATCAAATCAAATAAATATTTATTCAACAATAAACACATTAATTAAAATATTTATATAATTCAATAAATATTTGAAATTATAATTTAAAATTCTGGATTGTTACAACTGCAGCGAAAACATCAATCTATTAGAAGAGTCAAGTAGAGCATGATATCTACTATCTTCTATGATTTAAAAGTCTATCATCAATATTTTATCCCTGTAACATCATTCAAAAAATATTTCAAATCAACGAATTATCCATGCACTACGGGTCAAAGATATTCGTTTGTATCACCAGTGGTCATGATCATGCCAAACACCTGTCCATCTATGCACTACGGGTCAAAGAGGACTTTCACCACAAACCTTATCTGTAACATTAAAGGTTATGATTATACCAATATACAAGTCTTGGTCATGACCATACCAATCAATAATCTATCTTTGCATTACGGGCTAAAGATGGCTTACACTACAATATAAGCATGAGGATGATGATAATGATATAAAGATTCAATCAAGTGAGATAAAGGATAAATATTATAGAATTCTAATTCAATTTATCCTGAGTTCAAAAATGTTTAAATTGTCAACATGATAACAATTTGTGAAGTAAAATTAAAGAATGATATTCATGTATCAAAAATAATTTGGACAGAAAGAAAATTAAATTCTGCTGTGAATAGTACCCGTGAATAGTACCGTATGAATAGTACCCAGACATGAAAATATTAAAATTTAATAAGAATGTTCAGACCAATATTCCAACGAAATGATATTAGATGAAGTGCAAAACTCAAGGAATTTTTAATCATTTTAGGGATTATAGAAGCAATACTTACCATAGTAAGTTTAAATTTAGGAATATGAAATGAAATAATATCATTTTCATAATATGGAGTATGAAAGAAAATAATATTTCTTACGAGTATTGCAATAAAATAATATCATTTACCTTAGTAGAGACTAGATTTGACTGGAATATCAGTGATTATGCTAAGAAATCTTGCACAAAAAGCTACACTCAAAGTATCCTTATACTTAAGAGAAATACTCACAATACTATAGAATAAGAATTTCTGATATTGAAATGGTGTGTTGAGGAAGGAGGGGTAACCTCCCTTTTATAGTGAAACGGAGGAAGAAAACACAGATAGAGCGCCTAACATTTCTCCTTTTTCTTCTCTACCTAACATCCTGCCTAACTTTCTAATATTTTCAGATAGGTGAGGGTCCACCTTTTGGAAAATGAATTGCAGGAAAGTTTCTGAAATAACCCGAGTCAAATCCCGAGTTTGGAACAAATCTCGGGTCAAATCCCAAGTCCGAATCGAATCAAATCCATCAAAATAAGGCCTCAAACCACTGGCCCAATAGTATCTTCTTAGGTCATCTTAGCCCACCATAGGCTCACCCAAAAGGTCATGACTTGAAGGTACTATTGGTAGTAACTTATTTCCCTATATATAGACACATTTTTCCCATATCTTTTGATGTAGGACTGGGGTGTTAAAAACTCCCCCACTTAAATTTTTGAAGTCCCCATTAGAACCGATCACACACACAACCCAAAGGCCTTTGCCTCTCTAGCCATTGTGGGATAATACCAGCTGGTTTCGTGTCCCCACCTCTGGGCCTCCATCTCTCCATTGTGGGATAATACCACCAGCCTTTTTGTCCCCACCTCCAGCAACTCGATCCAAGCTTTCTAGAGTCGGCTCTGATACCATATAAAATAACTCAGGTCAAATCCCGAGTTCGGAATAATTCTCAAGTCAAATCCCAAGTCCGAATCGAATCAAATCCATCAAAATAAGGCCTCAAACCACTGGCCCAATAGTATCTTCTTGGGTCATCTTAGCCCACCACAGGCTCACCCAAAAGGTCATGACTTGAAAGTACTATTAGTAGAAACTTCTTTCCTTTTATGTAGACAAATTTTTCTCACATCTTTCGATGTGAAACTGGGGTGTTACAGTTTCTCCACCAATCAAGTGATCCCATGGAAGAAATATCACCAACACATGGTTTTGAAAAGGAAGAAATGCAATACACCGGTTTTTTGAAAAACAAAGGAAAGTAAAGTCAAGCTTCTCACCTCCTTAACATATTCACATGTTTATGTATATACTATAATAATATTATTATTTAAAAAATTATAATACATTATAATAATATATTTGAATGAATATTTTATCGAAGAAGATAATTGCCAACTTTTAACAGATATTTAATGCTAAATTCCTTCATTTATATAAAAATTGAGCCAATATCCACCACATAATAATTATTCATAAATAATATTATAAGCTCACAATATTAACAACCAAATCATTCCCAGGAAAGAAGGGGCTTTCCGATAAGGATTTATCCTTATTGGCTCACAATTATATAACCTAACCCATATCCTCGATAAAATTTTCTAGACATTGCCAATAATGATAACTAATAACATGAATAATTATGTCGTGTCCATTATTAATTTAATAATATCAAATATTGTGCAAATGATACTGTAAAACTAATTGAATCAATAAAATGAGATACTGTGTAATAACTACTGTGACAATTATTGAATGAAACTGAGTGACTTCTTACGTAAGAATTAATAATCAAAAATACTGTGTAATACCGTGTGCTACTGTTCAACAACACGTATTACTGTATTTTTATCACCGGATATTTCAACAGTTAACGGTAAAAGTTTTGCCGTTATTTTTATAAAAAAGTTATTTCTGTCACTTTCTATATCCGAAAGTTATTCTGTTATGTGGTCCACCAATGATTGCGTAGTCGTACAAATATTTTTCGATAAAAAGAATATTCTCTGACCAAACGAATATTTTATGACCACTTGCTTACTTTGCAAAATTTGCACATTTCACCCATAACTAAAGCATTATATCAAATCAACACCTTATTATTCAAAATAATAATTAGAGATTTTAAATCTTTATTCATAAAAAGTTAGGGTCTTATAACCTCCCCTCTTTATGAAATTTCGTCCTCGAAATTGATATACGTACCCGGTATGTCGAAGAGGTGAGGATACCTTGTTTTTATATTTCTAACTCCAAGGTCATTTCTTCAATATCATGGTTTCTCCATAAAACTTTGACTTAAGGTATAACCTTTAAGCGTAGAATATGTTCCTTCTTATCCAAGATTTTAACAGATACATCTTTATACGTTAAATCTTCTGCTATCTCGTCTATTTCTAATTCAATAATGTGGTTCGGGTCTTTCACATATTTACGTAGCATAGATATTTGAAAAATATTATGAACACGAGACATACTTGGCGGTAAAACGAGTCTATAAGCCATAGTTCCTACTCGATCGATGATTTCAAATGGACCAATAAATCGAGGGTTAAGCTTTTCTCTCTTTTCGAATCTCGTAACTCCTTTCCATGGAGCAACAATAATACATGATCTCCAACATTGAATTCTACTTCCCTTCGATGAAGACCAACATAACTTTTTTATCGATCTTGTGCGGTTTGTATACGTTGCTGGATCATTTGAATCTTTTTCGTAGTTATGCGTACCATTTCTGGTCCCAACAATGTTGCTTCACCCACATTATCCCAGCATACCGGAGAACAACACTTTCATCCATACAATGCCTCGAATGGAGCCATGCCTATACTTGCCTGATAACTGTTGTTGTAGGAGAATTCCACTAATGATAAATGCTTGTACCAACTTCCTTTAAAGTTTATAACACAGAGTCTCAATAGATCTTCAAGAGTTTAAATAGTCCTTTCTAATTTCTCGTCTGTTTGAGGATGATATGCAGAACTGAATCGTAGATCACTGCCCATAGCTTTCTACAAGCTAACCCAAAATCGTGAAGTAAATCTTGGGTCTCAATCAGAAACTATGGATACTGGCATACCGTGCAATCTCACAATTTCATTTATGTACATACGAGCAAGACGTTCAAGTGAACAAGTTTCTCGTATAGGCAAAAAATGAGCAGACTTGGTTAATCTATCGACAATGACCCAAATTGCATTTATGCCTTGAGAAACCTTAGGAAGACCAGTAACGAAATCCATGCTGATGTTCCCACTTCCATTCTTGAATTTTAAGTGGTTGCAATGCACCTTTTGGTACTTCATGGTCCGCCTTGACACGTTGACAAGTTAAACACCTTGAGATAAACTCTGTAATCTCTCTCTTCATATTACTCCACCAAAATATATGTCAAAGATAATGATACATTTTGATACTCCCAAGATGGATTGCAAATGGAGTGTTGTGTGCCTCCATCATGATTTTATACTTCAATTCAGAGTCATTAGGAACATAAAGTCTAGAATTGACTCGAAGTATTCCTTCTTCGTCGATTCTTTCTTTTGGAATAGCACATTCTTTTACTTTCTTCTTCATACTCATCAGTTTCGGGTCTATAGCTTGAGCGGCTTTAACTTTATAGATTAAAGTTGGTTCTACTCGTATATTTGACATCATCATGTGGGTCCCTGGAGTTTTCAACTCTATCTCTATCGTTTGTAAGTCATACAAATGGGTCTTTATGTTAACAACATCGCACTCGTACCCACATAAGATCTTCTACTCAACGCTTCAGCTACCACGTTCTCTTTTTTAGAATGGTATTTAATGGTATGGTCATAATCTTTCAACAGATCGAGCCAACGTCGTTACCGCATGTTGAGTTCCTTTTGTGTGAAGAAATATTTGAGGCTTTTATAATCTGTATAAATCTCCAATTTCTCCCCATACAAGTAGTGCCTCCAGATCTTTAATGCGAAAACAACTGCTGCAAACTCTAGATCATGAGTAGAATAATTCCTCTCATATTCTTTGAGTTGTCGTGAGGCATAGGATATGACTTTCCCACGTTGCATGAGAACACATCCTAAACCACTGCCTGAAGCATCGTTATAGATGACAAATTCCTCCGAACCTGATGGTATTGTCAGAACAGGTGCTGAAATAAGTCTCCTCTTGGGTTCTTGGAAGCTCTTCTCATACTCCTCGCTCCATCTGAAATTTGTATCTTTTCGAGTCAGCTGAGTTAATGGAGTAGCGATTCGAGAAAATCCTTCAACGAATCTCCGATAATAACCAGCTAAGCCCTGAAAGCTACGTACTACGGTTACTGACTTAGGTTGCTCCCAACTTTGTATTGCTTCAATCTTTACCAGGTCAACTGATATTCCATACTTTGATACCACATGCCCAAGGAATGCTACTTCTTTAAGTCAAAACTCGCATTTCTTCAACTTGGCATATAACTTGTTTTCATGACGCTTTTTGAGTATCAAATTCAAGTGTTGCTCATGATCTTCACGGCTTTCGGAATAGATGAGGATGTTATCAATAAAGATAACCCCGAAATGATCCAAATATTCTTTGAATACTTGGTTCATCATATCTATGGAAACAGTAGGAGCATTAGTCAATCCAAAAGACATGACTAGGAATTCGTAATGCTCGTAGCGAGTTCTGAAAGCAGCCTTTAGAATGTCATCAGTTTTAATTTTTAACTGACAATATCTGGAACGAAGATTGATCTGTGAGAAGAATTTAGCACCTTATAACTAGTCAAACAGGTCATCAATGGGAGGTAACGGGTACCTATTTTTGATGGTGACATGGTTCAACTCCCGATAGTCAATTCAAAGTCGCATACTCCCATCTTTCTTCTTTACGAATAAAACAGGAGCAACCCAAGGAGATGTACTAGGACGAATGAAACCAATGTCTAACAACTCATGTAGTTAGGTTTTTAACTCCTAAATTTCAATAGGAGTCATTCGATATGGGGTTTTAGAAATGGGTTTTGTATCGAGTTTAAGGTCGATATAAAATTCGATTTCACGCTTTGGGGTAGTGTGTCACCCCCAAAATAGGTATACACAACCCATTTTGAGTCGCCAGATACACGGTACATAATTCAAATACAAACTTTGTTTATACAACTGTTGAACTGTCGTGCAAAATACGACAACACATAAGCTGTGAGTTTCAATAGAAACAACAGTACTCACACTCCAAACCGATGATACTTTACATAAAGGTACAATCGATAACTGTTTTAGGAATTAAAATCTTTGGAAAATGCCCAAGGAATCCTTTATACATGGGAGGCCATGCATCTAAGTTATAATAGATATCATATGACTTGAACATTACCCTTGGTTGACCCAATAGACCCCAAAGAAGAACGAGAATATTACTATTATGTTCATTCCAATGGTGTCTATTTTTGACGCTTTCAAAGTCGAGTTCACATCACCCTATTATTGTTCACCAAAATCAATTATTAAGTGACATATAAAATATGACACCGATCTTAGGTCCTTAATACAATTATATATTGCATGTCATGCAGTTTTATAATGTATTGAGAAACTTCCACAGTCTCGGACCATCACACTATTCCCATGTTATACCCGCTCAACCCAGCTACACTCTTATTACCTGAAAGGAATTGTGAAGCAAAAGGGTGAGCATAAATAGCCTAGTAAAGAATATTATGACTAAGATAATTAATTTATCAATAGCCTTCATCAGTAATAAATTAGATATTTAGAACATATGGCAGATGATAAAAGTTTTCAACCATAATTGCAGCGGAATCAACAATCCATTAGAAGAGTCAAGTAGAACATAATGTCTACTATCTCCTCCAAATTAAAAGTTCATCGTTAATATTTCATTCCTGTAATACGCATCAACAGTTCTTTGTTGTACCCAAGACAAAGAGAACTCTCATCACCTGTCTTCACCTGAACCACCAAAGATTATAGTTAAATTCATAATTCATATTTATAATCATGTAAATCACCAGTCTGTCTTTGTACTACGAGCCAAAGACATACAACTGTAAAACAAATAATTAACGGTCCATCTTTGCACGTATCTTTGCACGTAAGCCAAAGATATACAACTGTAAAACCAATAATTAACAGTCCATCTTTGCACATAAGCCAAAGATATACAACTATAAAACCAATAATCAACAGTCCATCTTTGCACGTAAATCTTTGCACGTAAGCCAAAGATATACAACTGTAAAACCAATAATCAACAATCCATCTTTGCATGTAAGCCAAAGAGAATTTTTACAACATCATTTGTCTGTAACATTAGTCCATCTTTGCACATAAGCCAAAGAGGATTTTTACCACATCATTTGTCTGTAAAATAAATAATCCACATCACCGAATTATCCATGCACTACGGGCCAAGGATATTCGTTATTATCACATCCACGAATTATCCATGCACTACGGGCCAAGGATATTCGTTATTATCACCAGTGGTCATGATCATACCAAACAACTGTCCATCAATGCACTACGGGTCAATGATGACTTTCATTACAATATAAGCATAAGGATGATGACAATGAAATAACCATTCAATTAAATGAGATCAAGGATAAATTTTAAAGATTTATAATTCAATTTATCCAGAGTTTAAGAAGGTCCAAATTGTCAACATGATAACTGCTTTGTGGAGTAAAATTCAAGATTAATATTCACGTATCAAAATTAATTTGGACATAAAAGAAATTAATTTTTCTCATGAATAGTACCCTGGGTGAATAGTATCCCGTGAATAGTACCTCGTGAATAGTATCTCGTGAATAGTATCCCGTAAATAGTACTTTATGAATAGTATCGTACGTATGAATAGTACCGTACGTATGAATAGTTTCGTATGTATAAATAGTGTCGTATGTATGAATAGTACTCATGAATAGTACTCTAGCATGAAGAGATTAAAATTTAATAAGAATGTTCAGAAAAATATTTCAATTGAACGATACTAGATGAAACACAAATTTCAAGGATATTCTACTAATTTCAAAGAGTATAGAAGCAATACTTATCAACATGAGTGTAGAATTAAGAATATGAAATGAAATAATATTACTTACATACTATAGAGTATGGAAGAAAATATTATTTCTTACGAATATTCAACAAAAATAATATCCCTTACGACTGTTGAACGAAAATAATATTCCTTACGAATATTGAACGAAGATAATATTCCTTACGAATATTGAATGAAAATAATATTCCTTACGAAAATAAAATTCCTTATGAATACGAAAAATAATATCCTAAGCGAATATGAAATAAATAATAACCCTTACATTAAAAAGAAGAGTAATTTTGACTGATATAGCGGAGATATTCTTGAAGAAAAACTTGCACTATTTGCTACACTCCAAGTTTCCTTAACTCAAAAGAAATATGCACAATATTGAAGAAGAAGAATTCTCTGATTTTAGTATGATTTTCATTTTTAAAATGAGCATCCTATTTATAGGAGAATGGCAGGATACTATTTGGACGCACAGTAAGGAAAAGTTCACGGGCGCATACCGACGAATTCACGTGAATTTTTTTGGATTTTACTATGCAACACTATGCAATAAAATATTCTAATAAAACGAAAACTTTAAATAAAATATAATATATTCTATTTATAATCTAGTAAAACGCATAATTTTATAAAAAGTTTTCTGTTTTATTACTATTATATTAATAATAAAAACAAAATTTATATAATATATATATATAACAGCAAACACATACACATTGACACACACGTTCACACACACACACACACACACACACATACACACACACACACACACATATATATATATATATATATATATATATATATATATAAGTAATAAAACAAAATTGGTGTGATAACTCGGGATTTCGAATAATCCGAATTTTACGAATAATTTTTTTTATTTATTTAATATTAATATTAATTATCAATTTTGTGACGAGTATCTGGGATACAAGTCTCAAGATGTGGTCAATTTGTGTATTGACTGAGAAAAAAGAGTAGAGTTGTGCTTAACAGATTTAGAAAACCTAACCCTAGTTACGACAGGGATTCGATAGAAAATATAATTAAAATAATTATATTGATGAGTACGTATTTGTACTATTTAGAATTATTAATCAATGATTGATCGGATAGGGTATAAATTTAATAAACCCTAATATGATATTAGAAACTCTAATCTTAGGATTAGAAACCCTAACGTACCGTTAAAACCCCTAATCGAAAGCCGGAAAATCCTAATTTTAAGTTCAGAAATCCTAAACCCTAATTAAGAAACCCTAATCCTAATTAGCAAGCCTTATGGGATTAGTAAACTTTCATGTGATTAGTAATCTTTAATATAGTTAGGAAACCCTAATTATATTCTAGAAATCATAATTTTCTATTTTAAAACCCTAATTTAGAAAATCTTAGAAGCTAAGGTTGTAAAACCTAAAGGTGAAAACCTTAGGGTTAAACCCTAAGGGTTTGGACAAAAGTCTAGTATGCCATTAAAATTATATTGCAAATGTCGAAAATACCCTTTTTCATTTCTTTTATTGGTAACTTGTAAAAATTGCCAAGACCTTTAGTTGTTCACCAACTTTTGACTTTGCATGACCTAAAAATCCAGAAAATCAGCCTAGATCATCAGCCATATTAGTAACATGCATTGCACCAATTGATTACAAAAGATTAAGAGAGAGAAAGTTCACCAAAATTAATCATTTATTATCCAACCTCTTCTCTCTCCTTATCCATGAAAAATTGAAGTGACTCAGTCACTAGTAGAGCCCATAGATCATCAAGATCAGTAGAAGAGAGCTAAGATCAAGGATTGGAATTAAAAAGGTATAATGTCCTAAGCCTTTTTGATCATAAATGCTAAGAAAAAAATTTATGTTTATGTGTTTATATTTCTGTTAGAGGATGTTTTATGATGATCTATGATGATCCATCATAGATCTATAGCATCAAAGTGAGTAAAAAATTAAAGTTTTCAAAAACTGTTCTCGAGCCTAGATTTTAGGATGTTTGGTGTTGTTTTATTGTTTAGATTCATTGTATGACATAAGGTCTTTGATCTAGAAGTGGAATCAAAGTTATTCCATGTTCAGAGTTCAAGATATAGTGGGTCAAAACCCGTTGACCAAGCATGACCAGTCGAATTTTGGGTAACCCAGAAATCAAATATCAGCATCTGACAACTTTTTGCAAGGCCAGGATCTGTCAGGTGTTATGTTGTTTGATGTTGTGTTTGTAACCAAGTTGTAGCCTGCTAGATTTACTATAAATATATGTCCTTACATCCTTCAAACCATCAACGTAGCGAATGGACTGTAAGAGTCGCCAATTGGTATTTTTAAATGGTTGCACCAACTCAACCTAAAATGGTTTGTACATTGACCTAGTGAAGTGACACTATTTAACTGGTCTATAAAATCAAGATTCGTTAGGGTCCGGGGGCTTGATTATGCGAAGGGAAGGTGTTAGGCACCCCCCGACATCCGTGGTGACACGGTGACCGCTACTTTTCAAATTAAACCTTTATCTGAATGTGTGTGTATGTGTGGGTCAATGTGCAGTTATTTGGAATGTAGTGCTATGCCTCGTTTGCACCTATATACAAAGGGTTTGAATTTTGTATAAAAGTTCAATTTTAACAAGATATAGCAATGATATTTTGTAAAAGAGATTTTTTCAAACCCTTATGCTCAATAGTAATTGAGACATTTGATACTTTTATTTTATTACGTGTTCGGCTTGATTGCTTTTATTTTCGAGAAGCGAAACATCTTCGAGAAAATAAGATAAAAAGAAGTACCGAACTCCTTGTGGGCATGAGAGCCGTCTAAGGAAATTCAAACACCGTGAATAATTTATAAGCTGGTTACAGTTGAAAATGTCCATCACGGGAATCGAATCTAGATTCAGGAAGCTAAATCTGTGATGACATGATTTCTAGGCTCACATGATGATGCAGTATGTATGAAAGCTGTAAATAGTTTTATATATATATATATATATATATATATATATATATATATATATGTGTGTGTGTGTGTGTGTGTGTGTGTGTGTGTGTGTGTGTGTGTGTGCTATCAACTGCCACGAAGTAAGCTCCGGATATAAATCCAGGCTCAATCAAACAGAGTTTGATGACAGGATATATATATATATATATATATATATATATATATATATATATATATAAAAGTAATAAAAGCCATTGATTGACAATCTGGGCATACGCACACAACACGACTCTCAACGTGAATAACTTTGTGAGCACAAAAGTGGAGAAAGGCTTTAAGAAATGTGAGAAGACTTGTAGTGGGCTGCCAAGAAGACTTCAAATAACTTTAAATGAATGAACACTCGGTTTCCACCGGTAAAATGTAGCAAAGTATAAGCTCACAAGTGTTTAAAATGAGAAAACACTCAGCTTATAGTGTGTACAAAGCAAAATGGACAGGGCTTCCTCGCCTTTTTTTCTTCCAAATGGCCACCCCAAGCCCTCTATTTATTGAGGGGGCCGCAGGTGTACCTGTGGCTTCCTGGGGTTCCTCAAGCTCTGTTCACCCCGTCGTCTCAAAGTACGTGCACTGCGCAACGCATTGTCCGCTCGAACCTTCATAACTTTCAATTCGGGCATCCAATGGAGGTGTATAATACTTTTTTGGAATGTTGTTGTCGAAAGCTACACAATAACATGGGATAAGAGGTTATACAAAGTCAGGAAGATGGGTCCATGCCCAGGTCTTCAAGTCTTCAAATTCTATCCGCTGTGTTGTCTTGTGTAGTAGTCACTCGGGATTGGAGCTATGGTTCTTGTAGGACACTTCTGTGTAGTATGTAGGTTGAAATGTTGTTGAGGCGGTGTGAATGTGGGATCGAGGAGGAAAAATAATGATTTTGCCCCTCACCGGGGTTATCTCCGGTTCTAGGCGGATCTAGTAATCATTAATCAGGTTTATCTCTGAGATTGGGCTGCTACAAGTGTTAAATGTCCTTAGGGTTATCTCTGAGGTGTGCCTGACCTCCCAGGGTTATCTCCGAGTTTGGGACTGAGTGCCTCGGGGCTATCACCGTGGTTGAAGCTGATTGCTGGGGATTGAAACGAGCTTTTCCAAGGTTATCTCTGAAATTACAACTGTATTCCTCGGGGTTGTCTCCGAGATTGGAACTGAAACTCCTGGAGTTGTCTCCAGGGTTGGAACTGAGTATCTCAAGGTTCTCTTTGAGATTCAACTGACTTCTCCGGTGTTATCTCCAGAACTAGAATTACATTCCTCGGGGTTGTCTTCGAGCTTTAAAACTGAAATTCATGGGGTTATCTCCGGGACTGGAACTGATTTGACTTTTAGGGTTATCTCTGGAAGACAATTCTGCCCTCCTGCAAAGTTAGTAATAGGAATGCAAAAATTTTGAGTGTCTATATATGCCCCTCTTTATCATATTCATGCAATGTGATGTCATAGGTAGGATAAAGAACACTAGACACTTGAAATATGACAAGATATTAATGTTGTAATGTACTGCAGCATGATGCAAATATATGATGAATGTGGTTTGGTGGACCATTTTCCAACGGGATGTGATGACTATTTGCTTCCATGACTTCTGGTGGGTACTGAAGTTATCACAGATGACTCTGATGAACTGCTTGGATGTGTACTCCAAAGCTCTTAGGTACTTTCATGATGTTAACGTTGGGATTATCACCAAAATCCTTAATCCTTGGTACAGACTTTCCACCATAGATATTTCTCTCCTGTACAAGAGACTTTGGGGGATTGTGTTTTGTCTGATGAAGACGTGTATAACAGATTCCATCATCGGTCCTCCTTGATGAGGATATTTTTCCTGGTTTGTATCGCCAAGACTTTCCAGTAATCTGTCAGAGTTACTGCCAACAGTCTGTGTTGTCAGGGTTTCCTAACCATCGCTAAAATGTGAATCAACAGATACCACCATCGAACCATCTCCGACGCTTCGTTGGGTTTAATTTCCAACAGCTGTAATCATCAGATGACTTCTGACGTTTCGTTGGATTTACTTGCCAAAGGATGGTGATGTCAAGTCTGCTTGACCTTCGTTGAAGTGAGATCATTGGATGGTTTCCGATGCTTCGTTGGATTTACTTGTCAACAGCTGAGATAATGTCAAGGTTGCTTGACCTTCGTTGAAATGTGCATCAACGACTGATATCATCAGATAGCTTCCGATGCTCTGCTAGATTTACCTGCCAATGGCTGAGATAACGTCAAGGTTGCTTGACCTTCGTTGAAATGTGCATCAATGGCTAATATCATCGGATGGCTTCCAATGCTCTGCTGGATTTATCTGCCAACTATAAGACCCCAACTTTTTATGAATAAAGATTTAATTTCTTTAATTATGATTTTGAATAATAAGGCGTTAATTTTATTTAATGCTTTAGTTATAGGTGAAATGTGCAAATTTTGCGACGGCGTAGCCATTTGTGGGCCCCATATCGAAAAACTGTCGGATGAAGAAAACAACAAGTATGAGTTCTTTTATAAATAACGGCATAGTTGTTACCGTTAACACTGTTGGAATACTTGGTGATTAAAGTACAGTAATACACGTGGTTGCAAAGTAGCACACGGTATTGCATAATATATTTTTTGGATTATTGATTCTTATTTAAGAAGGCACTACTCAATAATTATTACAGTAATTACTGTTCAATATTTTATTTTATTGATTCAATAATTTATGCGTTGATATTTTATATTATTGTTGTTTCAATAATCAGTATTTTCCATTATCAGATCAATAATTTATATTATTTGAATAATATTATTAGATAGCATTATTGGCAATGTCTAAGGAGGTTCTGTCTAGGAAAGGGGTTGGGTCACCTAATTGCGCGCCAGTAAGGAGAAATCCTTATCGAAAAGCCCCCTCTTTCCTGGGAACGACCTGATTGTCATTATTGTGATTCTATAATATTATTTGTGAATAATTAATTATTGATTTATATGATAAGAAAATATTTATTTTATGTGGATATAAATGAAGGAATTAATGCTAAGAAATTTTATCAGTATTTTATCAGAATGGAGGTATTAAAAATCATCTGTATGTGGATTTCGGTCATTTTCTATTTTGAATTTGGAAAACATTTCTTCTACAAAGTTATAGAGAATTAAAATTCCTATTAAATGGACATAATATTCATATTTTTCTTATTAAAGGGATATTTATTATGAATTATTGAAGTTTCGAAAATAAATATTTTTTATTAAAAACATGGGTAGGGGCACTTTTGTTTTTTATGAAAAATTGCTAAAATTTCAATTGTGGTGTGCGTGAATGGTAGAGGGTAGAGCCACCGGTAGCAAGTTAGTCTGTTTTGGCGTTCTGGCATTTTCCTATAAATAGGGTGCTTAGTTAGAATTGAAAATCACACCAGAATCAGAAGTCTTCTCTCTCTATAATATCGAACATATTTTTATGAGTATTTAGATACTTTGAGAGTTGATAAGTAGTGTAAGTTTTCTTCAGCATTATATCCGATATTTCAGTCAAAAGTACTATTTTTTTGAGGTGAGAGATGTTATTTTCTTCGTAAATGATGTTATTTCTTTCAATATCATTATACCGAAATATTGGTATGAAATTTTTACATTTTCATGTCAAGGTTACTATACACGTATACAGCTATATTCACGAATACGATACTATTCACGAGTACTATTCACGAAGTATGATTTTTCTTATAAAATTATTACCTTTTGTGGCGAGGTTACTATTCATGTATACGTCACTATTCACGTATACGACACTATTAACAGAAAAATTAAAAAAAAGGTTTTCCAAGTTATCTACTATAGTTACTATCTTTGATTGTATCCATGTTTTGATCTTCATTCTTGAATTTTGCTCCACAATTGATTATTATGGAGTATTTTTGAACTTAAAAAAATTAAACTACGAATCCCTAATCTTTGTCCTTTTATCTCACTAGATTCATTTTTTAAAAATATTTTTCATTATCCTTAATCCTAAATGATGATATAACTGAATATCTTTGGCTTGTAGTGCAAAGATGAATGATTACCTAATGAATATCTTTGGCCCGTGGTGCAAAGATGGAAAAGTGTTGAGATGAACATGACCAACTGGTGATACAAATGAATATCTTTAGCCCGTAAAGCAAAGATGAATATTTGGCTCAAGATGTAGATTGATTGATGTTTTAGGGATAAAATATTGATGATGGACTTTTAAATCATAGAAGATAGTAGACTTCATTCTCTACTTAACTCTTCTAATGAATTGTTATTTCCGTTGTGAATATTGATCTAAAACTTGTTGTCCATTAAATTTTATCTGATTTATTGAAGACTAACAATAATTTATTCTACATTATCTTAGTCATAATATTCTTTACTGGGCTAGTTGAGCTCACCATTTTTCTTTTTGTTCTATTTTTCTCCTCAGGAGGCGAGAATATAGCTGGAACTAGTCGGGGTGTGGAGTGATGTTTTAAGTCAGTTGTTTTAGCAGTCCTCACTATTTTGTAAAATAGTGTATCAATAATTGTAATGAAGACTTATTTGAGTTTGAATATTGTCTAGAAGACAATATTTGTATTTAAACTCGCAGCATATGTGTTATCGTATTTTGAATGATAATTGTAATAATGAAGTTATAGTTGTTTTTTGTACCATATATTTGGCGACTCAGAATGGGTTGTGTGGACCTATTTTGGGGGTGTCACAGTTGGTATCAGAGCTTCGGGATATGGTCTCTGGCGGAGATCGGGAATAGAACTAGGAGGGGAGAGACGAGTAAATCATTCGCTAGTGTGTCCTACCTAAGCTTATTTGTTATTTGTTATTGGTCGGTCAGAATATAAGGTTAATATGTGGCATGCGAATTTCTTTATTTAGCCCTTGTTTTGTGGCAGTATTTGAAAATGACATCTGAAAATCAAGAGATGAACTCATATAGAGTTTTAAGTGATGAATCGAGGAGATTTATTTAAAGAATAAATATTGGAGTTTAATATTTTGTTATAACAATGATTTTATTGGGGAGTATTAATTAAGTTATTAAACTTGATTGTAGGATGTCAGGCGAAGAAGAAATTAGAGATATCCATGTGGTAAGTGAAGAATTTATAGTTGCACCCGAGCTAGTCGCAGAGGTAGCAACTAAGAGTGAGGAAGAAGAGGAACCCGAGGAGAATTTATTAGGAGAACTTTATGATCGAAATGTAGAACTGCAAAATCGTATTCATGAGTTAGAAAAGCAGGCTGAAGAACGGCAGGCGGTCGTGGAGCAAAAGGATGCAACAATTCAAGCTTGTGTTACCCGATATGTGATGCTTGAACGGAAGCACTTTTTGGCAGAGTATACGATAACAAAGCTGGAATCTTAGAATTTAAATGTCAAGGATTAGCTGAAAGAAAAAACAACTGAACGAGTGAGAATGAAGGTTTCATGGGTAAAATCCGCACGACACGTTGATATTGTGGAAAAAGAAGTTCGATCCAAGAAGGCTAAAATAGATGATATAAATTTCTCTTTTTAGACAACAATTGGGAGAACCCAACATCTAGTTTTGAATTACCCTGTACATTGCGGTCAACTCCAATTCGATATGGATCGAAGATTAATGATTCAGATCATGGAACAGACGTATGATGAAGCAGTTGAGGGTGGAATATGCCCTATAGCAAAAGTCAATTCTAGCGATAATGATAACACCAAAGGCTATCCCAAACAAGTCAAAATCAGTGGTTCAAGTGAGAGCGCTTTTCGTAACTTTTCAAAAAGCGAGGAACCGAACGAGGTTATCACGGGTAAGCTAATCATAAAATTTTGTGAAGTCTATACCTTATTAGATATCGTTTCTACCCATTCTTTTATTTCTCCTACTTGTGCTCAACGTTTGAACTTGACCTCTGTGAAATTAGACTTTGACTTATCTGTTGAAACTACGTTAGGAGAAACTTTCGTTACATCCACGGTTTATAAATCTTACTTGATTCAAGTTGGGACCATCACATTACCTGTCGATCTTATTTCTTTGAAAATACTTGCATTTGATGTGATTTTAGAGATTGATTGGTTAACTACTCATCATGCCATAATTTATTATTTTTGTAAAGTTGTTAGTTTTCATATTCCTAACCAACCTGTTATGCGAATTCAAGTAACCAAACCACTAAAGTCAATCACTATCATATCAAGCCATAAAGCCATTCATTATTGAAAAACAGATGTCAAGCTTTCTTACCCCATGTCATGGACTTGAACAAAAATACGACAGATTTGAATAAAATTTCTGTTGTTAGTGAATTTCCTGACGTATTTCCTGAAGAACTTCCCGGTCTACCCCAGAACGCGAAGTTGAATTCTTTATTGACCTTGAACCGGGTACAAAACCTATTTCTAAAACCCCATATCGAATGGAACCTATTGAACTTCAAGAGTTAACGGTCCAACTACAGGAGTTGTTAGACATCGGTTTCATTCGCCCTAGTACATCTCCTTGGGGTGCTACTGTTTTATTCGTAAAGAAGAAAGACGGGAGTATGCGACTTTGTATTTACTATCGGGAATTGAACCATGTCACAATCAAGAATAGGTATCTGCTACCTTGCATTGATGACATGTTCGACCAGTTGCAAGGAGCACAATTCTTTTCTAAGATCGATCTTCGTTCTAGATATCATCAGCTGGAGATTAAAATTGAGGATATTTCGAAGACTACCTTCAGAACTCGGTACGGGAATTATGAATTCCTAGTTATGTCTTTTGGATTGACTAATGCTCCTTTTACTTTCATGGATATGATGAACCGTGTGTTCAAGGAATATTTGGATCAGTTCGTTGTTATCTTTATTGATGACATCCTCATCTATTCCAAAAGTCGTGAAGATCATGAGCACCATTTGAAGCTGGTACTTTAAAGACTTCGTGATAGCAAGCTATATGCCAAGCTAAAGAAATGCGAGTTCTAGCTTGAGGAAGTAGCATTCCTTGGGCACGTGGTGTCAAAACATGGAGTATTTGTTGACCCGGCAAAGATTGAAGCAATACAAAGTTGGGAGCAACTGAAGTCGATGACCGAAGTACGTAGCTTTCTGGGCTTAGCTAGTTATTATCGAAGATTCGTGGAAGGATTTTCTCGAATCGCTACTCCGTTAACTCCGCTGACTCAGAAAGATACAAAATTCATAAGGAGCGAGGAATGTGAGAAGAGTTTCCAAGAACTCAAGAGGAGACTCATTTCGGCACCTGTTCTGACAATACCATCTGGTTCAGATGGATTTGTTATCTACAACGATGCTTCAGGCAAAGGGTTAGGATGTGTTCTCATGCAACATGGAAATGTCATAGCCTATGCCGTGCGACAACTCAAAGAATATGAGAGGAATTATCCTACTCATGATCTGGAGTTGGCATCAGTCGTTTTCGCGTTGAAGATCTAGAGACACTACCTGTATGGGAAGAAAGTGGAGATTTATACGGATCATAAGAGCCTTAAATATTTCTTCACCCAAATGGAACTCAACATGCGGCAACGACGTTGGCTCGAGCTATTGAAAGATTACGACCATACCATTCAATATCATCCTGGAAAAGTAAACGTGGTAGCTGATGCATTGAGTAGAAGATCGTATGCGGGTACGAGTGCGTTGTTGTTAACACAAAGACCCATTTTGTATGACTTACAAAGGATAGAGATATAT
Organism: Panax notoginseng; assembly: GCA_016801055.1. Lineage (NCBI taxonomy): Eukaryota > Viridiplantae > Streptophyta > Magnoliopsida > Apiales > Araliaceae > Panax > Panax notoginseng. The sequence goes on along the minus strand of CM029018.1, from coordinate 40,024,703 downwards.
TTAAAGGCTCTAAGTGCCCACGTGATGATATCAAACATATGAGTAGAACCGACTTTAATCGATAAAGTTAAAGATGCTCAAGCCACAGACCTAGAGCTGATGCATATGAAAAAGAAAGTACAAGAAGGTGTTATTCCATAATCAAGAATCGTTGAAGAAGGAATACTTCGAGTCAACTCCAGACTTTGCATTCCTAACGATTCTGACTTGAAGCATAGAATCATGATGGAGGCATACAACACACCATTTGTAATCCATCTTGGGAGTACCAAAATGTACCATGATCTTCGATATACATTTTGGTGGAGCAATATGAAGAAAGAGATCGCGGAGTTTATCTCAAGGTGTTTAATTTGTTAACATGTAAAGGCGGAGCATCAAGTGTGACACCCCCAAAATAGGTATACATCACCCATTTTGAGTTACCAAATATATGGTACAGAAACAACTACAACATCATTATTACAATTATCGTGCAAAATACGATAACACAAATACTGTGAGTTTAAATACAAATATTTTCTTCTAGACAGTATTCAAACTCAAATAAGTCCTTATTATAATTATTGATATACTATTTTATAAAAATAGTGAGGACTGCTAAGATAACTTTCTAGAACCATCATTCTATGCCCCGATTAGTTCCTGCTATATTCTCAACTACTGAGAAGAAAAATAGAACAAAAAGGAAAAGGGTAAGCTCAACTAGCCCAACAAAAAATATTATGACTAAGATAATGAACAACAAATTATCGTTAGCCTTCAACAAATCAGATAAAATATAATTGACAACCAGTTTTAGATCAATATTCACAGCGAAAATAACAATTCATTAGAAGAGTTAAGTAGAGAATGAAATCTACTATCATCTATGAATTTAAAAGTTCATCATCAATATTTTATCCTTGTAACATCATTCAATATACATCTTGCATCAAATATTCATCTTTGCACTACGGGCCAAAGATATTCATTTGTATCACCAGTTGGTCATGTTCATCTCAACACGTGTTCATCTTTGCTCTACGGGCCAAAGATATTCATCAGGTAATCATACATCTTTGCACTACAGGCCAAAGATATACAGTTATATCATCATTTAGGACTGCGGATTATAAAAAAATATTTTAAAGAAACGAATCCAGTGAGATAAAAGGACAAAGATTAGGGATTCGTACTTTAGATAATTTAAGTTCAAAAATACTCCATAATAAACCATAGTGGAGTAAAATATCAAGAATGAAGATCAAAATATGGATACAATCAAAGATAGTAACCATAATAGACATCTTGGACAAAGAAGAGAAAATTTCATTTTTTTTATGAATAGTGCCGTATTTTGTGAATAGTGTCGTATACGTGAATAGTAACCTCGACACAAAAAGGTAGAAGTCCCATAATAAAATTCATATCAATATTTCGGCATAATGATATTGAAGGAAATAATATCATTTACGAAGAAAATAACATTCCTTACCTCAAAAGAACAGTACTTCTGACTAGAATATCGGATGTAATGCTGAAGAAAACTTGTACTGAATAACAACTCTCAAAGTATCTAAATACTCACAAAATACGCTCGATAATATAGAGAGAGAAAAAAAAACTTATTTCTGGTATGATTTTTAATTCTAACTAAGCACCCTATTTATAGAAAAATTCTACAACGCCAAAGCAGACTAAATTAATAAAATATTAATTTATCAAAAAAATTTCTATGCACACATTCTTAACCAAAATATCAGCCACCATAAGTGGGGCCCACCAAAAATTAGATTTTTCACACCAACCAAAAGTGGGGCTCACCCATGTTTTAAAAAAATATTTATTTCTAAAATTTCAATAATTCATAATAAATAGTCATTTTATCAAAAAAAAATACGAATTTTATGTACATTCCATAGGAAATAAAATTCTCTACAACTTTGTAGAAGAAAGTTTTTTCAAATTCCAAACAAAAAATGTTCGAAATTCACATACGGGTGATTTTTAATACCTGTATTTTGATAAAATACTGATAAATCACCACAGCATTAATTCCTTCATTTATATCCACACAAAATAAATATTTCCTTATCCATCCACATAAAATAAATATTTTCTTATCATATAAATTAATAATTAATTATTAACAAATAATATTACAGAATCACAATTATGACAACTAGGTCGTTCTAAGGAAAGAGGGGGCTTTTTGATAAGGATTTCTCCTTATTGGCGAGCAATTAGGTTACCAAACCCCTTTCCTAGACAAAACTTCTTTAGCCATTGTCAATAATGCTATCTAATAATATTATTCAAATAATATGAATTATTGAATAACCACGCGTATTACTAGACAAAACTTCCTTAGACAAAACTTCCTTAGACATTGCCAATAACCACGCGTATTACTGTATTTTAACCATCGGGTATTCCAACAGTGTTAACGGTAACAAATATGTCGTTATTTATAAAAACTCATACTTTTCATTTTCTTCATCTGACCAAACGAATATTCCCCGACAGCAAGAATATTTCCCGACCAAACGAATATTTCCCGACAAAAATGAATATTCTATAACAACTTGCTTATTTTGCAAAATTTGCACATTTCACCCATAACCAAAGCATCATATCACTTAACACATTATTTCAAGAAAAAGAATAGAGAAAATTTAATTTTATTTATTAAAAAGTTGGGGTCTTACAACCTCCCCTGCTTATAAAATTTCTTCCTCGAAATTGGCGTACGTACTTAGTATTTCGAAAAGGTGAGGATACCTCGCTTTCATTTCTGATTCCAACTCCCATGTCATTTCTTCAATAGCATGGTTCCTCCATAAAACCTTAACTTGTGGTATAACCTTGGTGCGTAGGACATTCTCTTTCTTATCCAAGATCTTAACAGGTACCTCCTCGTACGTTAAATCTTCGGCTATCTCGTCTGGTTCTAGCTCAATAATGTGGTTCGGGTCTTTCACATGTTTACGAAGCATAGATATGTGAAAAATATTATGAACACGAGACATGTTTGGAGGTAATGTGAGTCTATAGGCCACATTTCCTATTCGGTTAAGAATCTCAAATGGAGCAACAAATTGTGGATTGAACTTTCCTCTCTTCCCAAATCTTGTAACTCCCTTCCATGGAGCAATACGTAATAATGCATGATCCCCAATAATAAATTTCATGTCCTTTCGATGAAGATCCGCATAACTCTTTTGTCGATCTTGTGAGGTTTGAATACGTTGCCGGATCATTTGAATCTTGTTTGCAGTCATGTGCACCAATTCTGGTCCCAACAACGTTATTTCACCCACCTCGTCCAAACATACTAGAGAACGACACTTTTGTCCATACAACGCTTCGAATGGAGCCATGTCTATACTTGCTTGATAACTGTTGTTGTAGGAGAATTCCACCAATGGTAAGTACTTATCCTAACTCCCTTTAAAATCTAGGACACGGAGTCTTACTAGATCTTCAAGGATTTGAATAGTCCTTTCCGATTGCCCGTCTGTTTAAGGATGGTATGTCGAACTGAATCGTAAATCCATGCCCATAGCTTTCTATAATGTAACCCAAAATTATGAAGTGAATCTTGGGTCACGATCCAAAACTATGGATACTGGCATGCCATGCAATCTCACAATCTCATTCACGTACATATGAGCAAGACGTTCAAGGGAATAAGTCTCTCGTATAGGTAAAAAATGAGCAGACTTGGTTAATCTATCAACCATAACCCAAATCGTATCAATGCCTTGAGAAACCTTGGGAAGACCTATAACGAAATCCATGGTAATGTATTTTCACTTCTATTTTGGAATCTCAAGTGGTTGCAATAGACGCTTTGGCACTTGATGCTCCGCCTTTACACGTTGACAAGTTAAACACCTCGAGATAAACTCCACGATCTCTCTCTTCATATTGCTCCACCAAAATGTATGTTGAAGATCATGATACATTTTAGTACTCCCATAATGGATTGTAAAAGGTGTGTTGTGTGCCTCCATCATGATTCTATGCTTTAAATCAGGTCGTTAGGAACACAAAGTCTAGAGTTGACCCGAAATATTCTTTCTTCATCGATTCTTAATTTTGGAATAGCACCTTCTTGCACTTTCTTCTTCATACGCATCAGCTCTAGGTCCGTAACTTGAGAAGCTTTAACTTTATCGATTAAACTCGGTTCTACTCGTATGTTTGATATCATCACGTGGGTACTTGGAGCCTTTAACTCTATCTCCATCATTTGCAAGTCATACAAAATGGGTCTTTGCGTTGACAATATCGCACTCGTACCCGTATATGATCTTCTACTCAATGCGTCAGCTACTACGTTCGCTTTTCCAGGATGGTATTGGATGGTATGATCGTAATCTTTCAACTGCTCGAGCCAACGTCATTGCCGCATGTTAAGTTCCTTCTGGGTGAAGAAATATTTGAAGCTTTTATGATCTGTATAGATCTCCACTTTCTCCCCATACAAGTAGTGTCTCTAGATTTTCAACGCGAAAACGACTGCTGCCAACTCCAGATCATGAGTAGGATAATTCCTCTCATATTCTTTGAGTTGTCGCGAGGCATAGGCTATGACTTTCCCATGTTGCATGAGAACACATCTTAACCCCTTGCCTGAAGCATCGTTGTAGATAACAAATCCATCCGAACCGGATGGTATTGTCAGAGCAGGTGTCAAAATGAGTCTCCTCTTGAGCTCTTGGAAACTTTTCTCATATTCCTTGCTCCGTACGAATTTTATATCTTTTTGAGTCAGCTGAGTTAACGGAGTAGCGATTCTAGAAAATCATTTCACGAATCTCCTATAATAACCAGCTAAGCCCAGAAAGCTACGTACTTCAGTCACCGACTTTGGTTGCTCCCAACTTTGTATTGCTTTAATCTTCGTCGGGTCAACAGATACTCCATGTTTTGACACCACATCCCCAAGGAATGCTACTTCCTCAAGCCAGAACTCGCATTTCTTCAGCTTGACATATAGCTTGTTCTCACGAAGCCTTTGAAGTACTAGCTTCAAATGGCGCTCATGATCTTCACGGCTTTTGAAATAGATAAGGATGTCATCAATAAAGACAACAACGAACTGATCTAAATATTCTTTGAACACACGGTTCATCATATCCATAAAAGTAGTAGAAGTATTAGTCAATTCAAAATACATGACTAAAAATTTATAATGTCCGTACCGAGTTCTGAAGGCAGTCTTTGGAATATCCTCAGTTTTAGTCTTCAACTGATGATATCCAGAACGAAGATCGATCTTTGAAAAGAATTGTGCTCCTTGCAACTGGTCGAACAGGTCATCAATGCAAGGTAGAGGATACCTATTCTTGATTGTAACATGGTTCAATTATGACGAACAAGATTTTTTAATTTAATTTGAATATTTATAGAATTAAATAAATATTTTTCGATGATTTAATTATTGGATTAAATAATTAATTGATGAAATTGTGGTAGATTAATTTAATTATGTGTTATATTTATTAAATTAATGTGGGGAATTTTATCATTCAAAGTATGTAATTAAGTGAGCTTATTGAATTAAATAAATTATTTAAGAAGCATAATGTTATTTTAATTAATTTAATAATTAATTAGAGATTTAATAATTTGACATAATTAATAAATGAGAAAATTAATTATGTGACTATGTGAATTAATGAGAAATTATTATATTTTATTTAAATTAAATTAAATAAGATATTTGATTAATTGCCTTAATGGGTGTGACATTATTAGACTATATTATAAGAGATTGATTAAAATAACTAAAAAGGGTACTTATGATGCTAGTCAAACGATACCTTATGAGAAGTTAGGAGCAGTTAAACCACGTATGGATTAACTGACCCCAACTGTGCTCATTAATCAGTCTGGGTCTTTTACGTATTTCATTGTTAGTATTAACTTATAGAATTTCAGAGAGTTTAGAGAGAAACATTGAGAATAATTGTGGCATTGAAGAAGAAAGTGAAGAATCAGAGGAATTACTATAGGGTAATCTCTCCAACCCAATTTGTAAATTACGTTGTTATTATTTTCTATAAAAAATATCTCTAAGTCCTCTATAACTGAAGAAAGTTGCAAATTGATGAGTATAGGATGTGATGCATAGGTTAATTTATGTTTATAATAAGTGTATTGTGACGCCCCCAAATCCGGGTCCCTTCGAACCTCGGATCCGGTCCACCACAATACTACTATCGTCAAACTATTTATAGTTTTCATTAAGTAACTTAATGAATAAACTTTACTATTTTACAATTTAGAATAAAATTCTTTCCAATTCCAGGATCTGCACAATGACCCCAAACTTTTATAAGTTTCACAATTTGGTCATTTACTATTCCTATTTTACATCACATGCGATGTTATATAAATATGCGGAATAATTTAAACTTTTTCAATCTCCTTTGAAAAATAATCTTTTATTGATCTTAACTTAAATCAATTATAAATTCCTGAATCAATTTATTTTGTGATCCAGTGTATTCGAATTACTGTATAAATTTTTACATCCCGATTCGAATATCTCTATGTACTGCCCAGTACAACTTTACAAGCTAACATATTTTACACATTGTAACTTACTATCAAATATATCTACTAGAACCTAAACATGGTTCAAGAGCATATATTTAATTAAACAAATCAATCTCCTTTGATGTGATTGAACTATATCAATCAAGTAGCATATAACATTTACCGTGTGTCCTTAACCTGCAAAAGTGGTTATTTGCAAGGGTGAGCTCGACAACCCAGTAATTCTAACAGTTTTCATGCAGCACATAGCATATAATAGCATACTCAGCACATGCATTCATAATTCGTTAATATTTACTACGCATGTTACTTCTCACATAACAAATATATAGATTTATATCACAACATATCATCAAAGATCAACTTTCACATTTCATACATATCTCATATGCATTTCATATATATCAACATTTGCATAGCATAATATAACTCACTAACAGTTATAGAATTCATATATCAAATAGGACCTGAAAGACTTGCCTGATTCGGAGTTTGTCAACTACAACTTAACTGTGTATCGCTAATTGCACTTCGTGTATCCCTACACAATTATATTAATCATGGATTCATATCCATCAGTAACATATTTCATGCATTCTCAATATAATAACAATGTTACATTGTTCTCTAACTAGGTTCGTAAAACCTACACTTCACTTTTTTGTCACATTCTCGGAGTATCTAGGTCCGTATAGGTATACCTTAACCATTCGGACATGACATCAACATCCGTATATATCTATCACACACTTGAATTGCTATGCGATCGACATATTTAAAACTCGTATAGGTAAGTTCAAACGTACACATAAACGTCTAACTTTGTCGTACCTTCATACAACATCATCTATACTATATATTCATAGCACAATTCAGTTTGTAAGACATTACAAATTCAAGCAACATATCATTGCTTAATATCTTGAAAGTATTCCTTTAGACTTAACTTTTGAAAATCATAATTAACATTCATCTCTAACACATAGCATGCTTCTTAACACATTCCATACCATACTGATTATATATAGCAATTATATAAGCCTGCTTCAACCATCAGATCCAAAACAGAACCTATTCCAAACTGCAGACTAGCGTAGCTGCGCCCTATCCAGGCTTAGGGACGGCACAGCTGCGCTATCCCCTGGCCAGTCCAAGACTGAGCATTGCACTTCCTATTTTCAGTCCATACTTTAATACACTCAGACACTTACACTTAACATGCATACACGCTAGAGGTCTTTACATACTTGTATGACCACTTCAAGTTCAACCTTATATATTAGGGACTTTAGTTTGAGATTTTCACGAAATCAAAACCAAATAGGTTTATGAAATCACTAGGTGTACTAATTAGCCTTATGTTCTCATAAGGAGGTCACATAGTCTTTATTACACATGCTTATACCTATGCATATCTTTTACTCATATCTAGCATTGTTTAATACTTTAAAACATGCTTTAACCTCATGCTTGGTTTGCTTCCATTATGTTTAACATACACAACTTATGTTTAAATACATAATGAAACATAACATGGCATCTCGAGCCTTTAAAAATCTAAATACTTATACAATGCTACTTAAATTCAAAACTATGCTCGAGGTTGCCTTTGAAATCATTTTTCATGAATGATGAAATATAGCACATATAAATCATATCTAGGGATATTATAGATATAACATGACTTATACATCCTTTAGAATCTAGATATCCATGTGATGCAACTAGATTTTGAAAATATGTTCAAGTTTGCTTTTGAAACCATTATAGACTTGAACCATACCATTCAACACATACAAGACAACTTCAAAGCTCTAAACATATGTAGTCAAGTCATGTTATCATGTTCGCAAGGTCAGAGTTTAAATCATGTAGTAGTCATGCATGTTAGCTCACTAGGCTAAGCTTTTTCTTGAAAAACTCCTCTAACATAAAGCCTAATAAGGTGGTCATGAACAAAGGAGCTATGAATCACATGTCATGCTCGTTTATAACTGAAATCAACCATATATATCAACCACTAAGTTCAGAACTTGTAAAACATAAGTTTCACAAAGTTTATTTTCAAGACTTAAAGTCTTTGTTAAAGATCCTCTACCAAATCATGATAATCTTAGTAAAAACATGCTCACATTAGGTTATTATACTTATATATACATGTTACACATGCTTGCATGTTGGCTTAAGCCATAATGATTAACTAACACTTAGCAGATTTCAAAACAGAAGGCTCAACTGAACTCAGAGGACGGCGCAGCTGCACTGCACACTAGTTCAATTAGGGCGCAACTGCGCCATGTCTGCTTCAGGAGTAGAAGAAGTCTGCTTCAACAGATTGCTAGCCTAACCACATAATTCACTCATGAAATCATTCTTAAACACTCTTGTAACAGTTTAAACATGCTTATGTGGCCATATAACAACTATATGGACATTACTCAACCTTACTAGCATCCAATTCCACAAAATTAAAATTCGAATTTCACTACTCACGAACTTTGTTTACAGAAACTGAAAATGGAAAGCTAGGAAAATGAATTATACCTTTGAAATGTGCAATGAACTTGCTCCTAATGAACTCTCAAGCTCTTAGACTACTTTCATGCTCTCAACCTCACCTTCAATGGAATTCTCAGCAATGTAAAAATGAAGGGAGAGCTCTCATTTATAGAACACCAAAACTCAGACAATGACATTCTCCCCCAAATCAAACTCATGGATGAAAGGATTGCATGGACGTTAACAAGGAGTTGTTAGATGGTGATTGAAACTCATCATAACCACCACTCCCTACCATAATCATCAGCTAGAAGCTTGGAAGAAAGAAAATATAATAGGCCATAGCCTTTATGTGATTCACGTGACTAAGGAAGGAGTAAATGGGACACTCAATTTGGGACAAGAGCAAATAACTCAGCTACTTGTTATTCTAAGGTTTGGTTTGGTTCTTTAAAATCCCAAAATGTAATATTAAGGTACAATTATTACCATACTAGGAATTTAAGGTTTAAATATATACTCACATCATATAGTCCATGCACATTAAATACACGCATTAAAATAACGCAGTTAGGCATTATTTTCTGGTATTCTCCATAACTTTTTCTACTACTCTCATAACCATATTATAACCTTATTTAATAGAAATGTTTATTTTAAACATTTAATTCCTTACTCAGTTTCTAGAGTACAAGGTAATATTATTATTCAAAAATAACTCAATATTAGAAGTATATAATTATTATACATTCTTCTAATAGAATATAATATTCTATAGTATCGCTTAATTAACTAATATTTAATTCGGGTTAATTAATTAACTCTTATTCAAATCCATCCATGGACAACTTAACCACCATTTAAGATTTTTATTATCCTTATGAGTCCTTAATACCCATTTCTTAAACTTTAAATTCCAAAAACTGATTTTACAGACTGGCGCAGCTGCGCTGGACATAGGCTTGGTAATGGCGCAGTTGCGCCATACCAAATTTCCAGGCAGACAAGTTATGCATTAGCAGAACTGAAATCTTACACTTCTAAACACTTTACACATCCTCCTTAAGCGTTAACTCGCCTAACAGCAACCCTCTATTTGGTTTCACATCATCGATTACTATTTTCCTCAACAATTTAAGGATCAAGCTTCAAGTTTTAAAACTCTATTTTCCCTTATTAGTGTAACCCATTATACAACTCCTTTACGGTTTCTTACCACCAATAACACATCACTCGAATATAACACATGCGTACATTCCAAAAATCTTCACTTCTTTCCGTGAATCGAATTACGTAATAATTCTCTAACCACTCCAAAGATATATCGATTATCTATTCTCATCAACAACGTACATATATACCAGTCTAAACCTAGCACGCGTCGAGCCTTTAATAGTATTCAATATAGTACACTGAGTGGTGTCCCACAAATAACCAACAAATTAGTTTTCGTCTCGTCTACACTATTTTCACAGTGAGTTAGATCGGTTACTAATCCGTATATACCTCCGCTCTCTAAAGGAATCGTTTAGCCCATCTCCTATACATCCACCATTAAAGGATATGATTGCACTGCCTTAGACTTGATATGTACTCGTACAAATACGCAAGAAATTGGTGATTATCAAATATATTTAATGTCACCACCTTACTATTATAAAATAATTTCACATAAATTATTTAATATCAATAGATAAATTCTTATCCATCTTCTTACTAATTTTTCTCTACAATTTATAATAAATATATAATAATGATATATATTTATTAAATACAACATCACTTATTACATAGTTCATATTACCCTATGTAACACAATACCACATACCTCGTAACACACACATACACACACAGATATATATATATATATATATGTATATATATATATATATATATATTCGTTCGAAACCATCTCATCCTTTAAGAATTTTATTCAATAAATTCTTATTTTAATATTTTTTAAAAATTCAAGTTCTGACATGTATATCATATATTCATATGTTTAAAGTAATTGATTTCATGTAATCATGCTAAAATCAGAGTTTTCCATTAATAAGTATTTTGAGTTCTCTATAAAATAAAAATATAGTGATCAATGCATGAATTGATGATTTATGTTTATATACATGATAATATACAATCATAACATGTTTTCTACCATCTATGTATGCTTTCAAAATATTAAATCCATATAAATATGTAGTAATTAGATATTTTTTTAAGTTATACAGTATAAAAGTTGTATATATGGTCATATGACCCTTACGTACAAATTAAATGCTTTAATCATAAGTTGTATCAAATATTTACACTCGTATATGCTTATGTATGTTGAAACGAACAAAACATAATTTAAACGGATGGATTCGGTGAATTAATGAATCTGTAATGTTAAAATTCATGTTTTCTTCAAAACTGTATAAAATATGAAAAACAGTGAAATTAAATATTGTAAATTGTATAATTACGTGAATTAAAGTGTTAGAATCATGCTAAAGACTTTATGTGATGTTTTTGTGAAGTCTATAATTCATGGATTGCATTAAAATTCATCGTGTTAGTTTAATTTGGGATTTATTGGGCAGTTCTGTGTGTTCTTCGCGAATTGCAAATTCTGGGTCTACATCGTAGCGCGGCTGCGTCGCTCCAAAAAATGAATGGAGCGCGCCCGCGCCGCTTCAGAGAACAAATGTAGCGCACCCGCACCCTACCCACTGAACTTCAGAAATATTCTAAGTGTTCAAGTTTTGAAAATGTGTTTTTAAAACCTAATGTAATGAACATGAAGACATGTTAAGCATATAATAATATGTTAATTAACTTACGTTATGTGATTAATTAATAAGACTTACAAGTCCAATAACATATTCAAAGACCAATGTTGGGATTCGATAGGTATATCGAACTATTAATTAATGGGTATTGTGAATGTATTGATATGTAGGATTTAATAAAGAACGTGAATTAATCGTAGCTTGTGCAAGAGGCAAGTTTCTAAACCTTACTTTTATATTGAGCAAATATTCTATTTCTAAATTATTGTTGTTAAGCAAGTTTCTTAAATTCTAAATTACTCATTGATCAAGTGTTAGAATTGTATTCTATATCGAGTAAGTTCTTGTTCTTAATTGTTCAAGTTCGAGACTTCATATTAGATGCTATTATTCTTTTGAAGCATGAATTCAGTCATACAATACTTATTCAATTGTATACCTTTTTAGAATTTTTATTCAAATTGAGTATCAGTTCATTTTGAAACCTTATAAGACTAGCGAACACTTGATGATTCGAGTAGTCCATAGTTTGTGAGCATTCTAAATTTTAGAACTATTATTGAATTTATCCAAACCAAACTTTCTTTGATGTGGACTCTAATGTCAAACTAAGATGAAAAACCCTATTATAGGGGATTACTTATGCTTTAGCATTGAGATATTGTGCACAGTATTGTACTAAGGTCTGATCCCCCTAAGTACGAGTAGAAGAGTCCGTAGTCTTATGGCTGTTAAAGGTTTCAAGTATAACCCTTGATAACCTAGGACATAGTTCAAGATCTTATGACCCTCAGAAGTTCTTTTGATTCTTGTTATTCATTCTTGATTCAAAAGTTGAGTTCTTACTCCTGAAGTCTTTGATTCACTCGCATGTTATTATTTGTTGTTACATTATTATACTTGTGGGCATTTGTGCTCACTCTTGCGTAATAATAACATTGCAGTTAAGAACGAAAGGTCCGACGAGCCTTCCACTAGCAAATGCAAGGGCAAGATTAACAAGTGATGAAGACTTCTTGTTTATTCGTTATGTTATGTTTCAGACTTATGTTTAATTTGTGTAAGACTTAATATTTGATTATGTTTTCGTATTTGAGATTTAAGGTTAGTATGACCTGGGATTGATGTATTTATTTTTAGATGTTGTAACCCCTTAAGGAGAGGATTTATATCTATCTATTTTATAGTTTTCAATTATTATGGGTAGATAGACATATGATGTTTGTACAGTGAACACCAAATCCCGTGGGAATTGAAGTACCCGAATTTGGGGGTGTCACAGGTTCGTATCAAAGCTGTAGGTTATGAACCTTAGGTGGGGGAACAACCTTAGGTAGTAGCCTTATAGGAAGAACATAGTGGTGGTAAACTCTTATCAAATTCTAAGAAATGAATTTCTTAATTCATTGAAGATAATAAATGACTTGAGGTGCTTATATGATAAATTATGTGCTCGCTAGTACAGATTAGTAACTAAACTTAAAACTGTGATTGTTAGGATGTCGGATGTTGGAGGAGTTAGTCGAGCTGGGAAGGAGGAACCCCAAGTACCTACAGAGGAGGAGCCCCGAGACATTCATGTCGTCAGGGAGCAGTTGGTACAGAGAGAGCCATCTCCGTTGATCACTGTTGTTGGTCAGGAGCATGAGCCTGAGACTGATCCAGAGGAGGATCTTGAGGAAGAAGAGGAGGAAGATGAGTTCCCATCGAACTCTATCGGTGCTGAGATGTATGACGAGCTATATGACCGTAACATAGAGTTACGTGACACTGTTCAGAAGCTGAATGAGCGGACGATTATTCAACAAATTACCATCGAGCAAAGGGATAGGGATGTTGTCACTCTTCACATGCGTCTAGGAAACATAGAGTGGGATTTGGTTCTCGAGAATGGTCAAACCGAGGAGAAGTCCGAGGAAATAGAGAAGTTAAAGAATGAACTGAAAGAGAGCTCAGCAAGGCTGAACATAGCAGAGGTGGCCTGGGTAAGGGAATCACGTCGTGCTGAACTTACAGAAGAGGATTGTCGTGTGAAGAAGGCTAAACTTGGGGAGACGTACTCTACATTTCTTAATGCAATGGATGAGTCATAGGATCGAGTTATGAGATACCCAATTCAGTTCGAAGGACTACCATCGTACATGCTAGTTCATAGGACGATGTCCCACATTATGGAAGAAGAGCGTAGCAAGGCTATTCAACGCCTTAACAGGCAGTGATAGGAATAGTTTAATTATGTGAAAACCTATCTAGTAGTTAAAAATGTAAATTCTGATGTGTTTATAAACAAAGGAATATTTTAGTGTTTTAAATCCTGAAGATTTTTTATCTCGGGATAGTTGATGTAAATAGCAGTGATGCTATCGTAGTTTGTTATAACTTTTGATTTAATAAATATATCAAGTTGTTTGAGAAAATGTGTTAAGTGTTTATGTTAAATTATTTGAGTTAAGCCTTAAATATTTAGAGAATTGAATAAAGATCTAATAAGCGTATATTTTAATAGAAATATGCCACCGAGAAGAAGACCAAACCGTCAACCAGCTTAAGAAGAAATGACGAACAACAACAACATCAATGCTAACCCCGTTCAGTAATTGGTGAACTTATTAGCTAAAGCAATTAATAATCAACCTCAAGCTCCACCCAATACGACGTTCAAGGACTTCAAGGCGGTAGGACCACCAGAGTTTAAAGGCTCCATGAACCCAATTGAAGGTCAAACTTGGGTTATGGAGATGGAGAAAGTTTTTGATGTCGTCAGAGTCAGAGAGGGCCAGAAAACTGCCTACACAACATTCATGTTGAATTCAAAGGCCAGTTATTGGTGGCAAGTAAATAAGGTCCGTGGAAGAGAAGGTATGATCACTTGGGAGTGGTTTAAGGAGATGTTCTTCGAGATGTACTTTTTGACAAGCTCGCAGAACCAAATGGAGGTACAATTTCTGGAGTTGAAGCAAGGAAATATGTGTGTGCCAGATTATGCAGCAAGATTCAATGAGTTGACTAAGTTCGCAACATATCAAGTACACGCGGATGAGAGAAAAGCAAGAAGGTTTGAACAAGGAATGAAGCCCTTGTTGTATAGTAAAGTGTCGATGTTTCAGTTGAAGGAGGTTTGCTAGAGTACTGGAGAAGACCATACTCGCTGAAGGTGGGAGTGATACGGTGACTAAGTATAATCAAAATTTGAAGAAGAAGAAGAGTGAAAATGAGGGAATTAGTAAGGTCAGTGGAAGTAACACGGGAGGAAGTAATAACCAGAAGAGAAGGTGGTCTGATAACTCGTCAACTGGAAATCAGCAAAGAGGTCAAAAGAAGAGAATTGAAGCATGCCCGACCTGCGGGAAAGCTCATCTGGGAGTTTGTATGAAGGGAAAATGAGTGTGCTACAACTGTGGTTAGGAAGGCCACATAGCACCTAACTGTCTTAACCTAAAGAAGGACGCCTGCTTCACTTGTGGCTCAAAGGACCATCTTGCAAAGGACTGTCCCAAGAAGGGATCTGGAGGGGCAGGATCAGGAGGGAACATGGGAAACAACGGTGGAAGTGCTTTAACTATCACAGGACCAGTCGTAACCAACCGATCGACCGCCAGGACATTTAACATGACAGTGCAGGATGTTGTGCAGTCTCGCGATGTGGTGTCAGGTGTCATTCTGATCAATAAAGTTAATGCTTATGTATTATTTAATTCGGGTGCTACTTGTTCATTTATATCCGATAACTTTGCTAAGAACTTAGAATTGCCTAAAGATGAGTTAGAATACCCTATGAACATAAAGATTGTGAATAGAGAAGTAATTCATGTTAAGTACGTATATAAGAACTGTATGGTGGATATTAAGGGTAATATTATGAACGTAGATCTTATCCCTATCAAACTTGGGGAATTTGATGTCATTTTGGGAATGGATTGGTTGTTCAATTACGGGGCTATAATTGATTATCAGAAGAAGTGTATTAACCTTATGACTCCGTCAAAGGTTGTGTTTTATGGTAGCAAGTCGCCTAGATAAGTGAGTTATCTGACGATGATGCAGGCCAAGAAGTTGTTAAGATAAGGCTGTGTAGGATATCTAGCTTACATAGTTGACAGTCGTAAAGAAAATCCAAAAATAGAGGAGATACCAGTAGTGAGGGACTTCACAGATGTATTTTCGAATGATCTGCCAGGACTTCTACCAGACAGAAAGGTTGAGTTTGTGATCGATTTAGAGCCAGGAACGGCTCCAATATCAATGGCATGGTATCGGATGGCTCCGGTAGAGATGAAAGAATTAATGGTACAACTGCAAGAGTTACTGGACAAGAAGTACATTCAACCGAGTGTATCGACGTGGGGAGCACCGGTGTTATTTGTGAAAAAGAAGGATGGAACGATGCGGCTCTGCATCGACTATACAGAACTGAATAAGGTCACGATTAAGAATCGATATCCATTACTGAGGATCGACGACCTGTTTGATCAGTTGAAGGGAGCGAGATACTTTTCCAAAATAGACTTGAGGAGTGGTTATCATCAATTAAAGGTGAGACCAGAGGATGTTCCGAAGATAGCATTTAGGACTCGTTATGGTCACTATGAATTCCTGGTGATGTCATTCGGTCTAAAAAATGCTCCTGCAACGTTTATGGACTTGATGAACAGGGTGTTTAAACCGTTTTTTTAGATAAATTCGTGGTGGTGTTCATCGATGATATTTTGGTATACTTGAAAACCAAGGAAGAACATAAAGAGCATTTGAAGGTAACGTTAGAAGCATTACGAAGTGAAAAGTTATATGCCAAGTTTTTGAAATGTGAATTTTTTATTGAGCGGGTACAATTTCTCGGACATGTGATTGATAAGGATAGAATTTTGGTAGATCCCTCCAAAGTCGAAGTTGTGATGAACTGGGATCAGCCAAAAACACCGTCAGAAGTAAGAAGTTTTCTTGCATTGGCAGGTTATTATAGAAGATTAATTCAAGACTTTTCCAAGATCACAACTCCATTGACGAATTTGACTAGGAAAGCTGTAAAATTCGTTTGGACGGAGAAGTGTGAGGAAAACTTTCAAGAACTTAAGAAGAGATTAAGTACAGTACATGTGTTATCTCTTTCGGATGACACAGGAAATTTTATGGTTTATAGTGATGTGTCACATAAAGGACTGGGTTGTGTGCTTATACAAAATGACAGGGTCATTGCGTATGCTTCACGATAATTGAAGGACTATGAGAAAGGGTATCCGACCCATGACTTGGAGTTAGCTGTGGTGGTATTTGCTTTGAAGATTTAGAGACACTATCTCTATGGGGAGAGGTATGAAATATATACAGACCACAAGAGTCTGAAATATATTTTTACACATAAGGACTTGAATATGCGCCAAAGAAGGTGGTTGGAGTTAATTAAGGATTATGATTGCGAAATTTTTTACCATCCGGGTAAAGCCAATGTGGTTGCCGACGTCTTAAGTAGAAAAGGTCAGGAGAAATTAATGATATTGACAGCTCAGGAGGAGCTAATTTCAGCGATGGAGAATATGGAAATAGAAGTAAAGCATCCTATAGAGAGTGACGAGAAGTGGTTCCAGATGCAATCTGGTACAACTTTGCTGGATAAAGTTAAGGAGGCTCAACTTCAGGACGAAGAATGTGAGAAGGTGAAAAAGAAGATATCTAAAGGAACCGAACCGAGATTCAAGATGGACAATGAAGGAATACTGAGATTTGAAAATAGAATTTGGATACCGGCAGTGCCAGAGATTAAAGAAGATATTTTGAGTTAGGCTCATAGCTCACGATATTCGATTCACCCTGGTAGTACCAAGATGTACCAAGATCTTTGACAATATTTCTGGTGGCCAAATTTGAAACGAGATGTTGTAAAGTGTGTTGCCAAGTGTCTGACATGTCAGAAAGTAAAAGCAGAGCATCAGAGGCCAAGTGGGTTGCGACAATCGTTAGAAATTCTAGAATGGAAATGGTAACACATTATGATGGATTTCGTGGTTGGCCTTCCGACAACTCGGAAAGGTTATGACACAGTATGGGTTATCGTTGACTGACTGACAAAATCCGCACATTTCCTTCTGATCAGGATCAAATTTAACTTAGACCAGTTGGCAAAATTATATATCAAAGAGATTGTTTTGTGGCACGGAGTTCAGGTCTCAATTGTTTCCGATAGGGATCCGTGCTTTACATCGAACTTCTGGAAACAACTACAGGAATGCATGGGTACGCAGTTGAGAATGAGTACGGCATATCACCCTTAAACATACGGGCAGAGTGAAAGAACGATTCAGATATAGAAGATATGTTAAGAGCTTGTATAATGGACTTTAAAGGAAATTGGGATGATCATCTACCGCTCGTAGAGTTCGACTACTACAACAGTTACCACGGTAGTATTGGCATACCGCCTTATGAAGTGTTATAGGCAGAAAGTGCAGAACTCCGCTATATTGGGATGAAGTTGGCGAGAGACAATTACTAGGTCCAGAACTAGTACAACAGACAGCAGGGATAATCAAAGTGATCCGAACAAGACTGGTAGCAGCTCAAGATAGGCAGAAGAAATACGCTGATCTACACCGTAAAAAGGTTGAGTTTGAATCGGGTAGTTTTGTATTTTTGAAAGTCTCTCCCTGGAAAGGAAAGATCAGGTTCTGAAAGAAAAGAAAATTAAGCCCAAGATTCATTGGACCCCTTTGAAGTACTGCGAAAGATTGGAGAAGTTGCGTATGAGGTAGCCTAACCTCTAGCACTTGAGAATGTCCACAACGTTTTCTATGTTTTAGTTTTGCGACCCTACAAACCCGATTACAAGCATGTGATTGAATATGAACCCCTACATTTTGAGAAAGATTTATCTTACGAAGAAATTCCTGTTCAGATTGTCGACAGGAAAGAACAAGTTCTCAAAAATAAAGTAATACCTTCTGTTAAGGTAATCTGGAGGAACCACAACGCTGCAGAAGCTACGTGAGAACTCGAGGAGAATATGATGAAGAATTATCCTCATTTATTTACTTAATTTATGTGTAAGCGATTCTGGGGACAGAATCTTTGTAAGGAGGAGAGAATGTAACAGGACGATTTGATTGAGTCGTGATTCTGGGGATAGAATCCTTTTAAGGGGGGAAAGATGTGACGAACGAGATTTTATAATTTAATTTGAATATTTATTGAATTAAATAAATATTTTTCGATGATTTAATTATTGGATTAAATAATTATTTGATGAAATTATGGTAGATTAATTTAATTATATGTTATATTGATTAAATTAATGTGGCGAATTTTATCATTCAAAGTATGTAATTAAGTGAGCTTATTGAATTAAATAAATTATTTAATAAGCATAATGTTATTTTAATTAATTTAATAATTAATTAGAGATTTAATAATTTGACATAATTAATAAATGAAAAAATTAATTATATGACTATGTGAATTAATGAGAAATTATTATATTTTATTTAAATTAAATTAAATAAGATATTTGATTAATTGCCTTAATGTGTGTGACATTATTAAAGTATATTATAAGAGATTAATTAAAATAACTAAAAAGGGTACTTATGATGCTAGCCAAACGATACCTTATGAGGAGTTAGGAGCAGTTAAACCACGTATGGATTAACTGACCCCAACTGTGCGCATTAATCAGTCTGGGTCTTCTACGTATTTCATTGTTAGTATTAACTTGGAGAATTTCAGAGAGTTTAGAGAGAAACATTGAGAATAATTGTGGCATTAAAGAAGAAAGTGAAGAATTAGAGGAATTACTATAGGGTAATATCTCCAACCCAATTTGTAAATTACGTTGTTATTATTTTCTATAAAATAATATCTATAAGTCCTCTATGATTGAAGAAAATTGCAAATTGATGAGTATAGGATATAATGTATAGGTTAATTTATGTTTATAATAAGTGTATATCATATATTCATGTGTTTAAAGTAATTGATTTTATGTAATCATGCTAAAATCAGAGTTTTCCATTAATAAGTATTTTGAGTTCTCTGTAAAAAAATATCACTACTACAAAGTACCGAATAGATAACACTTAAACTACAATGTTTTTTATAAAAACGTTGTGGTATTTTTTTTATAACGTTTTTAAAAAAAATGTTGTAAAAAAATATGCAAAAACGTTATTTATTTAGTAATAGCAATTTTTAGTTTTAAATAGATTACGTTTTTTTTAAAAAAAAATGTTATCTATATCGAAAACACGGAGCTTAAAAAAGCAGTGATCATTTTCTCCCATTTTTCCCTAGCCCGCTCACAGTCTCTCAGACGCGAGATCTGAAATCTCGATTCCTCACTCCTCAGCGACCGGGAACGAGACTACGAAGGGATAAAGACAGGCGAAAAAGACCGCCACCGCACTCCCTCTCCTGACCCTGCGCGGAAGCACCACAAGCGCGGCGAGACCAGCGAGAAGGACAGGCGGTGGGATGCCGCCGCGGTGGATCTGAACAACAACAAAAAATCGATAATCCTCCTGTTAATGCTTTGGCTCTTCCAAGTAAGCTGTATATATATATATATATATATATATATATATATATATAAATTGATAATTATAGGTTGAATCGATTGATTTAGTAAGATAAGTCTTTGGTTTTGTTTTATTGTAATGTTGATTTGATGATTTTGTGTTTTCTTAGTTCTTGCTGGAGTAAAGGAGAAATTTACTGAAGCTATGAAGAGAGAAGATGTTAACGCTATTGTTTTGACTGGTACAATTTCATAATTTTAGTTGAATTTAAGTCGATTTGACTCTTAAAAGGCTTTTTTTATGATATTTTTTTACATTAACTTGATTTGTAGGCAAGGGAGGAAGGTTTTCTGGAGGTTTTGATATTGGTGTTTTTCAGAGCGTTCATAAAACTGGCATGAGTAAATTTGTTTTGTATTTTTAATTGAAGCGGTGGTAAATCTAATTTCAAATTTGTAGTATGATTTTTTAGAATTGACACTGGGTTGGGTTTGGACTGGCAGGGGATATTTCTGGTATACCCGATGTATCTGTATTTTGTGACGATTTTGCACAACCATTACATTTAGTTTATTCAGCTCATTTTGAGCTCTCTATTCAGCTCGTTTTGCACAAGCATTACATTTATTTTTGAATTGAGGAATGATTTTTGTGACAGCTTGTCTAATTACTTTGATGTCTCTCACTAACTACCTGAATTTAGCATAAACTTGTAGCTAATTGGTTATTATCAATTTTGCCCGTGAATGAATATTCTGGTTCAGTAACATTGCAGGATGGTCATCCCTTCTAGATTAACTATTGGACAAGGTCCATAACCCTAGCCTTCATTCCTGGGGGGGAAAATGTTGCTTGGGAGTAAATACTAATAATATTTTACTTCAAAAAGATCATTTGGTCATTGTTTTTCTTTTATTATGAGCTAGGAAGACTATAATATTTCAATGAGTTTTATTTATATGACAATTTGATGGTGATGTGCCATAGTATATATATAAGATACAATCTCTCTTCGGTTGGACTAAGTGGATTTTATTTTCCTTTTAGACTACAGCAATGCCAGATTTCTATGCAGATGGTGAGTTATTTTCATTGTGTGTTAACTGTATTTTCTAGTTCAATGCTACTTGTTTAGCTTTTGGTTTCTGTTAGAAGCTCTGGCCCTTCTCAATGTGGTGTACATGGTACTTAAATGATAAATAAACGTGGTGTACATGGTACTTAAATGTTTGTTGTATTTAAAAAACAGAGAAGTATAGATTAAAGACGGATGAAAGTTAGTTTTTCTACAGCAAATTGAAGAAACACTACTCCAACAGAAGATGCCTGGCAACTGGTGATGGTGAAGGATATTGGAAGAAATGGAGCACTACCAACGTTACCAATGGGGCTGATCAGACCATAATTGGACGCAGGAAAGATCTTCGATTTTATAAATATCGAGGAGGTGGTGCTACTGCAATGAAAACTAACTGGATAATGTGCGAATACAGTAGTAGTAGTACTACTACTAATAATGGTCCTGAGCCCGTAGGCGAGGTAATTAACTACTAGCCTTTTCAATTCTCCTCCATATACTAAAAAAATTACACTACATTCATCAAAATGCAATCTGTTTCAACTAGATTTTCTACTTTGATCCTTGCAGTTGGATGATGTACGTCTGTACATGATATACAATACTGATCTTCTCGATAAGCCCCCATGTGATCTCGAATTTATGAGGCATGAATCACCTCTCTTTTTCTGATCAATCCATCCTTGTGAACTGTCATAATAGTATAGTAGACTAGAACTAGAAGTTGTTGTTTGAGGAACAATAAGCAATATTAATGTAGTAGAAAAATAAGCGCAGCTACTTTAATAATAATGGTAAACTTCAGCATGTTTATTTATACTACTAGTCTGTCTTACTAGATGGCTTAGCCTAATAATAATATGTTAATCTCCCCTATTTGGTTATCTGTTTCCCAATATCTGTAGCAATTTTATTGTCATCTTAATTTTCATAATCAAACGATAAACAGCTGCTCTGTAGTGTTTAAAACCAATGCATCCACCTGCTTGCAATGTAGTTCTAGGGGCCTTGCCATGTTAATCTGGTTTCTATGTAGATGGTGTACAATGAATTAAGTTGAAATTTGGCATTTAAGTACCATGTACACCACGTTTATCCTTTATCTGTTTTTCTATGTAGATGGTGTACAATGAATTAGGGGGCATTAAGTTGAACTCAGGTTAAAATCCTCCTTTATTTGTCTTCCTATGCCTGTTCTAGACTTCTTCGACTTCTTATTGCTCCTTTATGAGTTAGGTTAGATTTATCCAAATTTCATTTAGGTCTCAACATTTTGCATCATTCATGGTCCATTTTCTTTAGCTGTTAACGTTAGGTGTTTCGTAAGTCAAGTGTTGAATACAGTGCATCCATGAAAACATGTGTGCTGCCTTTTTGTCTTGTTATCAAAGTACATGTTTTTTCTCATTCTTTGGAATTTGTAATCCTATTATGATTCTCTATATAGAGAGTAAGCTGAAATGTAGACATATGTATGTATATATAGCTATATAGAGTTTGAATCCAATAAAACTGGCAATTTGATATATGTTTTCTTTTATGTTTTGATGGGAAGAGCAGCTACTTCAGATGCAGAAGCAGTACAAACTTATAACACCCGGTTCCTCTGTTCTTGACCTTGGTTGTGCTCTGGGTGCCTGGCTGCAGGTAATTTGACTGTTTGATTAATGAAAAGAGAAAAATATATGGCTAAAGAAGGGAGGAAAATCAAGGATGATTGATTTCCCTTAAAGCTATCATATCAGATTGGTGTTTGACATTTGTAGTACTGTTATTGTAATTAATTGGAACCCAAAAGGTCCAATAATCAATTTTCTTTCTTTCTCTATGTTTTCATGCAAGGGTTGTGTATGTTTCACCAGGCTAACATATGGTTTTGACTTTAAAGGAAATGTGTGCGGTGACAAGCGTGCAAAACCTAATCTTCATGTATTTGAACTGAGGTATTGGCTCAATCCCAACCAGGTGTATCTAAGTGGCTTGAAGGATAGCCTAAACAACCTAGAAAATTCATCTTTTTATTCGGTTAAGCAGCTCTCTGGTTTACTTTATAAAATCATCATACTATTTTTAATGCCAAGTTATTTTATTGGATTGCTAACTTTTATCTCATAGTTTATTGGAGCTGCCAATTTATTGCACGTGTGTCGAATGTGTCACTGCAACACTGGCAGCAGATTGGAGGTGCACCTATCCATGAAAACATGTTAATTGATAAAAGCAATCACAAGTCCATAAACTCCCGATCATCTGTCTTAGAGGTTAGGAACTTGGACCATGTGATTAGATGAAGTTTAGTAAGTATTTTATTAGAGGAGTCATGCTTTTGTGATACGAAGGTATTATGGATGTATCGACAATTCGGGGTGTGTGTTTATAGAATTGCCTAAATTAAACATCATGCAATATAGTTATAGCAACAATTTCTTTGTTAAATTTGTTACAATCGAAACATAACCAGTTATGATGCTTCTAGGATGCTATGCATGTGCTGAAAATTTGCTGAAGGAAAACGAGAGAAAAAGGCTTCTTTGTACTTTTTTTTGGTGTTGCACTCATGCAATATATGACACATTCTTAATATCTTCAACTTTGATATGACATCCCTTAAAAATATAGTATTAAAGAATATTTTAAGATTTATTTTCCAAATTGATATGATCTTTCCAGCTATTTGTAGTACTGGTTTATGCCTCCATATTACTGACCATTGAACTTGTTGACATAGATAGTTGAAAAACAAAGGCAGCACAAAAGTAAGATTTTCCATTTTAAAGGGTCAATATCTTCTTGCAGTTGCTTTCTTGTTTCTTCTCAAGAAAGTAGTACTCATGCCACAGTTCTACCAAAACATGGAACCTACGCCTCCATTTTCTTGCTGGCAGAATATAGCACCCAAGCTAGCAGCTAATAGTAAATTTCTTATAATGGAGGTTTTATGATGGAGTCATGGAGCCTTCTATTGGAAACATCAATATTATCTCTTACATGCATTGCAGGGGCTGATCTAATGTCCTTGAACTATATGTTCAGTAACTTCTTATTATGGTATCTATTACTTATCAGAATTGTAATCATGTAAAAGTTTGAAATGAGGCTTTTATTTTTTCTACAGAGATACATTGCTGATATTGAAAAAGCTTGGCCAGTCTTGATTGTTTGCGGAGGAATAGTACCATTATTTTTGTCAGTGATTTGGTTGCTAATGATTTGACATTTTACTACTGCAATGGCGTGGATTACAGTCTTCATCTTTAACATTCTTATGATATCAGTCACTATGTTATATTACTTAAAAGGTTGGCCTAATAACTAGTTGCTTCTATGTTAAGATTTTGTTTGATTTACCCGCATTGCAGAAGGATATTGGTTATTCAGCAAGTTAAACTTGACTCTCACTAATATGAGATCAGTTCAGTTCAAAATGGGTTGTTTGATTGCAGAATGTTTTGATTGCAGAATCTTTTGTCTATTGTTTCTTTTGTTGTTCTCAGCTACTGCAGTAATGGTTACTGCACTGGAGGGTCATGTTGAAGCCTTTCGTTTACTTGTTTATGTTGGGGCTGATGTGAAGCTAAGTAATAAATCTGGTGAAACCGCTATCGGATTGTCAAAATTATGTCCAAACTGTGATCTATTCGAGAAGGTAATGCTAGAATTTGCCCTCGAGAAGGGCAACCACAATGGTGGGGAGTTTCATGCTGATGATATGAACAATCCTTTTAACGCATTGCAACGAAGTTCTTCTGCTAGCAACAGTAATGAACTTAAAGGTATATCATTACTTCTTAACTTCAATTTTGAACATATTAGATGATTCATATCAATACAAGGCTCTAAATTTTCAAAAATGAATTAATACATCTGATGTGGTGCACCAAATATCAACTACTCATTTTTCTGTGTATCATTACAGATGAGCTGAGACCTGATTGCATTTTTCCTGTCCCAGATCATGGTTTCGAACATGGATACTTATAATTTTGTTAACAATTAGGAAGGGCATTCTCATATCATTACATATGTCCGATTCAAGCCAAATTCAGCTATCTTCGCAACATCATCTTTTGATAGGACTATTCAAATATGGGATGAAAAAAGAGTTAAGTATTTTCATAGGACTGTTCTTTTGATAGGGCTGTTTAGGTAGTGCACCACAACTTAGGTAGTGCTCCACAACTTAATTTTATGGATAGTTTGGTATATTTTGTGGATATAGTAATTTGAAACTGTAAACGAATGATATTATAGGGATGTATTTCGAATGGTTGATACATTTTGGCTTTAAATTTAAATGAGAATTTAGACCTTTTAGCTATATATCATGACATTAGCATATTGCAGATGCATTGGTAATATAGGTGAACCACAACATTTTTTTTTCTTTTTTTTTTTTTATCTACAACATTTTAAAAATGTTATATAAATTAGTTAAAAATGTTGTCTAATATACTAAACAACAACATTTTTAACCAAAAAACGTTGTGTAATCATACCTTCTATAACGTTTTTAAGCATCTGCTAATTTATGGAAAACAAATCTACAACGTTTTTTTCTTAAAAACGTTGTGTAATGTGCTTAACTACAACGTTTTAAAAACGTTGTGTAAGGGTGTCAAATAGACAACACCCTTAACCACGACGTTTTTCTGACAGAAACCACAACGTTTTTTTCGCGTTGTCTATTTACTGTTTTGTAGTAGTGTATAGTGATCAATGCATGAATTCATGATTTATGTGTATATACATGATAATATACAATCATAACATATTTTCTACCATTTATGTATGTTTTCAAAACATTAAATCCATATAAATATGTTGTAATTGGATATTTTTTTAAGTTACAGAGTATAAAAGTTGTATATATGGCCATATGACCCTTACGTACAAATTAAATACTTTAATCATAAGTTGTATCAAAAATTTACACTTATATATGCATATGTATGTTGAAACGAACAAAATAGAATTTAAACGGATGGATTCGGTGAATTAGCGAATCTGTAATGTTAAAATTCATGTTTTCTTCAAAACTTTAGAAAATATGAAAAACAGTGAAATTAAATGTTGTAAATTGTATAATTACATGAATTAAAGTGTTAGACTCATGCTAAAGACTTTATGTGATGTTTTTGTGAAGTCTATAATTCATGGGTAGCATTAAAATTCATCGTGTTAGTTTAATTTGGGATTTATTGGGCGGTTCCGTGTGTTCTTCGCGTCATAGAACTGCAGAATCTAGGTCTGCGTCATAGCACGGCCGTGCCACTCCAAAGAACGAATGGAGCGCGCCCGCGCCGTGCAGCGCGCCCGCGCCGCTTCAGAGAACAAATGTAGCACGCCCGCGCCCTACTTGCAGAACTTCAGAAATTTTCTAAGTGTTCAAGTTTTGAAAATGTGTTTTTAAAACCTAATGTAATGAACATGAAGACATGTTAAGCATATAATAATATGTTAATTAACTTACGTTATGTGATTAATTAATAAGACTTACAAGTCCAATAACATATTCAAAGACCAATGTTGGGATTTGATAGGTATATCGAACTACTGATTAATGGGTATTGTGAATATATTGATATGTAGGATTTAATAAAGAACGTGAATTAATCGTAGCTTGTGCAAGAGGCAAGTTTCTAAACTTTACTTTTATATTGACCAAGTATTCTATTTCTAAATTATTGTTGTTAAGCAAGTTTCTTAAATTTTAAATTTCTCATTGATCAAGTCTTAGAATTGTATTCTATATTGAGTAAGCTCTTTTTCTTAATTGTTCAAGTTCAAGACTTCATATTAGATACTATAATTCTTTTGAAGCATGAATTCAGTCATACAATTCTTATTAGATTGTATACCTTTTTAGAATTTTTATTCAAATTGAGTATCAGTTCATTTTGAAACCTTATAAGACTAGCAAACCCTTGATGATTCGAGTAGTCCATAGTTGATGAGCGTTCTAAATTTTAGAACTATTGTTGAATTTATCCAAACCAAACTTCCTTTGGTGTAGACTCTAATGTCAAACTGAGATGAACAACCCTGTTATAGGGGATTACTTATGCTTTAGCGTTGAGATATTGTGCACAGTATGGTACTAAGAGTTGATCCCCTTAAGTACGAGTAGAAGAGTCCATAACTTTATGACTGTTAAAGGTTTCAAGTATAACCCTTGATAACCTAGGACATAGTTCAAGGTCTTATGACCCTCAGAAGTTCTTTTGATTCTTGTTATTCATTCTTGATTCAAAAGTTAAGTTCTTACTCCATAAGTCTTTGATTCACTCACATGTTATTATTTTTTGTTACATTATTATACTTGTGGGCATTCGTGCTCACTCTTGTGTAATAATAACAATCCAATTTAGAACGAAAGGTCTGACGAGCCTTCCACTAGCAAAGACAAAGGCAAGATTAACAAGTGATGAAGACTTCTTGTTTATTTGTTATGTTATGTTTCAGACTTATGTTCAATTTGTGTAAGACTTAATATTTGATTATGTTTCCGCATTTGAGATTTAAGGTTAGTATAACCTGGGATTGATGTATTTATTTTCAGATGTTGTAACTCATTAAGGAGAGGATTTATTTCTATCTATTTTATGGTTTTCAATTATTATGGGTAGATAAACATATGATGTATGTACAGTGAACACCAAATTTTGCGAAAATTGAAGTACTCGAATTTGGGGGTGTCACATCAATTTTCGGTAGTCAATACAAAGAGATGTACTAGGACGAATGAAACCGATGTCTAACAACTCCTGTAGTTTGACCTTTAACTCCTGAAGTTCAATAGGAGCCATTCGATATGGGGTTTTAGAAATGGGTTTTGTACCCGGTTCAAGGTCAATAAAGAATTCAACTTCACGTTCTGGGGGTAGACCGGAAAGTTCTTCAGGAAATACATCAGGAAATTCACTAATAACAGAAATACTATTCAAATCTGACGTATTTTTGTTCAAGTCCATGACATGGGCTAAGAAAGCTTGACATCCATTTTTGAATAAACGAATGGCTTTATGGCTTGATATGACAGTGATTGACTTTAGTGGTTTGGTTGCTTGAATTTGCATAATAGGTTGGTTAGGAATATGAAAACTAACAACCTTACGAAAATAATCAATTTTAGTATGATGAGTGGTTAACCAATCAATCCCTAAAATCACATCAAATGCAAGTTTTTTCAACGAAATAAGACCGATAGGTAATGTGATGGTCCCTACTTGAATCAAGCAAGATTTATAAACAGTGAATGTAATGAAAGTTTCTCCTAACGGAGTCTCAACAGATAAGTCAAAGTCTAATTTCTCTGGAGTCAAGTTCAAACATTGAGCACAAGCAGGAGAGATAAAAGAATGGGTAGAACAGGTATCTAGTAAGGTATAAACTTCGCAAGAGTTTATGATTAGCTTACCCGTGATCACCTCGTTTGGGTTCCTCACATTTTGGTTAGTCACGACAAACGCTCTTCCAAGAACCGCTGATTATGACTTGTTCGGGATATCCTTTGGAGTCACCATCCCCGCTGGACTTGGTTTCACTACAGAACAATCTCGAGCTATATGACCTTCCTTTCCACAGTTATAACATACCTTGGATTGTTGTGGATAGTTTGGGCTGGTGTGTCCCTCTTTCTCGTATTTATAACAAACGACCGGTGGTCGTTCTCCTCCCCTAGGAACAGTTGATGTTGGTGCTGACGTCTTCACGTTGTCATTGTCGTACCTTTTCTTTTTGAAATTTCCTCCCGACTCGCTTCTTCTATTATTATGGCCACGATTACCACCAGAGTGGTTACCGTTTTTGTCCGTATTTTTCCCTCCCCGCTGGTTATCATTGCTCTGATGACTGCTGCCACCGGTATGACCCTGGTTGTGGTCTCTCGGTTGAACATACTCATTATCTCGCTCTAATAATTGAGCCCTGTTCACAACATCTGAATATAAAGAAAATTTGTGAGAAATAAGATATTGCCGAATTCGGGTTTCAAATCTCTCAGAAACATCCTCGTCATATGTTCCCCATTCTCTACCAAATGAGGTGCAAACCTAGATAACTCTACGAACTTAGCCTCGTACTGGGACACAGCCATGTTATTCCGTTCCAGTCTAATAAACTCTACCACCTTCATATGACGAATATACTTTTAGGAAAGTACTTGTCATTGAACAGTTTCTAAAATGTTTCCCAATACATATTGAGTGCAGCTGGCTGGGTACGCTTCACGAATTCCCACCAGTAGTCTGCCTCACCACATAACATAAAGATGGCGAATTGAACCTTCTGTTCTTCCGTGCATCCCAAGATATCAAATATCTTGATAATTTGCTTAACCCATGTTTTCGCCTTGATCGGATCCGGCTTTCCCACAAATTCTGGTGGTCCTAACTCTTTGAACTTCTTGGTTGTGACAAGCCGCGTGTTGCTATCATTTCCACCCGTATTTTGTACACGAGTCTCCCTCGTCTGATTTTGCATGAACTGCAAAAAGCTTCTAAACATCCCATCATTCATCGTTTGTTCGGTAGTGTTGATTATAGGAGGAATATTGTCTTCCTGTTGCTCATTCCCCTGGTTGGTGATTAAAGGTGTCTCCGCGATCTCATTCACTCCATTGTTAACATTCTCAGCTTCCATTTTCAAATACTGCCATAAAACAAGGGTTAATTAAACAAATTAACATGCCACGTATTATCTCTATATTCTGACCGATAAATTAAATATCAAATAAGCTTAGGAAGGACACATTAGCGAAGGATTTACTCGTCTCTCCCCGCCTAGTTCTATTCCCCGATCTCCGCCAGAGACCATATCCCTAAGCTTTGATACCAACTGTGACGCTCCCAAAATAGGTATACATCACCCATTCTGAGTCGCCAAATACATGGTACAGAAATAACTACAACATCATTATTACAATTGTCGTGCAAAATATGACAACACAAATACTGTGAGTTTAAATACAAATACTGTCTTCTAGACAGTATTCAAACTCAAATAAGTCCTCATTACATTTATTTATACACTATTTTACAAAAATAGTGAGGACTGCTAAGACAACTTTCTAGAACCATCACTCCATACCCCGGCTAGTTCCTGCTATATTCTCACCTCCTTAGAAAAAAAATAGAACAAAAAAGAAAAGGGTGAGCTCAACTAGCCTAGTAAAAAATATTATAACTAAGATAATGAACAATAAATTATCGTTAGCCTTCAACAAATCAGATAAAATATATTGGACAACTAGTTCTAGATCAATATTCGTAGCGAAAATAACAATTCATTAGAAGAGATAAGTAGAGAATGAAATATACTATCATCTATGAATTTAAAAGTCCATCATCAATATTTTATCCCTGTAACATCAATCAATATATATCTTGCATCAAATATTTATCTTTGCACTATAGGCTAAAGATATTCATTTGTATCACCGGTTAGTCATGTTCATCTCAACACCTGTTCATCTTTGCACTACGGGCCAAAGATATTCATCAGGTAATCATTCATCTTTTCACTACAGGCCAACGATATACAGTTATATCATCATTTAGGATTGAGGATGATAAAAAAAATATTTTAAAGAAACGAATCTCGTGAGATAAAAGGACAAAGATTAGGGATTCGTACTTTAGATAATCTAAGTTCAAAAATGCTCCATAATAAACCATAGTGGAGTAAAATTTCAAGAATGAAGATCAAAACATGTATACAATCAAGGATAGTAACCATAATAGACATCTTGGACAAAGAAGAGAAAATTTTATTTTTTTATGAATAGTGTCTTATTCGTGAATAGTGTCGTATACGTGAATAGTGTCGTTTACGTGAATAGTAACTCCGACACAAAAATGTAGAAATTTCACAATAAAATTCATATCAATATTTCGGCATAATGATATTGAAGGAAATAATATCATTTACGAAGAAAATAACATCCCTTACCTCAAAAGAATTGTATTTTTGACTGGCATATCGGATGTAATGTTGAAGAAAATTTACACTGAATAGCAACTCTCAAAGTATCTAAATACTCACAAAATACGCTCGATAATATATATATAGAGAGAGAGAAAAAAAACTTATTTTTGGTATGATTTTCAATTCTAACTAAGCACCCTATTTATAGGAAAATGCTAGAACGCCAAAACAAACTAAATTAATAAAATATTAATTTATCAAAAAAAAAATTATATGCACACATTCTTGACCAAAATATCAGCCACCATAAGTAGGGCCCACCAAAAATTAGAATTTCCACACCAATCAAAAGTGGGGCCCACACATGTTTTATAAAAAATATTTATTTTCGAAACTTCAATAATTCATAATAAATAGCCATTTTATCAGAAAAATATAAATTTTATGTCCATTCCACAGGAAATTAAATTCTCTACAACTTTGTAGAAGAATTTTTTTCTAAATTCCAAACAGAAAATGTCTGAAATCCACATACGGATGATTTTTAATACCTCCATTCTGGCAAAATTGTAACAACCCGATATTTTCTATATAAATAAATCCGAAATTTTGCATATAAATTTTTTTTTATTTAAGGATGAGGATTTGTACAAGATAATGTGTATGTGTATTTACGTGGTAAATAAAAATATATTTATTACATAAATATTTACAAATAATTTTATTTTAGAATTTTTGATTATTATAAAGTATATTCTTATTATAATTAAATTATGGTAGAAATATTTTTATTAATTATTTTTCATAAAAATATAATCATATATTATTTAAATAATATATAAAGTGATTTTTAGAATAATTATAATGATTATTTTATTATATGAATTTTAGTACAGACTATTAAGTTAATTATTTTACCTTAATTATTAAGGTTAAATAGGAAGAATAAATTAGATATGGAATCCAAACCCTAATTTTGGATTATTGTCAATGTATAAAAATAATAATATAATATTAATTATATTTTGATTTTTCAGTGCTATAAATATGTACTGTATGTACGTATTGATGACGATTGGTCAATTATGGTGTTTAATTTCAAAACCCTAATATTAATTGGTTAAACCCTAATTTTTCTGGAGAAAACCCTAATTTGAAAATCAACTGTGAGTTTAAGACTATTATAACGGTGTTATATGTTTTATGATGTGTATTTTATAATGATTTGATTAATTAGGTAAACCCTAATTATAATCTAGAAACCCTAAATAATTTTTGGAAATGAGGAACCCTAATTTGAAATTTAAATTAGAGTTCGAGATTGGTTGTAATTGTGTTATTGTGATTAATTAGCAAGTTTTATAATTTCAATTGCTAATTTTGGAAACCCTAAATTTTTTTAAACTCTAATTTGATAATTAGAAAACCTAATTATAATCGGTAACCCTAATTATCAAAATCTTAGACCCTAATTGCTATTTTAGCAAGGTTAATGATAATTATATGATCTAAACCCTAATGTTACTGTATAAGGTAATTAGATAATTAATCATAATTAGAAAACCCTAATTTCAAAATTTTAGAAACTAAAAGTTATTTAATTTTTATTTAATTTTATTTTGTGTAAACTCTAATTGGAAATCCTATTATTATTTTGTGCTAAACCTTAGGGTCAAACCCTAAGGGTCAAACCCTAAGGGTTTGCCAAGTTCTATTTTGCCATTAAAATGATTTATCAAAAGACCATTGTGCCCCTAATTGAATTATTAAATGCTAGACTAGGTTTTGACAATTGTGGTGAGTTGGTTACTAACCCTAACAACTCCACATGCTCATAATTGACAGCAACAAGCCTCTAGCTTAGCCAATTCATGCACCTTGTTGGTCTATTTATAGATTGAAGGAGAGAGAAATTTATTTGTTAGCCATTTTTACCCAACTCTCATCCTTGAGCCTCTCTCTCTAAAACCAATGAAAAACTATAGTATATCAGTCATATATTGAAGCCCCACGTTTATCATAACCAAATCAGAAACATAGAATCAAGAATTGCTCATTTAAAGGTATAAACAAACTCTAGAATTTCTGTCCAAAAATATGTTGATAGATGTTATGTTTAAGTGTTAGAATATGTTGTTAGTAGTGTCTAAGGATGATCTGGGTTGCTAGATGTTAGATCCATAACATCTAGAGGCTCGAATTTGAAGATCTACAAAAATTGGAAAAATTTTATTTGATGTCTGACAACCGAATGTCAGGCCTCTTTAATCGTTACCTGTTATGTTTTTTAGTAGTTTAAAGCCTTGTACTTGTATTCTGGTATGAGGTCTTTGATATGCAAAAAGAATCAGGACCAAATAATATATGGATTGAAAGTTATACTTGGTCAAAGTTGGTTGACCGACCATGACCAAGTGATTTCTGGGTAACCCAGAAATCCTTTAACCGTGTCTGACAAGTTTTTGTTGGTCTTGGCTCTGTAAGTGTGTTGTTGTTTTAATTCTGTTTTTGTAACTAAGTTATAGTTGGGTATGTGTAATATGGATCAATGCTTTAATATCACTAAATAATCAAGTGGATTGAACACAGTGGCTGGTCAAACTAGCCGAGTCGGGCATGATCTATGTTTTGTGGGTAACCCAGAAAATATATGAACATGTCGACTGACATGGTTTGACCAGATCATAGAGGTTGATTAAGTTGATGTTATTTGTATTTTATGTAATAAATCTACTCTCTTGCATGCTAGCTACAATCTAGGACTCTTAAATCACTAAAATATTGCACGGATTTCAAGTTGTGGAAGCCCAAAAGTGTATACTCGAACTGTTCTTCATTTCTGGGTAACCCAGAAATGAAGAACAGCCTCTGACAACACTTTTGGAGGCTCAGATCTCTTGGGTTATGCAATGTTTGGTTATGTTTGTTGTTGGATCTTGTAGTCCTACACTAGCACTACAAGCTCTGACTAACATCATGCCCAGAAACACAACACACACTAAGTTATAATTGGTCAAACCTGCCTACTCAGTCACTGCCGCATTTTCTGGGTTTGGCCAAGAACATGAAGAACCCCTATAGTGACAGTTTTGTCACTATAGGTGGTCTTTAGCGACATATATTATTTATTTTTTTGGAAATTAATAAAAAAATAGAAAAAAAATTATTTTTAATTATTAAAAATATAAAATAAATTATTAAAAATTATTTAAAATTCCAAAAATTAGTTTTTAATTATTTTTAATATATTTCATAAATATTTAATATTTTTGGAATATTAAAAGTATTTAATTTATTTAATTATAATATTAAATAAATTATTTGAAAATAATTTTAATATTGGTAAAAACAA
Organism: Panax notoginseng; assembly: GCA_016801055.1. NCBI lineage: Eukaryota > Viridiplantae > Streptophyta > Magnoliopsida > Apiales > Araliaceae > Panax > Panax notoginseng. The sequence goes on along the minus strand of CM029018.1, from coordinate 39,990,023 downwards.
TAAAAATTATATTATGATATAAGAAAATATTTTAAGTTATTTTTAATGACTTTTAATATTTTGTGATAAATTTTATTAATAAATTGATATTAATGGTAATTAATTTATTTACTAAATGAATTAAATAAATTAATTAAAAATGATTTTATTAGATTAAAAATCATTTTAAATTGTAATAAGGTATTTAAAAATATTTTAAGTTATAAAATATAACTTTTAATATTTAAATATAAATTTTATTAATTAATTATTATTAATGATATTAAAGTTATTTAATAATTATATTAAATAATTTAGTTTAAAAATGATTTTTATATTATAATAATCATTTTAAATGAAAATAAAGTGTTTAAAGATATTTTAAGTTATAAAACATAACTTTTAATATTTAAAGGATAATTTCATTAATAATTAATATTAATGATTATTAACTTATTATTAAAAATAGTAAATTTATTTAATAATTATATTAAATAAATAGTTTAAAAATAGTTTTATTAATTTAAAAATCATTTAAAAGGATATAAATTAATTAAAAATATTTTAAGTTATGAATATTGACTTTTAATATTTTGATAAATAGAACATTAATACCTTAATATTAATGGTAATTATTTAGAAATGATTTTAAATGTTTTAAAAATCATTTAAGGGTAATATTAATACTTTAAAAATGATTTTGATGTTTGAAAATTCATGATAAATCATAATAAATGTTTTAAAATTATTATAAGTCATTTAAAAATAATATGAGCGATACTTACAGATATTGAACTACAAAATAGAGTCTTAGACTCGATAATTACCCGATAAAGTCGTCGGTACACCGACATATTTCAGAAATTGATCTGGACTTAGATAAGTTGATTTGATATGTGTTTATTTGTGATTCAATGGTTGTGAAACATATGTGATAATGTGATTAGGTTATGTGCTGACTGTAATAAGCAGTGTTATATGTTATAGTATGTTATTCTAATCGAACGAATGATCTATTTAATGATAGGGCTTGATAGAAAAGATAAATCTAAGTTGTGTAAGCAGCAGACAAGGCAAGTATCTAACTCTTTGCATTTACTTTATGCAACGGACATGCGTAAGATAATATCTGAATTGTTCATTTCAATTGTTCAAATATTTTAACCTTTGTATATACTTATGTAATGATTCTGTATAAGTAAGTTATTAAACTATAATTGTTGTACAAGTTCCTTTATTCTGTTATTATTGATCAAATTATATATTCTGATCATTAATTTCTAAAACATGGTTATACAAGTGTCCCCACTTGGATAATCATTATATTTTATCACATGTTGATACATACTTATCGGTGTTCAGTATGTATAAGTTGAATTAAAAGTCATCTAAGCTATTTGATCCAGCTAGACATATATTTTAAGTTGCTGTTGAACAAGATAAAACTTTATCCAACTAAATTTTTTTGGTTTGGATTCAAGACTGGTATGAACATCCCAAATAAGGGAAACTTTTATGCGCCTAAGGCGGGAATGCTGGATGAAAATATTATCCTTTAATGTAGTATTGATCAATACATGGCATAACGGGCTGATCACCCCCCCCCCGTGCCCGTAAGTAATGACAGTTTACAGATGAAGTTCTGCTTAACCTTTTCGAAAATAGAAAATAATGTTCATAGTTTGTCAACTAATCCTCATTTATAGTCAGTACGTAGTTTCAAAAATTTAAAATCGAAATGATATGTTGTTTATTATCGGTTCAGTTTACTTTACAACTGTTGATTCGTTGTAGAAGTATCGTTCAAAGAAAATATTTAATTCGTTCAGCTAACTATTATTGTTGCTATTACTTGCTGGATACTCAAATGCTCATCCTTGCTTAAATTTAAATATTTTTAGCTAAAGGTGAACAACTTGGAGGCTCTTCTAAGAATAAAGGGAAAGGGAAGGTCGCTGAATGAATGATAAGGCTATCTTTTGTAATAACTAGACTTTATTAGGGTAATGACGATATATATTAATTATCATGTAATGAAACGAATGTTTGAAGGTTTCGTACTTGGGATTGAAAACTCTGATAATATGTAAATTAAATTTGATAATCTATATTATTGTTATTATTATTAGTATTATTCTGCTCATAGAAATGGTATCGTGAAGAACCGAGTTCGGGTTTCAAGTACCCGAGTTTGGGGTCTTTACAAGTTGGTATCAGAGCTTAGGGTTAAAAACCTTAGGTGGGCTAGACCTTAGGCTATAACTTTAGAACAGAGGGAAACGTTGAAAATATAAATAACTCATATAGAGTTTAAAAAGGAGATGAATTGAATAAATTCATCGTAAGACAAAATAAAAGATAACTTATATAAAACTCTTAATTGTTGTGTGTATATATTATATGCTAATCAGGATAATTTATATGTTTGTAGATGTCTGGGGCAAAAGGCTTGTTATATGCATATAGCATGAAGAAGAATCAAACCCATACACCCGAGCTGATATCGAAGCCAATAGCTGAAATAGAGGCTCACGATAAAAATAACTCAGACGATGTGGTTATCGTAGAAAATGTCCTACAAGATCTGGAGATGGTGGAGCTGACAGATAGTGATTCGGACACTAAAGTTGAAGCTGACCAAGCATCAACGGAGGTGCAGGATCTCAGGAACAAGGTTTCTTCTCTGGAAAGGCTGTGGGAAATAGAAAAGCTGTTGAACTGTCAGTTGCGTCAGGCATTAATACAAACAATGGAAGAACAATATAAGCTTAAAATCTAAATTGATCAGATGGGAGCCACAAGCAACACTTCGTGTACAGCTCCGAGCAAGAAGGGGAAAAGAAAGATAGAGGAGCATGACTTAGGAAAACCTGATAAGAAGAGAGGGAAAAGAATATGTTACATTTGCGAACATGAGGGACATACCTCTCATAATTGTCCCGACTTTAAGCTAGGAGCATGTTTTATATGTGGGATGGAAGGTCATCGAGCGAAAGGTTGTCCAAGGAAGAGGTGTAATAAATAGGTAAAGTATAGTTAAAGAATATGTAGTCAATGTAGAGTTCTTAAACTCATAATATATGGTAAGTTGGATGAACTAAGTGTAGTTAGGTGTGAATGGATTATTGAGGATAATGGGAATAGACAGATTTCTAAGCAATTGATTATTAGTGAAGGCGTAAGAAATAAGTAGTAGTAGTATTACTATGAATGATTCTATGTTAAGTATATGATAGGTGTGTTTGTATAAGGTAATATTTTTCAAATTTTATATAAGTTGTGTCAGCGATTCCTGACTTTTGAGTCACAAAGGGATATCGGATGATTAAAGCAGTATGTGTTATGGTATGTCAAGTGTTATGAATATGAGTCTATGATGGATTAATGAAATAAGTTGGTATAAAGATAGTAGATATTTATCTGTATACTGGTTACTACAGTAAACCAAATTTTTAAAATCTAATATTTTGAGTACATGATTATTGGAATAAAAAGTTTTGTGTTATATGATTATGCGTATACGATAAGGCTTAGAATAAAGAATAAATAGTGATAATGTTGTCAAGGAGACGAAAATGAAATACACGGACAGAAGAACATGTCAACAAAGCTGGAAGATAACCAGACCCGATACAGAATTTTGCGAATATGGACGATCAAGCTATGCAGAACGGAATACCAGTCGTGGGAAGATCAGTCAGATAATTAATAGACGAACGTCAAAGACTTCAAGGCCATCGTACTGCCAGAATTTAGAGGGTCAACTGACCCTGTAGCAACATTTGTAATATCTAAGATAATGAAGGGGCAAAAGATAGTTTTGTCACCTATACGATAAAAGGAAATGAGATAAAAGGAAAGTTTGTGTGTTTAAGTGTGAATCAATGGAGTATAAAGTGGAAGAATGTCCAAGAAGGAGAAAGGAGGCAAGTAATGCGAATACGGGAAAAAGGCAGTAGGACATTGGCAACAACGGGACCAGCATCAACTAACAAACCAACGAAATCAACCGCAAGCATCTTCAACCTGACCGTTCAAGAAACTGTAACAGCCGGGGATGCAACTCCAGGTATTACTCGAACCAATTTTATTTTTTTTATATATTATTTTCTTATATATAGTAAATTAGTTTATAATGAAATTTTGAGGGAGAAATTTGAGTTCTTTTAGAAATCAAATTTCTATTTAATCAGAAAGATAAGCTTTATGTATATAGTTAAAGATCAGTTCGATCAAACGATGATCAAGATCTACTTGCGATGACTGGGTATGCTATGTAACCGTGTATATATAGGTTTTTAAACGGTGATTCCGGAGACGGAATCTTTATAAGGGAGGGTGAACGTAACAACCCGATATTTTCTATATAAATAAATCTAAAATTTTGCGTATAATTTTTTTTTTATTTAAGGATGAGGATTTGTACAAGATAATGTGTATGTGTATTTATATGGTAAATAAAAATATATTTATAACATAAATATTTACAAATAATTTTATTTTAGAATTTTTGATTATTATAAAGTATATTCTTATAATAATTAAATTATGGTAGAAATGTTTTTATTAATTATTTTTCATAAAAATATAATCATATATTATTTAAATAATATATGAAGTGATTTTTAGAATAATTATAATAATTATTTTATTATATGAATTTTAGTACAGACTATTAAGTTAATTATTTTACCTTAATTATTAAGGTTAAATAGGAAGAATAAATCAGATATAGAATCCAAACCCTAATTTTGGATTATTGTCAAGGTATAAAAATAATAATATAATATTAATTATATTTTGATTTTTCAGTGCTATAAATATGTACTGTATTTATGTATTGATGACTATTGATCAATTATGGTGTTTAATTTCAAAACCCTAATATTAATTGGTTAAACCCTAATTTTTCTAGGGAAACCCCTAATTTAAAAATCAACTGTGAGTTTAAGACTGTTATAACGATGTTATATATTTTATGATGTGTATTTTATAATGATTTTATTAATTAGGTAAATCCTAATTATAATCTAGAAATCCTAAATAATTTTTGGAAATGAGGAACCCTAATTTGAAATTTAAATTAGAGTTCGAGATTGGTTGTAATTGTGTTATTGTGATTAATTAGCAAGTTTTATAATTCCAATTGCTAATTTTAGAAACCCTAAATTTTTTTAAACTCTAATTTGATAATTAGAAAACCTAATTATAATCGGTAACCCTAATTATCAAAATCTTAGACCCTAATTGCTATTTTAGCAAGTTAATGATAATTATATGATCTAAACCCTAATGTTACTGTATAAGGTAATTATATAATTAATCATAATTAGGAAACCCTAATTTCAAAATTTTAAAAACTAAAAGTTATTTAATTTTTATTTAATTTTATTTTGTGCAAACTCTAATTGGAAATCCTATTATTATTTTGTGCTAAACCTTAGGGTTAAACCCTAAGGGTCAAACCCTAAGGGTTTGCCAAGTTCCATTTTGCCATTAAAATGATTTATCAAAAGACCATTGTGCCCCTAATTAAATTATTAAATGCTAGACTAGGTTTTGACAATTGTGGTGAGTTGGTTACTAACCCTAACAACTCCGCATGCTCATAATTGACAGCAACAAGCCTCTAGCTTAGCCAATTCATGCACCTTGTTGGTCTATTTATAGATTGAAGGAAAGAGAAATTCATTTGTTAGCCATTTTTACCCAACTCTCATCCTTGAGCCTCTCTCTCTAAAACCAACGAAAAACTATAGTATATCAGTCATATATTGAAGCCCCATGTGTGACGCCCCCAAATTCAGGTACTTGAAACCCGAACTCGGTGCTTCACGATACCATTTCTATGAGCGGAATAATACTAATAATAATAGCAATAATATAAAAGATCAACTTAATTTATATATCATCAGAGTCTAGCTCCCAAGTACGTAACCTTTAAATATTCATTACAACTCATGATAGATAATATATATCATAATTGTCTTAATAGTCTCAAACTATTACATAACATAGTAATTTGTTCATTCAGCAACCTTCCCTTTTTCTTTGTTCTTAGCAGAGCTCTCTGGTCGTTCGCACTTAGCTGAAAACATTTAAATTAAGAAAGGTTGAGCATTTGAGTGCCCAACAAGTAATAGCAATTATATATTTATAAGCTGAAAGGATTTAAATGTTTTCTTTGTACTATTCTTCTACAACAAGTCAATAATTGTGAAGTATTTTGAACCGATAATAATAACATAACAACTCTCTTTCAAATTTTTGAAACTACATAATGACTATAATTGGGGTTATGGTGACATGCCATGAACATTGTTTTCATTTTCGAAAAGGTTAAGCAAAAATTCATCTGTAAACCGACATAACTTACGGGCACGGGGGGTGATCAGCCCGTTATGCCCCGCACTGATCAATACTACATTACAAGAACGATAGGATCATTCACTCTGTTCCGCCTTAGGCGCATAAAAGTTTTCCCGTGTAGGGATGTTCATACTTGTCTGGGTTCCAAATCAAAGGTTTTATCTTGTTTCAACAATAATCTATAATTCAACATATATATATATATATATATATATATATATATATATATATATATATATATATACGGGTAATTGACAAAGGTATATCAACATGTGATTAAATACAATGATTATCCAAGTGGGAACACTTGTTTAGCCATTTATAGAAATTAACGAACAGAATATATATATCTGAATTACCATATACTAACATGTTGATAAGCAATAATATTAAATTATTAATAAAAATTATCCTTTAAATATTAAAAGTTATATTTTATAACTTAAAATATTTTTAAACACTTTATTTTTATTTAAAATAATTTTTAATATAATAAAATCATTTTAATTAATATATTTAATTCATTTAGTAAATAAATTAATTACCATTAATATCAATTTATTAATGAAATTTATCACAAAATATTAAAAGTCATTAAAAATAACTTAAAATATTTTCTTATGTCATAATATAATTTTTAATGATTTTTCCAATATTAAAATCATTTTTAAATAATTTATTTAATATTATAATTAAATAAATTAAATACTTTTAATATTTTAAAAATATTAAATATTTATAAAATATATTTAAAATAATTAAAAACTAATTTTTAGAATTTAAAATAATTTTTAATAATTTATTTTGTATTTTTAATAATTTAAAACTAATTTTTTCTATTTTTTTATTAATTTCTGGAAAATAATATATTATCTGTCGCTAATGATCACCTATAACCAAGGAGATCTGAGCCTCCAAAAGTGTTGTAAGAGGCTGTTCTTCATTTCTGGGTTACCCAGAAATGAAGAACAGTTCGACTGTTCACTTTTGGGTTCCCATAACTTCTGATTCAGGTATTTCTTTTGTGATCTAAGCTTTGCAGTATGTAGACAACATGTAATAGTAGAGATACAATACATAAAAACAAGAAAATAACAACAAAATCGCAACTTATATGCTGGTCAAACGTTGTCAGAGATCGTGTTCTTGAGTTTTTTGGGTTACGCAGAAAACTCAGTTCATGATCTTCTGGCCTGGTTTGACCAGCCACTGAGTTCCATTCGTTTAATATTTAGGCGATCTAAAACCTTAAACTTGTAGTCTATACAACATACTACAATCTGAATACAACAAACGTAACAATACCTATATAACTGAACAGATTAAGGCATTATTAAACGTTGTCAGACGCTGCTAATCACGTTTTGGGTTACCCAGAAACCTTGCAAGTCATGGTCGGTCAACGCAGTTTGACCTTCCATATCTTGCAATATACATACGATCTAAGCCTGATTCCAAGCCCAGATCCAAGAGAACATATCAGACAACAACTACAAAGTTTCAAAACACAAAATTCGTAACAGATCACAGAGATATAAGGTCTGACATTCGTTGTCAGACCACCAAGAACAAATTTTCCAGATTTTTGAAAAACACAAATCCGAGCTTCTAAATGTTATGGATCCAACATTTAGCAACCCAAATCGTCAAAATAGACTACAATCAACATATTTTAACAATAAAAACTAACACCTAACACAGAATCGATGGACAGAAATTATACTAGGGTTTTATACCTTTAATGATCAATTTCTGATTTTGTGTTGCTGATTTGATTATGGTGAACGTGGGGCTGTGTTTTGGGACTATAAAACTTACAAATTTCGTGGGTCTTTGTGAGAGGAAGTCTTGGTTAGGTGTTTGTGCAAAATGGCTAACAATTGATCTTTTTCTCTCTCTTGATCTATTTATAGAAGGTTAGATGCATTGTATGGCTGAGATATATTGCTTGTTGCTATTATTTTGAGCACATGGGGTGGTTGAAGTGGTTCACACACTCAACCTATTGTCAAAACCTACAAGATAGCCAAAATAATGTATTTAGGGGTATAATGGTCATTTCCAATTAAAGTTTACACAAAAATAAATAAAATCAACTAAAAAATTAAATAAATTTTAGTTTTCTAAAATTTTGAAATTAGGATTTTCTAATTGTGAATAATCTTCTAATTACTTTATACAGTAACATTAGGGTTTAGATCATATAATTATCATTAACATTGCTAAAATAGCAATTAAGGTTTACGATTTTGATAATTACGGTTACCAATTTATAATTAGGTTTTCTAAAAATTAGGGTTTCTAGAATATAATTAGGGTTTACCTAATTAATCAAATCATTATATAATACACATCATAAAATATATAACACCGTTATAACAGTCTTAAACACGCGGTTGATTTTCAAATTATGGTTTTCCCTAGTAAAATTAGGGTTTAAACAAATAATATTAGGGTTTTTAAATTAAACACCATAATTAACCAATCATCATCTATACGTACATACAGTACATATTTATAGCACTGAAAAATTAAAATATAATTAATATTAAATTATTATTCTCATACCTTGACAATAATCTAAAATTAGGGTTTGGATTCCATATATGATTTATTCTTCATATTTAACCTTAATAATTAAAGAAAAATAATTCACTTAATAACTTGTACTAAAATTTATATAATAAAATAGTTATTATAATTATTAAAAAAATCACATCATATATTATTTAAATAATATATGCTTATATTTTCATGGAAAATAATTAATAAAACATTTCTACTATAGAATTAGTTATTATAAGAATGTACTTTATAATAAGCAATAATTCTAAAATAAAATTATTTGTAAATATTTATGTAATAAATATATTTTTATTTACCACATAAATACACATACACATTATCTTGTACAAATCATCATCCTGAAAAAAAATTATACGCTAAATTTCTTATTTATTTATGTAGAAAATATCGGGTTGTTACATTCACCCTCCCTTATAAAGATTCCGTCCCCGGAATCACCGTTTAAAAACCTATACATACAAGGATACATAACATACACAATCATTGTAAGTAGATCTCGATCAACTTTGATTGAACTGATCTTTAACTGCTCACATAAAGCTTATCTTTCTGATTAAACGGAAATTTAATTTCTAAAATAACTCAAATTCCTCCTCAAACTTTCTTTATAAAATAATTTACTATACATAGGAAAATCATGTATAAGAAAATAAAAGGCATACGAATAATACCTGGAGTTCTAGTGCCAGCTGCTGCCGTATCCTGAACTGTCATGTTGTAGACCCTCGCAATAAATTTTGTTGGCTTGCTTGACGAAGTCGGTCCAGTGATTGCTAAAGTTCCACTGCTAGTGCCCATGTTCACACTTCCTGTCTCCACCCTCCTCTTCGGACAATCTTTCACCCTGTGCTCTGTGGATCCGCATATAAAACATCCACTATTCATCCTAGGATTGGGGCAGTTGAGAGAGATATGGCCCTCCTGCCCGCACTTGTAGCAAAAAAAATTTCCTTTCAAACACTCCCCCGAGTGATTCTTCCCACATGTCTTACATGGCACTATCTGTTTCTTAACATTTTCCTGTTTCACTTGTACACTTGCAAAACTGCTCACCTTCCTCCTGCTATCTCCACTCCTGCTCCCACTATTAACTCCTACTTTTCCAGCTCCTTCGGTCTTATCCTTATTCTTCATCTCCTTATTGTAAAGGCTCATGGCCTCACTTCCCTCCTCAGCTATGATCGTTTTCTCCATGAGTGCTGCAAATGTAGGAATTTGCAACACCGCCACTTTGTTGTAGAGCCAGGGTTTCAATCCTAGCATAAACCTTCTCGCTTTGCTAGCCTCCGTATCCACTTGATGCGGGGCAAACCTAGCTAACTCATTGAATTTGGCAGCGTATTCAGACACCGTCATATTCTCCTGCTTCAAGTCTAAAAATTTAACCTCCATCCTCGCCTGCATACTTGGTGAAAAATAGTTTTTGAAAAACAAAATTTTAAACCTATCCCATGTAACTACACCTTCTCCTGCCCTTGCCTGATTTGCCTCCCACCAGAAATTTACCTCACCCTTCATCATATAAGTGGCAAAAGCAGTCTTCTGCCCTTCATCTACCCTAGCTACCACAAACGCTTTTTCAATTTCTTTAACCCAAGTTTGGGCTTCAACAGGGTCAGTTGTACCTTTGAATTCCGGTGGTCCTACAACCTTAAAGTCTTTGAAGTTCGCTAAGCGGTTGTCCGGCTGGTTTCCAACGACTGGTATTCCCTGTTGCATACCCTGAGCTAACATGTTTGCAAATTGCTGCATTGGATCAGCTTGTTGTTGTCCCTCAACATTATTGACAGACTCTTCTGCCCTTTGGTTGCGAGTTCGATGTCTTGGCGGCATTATCTGATCATAATTTAACTTACATTCTAAACCTTATCAAATAAGTTTAATATTCTAAACTTGTTTTATTTCTCAAACTTAGATTCATATTCATTCAACGAATATTTTACATAGCATAACATATAATGCTTTAAACATCATTCATCCCTTTGTGACTACAAAAGTCGGGATTTACAGACTTGACCAACACAAAAGTTTTAGAATATTACATTACACAGACATACTAAGCACACATATTAAACACACCTACATCATAACAGAACCTATACTACTTATTTATTATTCTTTTTCATTGGACAACTTTTCGCCTGATGACCTTCTATCCCACAGATAAAACATGCTCCTTTTTTATAGTCAGGACAATACAGAGTAGTATGTCCCTCATAGCCGCAAAGATAACATATTCTTTTCCGTTTCTTCTTATTGAATTTTCCTAAGTCATGGTCTTCTATCTTTCTTTTCCCCTTCTTGTCCGGAGCTACACACGATGTGTTGCTTGTGGCTCCCATCTGACCAATTTGGATCTTAAGCTTATCTTGTCCTTCCATTGTTTCTATTAACGCTTGACGCAACTGACTATTCAACAGCTTTTCTATCTCCCACAACCTTTCCAGGGAAGAAACCTTGTTCTTCAGATTCTGCACCTCTGTTGATGCTTGATCAGCTTCAACATTAGTGTCCGAATCGCTATCTGTCAGCTCCACTATCTCCGGATCTGGTACTATGTTTTCCACAATAACCACATCTTCTAAGTTATTTTCATTCTGATCCTCTATTTCAGCTATCGGCTTCGATATTGGCTCCTTCTTTACGATCCGAGGGTAATCGAATACTTTTTCACCTGACATCTATACACATAAATTATCCTGATTAGCATATAGTACATACACACAATAAATAAGAGTTTTATACAAGATATCCCCTATTTTATTTGACGATGAATTTAGTCAATTCATTTCTTTTTAAACTCTATATGAGTTATTTATATTTTCAACGTTTCCCTCTGTTCTAAGGTTATAGCCTAAGGTCTAGCCCACCTAAGGTTTTTAACCCCCTAAGCTCTAATACCATGATGTGACGCCCCCAAATCCAGGCACTTGAAACCCAAACTCGGTGCTTCACGATATCATTTCTATAAGGGAAATAATACTAATAATAATAGCAATAATATAAAAGATCAACTTAATTTATATATCATCAGAGTCTAGCTCCCAAGTACGTAACCTTTAAATATTTATTACAACCCATGATAGATAATATATATCATAATTGTCTTAATAATCTTAAACTATTACATAACATAGTAATTTGTTCATTCAGCAACCTTCCCTTTTTCTTTGTTCTCAGCAGAGCTTTCTGGTCGTTCGCACTTAGCTGAAAATATTTAAATTAAGCAAGGTTAAGCGTTTGAGTGCCCAGCAAGTAATAACAATATATATATATATATATATATATATATATATATATATATAAGCTGAAAGGATTTAAATATTTTTTTTGTATTATTCTTCTACAACAAGTCAATAGTTGTGAAGTATTCTGAACCGATAATAATAACATAACAACTCTCTTTCAAATTTTTAAAACTACATAATGACTATAACTGTGGTTATGGTGACATGCCATGAACATTGTTTTCATTTTTGAAAAGGTTAAACAGAAATTCATCTGTAAACCGACATAACTTACGGGCACGGGGGGTGATCAGCCCGTTATACCATGTATTAATCAATACTACGTTACAAGAACGATAGGATCGTTCACTCTGTTCCGCCTTAGGCGCATAAAAGTTTTCCCGTGTAGGGATGTTCATACTTGTCTGGGTTCCAAATCAAAGGTTTTATCTTGTTTCAACAATAATCTATAATTCAACATATATATATATATATATATATATATATATATATATATATATATATATATATATATATATATACGGGTAATTGACAAAGGTATATCAACATGTGATTAAATACAATGATTATCCAAGTGAGGACACTTGTTTAACCATTTACAGAAATTAACGAACAGAATATATATATCTGAATTACCATATACTAACATGTTGATAAGCAATGAGCGTATATAATATAAGGTTAATAATCTGTACAGTAATAATATAGTTTAGAAACATTCTTACTCATGTCCATTGCATAAAGAAAATACAAAGGTTAGATACTTGCCTGAAGCGCTGCTTACAGTTTGTAATTTAGATTTATCGCTTATCTCGCGACCTATCATTAATCAGATCATTCGTTCGATTAGAACAACATACTATAACACATAACACTGCTTATTGCAGTCAGAACATACCCTAATCACATTGGCACATAGATTTAACAACCATTGAATCACAAATAATCACTTATCTAATCACATTATCTAAGTCCAGATCAATTTCTGAAACATGTCAGTGTACTGACAACTTTATCGGTAATTATCGAGTCTAAGACTCTATTCTGTAACTTAATATCAGTCATATTATTTTTAAATGACTTAATATAATTTTAAAACATTTATTATAATTTATCACAAAATTTTAAACATCGGAATCACATTAAAATGATTTAAATACTAATCAATTCTATTATCATTAATATTTAATTAGTATTAAACTATTAATGAAATCATTTCTAAAATATTAAAGTTATTTATAATAACTCAAAATATTTTTAAAGTATTAATATTACCCTTAAATGATTTTTAAAATATTTAAAATCATTTCTAAATAATTACCATTAATATTAAGGTATTAATGCTCTATTTATCAAAATATTAAAAGTCATTATTCATAACCTAAAATATTTTTAATTCATTTCTATCCCTTTTAAATAATTTTTAACTTAATAAAACCATTTTTAAACTATTTATTTAATATAATTATTAAATAAATTTACTATTTTTAATAATAAGTTAATAATCGTTAATATTAAATTATTAATGAAATTATCCTTTAAATAGTAAAAGTTATATTTTATAACTTAAAATATTTTTAAACACTTTATTTTCATTTAAAATGATTTTTAATATAATAAAATCATTTTTAATTAATTTATTTAATTCATTTAGTAAATAAATTAATTACCATTAATATCAATTTATTAATGAAATTTATCACAAAATATTAAAAGTCATTGAAAATAACTTAAAATATTTTCTTATATCATAATATAATTTTTAATGATTTTTCCAATATTAAAATCATTTTTAAATAATTTATTTAATATTATAATTAAATAAATTAAATACTTTTAATATTTCAAAAATATTAAATATTTATGAAATATATTTAAAATAATTAAAATCTAATTTTTAGAATTTAAAATAATTTTTAATAATTTATTTTGTATTTTTAATAATTTAAAACTAATTTTTTCTATTTTTTTATTAATTTCTGGAAAATAATATATTATCTGTCGCTAATGATCACCTATAACCAAGGAGATCTGAGCCTCCAAAAGTGTTGTAAGAGGCTGTTCTTCATTTCTGGGTTACCTAGAAATGAAGAACAGTTCGACTGTTCACTTTTGGGTTCCCATAACTTCTGATTCAGGTATTTCTTTTGTGATCTAAGCTTTGCAGTATGTAGACAACATGTAATAGTAGAGATACAATACATAAAAACAAGAAAATAACAACAAAATCGCAACTTATATGCTGGTCAAACGTTGTCAGAGATCGTGTTCTTGAGTTTTTTGGGTTACGCAGAAAACTCAGTTCATGATCTTCTGGCCTGGTTTGACCAGCCACTGAGTTCCATTCGTTTAATATTTAGGCGATCTAAAACCTTAAACTTGTAGTCTATACAACATACTACAATCTGAATACAACAAACGTAACAATACCTATATAACTGAACAGATTAAGGCATTATTAAACGTTGTCAGACGCTGCTAATCACGTTTTGGGTTACCCAGAAACCTTGCAAGTCATGGTCGGTCAACGCATTTTGACCTTCCATATCTTGCAATATACATACGATCTAAGCCTGATTCCAAGCCCAGATCCAAGAGAACATATCAGACTACAACTACAAAGTTTCAAAACACAAAATTCGTAACAGATCACAGAGATATAAGGTCTGACATTCGTTGTCAGACCACCAAGAACAAATTTTCCAGATTTTTGAAAAACACAAATCCGAGCTTCTAAATGTTATGGATCCAACATTTAGCAACCCAGATCGTCAAAATGGACTACAATCAACATATTTTAACAATAAAAACTAACACCTAACACAGAATCGATGGACAGGAATTATGCTAGGGTTTTATACCTTTAATGATCAATTTCTAATTTTGTGTTGCTGATTTGATTATGGTGAACGTGGGGCTGTGTTTTGGGACTATAAAACTTACAAATTTCTTGGGTCTTTGTGAGAGGAAGTCTTGGTTAGGTGTTTGTGCAAAATGGCTAACAATTGATCTTTTTCTCTCTCTTGATCTATTTATAGAAGGTTAGATGCATTGTATGGCTGAGATATATTGCTTGTTGCTATTATTTTGAGCACATGGGTGGTTGAAGTGGTTCACCCACTCAACCTATTGTCAAAACCTACAAGATAGCCAAAATAATGCATTTAGGAGTATAATGGTCATTTGGTTTGGATTTTTAAGGGCAAAATGAAACTTGGCAAACCCTTAAGGTTTGACCCTTAGGGTTTAACCCTAAGGTTTAGCATAAAATAATAATAGGATTTCCAATTAAAGTTTACACAAAAATAAATAAAATCAAATAAAAAATTAAATAAATTTTAGTTTTCTAAAATTTTGAAATTAGGATTTTCTAATTGTGATTAATCTTCTAATTACTTTATATAGTAACATTAGGGTTTAGATCATATAATTATCATTAACATTGCTAAAATAGCAATTAGGGTTTACGATATTGATAATTAGGGTTACCAATTTATAATTAGGTTTTCTAAAAATTAGGGTTTCTAGAATATAATTAGAGTTTACCTAATTAATCAAATCATTATATAATACACATCATAAAATATATAACACCGTTATAACAGTCTTAAACTCACGGTTGATTTTCAAATTAGGGTTTTCCGCAGTAAAATTAGGGTTTAAACAAATAATATTAGGGTTTTTAAATTAAACACCATAATTGACCAATCATCATCTATACGTACATACAGTACATATTTATAGCACTGAAAAAATCAAAATATAATTAATATTAAATTATTATTCTAATACCTTGACAATAATCCAAAATTAGGGTTTGGATTCCATATCTGATTTATTCTTCATATTTAACCTTAATAATTAAGGTAAAATAATTCACTTAATAACTTGTACTAAAATTCATATAATAAAATAGTTATAATAATTATTAAAAAAATTACTTCATATATTATTTAAATAATATATGCTTATATTTTCATGGAAAATAATTAATAAAACATTTCTACTGTAGAATTAGTTATTATAAGAATATACTTTATAATAATCAATAATTCTAAAATAAAATTATTTGTAAATATTTATGTAATAAATATATTTTTATTTACCACATAAATACACATACACATTATCTTGTACAAATCATCATCCTTAAAAAAAATTTATACGCAAAATTTCTTATTTATTTATGTAGAAAATATCGGGTTGTTACGCCACGTTTATCATAACCAAATCAGAAACATAGAATCAAGAATTGCTCATTTAAAGGTATAAACAAACTCTAGAATTTCTGTCCAAAAATCTTTTGATAGATGTTATGTTTAAGTGTTAGAATATGTTGTTAGTAGTGTTTAAGGATGATCTGGGTTGCTAGATGTTAGATCCATAACATCTAGAGGCTCGAATTTGAAGATCTACAAAATCTGGAAAAATTTAATTTGATGTCTGACAACCGAATGTCAGGCCTCTTTAATCGTTACCTGTTATGTTTTTTAGTAGTTTAAAGCCTTGTACTTGTATTCTGGTATGAGGTCTTTGATATGCAAAAAGAATCAAGACCAAATAATATATGGATTTAAAGTTATACTTGGTCAAAGTCGGCTGACCGACCATGACCAAGTGATTTCTGGGTTACCCATAAATCCTTTTACCGTGTCTGACAGGTTTTTGTTCGTCTTGGCTCTGTAAGTGTGTTGTTGTTTTAATTCTGTTTTTGTAACTAAGTTGTAGTTGGGTATGTGTAATATGGATCCATGCTTTAATATCACTAAATAATCAAGTGGATTGAACACAGTGGCTGGTCAAACTAGCCGAGTCGGGCATGATCTATGTTTTGTGGGTAACCCAGAAAACATATGAACATGTCGACTGACATGGTTTGACTAGATCATAGCGGTTGATTAAGTTGATGTTATTTGTATTTTATGTAATAGATCTACTCTCTTGCATGCTAGCTACAATCTAGGACTCTTAAATAACTAAAATATTGCACGGATTTCAAGTTGTGGAAGCCCAAAAGTGTATGCTCGAACTGTTCTTCATTTCTGGGTAACCCAAAAATGAAGAACAGCCTCTGACAACACTTTTGGAGGCTCAGATCTCTTGGATTATGCAATGCTTAGTTATGTTTGTTGTTGGATCTTGTAGTCCTACACTAGCACTACAAGCTCTGACTAACATCATGTCCAGAAACACAACACACACTAAGTTATAATTGGTCAAACCTGCCTACTCGGTCACTGCCATGCATTTTCTAGGTTTGGCCAAGAACATGAAGAACACCTATAGCGACAGTTTTGTCACTATAGGTGGTCTTTAGCGACAGATATTATTTATTTTTCCGGAAATTAATAAAAAAAATAGTTTTTAATTATTAAAAATACAAAATAAATTATTAAAAATTATTTAAAATTTCAAAAATTAGTTTTTAATTATTTTTAATATATTTCATAAATATTTAATATTTTTGGAATATTAAAAGTATTTAATTTATTTAATTATAATATTAAATAAATTATTTAAAAATGATTTTAACATTGGAAAAATCATTAAAAATTATATTATGATATAAGAAAATATTTTAAGTTATTTTTAATGACTTTTAATATTTTGTGATAAATTTCACTAATAAATTGATATTAATGGTAATTAATTTATTTACTAAATGAATTAAATAAATTAATTAAAAATAATTTTATTAGATTAAAAATCATTTTAAATAGTAATAAGGTATTTAAAAATATTTTAAGTTATAAAATATAACTTTTAATATTTAAATATAAATTTCATTAATTAATTATTATTAATGATATTAAAGTTATTTAATAATTATATTAAATAATTTAGTTTAAAAATAATTTTTATAATATAATAATTATTTTAAATAAAAATAAAGTGTTTAAAGATATTTTAAGTTATAAAACATAACTTTTAATATTTAAATGATAATTTCATTAATAATTAATATTAATGATTATTAACTTATTATTAAAAATAGTAAATTTATTTAATAATTATATTAAATAAATAGTTTAAAAATAGTTTTATTAATTTAAAAATCATCTAAAAGGATATAAAAGAATTAAAAATATTTTAAGTTATGAATAATGACTTTTAATATTTTTTGAAGTAGAACATTAATACCTTAATATTAATAGTATTTATTTAGAAATAATTTTAAATGTTTTAAAAAGCATTTAAGGGTAATATTAATACTTTAAAAATATTTTGAGTTATTATAAATAACTTTAATATTTTGGAAATGATTTCATTAATAGTTTAATATTAATTAAATATTAATGATAATAGAATTATTTAGTATTTAAATCATTTAAAAATGATTTTGGTGTTTGAAAATTCATGATAAATCATAATAAATGTTTTAAAATTATTATAAGTCATTTAAAAATAATATGACCGATACTTACAGATATTGAACTATAAAATAGAGTCTTAGACTCGATAATTACCCGATAAAGTCGCCGGTACACCGACATATTTTAGAAATTAATTTGGACTTAGATAAGTTGATTTGATAATTGTTTATTTGTGATTCAATGGTTGTGAAACATATGTGACAATGTGATTAGGTTATGTGCTGACTGTAATAAGCAGTGTTATATGTTATAGTATGCTATTCTAATCGAACGAATGATCTATTTAATGATAGGGCTTGATAGAAAAGATAAATCTAAGTTGTGTAAGCAGCAGACAAGGCAAGTATCTAACTCTTTGCATTTACTTTATGCAACGGACATGCGTAAGATAATATCTGAATTATTTATTTTAATTGTTCAAATATTTCAACCTTTGTATATACTTATGCAATGATTCTGTATAAGTAAGTTATTAAACTATAATTGTTGTACAAGTTCCTTTATTATGTTATTATTGATCAAATTATATATTCTGATCGTTAATTTCTAAAACATGGTTATACAAGTGTCCCCAGTTGGATAATCATTATATTTTATCACATGTTGATACATACTTATCGGTGTTCAGTATGTATAAGTTGAATTAAAAGTCGTCTAAGCTATTTGATCCAGCTAGACATATATTTAAAATTGTTGTTGAACAAGATAAAACTTTATCCAACTAAATTGTTTTGGTTTGGATTCAAGACTGGTATGAACATCCCAAATATAGAAAACTTTTATGCGCCTAAGGCGGGAATGCTGGATGAAAATATCGTCCTTTAATGTAGTATTGATCAATACAGGGCATAACGGGCTGATCACCCCCCGTGCCCGTAAGTAATGACGGCTTACAGATGAAGTTCTGTTTAACCTTTTCGAAAATAGAAAATAATGTTCATAGTTTGTCAACTAATCCTCATTTATAGTCAGTACGTAGTTTCAAAAATTTGAAATCGAAATGATATGTTGTTTATTATCGGTTCAGTTTACTTTACAACTGTTGATTCGTTGTAGAAGTATCGTTCAAAGAAAATATTTAATTTGTTCAGCTAACTATTATTTTTGCTATTACTTGCTGGGCACTCAAATGCTCGTCCTTGCTTAAATTTAAATCTTTTCAGCTAAAGGTGAACAACCTGGAGGCTCTTCTAAGAACAAAGGGATAGGGAAGGTCGCTGAATGAATGATAAGGCTATCTTTTGTAATAACTAGACTTTATTAGGGTAATGATGATATATATTAATTATCATGTAATGAAACGAATGTTTGAAGGTTTCGTACTTGGTATTGAAAACTCTGATAATATGTAAATTAAATTTGATAATCTATATTATTGTTATTATTATTAGTATTATTCTGCTCATAGAAATAGTATCGTGAAGAACCGAGTTCGGGTTTCAAGTACCCGAGTTTGGGGTCTTTACAAAAATACTGATAAAATACCTCAGCATTAATTTCTTCATTTATATCCACACAAAATAAATATTTCCCTATCCATCCACATAAAATAAATATTTTCTTATCATATAAATAAATAATTAATTATTCACAAATAATATTACAAAATCACAATTATGGCAACCAGGTCGTTTCCAGGAAAGAGGGACTTTTCGATAAGGATTTCTCCTTACTGGCGCGCAATTAGGTGACCAAACCCCTTTTCTAGACATAACTTCCTCAGACATTGCCAATAATGCTATCTAATAATATTATTCAAATAATATGAATTATTGATCTGATAATGAAAATACTGTGCAGCGATAATTATTGAAACAACAATAATATAAAATATCAACGTAGAAATTATTGAATCAATAAAATAATATATTGAACAGTAATTACTGTAACAATTATTGAGTAGTGACTTCTTACGTAAGAATCAATAATTCAAAAAAAAATGTGTAATATCGTGTGCTACTGTGCAACCACGCGTATTACTGTATTTTAACCACTAGGTATTCCAACAGTGTTAACGGTAACAATTACGCCGTTATTTATAACAACATAAACTTGTCGTTTTCTTCATCCGACCGTTTTTCGTTATTGGGCCCATAAATGGTTGCGCCATCTTACGAATATTCCACGACCAAACGAATATTTCCCAATAAAAATAAATATTTTATAACCACTTGCTTATTTTTGTAAAATATGCACATTTCACCCATAACTAAAGCATCATATCAGTTAACACCTTATTATTTCAAGATAAATAATAGAGAAAATTTAATTTTATTTATTAAAAAGTTGCGGTCTTACATCAAGTGCCAAAGGGTCTATTGCAATCACTTGAAATTCTAAAATAGATGTGGAAACACATTACCATGAATTTTGTTATGGGTCTTCCCAAGGTTTCTCAAGGCATAGATGCGATTTGGGTTATTGGTGATAGATTAACCAAGTCTGCTCATTTTTTGCTGATACGAAAGACTTATTCCCTTGATCGTATTACTCGTATGTACGTGAATGAGATTATGAGATTGCATTACATGCCAGTATCTATAGTTTCGGATCGTGAGCAAAGATTCACTTCACGATTTTGAGTTAGTTTACAGAAAGCTATGGGCACAGATTTACGATTCAGTTCAGCATATTATTCTCAAACGGATGGGCAATCGAAAAGGACTATTCAGACTCTTGAGGATCTATTAAGACTTTGTGTCCTAGATTTCAAAGGAAGTTGGGATAATTACTTGCCATTGGTGGAATTCTCCTACAACAATAATTATCAAGCAAGTATTGACATGGCTCCATTTGAGGCGTTGTATGAGCGCAAGTGTCGTTCTCCAGTATACTGGGATGTGGTAGGAGAAGCAACGTTGTTGGGACCAATATTGGTACATATGACTACAGAGAAAATCAAAATGATCCGACAACATATACAAACCATACAAGATCGATAAAAGAGTTATGCTGATCTTCATTGAAAGGACATGTAATTTAATATTGGGGATCATGTATTGTTACGTGTTGCTCCATGGAAGGGAGTTACAAGACTCGGGAAGAGAGAAAAGCTCAATCCACGATTTGTTGCTCCATTTGAGATTCTTGACCGAGTAGGAAATATGGCATATAAACTCGCCTTATCGCCAAGTATGTCTCGTGTTCATAATATTTTCTGTAAGAACCCGAATTTTTAAAAAATATTAAAATAAGAATTTAGTAAGTAAAATTCTTAAAGCATGAGATGGGTTCGAACAAACATATATAAATGTGTTACGACGTATGAAGTATTGTGTTACATAAGCTATGTAATAACTAATGTTATGTTTAATAAATATATATATCATTATTATGTATTTATTATACATTATAGAGATGAAATAGTAAAGAAGATGGATAGAAATTTATCTATTTGATATTAAATAATTTATGGAAAATTATTTTATCATAGTAAGTTGGTAACATTAAATATCTTTGATAACCACCAATTTCTTAAGGTTATGTACGAGTAGGTATCAAGTCTAAGGCAGTGCAATCGTACCCTTTAATGGTGGATGTATAGGAGCTGGGCTAAACGATTCCTTCAGAGAGGGGAGGTATATATGAATTAGTAACTGATCTAACTCATTGTGAAAATAGTGTAGACGAGACGGAAACTAATTTGTTGGTTGTTTGTAGAAAACCACTCAGTGTACTATATTGAATACCATTAAAGACTCGATGTGTGCTAGGTTTGGACTTGTATATATATACGTTGTTGACGAGAGAAGGAAGTCGATATATCCTTAGATAAATATTGGTTAGAGATTTATGGACTAATATTGGGATATGGTTAATGTATAGATTAAAGAAAGAAAAGTTAAACTTGAAGTTTAATTTCGAAATTATTGAAGAATGTAGTCATTGGAGATTTATTTTGGTTCGTATAATGAGATAGCATGTACGGAACATGTTAAAGGATTTACGAGTTAAATTCTATTTCTGTTGAAGTATAACATATCTGCATCCTAACTTAAGGTGGCGCGACCGTGCCACTCTCAAGCCTAAGACCAGCGCGGCCGCGCCAGTCTGTAGATAATTCATGATAAGTTTGTGTAATCTGAACTATAGGAATTGTATATTAGTGACTAATATGTTATAATAAGGATTATAATTGGTGTTCCAATTGTCCATGAATGGATTGAGATAACGAATCATGAATTGAATGAGAATTTATTTATGGAAATTAATATTGGTTAATTAAGTTATATTATGTAATATTATAATTTAATGTTAAAGTCTTGTGTGGTAGTGGCGTGATAGTAAATTAAATGAAAGGAGTAATTCACTCAAGTAAAATGATAAATTAATATATGTGCTTTACATGAAGAAAATGAAATGAGTAATTAATCGTTGTGATATTAAAATGTGATAATGGGTTGAAAGTACCCAACTGAATGATATTTAACCCAATTAAAATATTAATGTGGATATTATCATTAAATAGTATTTCATGTTACTATGTGTAGTAAGGAAAATGTGGGTAGTAGTAATATATAATACCTATGGCTTAAGACTATATGAAATGTGACATTTAATTGGAACTAATGATATACAAAAATTATATGGTAAAAATAATTAAATCATAAAGTTGATTTAAATAAGTTTTGTTATCTCACCCTAGGTGATAAGACAATTATATGTGTACTCTAAAAGATGAGAGTAAATAAAGATGTATTATTAAAATATTTATTTTTATACCAATGGGTGATTAATAATAAAAAGGAGATATTAAATTATTAGTGATCAATGGAATTAAGTCCACACATGTTTTAAAGATTAAATTATGTGGACTAATATACATGGATTATATTTATACCCCAAAATTGCTAACATAATATTCCTATATCATTTAAATTCATGTATGCACCCAATTGGATTTAAAACCTAAGTATACATATATGTATATTAAACATATAGTATGTGGCATTATTCATCTATCAAATGCTGAGAGTAGGATTGTCCCATTTTATGAGTCACACTCTTCTTCCACACGTGAAGAGCCATTGGCCTAAGGCTACCTATTTCCTTCATCTCCCAAACATCCCAGTAGCTAGCCATGATGAAGAAGGGTGTGGGTGATGGGAGTGGTTAGCCACTATTGCACCAACTCTTGATTACCTAATGGGTTCTCCTTCCATTTCTTGGTTTAATTCCTTGGATAATGAGTTAGCATGGTCAATGAATTGTCTATATATTGAACACATCTCTTCTTATTTTATGTTGCTGAGATTGTTTGATAAGTTACATATAGAAGAGTGAGTTGCTGAGCAATTTTAGAAGTATAATTAGTGCTTTGAGGAATCAAATTAAGCTTCAAGGAGGTATAATTTCTATTTTTGTTCTTAGTTTAAGTTTTGTTAAATTCTTGCAATTCTCATGAAATTCTCTATTAATTGATGTAGAATAGCATGTCATTGTGTTGTCTGAGGTTGTTTGCATGCTTATAAGCATCGTAGTTGGTTTGGCTGTAGATTTAGCATGGTTTATGTTGAGGCTCTGCAAATGCAAAGCCATTATTTTTCATTCTGCTCGAAGTGGCGTGGCTGCGCCACTTCTATAGTACATGATCGCGTGGCCGCACCGGCTGCCAGTCATGTGTACTAATTTTTATAATCTTGTACCATTTTGAGCATGCTAATTTGGTTATTATATGCTCATAAACAACCTTAACACATGGAATGAGGATGTTATGGATATATTGAGCCATGATTAGTTGTTTAGTTTGATTATTCAAAGAGGACTTAAAGAGTTGGAAACTAGTTTTGATAAACCTTTTTCAAAAACATGTTCTGACCTTTGTTGTGGATGTATCAAGTTCTGATATACATTAAAATTTGACCAATATGTTAGTTTACATTGTTGGTGAGGGTATGTTGTAGTCAAGCATGAATTAAAAAGACAAATTCAAGTGAAAGATTATATTAGCCATGTGTACATGAGTGATGCATAAACTAAGTTTTAAACTTTAAGACATACCTATATGACCTATTATGTGGTTATGGAAGCATGTTATGGAATATGTGAACTTACCTTGCATGCTTGAATAAGTTTTACTAATGAAAACATAAAGTTTTGAAAACAAATATAGACTAACCTTGAGACTTTTAAATTCTGGAATTTGTAGCTTGTGTAAATGGCTTAGTCATGCATACAAATGAGTATGACATATAATCTAGAGTTCCATTGCCTATTATGAGTAGCTCTACTTACTTTCATGTATGCTTTCTAAGGAAAACTTAAAGATTTTGAAAAACAAACCTTGATGAACTTTGAGTCATTTAAGTTTTGACATTGATAGCATGTATACAAGATTTAATTATGCATGATGTAAGATTCAAAGTTGTTTCACATGTATTGGATTGCGTTGATTTGGTTTAAAATGATTTCGAAGGCAACCTCGGATATCTTGCAAACTAAGTTTTATATACATGTAGTGGTTATATGTTGACCATGTAAACAGGTGTAGAAACATGTACAAATAAATAAGATATTTGAGTTGAAATTGCCTTGCATGATTAGTCAAGCACAACATAAGTTAGTTAAGCATGTTTTAAAAGTATGAACTATTCTATGTCTATGGAAATAAGATATATACATGTGAACATACGTATTAAAGGATTGTTAATGCCAATATAAGGTTTAAAAACTTATAAACATTGAACCTTTGATAAAAGAAGTTGTTAAGCCTTGTTGATGTAAATAATTCAACATAGAGCTATGTAATTCAAACTAAATGATTTGAAATGAGAACTTGAAGAAATATCATAACCTACTTGATGTATGTTATAGTATGTATCAGAATGCATAGTAGGTTAGGACTAAACTGAGCAATAAAAAGCTTAAGTCTGGTTTTGGCAGGAAGTAGTGCAGCCGCGCCACTCCCAAGCTTAAATGCAGCGCGGCCACGCCGTTCTGCAGAGTGACCAAGAGAAGTTTTGTTAACTGCATGGTCTTAAGTTATGGTTATATGTTGTCTTTAAGGACTACAAGACATGAAAACAAGATTGTTTAGATAAATATGATAGTAGAATGAGCTAGTCTCATGGTGATCCTAAGTTCAAGTAAAAATGAAACCAAGTTAAGAAACAATATTTGTTCTTATATTAAGAGCTTATAAAATGTAAGATTGATGGGTTTGAACCCATGATTATATAACTGTGTAGGAATACACGCAGTACAGATAAGCTTTAAGCAGTTAAGTCGTAGTTGATAAACTACGAATCAGGAAAGTCTTTCAGTTCCTATTTGATATATAAATTTTATAACTGTTAGTTGAGCTATATTATGCCATGAGAATGTTGATACATATAGGAAATGCATATGAGATATATATGAAATGTGAAAGTTGATCTTTGATGATATGCTTGTGAAATAAACCTATATGTCTGTTATATAAGAAGTAACATGCGTAGTAAATATTAATAGATTATGAATGCATGAGCTGAGTATGCTATTATATGCTATGTGCTGCATGAAAACTGTTAGAATAGCTGGGCTGTCGAGCTCGCCCTTGCAAATAACCACTTTTACAGGTTAAAGACTCACGGTAAAGATTACGCGCTACTTGATTGTTAGAGTTCAATAGTAATCGAATGAGATTGATTTATTATTTAAATAGATGCTCTTGAACCATGTTTAGGTTCTAATAGATGTACATGATAGTAGTTTACAATGTGTAATACATGTTAAGTTGTAATGTTGTATTATGCGGTACATAGAGGAATTCGAATTCAGATGTGAAAATTTATACGGTAATTGAATAGAATGAATCATAGCATAATTTAATAACTTTTTACAATTTCATTCTTGGTATTATAAAAAGCAACTCATAAACTTAAATTCTGTATTTATTCCTCTGTCATTGTCGAATTGTACATTGACTATAATGTAATTCACACACAATTTAGCAAGATTCATATAAAAATAGTATAATATTGCAATATATCTTTGAAGCTATATTGAACTCAGATTCACTAAAAAATCACATTTTTAATAAAATGAAATTAAAATAGACCTGGCCAGGAAATAGGAAAGCAGAGGTGGGTTTGTAATCCGAGAAATAGGTATCATTAGCAGCAGTTTGAGATCCAACAGAGATGCTCATAAAAGCCCTAGATTTATCCAAATTTCTCAAACCAAAACCTCGAATTCCATGCTTAAAACCCGTGAAACAAACCAAATTAAAGCTCCTCAACGATTCTGAATCTTCAAAAATGACGAGATTTTGAGGAGAAATGGAAGGGAAAAGGAGATAGGAACTCATCTACATCAGCCCTATCTGGCCGGTCATATATATCAGACAACGTCATACCAATCAACGTCATACCGAAGTTGTGAGCAGCATTAGTAACTCCTGATTCTCTATAAGCATCGCCAGCAATGGCGGCATCGACACACCAGACTTTGACGAACTGGACAGGTCGATGTTTCCTCCTTCCAGAATCGTATTCACCCAATCAAACGGAGACGCAGCTTGAGTGTCGCCGATGAGGCGTTCGTTCACACAGAATTGTGTAATAGCTACAGCCTTTCTCTCCAAGGGTCACCCGCTTACTTTGCTACCTCCATCGTAGAGAGAGAAAGAAAAGAGATAGGAGAGAGAAGAAAGTAGATCTAAAGAACTATGGTCCTTGTTTTAATTTCAAATTTTCACTTCCGCATTTTTATTTTTTGCTCCATGTTTTTTACATAGATAGCGTTTTATTTTTAAAAACGTTATCTATTTAAAATAAAAAAATTGCCCTTATAAATACATAACATTTTTTCATATATATCTGTGACGCCCCTAAATTCAGGTACTTGCAACCCGAATTCGATGCTTCACGATACCATTTCTATGAGCGAAATAATACTAATAATAATAACATTAATATAAATACTAAACTTAAATTACATATATCAGAGTCTAATCCTAGGTACGCGACCTTTAAACATTCATTACATGATAATTAATAGATATCATTGTCATAATAAAGTTAAACTATTACATAATATAGCATAAGTGCATTCTATTTGCTTTCCTTTCCCTTATCTTGGCCTGAACCTTCCGATTGATCACGCTTAGCTGAAAACATTTAAATTTAAAGCAAGAATGAGCATTTGATTGCCCAACAAGTAATAGCAACAATAAATATTAGCTGAAAGGATTAAATATTTTCTTTGAATAACACTTCTACAACGAATCAATAGTTGTGAAGTAAGCTGAACTAATAATAACAACATATCAATTCTTTAACAAATTTTTGAAACTACCTACTGTCTATAAATGGAAAGCAGTCGATAGACTATAAACTTTATTTTTAATTTTTGCTAAGGTTAAGCAGAACTTCATCCGCAAACCGTCATAACTTACGGGCGCGAGGGTGATCATCCCAATGTGCCCTGTATTGATCAATACTACATGCAAGAACGATATTATAGTTAATCTTATCCACCTTAGGTGCACAAAAGTTTTCTCGTGTTCGGGATGTTCATACTTAGTCGGGAATCCGAATCAAAACAATTTGATTGGATAAAATAAAGTTCTATCATGTTCAAAGGTATTTCTAAATCTGTGTCTAGTTGGGTCAAATAGCTTAGACGTCTTTTAATTAATGTATACATACCTGAAATCAATAGGTTGTATCAACATGTGATTAAATACAATAATTATTCAAGTGAGGTCACTTGTATAACCATGCTTAAAAATTAACGAACATAATATATATAACTGGATCTATAATAACAGAATTAAAGAACTTATACAACAGATTATAATATAATAACTTACTTATACACAATCATTGCATAAGTATATACTAAGGTTAAGATATTTGATCAATAAAAAAGAATAGTTTTGATATTCACTTACACATGTCTATTGCATAAAGTAAATGCAAAGATAGGATACTTTCCTGAGCTGCTGCTTACAATAACACAACTTAGTTTTATTTTTTATATCACAACCTATCATTAATAAGATCATTTGTTCGATTAGAATACAGATTATAACACATAGTACTGCTATTTGCAGTCAGCACATAACCTAATTACATTGTCACATATATTTAGCAGTCATTGGATCATAAACAAATACGTATCTTGTCAAATTATCTAAGTCCAGATCAATTTCTAAAATATTTTGGTATACTGACAGTTTTATCAGGTAATTATCGAGTCTAAAACTCTATTCTGTATTTTAATACATGAAAATATCAGTCATATTATTTTCCATAGCCTCATAATAATTTTTAAATAATTATTATAATTTATCATGATTTCTCAAACACTAGAATCATTTTTAAATGATTTAAATATTAAATAATGTTATTATCAGTAATATTTAATTAATATTAAATTATTAATGAAACCATTGCCAAAATATTAAAGTTATTTATAATAACTAAAAATATTTTTAAAACATTTTTATTACCCTTAAATAATTTTTAAAACATTTAAAATTAATTTTAAATAATTACTATTAATATTGTATTATTTATCAAAATATTAAAAGTCATTAATTATAACTTAAAATATTTTTAAAGTATTAATATTACCCTTAAATAATTTTTAAAATAATTAAAATCATTTTTAAATATTTATCATTAATATTTAAGTATTAATGTATTATTTATCAAAATATTAAAAGTCATTAATTATAACTTTAAATATTTTTAATTCATTTATTTCCTTTTTAAATAATTTATAAATCAATAAAACCATTTTTTAATTATTTATTTAATATTATTATTAAATAACTCTAATATCATTTAATATTAAATTATTAATGAAATTTACCTTTAAATATTAAAAGTTATATTTTATAACTTAAAATATTTTTAAACTATTTATTTTCAATTAAAATAATTTTTATAATATTAAAATCATTTTTAATTTATTTATTTAATATAATTGTTAAACAAATCTAATATCATTAATATTAAATAATTAATAAAATTTGTCTTAAATTATTAAAAGTTATATTTTATGACTTCAAATATTATTAAATACCTTTTTATCTTTTAAAATGATTTTTAATATAATAAAATCAATTTTAATTAATCTATTTAATGCATTTATTAAATAACTTAAATATCATTAATATCCAAATAAATATTAATATTTATAAAAAATATATCAAATTATTAAAAGATAATTTCTATAACATAAAATAATTTTTAAAACTATTTTTGGAATTTTTAATAATTAATTTCTATTTTTAAATAATTTTTTGAATATAAATTAAATAAAATTATTAAATCTGTCGCTATAGCCTTTAGCGACAGAAAGCGTCGCCTTAGGTGGTGTTGAGTCCTCAAGAACATTCATAAGCAGTTTCGAGATAGCTAGTTTGACCATGAATCGTGAACTGTGTAATGTGTTTCGGTGCATGTTGTTAGTCAGAGATTGTAGTACTAATGTAATACTACAAGATCCAACAACAATCGTGGTCAAACAACATAATACTAGAGAGATCTAGACTCGCAAAGTAGCTGTCAGACCTGTTCTTCATTTCTGGGTTACCCAGAAATGAAGAACAGTTCGTGAGGCCTACTTTGGGCTTCCACAACTTTCTATTCATATAATGTTTGTGTGATCTAATGGGTGCAGTGTGTAGCCAGCGTGACAAGGAATAGATCCATCACTTAAACGACATATAAAAGCATCACAATCAACAAATATTGTTCGGTCAAACCATGTCAGTCGACACGTTCATATGTTTTCTGGGTTACCCAGAAAACAGAGAACGTGATCGACTTGGCTAGTTTGACCGGCCACTGAATCCAGTCAGTTAGAGGTTTAAGCGTTCTAAAGGCCTTAACATGTAGTATATATTACGTATTACAGATTAGATACAATAACAATAACAGATCATCAAAACATTGTCAGATCCGAGCCCATGAAGATCTTGTCAGAGCCTTCTGGGCACGATCTGGGTTTTCCAGATTTAGAAAGTCATGTTCGGTCAACTAGGTTTGACCATCCATAACTTTTAACCTAATCATGATTTGGGCTTGATTCCAGTTTCAGATTAAAGATCTCATAGCATACTACAAGATCAAAGGTTTAAAACAACCAAAACAATAAACATACAAAGATCTATAAGCCCTAACATTCGGTTGTCAGACAATAATTCCAGTTTTTCCATATTTTGAAAAATGACTAATCCGAGCCTATAGATGTTATGGATCCAACATCTATCAACCCAGATCATCAATATACACTATATACAGCATGTTTAACACAAAAAAACTAACATCTAACATAACATCAAAGGTCAGATTTCGTTTAAGGTTTTATACATTTATATGAACTAATCTTGATTCTAGGCTACTGATCTGTTAATGGAGTTCGTGGGGCTTGGTTTTGGAATTGAAGTGCTAAATTATTTTGTGGGTTTTGGGAGAGAATAGGCTGGTTGAGTATTTGATGAGAAAATGAGCACTTTTCTATCTCTAATTCTATATATATCATGTATGCAATGTGTGGGCTGATATGTAATGGCCGATTTATATGTATTTTCAATCATAAAGAAGTCAAGAGTTGGTAAACAACTAAAGTGTTGGCAAAATATACAAGTTAAGTAACAATAATGCAAGAGGGTAGTTTGGTCATTAGGCATCCAAATTTAATGGCAAAATTGTAACATGGCAAACCCTTAGGGTTTGACCCTTAGCGTTTAACCCTAAGGTTTCCAAAAAAAAAGATTTCTAGGATCTCATTTAGGCTTTTAAATAAAAATTAAAATTAGTTTCCTAAAAATGTAATTTAGAATTTATTAATTATAATTAGTTTTCTAATTACCTTACTTGAACATTTAGGGTTTAAGATCTCACAATTAGCATTAAGGCTTACAATTAGCAATTAGGGTTTTATTTTAGCAAATTAGGGTTACTAATTTAAAAATTAGGGTTTTCAAATATTAATTAGGGTTTTCTCTAACTAACATTAAATCTAATAATACACAACATAAATCATATAACACCATTACTACATAGTCTTGAACTCGTATTTAACTTTTGAACGAAGACTTAATAAATTAATATTAGGGTTTCTAATAAATAGGTTTTACTAATTAAAAATAATACCTGACATTATTAACATTAACACGACTACATAACGACTTAACAAATTCTTAAAGTCATATTTGACTTTTTAAATTAAAGTTTAACAGCAATACTAGGGTTTTGACATGTTACACCATAATTGACCAATTATCAGTCTACACACATACAGTACACATTTATAGTACTGAAATATAATTAATATTATATTATTATTCTCATTCCTTGTTCCAAATCCAGAATTAGGGTTTGGATTCCATATCTGATATATCTTTCAAATACGTGCCATAATTAATTAAATTAAAATAATTAACTTAACTAATGTAAATAAATTTATATAATAAAATAGTAATTATAATAATTCCAATAATCATTTCATATATTATTTAAATAATATAATAATCATATTTTCATGGAAAATAATTTATAAAAACATTTATACTATAAAATTAATTACTATAAGAATATAATTTATTATGATTAATAATTCTAAAAAAATTATTTATAATTATTCAGGAAATAAATAAATTTTCATTTATCACAAATATACATACACATTACCTGGCACATATTCCCACCTTTAAAATAATAATAATAAAAATTTACACGCAAAATTTCTGATTTAATTATATAGAAAATATTGGGTTATTACATTCACCCTCCCTTATAAAGATTCTGTCCCCAGAATTATCGTTTTAAAACTTCTACATATAAGGGTACATAACATATATAGTCATTTCAAGTAGATCTCGATCAGATTCGATCGAACCTATCTTCAACTATACAACATAAAGCTTGTCTATCTGATAATATAGAATTTTGATTTCTAAAAGAACTCAAATTCCTCTTTCAAAATTTCTTTATAAAATAATTTATATATATTAGAAAATCATATATAAGAAAATAAAATTTAGTCGAATAATACTTGGAGTTCCATTCCTAGCTGCCACGGTATACTGGACCGTCATATTGAAGACTCTTGCGGTTGATTCTGTTGGTTTGTTTGTTGAAGTTGGTCCCGTTGTCACTAATGTCCCGCTGCTTTTCCACGTGGTCCTACTCCCTGCATCTATTTTTTTTTCAGACGGTCCTTCACCTTATGTTCCGTTGATCCACACCTGAAACACCCCTTGTTCATCCTTAGATTGGGGCAGTTGGGAGAAATATGTCCCTCCTGCCTACACTCGTAACACACAAACTTACCCTTAAGACACTCTCCCGAGTGATTCTTTCTGAAATTCCCACACTGCGTAACCTGTTTCTTTCCACCTCCTGGCCTATTTCTGGTATTCCTAAAATTATCTCCTTTCCTTTTTCCAGTCCTACCACCACTACTCCTTTCTCTGGCTCTAGCTTGATTTGCCTTCCACCAAAATTTTGCCTCCCCTTTTATCGTATAGGTGACAAAAGCTGTCTTTTGCCCCTCCATTATCCTAGCTGTTACAAATGCTTCTACAGGGTCAGTTGATCCTCTATATCTTGACGGTTTGACTACCTTGAAGTCTTTGAATTTTGTCGATCGATTTTCTAACTGATTTCCCGCGGCTAGTATTCCATTCTGCATAGCTTGAGCGTCCATATTCGCCAAATTCTGTATCGGGTCTAGTTGTCCTCCAGCTTTGTTGACAGGTTCTTCTGCCCTTTGGCTTCGTTTTCGTCTTGGCGGCATTATCTAATTAAATAAAATCTTATTCATCTAACCAATTTCACAATACTTTACACCGTATAGTGTAGCACATACTACTTTAAACATCTGTTATCCCCTTTGTGACATAAAAGTCGAGAATCGTTGTCACAAATTATACAAAAGTTGATAATATTACTTTACACATACATACTTATCGTATGCGCATCATAGAATCATACATATTCAAGTAACACTAATACTACTTATTTCATATGCCTTCACTAAGGATCAATTGCTTAGCAATCTATATATTCCTATTATCCTCAATAATCCATTTACACATAATTATACCAAAATTGTCAAACCTACTACAATCATATGAGTTTAAGAACTCGAACTTAACCTTATATTCTCTAATTATATTCTACCTATCAGTTATACTATCGTTTCTGGGTCCGGTACTACATTTTCTAGCATAATCACCTCACTAGGGTTGCTTACAAAGTGAGCCTCTATTTCAGTTATTTACTTTGGTATTACCTCAGTTATGGAGGTTAGATCCTTCTTTATGATCTGAGGGTATCCTAATTCTTTTCCATCTGACATCTACACAAAAACTATCTTGATTAGCACGTAGTATATACACAAAACAATTAATAATTTTATACAAGTTATCTTTTATTTTGTTTAACGATGAATTTATTCAATTCATCTCCTTTTAAACTCTATATGAGTTATTCGTATTTTCAACGTTTCCCTCTGTTCTAAGGTTATAGCCTAAGGTCTATCCCACCTAAGATTTTTAACCTTAAGCTCTAATACCAACTTGTGATGCCCCCAAATTTAGGTACTTGCAACCCGAACTCGGTGCTTCACGATACCATTTCTATGAGCGGAATAATACTAATAATAATAACAATAATATAAATACTACCCTTAAATTACATATATCAGAGTCTAATCCCAAGTACGCGACCTTTAAACATTCATTACATGATAATTAATAGATATCATTGTCATAATAAAGTCAAACTATTACATAATATAGCATAAGTTTATTCTATTTGCTTTCCTTTCCCTTGTCCTGGCCTGAACCTTCAGATTGATAATGTTTAGCTGAAAACATTTAAATTTAAAGTAAGGATGAGCATTTGATTGCCCAACAAGTAATAGCAACAATAAATATTAGCTGAAAGGATTAAATGTTTTCTTTGCATAACACTTCTACAATGAATCAATAGTTGTGAAGTAAGCTGAACCAATAATAACAACATATCAGTTCTATAACAAATTTTTGAAACTACGTACTGTCTATAAATGGAAAGCAGACGACAGACAATGAACTTTATTTTCAATTTTCACTAAGGTTTAGCAGAATTTCATCCACAAACAGTCATAACTTACGGGCGCGAGGGTGATCATCCCAATTTGCCTGTGTTGATCAATACTACATGTAAGAACGATATTATCATTCATCTTATCCACCTTAGGTGCACAAAAGTTTTCCCGTGTTCGGGATGTTCATATTTAGTCTGGAATCCGAATCAAAACAATTTGATTGGATAAAAATAAAGTTCTATCATGTTCAACGATATTTCTAAATCTGTGTCTAGCTGGGTCAAATAGCTTAGACGACTTTTTGTGACGCCCCCAAATTCAGGTACTTAAAACCCGAACTCGGTGCTTCACGATACCATTCTATGAGCGAAATATAACTAATAATAATAACAATAATATAGATTATCACATATAATTTACATATTATCAGAGTTTTCAATCCCAAGTACGAAACCTTTAAACATTCGTTATATTACATGATAATTAATATATATCATCATTATCCTAATAAAGTCTATTTATTACAAAACATAGCATTTCATTCATTCAGCGACCTTCCCTTTTCCTTTGTTCTTGGCAGAGCCTTCAGGTTGATCACACGTAGCTGAAAATATTTAAATTAAGTAAGAATGAGCATTTGAGTGCCCAACAAGTAATGGAAACAATAACAGTTAGCTGAACGAATTAAATATTTTCTTTGAACGATACTTCTACAATGAATCAACAGTTATGAAGTAAGTTGAACCAATAATAAATAACATATCATTTTGATTTCAAATTTTTGAAACTACGTACTGATTATAAATGAGGATCAGTTGACAGACTATGAACATTGTTTTCTATTTTTGAAAAGGTTAAACAGATCTTCATCTGTAAACCATCGTAACTTACGAGCACGGGGGTGATCAGCGCATTATGCCCTGTATTGATCAATACTACATTCAAGGATGATATTTTCGTTCAGCATATCCGCCTTAGGCGTATAAAAGTTTCTCATATTTGGGATGTTCATACCAGTCTAGAATCCGAACCAAAACAACTCAGTTGGATAACAATAAAGTTCTTATCTTGTTCAAAAATAATTATTTTAAATTTTTGTCTAGCCGGATCAAATAGCTTAGACAGCTTTTAATTCAACGTATACATACTGGACACCGATAAGTATGTATCAACATGTGATAAAATATAAAGATTATACCAGTGAGGACTCTTATATAACCATGTTTAGAAATTAACGAACATAATATATATCTTGATCTACAATAACAGAATTAAGGAACTTGTACAACAGATTATAATTTAATAACTTACTTATACAGAATCATTGCATAAGTATATACAAAGGTTGAAAAATTTGAACAATGAAAAGAATAGTTCAGATATTATCTTACGAATGTCCATTGCATAAAGTAAATGCAAAGGGTTAGATATTGCCTTGTCTGTTGCTTACACAACTTAGATTTATCTTTTATATCAAGCCCTATCATTAAATAGACCATTCGTTCGATTAGAATAACATATGATATCATATTGTACTACTATTTACAGTCAGCACATAACCTAATCACATTATCATGTAAGTTTAACAACCATTGAATCACAAATAATCACTTATCTAATCACATTATCTAAGTCCAGATCAATTTCTGAAATGTGTCGGTGTACCGATAACTTTATCGTGTATTTATCGAGTCTGAGACTTTATCCTGTAACTTTGTATTAGTCATATTATTTTTAAATGACTTATAATAATTTTTAAATATTTATTATAATTTATCATATATTTTCAAACACCGGAATCATTATTAAATGATTTAAATATTAAACAATTATATTATCATTAATATTTAATTAATATTAAACTATTAATAAAATCATTGCCAAAATGTCAAAGTTATTTATAATAACTCAAAATACTTTTAAAGTATTAATATTATCCTTAAATAATTTTTAAAACAATTAAAATTATTTTTAAATAATTATCATTAATATTTAATTATTAATGTACTATTTATCAAAATATTAAAAGTCATTAATTATAACTTAAAATATTTTTAATTTATTTATATACTTTTTAAATGATTTTTAAATTAATAAAACCATTTTTAAACTATTTATTTAATATAATTATTAAATAAATTTAATATCATTAATTAATAAATTAATAATTATTAATATTAAATTATTAATGAAATTATCCTTTAAATATTAAAAGTTATATTTTTTAACTTAAAATATCTTTAAACACTTTATTTTTATTTAAAATAATTTTTATAATATTAAAATCATTTTTAAATTAAATTATTTAATATAATTATTAAATAACTTTAATATCATTAATAATAATTAATTAATGAAATTTACCTTTAAATATTGAAAGTTATATTTTATATCTTAAAATATTTTTAAATACCTTATTATTATTTAAAATGATTTTTAATATAATAAAATCATTTTTTATTTAATTCATTTAGTAATTAACTTAATTATCATTAATATTAATTTTTTAATGAAATTTATCAAAAAATATTAAAAGTCATTAAAAATAACTTAAAATATTTTCTTATATCATAATATAATTTTAAATAATTTTTCAAGTATTAAAATAATTTTTAACTAATTTATTTTATATTATAATTAAATAAATTAAATACCAATAATATTTTAAAAATATTAAATATTTATGAAATATACTTAAAATAATTAAAAAAATTTAGAATTTAAAATAAATAATTTATTTGATATTTTTAATAATTAAAAACTATTTTTTTCTATTTATTTAATTAAAATAATTAATTTTCAAAAATTAAATTAATTAAAATACACTGTCTGTCGCTAAAGACTGCCTATAGCGACAAAACCGTCGCTATAGGTGTTCTTCATGTTCTTGGCTAAACCCAGAACATGCATGTAAGTTACCAAGTGACCTCATTTGACCAAGATTTTTGATCTGATCATGATGTTTCTAGACTTGGTTTTGGTCAGATCGTGTAGTTCTAAAGTAGGACTACATGACCCAGCAACAATCATGATCATAACATGCATAACAAACGAGATCTGTAGCCTTGAACAAGCTGTCAGAGTTGTTCTTCATTTCTGGGTTACCCAGAAATAAATAACAGTTCGACTGGCTAGTTTTGGGCTTCCACAACTTGTTTATCTTATGTTGTTTTTGTGATTTAATACATTCAGTGTGTAACCAACATATAGGACAAGAGATCCATTACATAAAATCATAATAACAACAAGACAACCGCGAGATCTAGTCTGGTCAAACTATGCCAGCCGTCATGT
The DNA here is from genome assembly GCA_016801055.1 of Panax notoginseng. Lineage (NCBI taxonomy): Eukaryota > Viridiplantae > Streptophyta > Magnoliopsida > Apiales > Araliaceae > Panax > Panax notoginseng. Next base: position 39,952,141 of record CM029018.1, on the reverse strand, counting down.
TCTTATGTTTTCTGGGTTACCCAGAAAACAGAAAACATGATCGATTTAACTAGTTTGACCGGCCACAATTTTCAACCTGTCTATAATGTATGAGAGCTTAAGGCATGAGGATGTAGTACAGGCAACATAGTATAACTTGGATGCATCCATAAACACAGATCAACAACATCATGACAGATCTAGCCGCTTGAAAAGCTTGTCAGGCCCTTTCTGGGCAAATATGGGTTACCTAGAATTGTCCGATCAATGCCGGTCAACGTGGTTTGACCACGAATAACTTGAAATATGAATATTTAATGGCTGTGATTCGACTTCCAGAGCACATACCTTACAACATACTACCAATACCAACATTTAAACATACAAAAACATAAACAGTATAAGATCTAGGAGGTCTGACATTAGTTGTCAAACATCAAAATAAAATTTTTTCAGATTTTGAAAAATCTAAAATCTGAGCCTCTGGATGTTATGGATCTAACATCTATCAACCCAGATCATCATTATACACTGCAAACAATATATTTAACACAAAAAAATAACATCAAATAATAGATCGATGGTCAGATTCTTAGGTAGGGTTTATACCTTCTATGATCACTTTCTTGATTCTGGCTACTGATGTGGTAATGGATGTTAATTGGGCTCGGTTTGTGACTGATATGTCTTGATATTTTTGTGGGTTTTGAGTTGAGAGAGATTGTTTGAGTGTTTGGTGCAAAATGAGCTAACAAATGAATTTCTCTCTCCAAATCTATTTATACAACTAATATACAATGTATTTGGCTGATATAGAGACTGATTTGATGGTGTTGCTAGCACATGGGGTGGTTGAAGTGGTTCACCAACTAAACCTAAGGTCAAAACCTATAAATTAGCTTCAATAATGCAAAGGACATAATGGTCATTTGTCATACAATTTTAATGGCAAAAATAAAACTTGGCAAACTCTTAGGGTTTGACCCTTAGAGTTTAACCCTAAGGTTTAGCACATAGTATATATAAAATTTAGCACTTTAGGGTTTGAAAAATGTAAAATTTTATTTTCTAAAATTGTAATTTAGAAATCCCTAATTAGATTAGGTTTAGTAATTATATTATACAAGAACATTAGGGTTTATAATTTACTAATTATAATTAAGATCACTAATTTATCAATTAGAGCACCCATTTGATAATTAGGGTTAACAATTTACTAATTAGGATTAACAATTTAATAATTAGGAAAATTTGTAATTAGGGTTTCTAATCACATTAATCATGATCATTAGGGTTTAAAGTCTATTAATGAGTATTAAACATCCTAAATTAGCAATTAGGGTTTCGAGTCAATAATTAAAGTTTACCTAATTAGCATTTAGATTTATAATATCCGACAATGATCACATTATCACGATTACCTAACAATCTTGAACTCTAATTTGTATTTTAAATTAGGGTTTCACATAGTAATACTAGGGTTTGTCATATAACCCCATAATTGACCAACTATTATCAGTACATGCTTATAGCATAGAAATAAAATAATATTAAATTATCATTCTCATTCATTGACCAAAATCCAATATTAGGGTTTGGATTCCATATCTGATTTATCTTCCATATTTAACCTTAATAATTAAGGTAAAATACTTAATTTAATAATCTGTACTAAAATTCATATTATAAAATAATTAATATAATTATTCTAAAAATCATTTCATATATTATTTAAATAATATATAATTATATTTTCATGGAAAATAAATAATAAAAATATTTCCAGTATAAATTAATTATTATAAGAATATACTTTATAAAAATCAATAATTCTAAAATAAAATTATTTGTAAACATTTATGTAATAAATATATTTTCATTTAACACATAAATACATATACACATTATCTTGTACAAATCCTCATCCCTAAAAAAAATTATATGCAAAATTTCTGATTTAATTATATAGAAAATATCGGGTTGTTACATTCACCCTCCCTTATAAAGATTTCGTCCCCGGAATCACCGTCTTAAAACTTATACATACCCGGGTACATAGCATACACAATCATTGCAAGTAGATCTTGATCATAATTTGATCGAACTGATCTTTAACTATTCACATAAAGCTTGTCTTTCTGATTAACGAAAATTTAATTTCTAAACAACTAAAATTCCTCCTTCAAAATTTTCTTTATAAGATAATTTACTATATATATGAAAATCATGTATAATAAAATAAAAATTATACGAATAATACCTAGAGTTCCATTGCAAGCTGCCGCCGTATCTTGGACTGTCATGTTGAAGACCCTTGCAGTAGATTTTGTCGGCTTGCTAGATGATGTTGGTCTTGTGATCGCCAAAGTTCTGCCGCTTTTCCCCATGTTCACGCTTTCTGCCTCCGTTCTCTTTTTCGGACAGTCCTTCACCTTATGCTCCTTTGATCCGCAGAAAACACCCACCAATAGTTCTAGGATTGGGACAGTTAGGAGAGATATGGCCCTCCTGCCCACACTTAAAACAAGAAAATTTACCTTTCAGACATTCCCCAAAATGGTTCTTTCCACAGTTCCCACATTGCACCACCTGCTTCTTCTTTGTATCTTCCTGCTTCACCTGCATACCCCCAAAGTTGTTTCCCTTCCTCTTTTCATTCCTATTCCCACTATTAATTTCCACCTTCCCAGCTCCCTCAACCTTACCCTTGTTCTTTCTTTCCTTGTTGTAGAGGCTCATGGCCTCACTCCCCTCCTCAGCAATAATAGCTTTTTCTATGAGTGCTACAAATGTAGGGATTTGCAACACTGCCACCTTGTTGTAGAGCCAGGGTTTTAATCCCAGCTCAAACCTTCTAGCTTTCCTAACCTCTGTATCGACTTGATGAGGAGCAAACCTAGCCAACTCATTAAATTTTACGACGTATTCTGACACCGTCATATTTTCATGCTTCAATTCCAGAAATTTTACCTTCATCCTAGCCTGCATACTAGATGAAAAATAGTTTTCAAAAAATAAAGTTTTAAACCCTTCCGAAGCAACTACACCTGCTCCTGCCCTTGCCTGATTCGCTTCCCACCAAAAATTTGCCTCACCCTTCATCATGTAAGTGGCAAAAGCGGTCTGTTGCCCCTCAGCTACCCTAGCTATAACAAACGCCTTTTCGATTTCCTTAACCCAAGTTTGGGCTTCTACAGGGTCAGTTGTACCTCTAAAGTCGGGCGATCCTACAGCCTTGAAGTCTTTGAAGTTTGCCAAGCGGTTGTCTGGCTGGTTCCCTGTGACTGGTATTTCTTGTTGCATTGCCTGAGCTACCATGTTTGCAAATTACTGCATTGGATCTGGTTGTTGTCCCCTAGCGTTATTGATAGATTCTTCTGCCCTTTGATTTCTAGTTTGACGTCTTGGCGGCATTATCTGATTAAATAAAACATAATTTAACTTTCATTCTAAACCTTATCATATAAGCTTAATATATTAAACTTGTTTCATTATTCAAACATAAGTTCATATTCATTAATTCAAAGTAATTTACATAACATAGCCCATACTAATATCCCTTTGTGACCACAAAAGTCGGGATTTACAGCTTTGACTTATACAAAAGTTGAGAATATTACCTTACACCGACATACCTATTACAAATATTACATTAAACACACCTACACCACAGAACTTATACTACCTATTCACTATGCCTTTTTCTTGATCTTGGACAACTTTTTGCCTTATGACCTTCTATCCCACAAATAAAACAGACACATTACTTTGGATTGGGATAATGAGGAGAGAAATGTCCCTCATGTCCGCAATTGTAGCAAATATTTTCCCCTTTCCTGCATACACCTTCATGTTTCTTGTCACAATTTGCACACCTTTCTATTCGATTAATTTTCCTTGGTTGTTATTAGGATTTTCTATATCACGGTCCTTCATCTTTCTTTTCCCCTTCTTGCTCGGAGCTGCGCACGCTTTGTTGCTTTTAGCTCTAATTTGGTCAATTTGGATTTTAAGCTTATCTTGTTCTTCCATTGTTTCTATTAATGCTTTCCGCAGTTGGCTATTTAGTAGTTTTTCTACTTCCCACAACTTTTCCAAAGAGGAAACCTGGTCCCGTAGATTCTGCACTTCGGTTGGTGCTTGATCAACTCCAACGTCAGTGTCTGAATCACTATCTGTCAATTCCACCATTTTCTGATCTGGTATTACGTTTACCACAATAACCACCTCATCGAGGTTACCTTCACTTTGAGCCTCTATTTCAGCTATTGGCTTTGATATTGGCTCCTTCTTTACGATCCGAGGGTATCCTAATATTTTTTCACCTGACATCTACACACATAAATTATCTTGATTAGCATATAATATATACACATAACAAATAATAGTTTTTATATAGGTTAATTTTTATTTTGTTTGACGATAAATTTATTCGATTCATCTCTTTTTAAACTCTATATGAGTTATTTATATTTTCAACGTTTCCTTCTGTTCTAAGGTTATAGCCTAAGGTCTATCCCACCTAAGGTTTCTAACCCTAAAGCTCTGATACCATGATGTGACGCCCCCAAATTCAGGTACTTAAAACCCGAACTCGGTGCTTCACGATACCATTCTATGAGCGGAATATAACTAATAATAATAACAATAATATAGATTATCACATATAATTTACATATTATCAGAGTTTTCAATCCCAAGTACGAAACCTTTAAACATTCGTTACATTACATGATAATTAATATATATCATCATTATCCTAATAAAGTCTAGTTATTACAAAAGATAGCATTATCATTCATTCAGCGACTTTCCCTTTCCCTTTGTTCTTGGTAGAGCCTTCAGGTTGATCACACTTAGCTGAAAACATTTAAATTAAGAAAGAATGAGCATTTGAGTGCCCAACAAGTAATGAAAATAATAACAGTTAGCTAAACGAATTAAATGTTTTCTTTGAACAATACTTCTACAATGAATCAACATTTGTGAAGTAAGCTGAACCAATAATAAACAACATATCATTTCGATTTCAAATTTTTGAAACTACGTACTGACTATAAATGAGGATAGTTGACAGACTATAAATATTGTTTTCTATTTTCGAAAAGGTTAAACAGAACTTCATCTATAAACTGTCGTAACTTACGAGCACGGGGGTGATCAGCCCGTTATGCCCTGTATTGATCAATACTACATTCAAGGACGATATTTTCGTCCAGCATATCCGCCTTAGGCGCATAAAAGATTTCCATATTTGGGATGTTCATACCAGTCTAGAATTTGAACAAAAATAATTCAGTTGGATAACAATAAAGTTCTTATCTTGTTCAACAACAATTTTTTTTAAATTTGTGTCTAATCTGATCAAATAGCTTAGACAGCTTTTAATTCAACATATACATACTGGACACCGATAAATATGTATCAACATGTGATAAAATATAATGATTATACCAGTGAGGACTCTTGTATAACCATGTTTGGAAATTAACGAACATAATATATATCTTGATCTATAATAACAGAATTAAGGAACTTGTACAACAGATTATAATTTAATAACTTACTTATACAGAATCATTGCATAAGTATATACAAAGGTTGAAATATTTGAATAATGAAAAGAATAGTTTAGATATTATCTTACGAATGTCCATTGCATAAAGTAAATGCAAAGGGTTAGATACTTGCCTTGTCTGCTGCTTACACAACTTAGATTTATCTTTTATATCAAGCCCTATAATTAAATAGACCATTCGTTCGATTAGAATAACATATGATATCATATTGTACTACTATTTGCAGTCGGCACATAACCTAATCACATTGTCATGTAAGTTTAACAACCATTGAATCACAAATAATCACTTATCTAATCACATTATTTAAGTCCAGATCAATTTTTAAAATGTGTCGGTGTACTGACAGCTTTATCGGGTATTTATCGAGTCTAAGACTCTATCTTGTAACTTAGTATCAGTCATATTATTTTTAAATAACTTATAATAATTTTTAAACATTTATTACAATTTATCATGAATTTTCAAACACCGGAATCATTATTAAATGATTTAAATATTAAACAATTTTATTATCATTAATATTTAATTAATATTAAACTATTAATGAAACCATTGCCAAAATGTTAAAGTTATTTATAATAACTCAAAATACTTTTAAAGTATTAATATTATCCTTAAATGATTTTTAAAATAATTAAAATCATTTTTAAATAATTATCATTATTATTTAATTATTAATGTACTATTTATCAAAATATTAAAAGTCATTAATTATAACTTAAAATATTTTTAATTTATTTATATACTTTTTAAATAATTTTTAAATTAATAAAACCATTTTTAAACTATTTATTTAATAAAATTATTAAATAAATTTAATATCATTAATTAATAAATTAATAATTATTAATATTAAATTATTAATGAAATTATCCTTTAAATATTAAAAGTTATATTTTATAACTTAAAATATCTTTAAACACTTTATTTTCATTTAAAATAATTTTTATAATATTAAAATCATTTTTAAATTAAATTATTTAATATAATTATTAAATAACTTTAATATCATTAATAATAATTAATTAATAAAATTTACCTTTAAATATTGAAAGTTATATTTTATAACTTAAAATATTTTTAAATACCTTATTATTATTTAAAATAATTTTTAATATAATAAAATCTTTTTTTATTTAATTTATTTAGTAATTAACTTAATTATCATTAATATTAATTTATTAATAAAATTTTTCACAAAATATTAAAAGTCATTAAAAATAACTTAAAATATTTTCTTATATCATAATATAATTTTAAATAATTTTTCAAGTATTAAAATCATTTTTAACTAATTTATTTTATATTATAATTAAATAAATTAAATACCAATAATATTTCAAAAATATTAAATATTTATGAAATATACTTAAAATAATTAGGCTTAAATATGAATTAGTACCCTAAACTATAGGGCATATTCCACTTCGGTGATTCGCCTTTCAATTTTGTCAATTAGGTGTTTAAACTATCAATTTTTTTTTAATTGAAAAAATTGAACACGCCACGTCAGAAATTGCTGACGTGGCTAATTGAAGTGGGGTCTTAACAAGCTTACGTGGCAAATAAATAATTTTTTAATCATTAAATAAATAAATATGTTTAAATAAAGGGCAAAATGGTCCAAACCTAATTTAAACATTAACTTAAAATTCATTCCAACAAATAATTCACATCTGCAAACCCTCGATTTAAAAAACCCACCAGTCTTTCTAAAAAACCTTAGCCGAAGAAGAAATCGCCGGAGAAGAAGACATGTCCTCCACGTCCTTCACCGGAGCTGTTGAAGCCAGGTGGAGGGAGAGTCCATGGCAGGACTTCTTGAGACATCCTGCTATTACCACCACCAGCATCGGCTTGTTTTGATTTGTTTCTATTACTCCGACATTCTCTTTCCTTCGCATTTGTTTCGATTAGGGCTTCTTGTTTTGTTTGTTTTTCTCTTCAAGTTCTGATTTGGGATCTCTGTTTTTTCATTGATGGTTCAGTTTTTGGCTGCTGTTAGTTTGAGTGCTTTCTTTCCTAGCTCGTTTTTTGATTTTTTCTAGGCTGGGTTTGATTGTGTTTTGTTTGGCCAAAATTGGTCCTGGAGTTTGATTTCTTTCTTTTGATTTAGTTCAAATGAATTTTCTGTTATTACTGATTCGATTTTGCTGATTACAAGATGTGATTTCCGTTTGAATGGTTTGATTGGCCAGATTTTGGTACGCAACTGCTATGGACTGTTGTTTCCTCTTTATCTGGTTGTGAGTAGTTTCTGTTGGCCGGCATTCATGGTGGTTCTCTAGCTGATTAGTGGACATTTGCTGCTATGGTCTGATTTTCCGGTGGTCCTTCGCCGGCGGGTTTTTGCCCCACTGCCCTAAGTGTCCTGTTTTTTGTTGTTTTTGATCTGGTATTAGTATAGATTTTAGATAGTTTGGATCCAGGCTCCGGTGACTTTGCTCTGGGACCGGTGAAGGCGGAACGAAAAGGAAGAAGAAGACGCGACTTTGCTCCGGGAAATGATTTCTCCGACTTGAAAAAGAGGCGACTTTGCTTTGGGAAATGATTTCTCCGACTTTTCTCTGACTTTTTCTCTTCTTACGTGTCATTGGCGGAGGTGGTGGCTATGGAGGTCGCCGAAAAAGTGGTGGCAGTGGTGGCTGGGTTATAGACAATTGGTCTTTAATTTTCGGTTTGTGTTGATTGTTGTCGCCATTGTTGATTGCAGTGAAGAAGATGAGAAAGAGAAAATGAAATATTAGAAATGTTAATTTATGTTTTGACTGTTTTGCCCTTTGTTTAATAAGAGTTGTTTATTTAATAATTAAAAAAAAAAAATCTGCCACATAAGCTGCTTAAGGCCCCACATAATAAGCCACGTCAGCAATTACTGATGTTGCGTGTTCAATTTGTGTAATTGAAAAAAATTGATAGTTTAAACACCTAATTGACAAAATTGAAAGGTGGATCACCGAAGTGGAATATGCCCTATAGTTTAGGGTATTAATTCATATTTAAGCCAAATAATTAAAAACAAATTTTCAAAATTTAAAATAGTTTTTAATAATTTATTTGGTATTTTTAATAATTAAAAACTATTTTTTTCTATTTATTTAATTGAAATAATTAATTTTTGAAAATTAAATTAATTAAAATACACTGTCTGTCGCTAAAGACTGCCTATAGCGACAGAACCATCGCTATTGGTGTTCTTCATGTTCTTGGCAAAATCCAAAACATGCATGTCAGTTACCAAGTGGCCTCCCTTGACCAAGATTTCTGATTTGATCTGATCATGATGTTTCTAGACTTGGTTTTGGTCAGATCGTGTAGTTCTAATGTAGGACTACATGACCCAGCAACAATCATGATCATAACATGCATAACAAACGAGATCTGTAGCCTTGAACAAGTTGTCAGAGCTGTTGTTCATTTCTGGGTTACCTAGAAATGAAGAACAGTTAGACTGGCTAGTTTTGGGTTTCCACAACTTGCTTATCTTGTGTTGTTTTTGTGATTTAATACATTCAGTGTGTAACCAACATATAGGACAAGAGATCCATTACATAAAATTATAATAACAACACAACCGCGAGATCTAGTCTGGTCAAACTATGTCAGCCGTCATGTTCTTATGTTTTCTGGGTTACCTAGAAAACAAAAAACATGATCGACTGAACTAGTTTGACCGGCCACAATTTTCAACCTGTCTGCTAGGTATGAGAACTTAAGGCATGAGGATGTAGTTCAAGCAACATAGTATAACTTGGATGCATCAATAAACACAGATCACCAACATCATGACAGATGTAGCCACTTGAAAAGCTTGTCAGGCCGTTTCTAGGCAAATCTGGGTTACCCAAAATTGTTCGGTCAATGCCGGTCAACGTGGTTTGACCACGAATAACTTGAAATCTGAATATTTAATGGATGTGATTCGACTTCCAGAGCACAGACCTTACAACATACTACCAATACCAACATTTAAACATATAAAAACATAAACAGTATGAGATCTAGGAGGTCTGACATTAGTTGTCAGATATCAAAATAAAATTTTTCCAGATTTTGAAAAATCTCAAATCTGAGCCTCTAGATGTTATGGATCTAACATCTATCAACCCAGATCATCATTATACACTACAAATAATATATTTAACATAAAAAAATAACATCAAACAACATATCGATGGTCAGATTCTTAGGTATGGTTTATACCTTCTATGATCACTTTCTTGATTCTGGCTGCTGATTTGGCAATGGATGTTAGTGGGGCTCGGTTTGTGACTGATATGTCTTGATATTTTCGTGGGTTTTGAGTTGAGAGAGATTGTTTGAGTGTTTGGTGCAAAATGAGCTAACAAGTGGATTTCTCTCTCTCCAAATCTATTTATACAACTAATATACAATGTATTTGGCTGATATAGAGATTGATTTGCTGGAGTTGCTAGCACATGGGGTGGTTGAAGTGGGTCACCAACTAAACCTAAGGTCAAAACCTATAAATTAGCTTCAATAATGCAAAGGGCATAATGGTCATTTATCATATAATTTTAGTAGCAAAAATAAAACTTGGCAAACCTTTAGGGTTTGACCCTTAGGGTGTAACCCTAAGGTTTAGCACATGACATTTATAAAATTTAGCACTTTAGGGTTTGAAAAATGTAAAATTTTATTTTCTAAAATTGTAATTTAGAAATCCCTAATTAGATTAGGTTTAGTAATTATATATTATACAGAAACATTAGGGTTTATAATTTACTAATTATAATTAAGATCACTAATTTATCAATTAGAGCACCCATTTGATAATTAGGGTTAACAATTTACTAATTAGGATTAACAATTTAATAATTAGGGTTAAAAATTTATAATTAGGGTTTCTAATCACATTAATCATGATCATTAGGGTTTAAAGTTCGCTAATAAGTATTAAACATCCTAAATTAGCAATTAGGGTTTCGAGTCAATAATTAAAGTTTACCTAATTAGCATTTAGATTTATAATATCCGACATTGATCAAATTATCACGATTACCTAACAATCTTGAACTCTAATTTGTATTTTAAATTAGGGTTTCACACAGTAATACTAGGGTTTGTCTTATAACGCCATAGTTGACCAACCATTATCAGTCCGTATACATACAGTACATGTTTATTGCACAGAAATAAAATAATATTAAATTATCATTCCCATTCATTGATCAAAATCCAATATTAGGGTTTGGATTCAATATCTGATTTATCTTCCATATTTAACCTTAATAATTAAGGTAAAATACTTAATTTAATAATCTGTACTAAAATTCATATAATAGAATAATTATTATAATTATTCTAAAAATCATTTTATATATTATTTAAATAATATATAATTATATTTTCATGGAAAATAAATAATAAAATCATTTCCACTATAAATTAATTATTATAAGAATATACTTTATAAAAATTAATAATTCTAAAATAAAATTATTTGTAAACATTTATGTAATAAATATATTTTCATTTACCACATAAATACATATACACATTATCTTGTACAAATCTTCATCCCTAAAAAAAATTTATACGCAAAATTTTTGATTTAATTATATAGAAAATATCGGGTTGTTACACTTTTAATTAATGTATACATACCTGAAATCAATAGGTATGTAATAACATGTGATTAAATATAATAATTATCCAAGTGAGGTCAATTGTATAACCATGCTTAGAAATTAACGAACAGAATATATATAACTGGATCTATAATAACATAATTAAAGAACTTGTACAACAGATTATAATATAATAACTTACTTATACAGAATCATTGCATAAGTAGATACAAAGGTTAAGTTATTTGATCAATGAAAAAGAATAGTTTTGATATTCGCTTACACATGTCCATTGCATAAAGTAAATGCAAAGATAGGATACTTGCATGAGTTGCTGCTTACAATAATCTTTTATACCACAACCTATCATTAATAAGATCATTTGTTCGATTAGAATACAGATCATAACACATAGTACAGCTATTTACAGTTAGCACATAACCTAATCACATTGTCACATATGTTTAGCAATCATTGGATCATAAACAAATATGTATCTAGTCAAATTATCTAAGTCCAGATCAATTTCTAAAATATTTCGGTATACCGACAGTTTTATCGGGTAATTATCGAGTCTAAAACTCTATTCTGTATTTTAATAAATATAAATATCAGTCATATTATTTTTCATAGCCTCATAATAATTTTTAAATAATTATTATAATTTATCATGATTTTTCAAACACTAGAATCATTTTTAAATGATTTAAATATTAAATAATGCTATTATCATTAATATTTAATTAATATTAAATTATTAATGAAACTATTGCCAAAATATTAAAATTATTTATAATAACTCAAAATATTTTTAAAATATTTTTATTACCCTTAAGTGATTTTTAAAACATTTAAAATTATTTTTAAATAATTACCAATAATATTGTATTTTTATCAAAATATTAAAAGTCATTAATTATAACTTCAAATATTTTTAAAATATTAATATTTTAAAATCATTTTAAAATAATTTTTAAAACAATTAAAATCATTTTAAAATAATTATCATTAATATTTAAGTATTAATGTATTATTTATCAAAATATTAAAAGTCATTAATTTTAACTTAAAATATTTTTAATTCCTTTATTTCCTTTTTAAATGATTTTTAAATCAATAAAATTATTTTTAAATTATTTATTTTATATTATTGTTAAATAGCTCTAATATCATTTAATATTAAATTATTAATAAAATTTACCTTTAAATATTAAAAGTTATATTTTATAACTTAAAATATTTTTAAACTATTTATTTTCATTTAAAATAATTTTTATAATATTAAAATCATCTTTAATTAATTTATTTAATATAATTGTTAAACAAATCTAATATCATTAATATTAAATAATTAATGAAATTTGTCTTAAATTATTATAAGTTATATTTTATAACTTAAAATATTATTAAATACCTTTTTGTCTTTTAAAATAATTTTTAATATAATAAAATCATTTTAATTAATTTATTTAATGCATTTATTAAATAACTTAAATATCAATAATATCCAAATAAATATTAATATTTATGAAAAATATGTCAAATTATTAAAAGTTAATTTTTATAACTTAAAATAATTTTTAAAACTATTTTTAGAATTTTTAATAATTAATTTCTATTTTTAAATGATTTTTTGAAAATAAATTTAATAAAATTATTAAATATGTCGCTATAGCCTTTAGCGACAGAAAGCGTCGCCTTAGGTGTTCTTGAGCCCTTAAGAACATTCATAAGCAGTTTCGAGTTAGCTAGTTTGACCATGAATCGTTAACTGTGTAATGTGTTTATGTGCATGTTGTTAGTCAGAGACTATAGTACTAATGTAATACTACAAGATCCAACAACAATCGTTGTCAAACAACATAATACCAAAGAGATCTAGACTCGCAAAGTAGTTGTCAAACCTGTTCTTCATTTCTTGGTTACCCAGAAATGAAGAACAGTTCGTGAGGCCTACTTTGGGCTTCCACAACTTTCTATTCCTGTAATGTTTGTGTGATCTAATGGGTGCAGTGTGTAGCCAGCATGACAAGGAAAAGATCCATCACTTAAACAACATATAAAAGCATCACAATCAACAAATATTGTTCGGTCAAACCATGTCAGTCGACACGTTCATATGTTTTCTGGGTTACCTAGAAAACAGAGAACGTGATCGACTTGGCTAGTTTGACCGGCCACTGAATCCAGTCAGTTAGAGGTTTAAGCGTTCTAAAAGACCTTAACATGTGGTATATAATACATATTACAGATTAGATACAATAACAATAACAGATCATCAAAACATTGTCAGATCCGAGCCCATGAAGATCTTGTCAGAGCCTTCTAGGCACGATCTGGGTTTTCCAGATTTGGAAAGTCATGCTCGGTCAACTAGGTTTGACCAGCCATAACTTTTAACCTATTTAAGATCTGGGCTTGATTCCAGTTTCAGATCAAAGATCTCATAGCATACTACAAGGTCAAAGCTTAAAACAACCAAAACAATAAACATACAAAGATCTATAAGCCCTGACATTCGGTTGTCAGACACTAATTCCAGTTTTTCCAGATTTTGAAAAATGGCTAATCCGAGCCTATAGATGTTATGGATCCGACATCTATAAACCCATATCATCAATATACACTACATACAACATGTTTAACACAAAAAAACTAACATCTAACATAAGATCAAAGGTCAGATTTTGTTTAGGGTTTTATACCTTTATATGAACTAATCTTGATTCTAGGCTACTGATCTGTTAATGGAATTCATGGGGCTTGGTTTTGGAACTGAAGTGCTAAAGTATTTCGGGGGTTTTGAGAGAGGATAGCTTGGTTGAGTATTTGATGAGAAAATGAGCACTTTTCTCTCTCTAATTCTATATATATCACGTTTGCAATGTGTGGGTTGATATGTAATGGCTGATTTGTATGTATTTTCAGTCACAAAGAAGTCAAGAGTTGGTAAACAACTAACACTACAAAAAAATAGGTCATTGGCGACTGCCTCATTAGCGACGGCAGGAGTCCCGTCGAGAATAATGTCATTATCGACGGCCTAGCCGTCGTCCATATGTCCCGTCGAGAATGACCATTCCCGGGTCCAATTTTGGTGGGAAAATTTTTGCGAGCGTGGGAAAAGGCATGGGCAATGGTCGTGCCGTCGCCATTGCCGTCGAGAATGAGTCATAGGCGATGGGGGTGAAATGTGACGACTATGCCGTCGAGAATGAGTCTTTTTTAAAAGCCTTAGGCTTGACGGGAACGACTTCCTTTTTTTCCCTCCCTACTATACTACCTCATTCGATTTTCCCTCAATTTCATTCACCCCAATCAGTCCAGATAAGTTATTACTGTCAAATTTGTTGAATTTAAGCATCAGAGCTTCCCTCCGACGACTCTCTTCTCCCCTCCGGCGACTCTCCCCCCTCCTGCCACCTCCGGCGACATTATTCCCCCCTCTGCCATACCTTCCGGCGACTCCCCTCTCCTGTCATACGTCCGGCGACCCTCGCCTCTCCTTCCGGTCAGCTCCACATCTCCTTCTTTTTTAATCCTGTTTTTCCACAACTTGCAATAGGTATGCTCATATGCTGTGTACCTTAATTTTTAAATATCATGATGCTTTTGGTAATTTTTGAGTTTGGGGGTTTCTTATATATGAAAGTTTATTCCTTATTTCAGATAATAAAGGGTTTTGGGAGATGGAATAGTTTAGTTCATTTTTTGAAAATTCTTTTTTGGTTTTGTTGGAGTGTTTACTCTATGAAAGGATCCAATTTTAAATGAAGAAATTTAATAGGTCTTCATTTCATTTGCATTGTGGTGGGTGACCCTTGTATTTTTAAAATTGGTGTGGTTCCCCTGTATTTTGGAAATGGTGTGTTAGCCAGTCGTTGCTAGTAGTATACACTGTGCACATTCATTGTTGGGTTTGAGTTATACAATCATGCATTGTTGCTATCCATAACTCAGCAATTCTGAAAAATTTATATTTATGGGAAGAAAATATTGGTTATGGTTTTAATTGTGATTTGTAGTTACACATTACCATCTTAGCATTGTGTTTGTGTTTGTGTGAGTGTGAGTGTGAGTGTGAGTGAGAGAGAGAGAGAAGGGGGGAAGGGGAGTCTTTCTTGGGCCACTCAGTGTTGCCTAATTGAGATAGAGAGATGTGCGTAACTTTGATGTAATTTTTAAGAGCTAGGAAGTCTTTCTTGGGATTTTTAATGCTACCAAACGCCACCTTTTCAGAAAGCAAGAGAGATAAGTGAGAGAGAGAAGCCCATAACTTTATACAACTTTTAAGAGCTAGGAAGTCTTTCTCGGGCCTCTCAATGGTGCCAAATTGCACCTTTTCACTGTCTGACAGCGGGTATTTTGGACAACAAAGGAATAATTAGTATATTCTAGTAGGTAGTACATTTTGAGTGATTGTGAGCACATGGGGCAGTTTGTTATATTTGAGTGAAGGATAAGAAAAGTAGTGTAGGTTAGTAGCTTTACTTTTCAGCATTCTCTCTCTATAAATAGCTATATTTGAGAATTATTTCCCAAGCATTATGAATTAAGTAAATTAATGAAATGAAGAGAAGCTTGTTTAAGCTTTCTCCTTATTTTCTCTATCTCTCTTATTTGTCACGAACTCAGCGAGAATTATTGAGTTTTCTATCCTTCTTCATACCAGAATTCTTCACTAGCAAAATTAAAGAGGTTCAAAACTTAAAAGTAAACCATGAGCTTGGGTCAGTGAATTACCTTTACGGGAAAGGTAAGTTCTGAAATCTTACATAGATTTTTAATCAAGTTTGTGGAATGCTCAAGCACCAAAGCATGCCCTCTCTATGGTTTTGGCTAAACTGATTACTTTGTTTTGAACCTCGTATTAGTTTGTTATGGATAGATTTGATTTGAGTTTAACTGATTTATATGCAATAGACACGCGTTACAACTGACGGGACTCAATTCCGATTACAGAGCTCGAGTTCGAGTCCCGTTCGCCGAACTTGAGAAAACTTAGACAAATTGTCAAAAAAGAGACCAAAACCCGCCCCGGTCGTCTAGTTAACACGTAAAAATAGGCAATAGCACCGCATAGGCAATTGACACGTGTTACAACTGACGAGACTCGATTCCGATATACGGAGCCCGAGTTCGAGTCCCGTCTGCCTAACTTGAGAAAACTTAGACAAATAGTCGAAAAAGAGACAAAAACCCACCCCGATCGTCTAGTTAACACTCAAATATAGGCAATAGCACCGCATAGGCAATAAACACGCATTACAACTGACGGGACTCGATTCCGATATACGAAGCCCGAGTTCGAGTCCCGTCCACCTAACTTGAGAAAACTTAGACAAATAGTGAAAAAAGAGACCAAAACCCGTCCCGATCATCCAAACGACATGCAAACATAAGAAATAGCACCGCATAGGCAATAGACACACGTTACAACTAACGGGACTCGATTCCGATATACGAAGCCCGAGTTCGAGTCCCGTCCGCTTAACTTAAGAAAAATTAGACAAATAGTCGAAAAAGAGACCAAAATCCGCTCCGGTCATCTAAACGACACGCAAACATAGGCAATAGCACCACATAGGTAATAGACACGTGTTACAACTGACGGAACTCGATTCCGATATACGGAGCCCGAGTTCGAGTCCCGTCCACCTAACTTGAGAAAACTTAGACAAATAGTCAAAAAAGAGATCAAAACCCGCCCCGGTAGTCCAAATGACACGTAAACACAGCCAATAGCACCGCATAGGCAATAGACACGCGTTACAACTGACGGGACTCGATTTCGATATACGGAGCCCGAGTTCGAGTCCCGTCCGCCTAACTTGAAGAACACAAACTAAAATAATGTAAATATGTTTTCATTTTGACTTTGTTATTAATATTTTAATTTTGTAGGGTCTTGTTAACGAGACTCATGGAGGTGGAGGTGGAGGTGGAGGCACCGGTGATGACCGCCGAGCTGATGATGTGCAGCCTCCTCCAATACAGGGAGATGACCGTCGAGTTGATGACGAGCAGCCTACTCTAGTATAGGGTGATGACCGCCGAGTCGATGACGTAGAGACAGGCGATGGGTTGTAGTTAGTTTAGTTTATGTTATATTCTGAGTTTCATGTTTGTACTTGTACATTTTTGAGTTGTACCGACGACCATTATATTTTTGATCTATATATTTGATTTGGATTACTATTTCAATGGTGAATTGTATGATATTTGCTTGTTATTTTATTGTAGTTATTAGTTTATAACAGGTGTATGTTTATATTTGTAAATGAACAGGAAAATTTTGAAATTATAAAAAAAAATTCAAAATATATATACTCATTGCCAACGGGGGTAATGGCGACGGCATTGTCGTCGCCAATGACATATAGCGACAGTCATATGTAAAAGTCATTGCCGACGGCTATAAAAGCCAGTACCGACGGTCATGCCGTCGGGAATGAGTTTTTCCCTCAAAAACTTTACGGAGTCTTTGCCGACGGTCTCGCCGTCGCTCTAGCCGACGGTCTCGCTGTCGGCATTGACATTGTGCCGTCGTCAATGATGTTCGTCGCCAATGACAATGATGCCGACGGCTGGCGACGGGAACCAGGGGCGATGACCTGTGGGGCGACAGGCGCATCAACGGTATCTGCCATCGCCAATGACCTCAATGCCGACGACATTATAGTTATAGGCGACGGCAGGGCCCGTCGGTAATGACTGGTTTTTTGTAGTGTAAAGTGTTGGCAAAATGTACAAGTTAAGTAACAATAATGCAAGAGTGTAGTTTGGTCATTAGGCATCTAAATTTAATGGCAAAATTGTAACATGGTAGACCCTTAGGGTTTAACCCTAAGGTTTCCAAAAAAAAAAGATTTCTAGGACCTCATTTAGGGTTTAAAATAAAAATAAAATTTAGTTTCCTAAAAATGTAATTTAGAATTTACTAATTATAATTAGTTTTCTAATTACCTTACTTGAACATTTAGGGTTTAAGATCCCACAATTAGTATTAAGGCTTACAATTAGCAATTAGGATTCATTTTAGCAAATTAAGGTTACTAATTTAGAAATTAGGGTTTCTAACAAATAGGGTTTTCAAATATTAATTAGGGTTTTTTCTAACTAACATTAAATCTAATAATACACAACATAAATCATATAACACCATTACTACACAGTCTTGAACTCGTATTTAACTTTTGAACTAAGATTTAACAAATTAATAATAGGGTTTCTAATAAATAGGTTTTACTAATTAAAAATAATACCTGACATTATTAACATTAACACGACTATATAACGACTTAACAAATTCTTAAAGTCATATTTGACTTTTTAAATTAGGGTTTATCAGCAATACTAGGGTTTTGACATGTTACACCATAATTGACCAATTATCAGTTTACACACATACAATACACATTTATAGCACTGAAATATTATTAATATTATATTATTATTCTCATTCCGTGTTCTAAATCTAAAATTAGGGTTTGGATTCCATATCTGATATATCTTTCAAATACGTACCATAATTAATTAAATTAAAATAATTAACTTAACTAATTTGAATAAATTCATATAATAAAATAGTAATTATAATAATTCCAATAATCATTTCATATATTATTTAAATAATATAATAATCATATTTTCATGAAAAATAATTAAAAAAACATTTGAACTATAAAATTAATTACTATAAGAATATAATTTATTATGATTAATAATTCTAAAAAAATATTTATAATTATTTAGAAAATAAATAAATTTTCATTTATCACAAATATACATACACATTACCTGGCACATATTTCCACCTTTAAAATAATAATAAAAAAAAATTATACGCAAAATTTCTAATTTAATTATATAAAAAATATCGGGTTATTACAATAGCTACAACATTTTGTTAAAAAATATTGTAAAACAAATACCACAATATTTTTTATAAAAATATCATCTTTTAAGTGTTGTCTTTTTATGTTTTTGTACTAGTGTGAATCCAATTACTACGGACGATTAGAGGACGTGGTTGTGCTCAATTATCCCGGAGGTAAAAAGGTTGTAACATTTAAATGTCGTTGGTTTGATGATGAAAAGGGTGTTAAAGTTGATCGTAATAGAATCGTCACAATAGATATCAAGTCAAAGCTACAGTTTGATGACGTGTTTGTATTAGCCAGCCAAGCGACTCAAGTGTACTACGCTCCTAATGTAGCAAATTCTAGAACCCCCTGGTATACAGTTGTCACAACAAAAACAAAGGCCTTTGATGGTACTAATTTGCTTGGAGTGAATGACCCATTGCAAGACCAAGTTAGAAATCCCAACCATGTACAGCCAGATGATGACGATGTGTTGGCAGAAGATATCGTTAACGTACTCGATGATGAAGAAGTTGATGATGACATTATTGTCAATGATTATGTCGTTGTAAAAGATGAAGATGACAAAACATTAATTGATACGGACGAGGAAGAGACTGAATCTGAGGATGAAATTGATATTTATTCTGACGGGTTTGATGATGTGTTAAGTCTTAACTTCAACTTATTGTTGTTTTTGTATAATTCACTAATAAAAAAAATTAGCAAGATAATTTTAGTAGAAATTAATGTTCTCATTCTTTTTAATTATAGTAGCACAATTATGGCTAGAAACAGCGGTGGAGGTCGCCACGAGGGTGGTCGTACATGACCTGACGACGGCTCCCAGGGTGGGACGTCGTCATCATCTAGTAAGTTTCCATCTTTTTCGTAATTTAATTTATTATGCCAATTTTATTTAACGTATAATGAAATACTAATATAAACTTACAGACACTATTCGTCGACGTCAACGATGGACTAACCTTGATTTATTTGGGCATCCACCGGCCCAGCCAGAGGTGGCACTAGTTGATGTCGACTCGGCGCAGTACGTGTCAACTATTATATAACTCAATAATATAAATTACTTTATATGATTGCATGAATTAAAGTAACATATATTTCGAATTATTGCAGTATCCTGGACCCGGTCGCTATGCATACGCTACACGCCATTTGCTTGACACACCTGCCTACAGGATGTATACGATTCACTCAGTTTCTGCAGTATGATGCACACTATATGACTACTGTGATGCGAGAGTTCCATGTAAGTCAAATTACATAACTTAAATTAAGTAAGATTCTAGGCATTATCATCAATTTCTAATATTTTAACATTATTTGTATAGATTTATTTTAGATATGAGCAGACTATCTCACAAGCAGCCGGCAACAGTGTTATTACTGCACATGTCGTGAAAAACTATTCTGACTGGTTGTACGAGATGAGACAGCGGACTGCCCGGGCAATTATTGAGTAGCCTGGGACTACCATACGTGATCATCAGCCTCACATAGTCTTCGATGCAGCATGGGTGGCAATGTGTGCACACTGGGACGCTGATGACTTTAAGAAAAATTCCAAGCAAATAAAAAAGAAACATGGCCAGCTCCGAGTCGTACACACTACCGACTCACGTTCATTTGAGGAAGTGAAGTCGGTAAGTATCGTAATTTAGTTCTTTAGTTATTCGATTGTCATTATCATAATTATTAAATGTTATTTTCATGTATTTATTAGGCCATGCAGGATAGCTTGGGCTGACTTCCTACCATGCTAGAGTTTTGGGATAGAGCCCACACGCTGAAGGATTCAAGCATGTCTCCCGCAGCATTAGCTATACGGGTAAGACTAATAAAAATTAATGTATATAATTATTAATATTAGGTAGTTGATATAATGATTTCATTAATGTTCAATGTCACAAAATAAATTACAGGACCGATTTTAGAAGCTTCGGGACCAGCGTATAGATGAGTTAGAGGCTGCTAGGGGGGTGCTGAGCTGTTAGATTCCACCATTCCTTCGACCGAGATTGTATTATCTCGAGATGACGAGTTGAGACTATGGGTCTCATCTCAAGATCCCCGTAGTAGTAGTAGTACCAGCAGGTGTCGAGTGCTGGGCCTGCCAAGGATACCGACGTATACATTACCTGGAAGTAATATTATTTTTGCTATATAAGTTAATATAATTTAATTGAAAATATTATTTGTAATAATATATTTATTTTCGCAGGCTCTAGCCAGCGTCAGCGTTCAAGAGCACCTGTTAGACCATCTCACACTGGCGCTGGCTCGGATGACCAGATTTTCTAGAGGGTCATGGCGGCTGTGTCGAAGACATTTCGTACGAATCCGGTTATCCGTCGTCAGGAGTTACCCAGTCGAGCTCGCCTTCACCAGCTAGCACAAGATATTATAGCAGGGGCGATCGTCGAGAGTACGCGTATCCCGCAGGAGTAGTTTGTCGCGATATGCGATGAGGTGCTCTAGTTGGTGGTTACCTTACTTTATGAGGCTTTTGGCCCGATAGGGAGTCAGCCCCCACCTACTCAGGTATTATATTTATTTTAAGCTTATTAATTTGCATGTTATTTAATCTTCATACTATCTATTTTGATTCTCTCATATGGACTAATGCATTTTTTTTGTATCAACAGGGTAACGATACTATCGATGGTGATGACGACCAGGATTTTTTGGACACCCGACCAACATCATCGACCCCCGCTAGATGACTCTGATCATACTGGTGGTAATACTAATTTAGGTTGATATACATACATATATATATATATATATATATATATATATATATATTTATTTATTTATATAGTGTATATCATATATCTGTCTAGATGTTTTGTAGAACATTGTATATACACGTAGTGATAATTCAACGTCATTTCATTGTTCGTTTTAGTTTATAAGTTATACTATATTAAAGTATATGCACTCTACATATAAACACCATTGTTATCTGTACAGGATTATTGTTTATATTTTTGTAATTTTATTTTGCAATTTAGTTTTGAAGTTTATAAGACATGCCATTTTTAGTTTAGTTTAGTTTAGTTGTACAACGTTGTATTATGGGTTGTATTATTAGTTTAGTTGTACAACATGTGTAGTATATACAACGTTGTATTATGGGTTGATTATGATATATATGTTGTTACTGGTTATTGGATGTAGTTGTAATATGGGTTGAATATTATTTTATGTATTGTTGTGATAAACAAGTTTCAGGTACAAAAAAGGGGATTAAAAACTTGGAAAATGCAAAAGTAAAAGAAAAAGTTTTAAAAAAAGTTGCTATTTCCGACGGAATAAGCTACAACCGACGGAATTTCCGTCGAAAATAATAGGAATAATTTATTTTATAAAATGATATTTTCGACAGATTCGACACTATTTCCGACGAATATTCCGTCGAAAATAAAAAAATCCCACTTTTCATGTTGGGCCACGTGGCAAGCTGTATCCGACGATTTTTTTTTGACGAGATAAATTCTGTCGAGTATAGGTTATTTCTGACATAACGTTCTTCGGGAATAAGTCCTTCGTAAATTTATTTTTTCGACTGAATTCTCGACGGAAATAAGCTCGACAACAATATATTTGTCCAGATTTTCGACGGAATATTCCGTCTGAAATAAGTTATTCTCGACAGAATAACCTTATTTCCGACAGAATATTCCACCAAAAATAGCCAGTTTTCTTGTATTGTCTTATATCTATAGGAATACGCACTAGGATCATTAGTGCACGATTACTCATTATCCTATTGAGGCCGGGCAGACGAGGCACACCATCAGCAGAGATGTAGTTTTTGCTCTTGCAGACAAGAAGTATGCGAATGCCATGAGGCAAAGATTAGTCTAATATGGATGTAATATATATATAGTAGTGTGTATTTATGTAAATATGTGAAACCCATCTTTTGTGTGTAAATAGCGAGTTATCTTTTGTGTATCCCAACTTTTGAAATTAATTGCGGGATAGTATGTATGTAGTTGAAGCTATATGATAGAAGTGTATGTAGTATGAACTAATAGAAGAAGAATATTAATATAAAGAAAGTTATTAAATGTGCTTTGCATTATGTGTTGTTGTTACTTAGTAAATAATGAACAAAAAGGAAGTAATGAACTGATAATAACCAGAACATTATCAATTTAAACAGAAAATACCGCCAAGAAGAATATTAAGAAACCAAGAAGCAAAATCTCATAACGAGAATGAACAAGATGGTCCTATAGATCCGATGCAACAATTCATAAACCTATTAAGGGAGGCCCTAAATAAAACTCCTACTGCAGTACCCGTAGATCCTGTAGTTGGACGTGCTACCAATTTTAAAGCTTTTAAGAGCGTAGATCCGCCCGAATTTAAAAGGACTACCGATCCCATAGAGGCCCAATCTTGGGTCAAGGAAATTAAAAAGGCATTCATAATTGTCAGGGTAGGGGAGGAGCGAAAGACCTCTTTTGCTACCTACATGCTGAATGGAGAGGCTAATTTCTGGTGGGAGGCTAATCAGAATAAAATCGGAGAGGGAGTTATTATGTGGAGTAGGCTTAAGGAGATTTCTTTGAAAACTACTCCGTAGCTAGTATGCAAAGCCGTATGGAAGTGTGGTTCTTGGAATTAAAATAGGATGATATGACAGTTCCTTAGTATGCCGCTAGGTTTAATGAACTAGCTAGATTCGCTCCACATCAGGTGGATACTAAAGGGAGGAAGGCTTGAAGGTTTGAGCAGGGACTAAAAACCTGGCTCTATAATTGGATTTTTGTGCTCCAAAGAAACTCGTTTGGGATAATTCTGGAGAATGCTATCATAGCTGAAGGAGGTAGTGATGCTTTAAGGTAATACCATAAAGAAAAGAAGAACAAGAATAAGATTAAGGGAGGAATGAAGACTGAGGGAGCCAGCGGAAGTGGTGGATAACAGAAGAGGAAGTGGGTCATCTCTAGAATATTGGGGCGAAACAAGGAGACCCGAAAAGAAGGGCAGAGGCTTCACTACAAGAAAAAGGCCTATCAGCGACCAAGGATATCAGCGACCGCATATCCGGTCGCAGATAATACTTATAGCGACCAACATCAGCGACCGTAATTGAATCTGGTCGCTATTTATTATCAGCGACCGCATGCGGTCGCTAACATTAGTTTCCCTCCCAAAAATTGGTGTGAAAAGGTGGCGCGTTAATTTGTTGCGGCCAATATATATCAGCGACCGCATTGCAGTCGTTAAAGGGGCCACGTCATAAAAAATCAGCGACCGGAAGCGGTCGCTGATCAACTAAAACTTATTCAAGCTTATTCAGAATTTCAGGTATTTTTTTTAATTATGATAGATAATATTAATATAATATTCAAAGGATAATTATTTAGTAATGTTATTATTGTTGTTTTATTTGCAGAAAAGGTTTAGATGGGAGGACGCGCATGCTTCGGTGATTCAGACATTATTCTGGCAGAAGTGCGCGGTCCGCACCAATGACAACTTGAATAAAGAACGACAAAAAGCCATTCACAATGCCGAGATCGGCCATCCAGGCCAGGGAGAGGATTATATCCACGAGCATAGCCCTTGGTGGTGCACCCAGTCCATATGGGCTGAGATGTGTGCCCAATGGAGAGCTGAGAGCTGGGTGAAAAGACGAAAGACTGCCGCCACCAACAGAGCCTCGGGTGTATCCGATGGCACAATGGCTAAAGGAACATACAAGGGCGGCAGTATTTCACAGTTGCAGCTTATCACTGCCAAGGTACGTATTTATAAGTTTTAATATGTTTTCAATCATGAATTGTAGAAAATATATCCCATTTTTACTTAGTAATATTGTGTTATTTTTGTATAGGAGTCTCAGTCTCAATGTCAGCCTATCCATTGGCTGGATGTGTACGTGGCCACCCGTGATGGTCTGCCTGAGGCTATCCAGATAGCGGTAATAAATTTTAACAACTTGATCTTTAATTAATGCTTACAGAATTAATTTATTTTTAACTATTTAATTGTTAACATGATGACAGGACACTTATAAGCGTTTATTGTAACAACCCGATATTTTCTACATAAATAAATAAGAAATTTTAAGTATAATTTTTTTTATTTAAGGATGAGAATTTGTACAAGATAATGTGTATGTGTATTTATGTGGTAAATAAAAATATATTTATTACATAAATATTTATAAATGAATTTATTTTAGAATTTTTGATTATTATAAAGTATATACTTATAATAATTAAATTATGGTAGAAATGTTTTTTTTTTAGTAATTATTTTCCAAGAAAATATAATCATATATTATATATGAAGTGATTTCTAGAATAATTATAATAATTATTTTATTATATGAATTTTAGTATAAGTTATTAAGTTAATTATTTTACCTTAATTGTTAAGGTTAAATATGAAGAATAAATCAGATATGGAATCCAAACCCTAATTTTGGATTATTGTCAAGGTATGAGAATAATAATATAATATTAATTATCTTTTGATTTTTCTGTGCTATAAATATGTACTGTATTTCCGGATTGATAATGGTAGGTCAATTACAGTGTATTATGACCAAACCCTAGTAATAATGCTAAACCCTAATTTGAGATCCAAATTAGAGTGCAAGATTATTTTATAAGTGTGTTATATAATTTATGTGGTGTATTAAATGTATTAATTAGGTGAACCCGAATTAAAATTCTAGAAACCCTAAATTTTTAGAAAAACCTATTTATAATCTAGAAACCCTAAAAAAATTTTGGAAATGGAAAACCTTAATTTGAAATTCAGATTAGAGTTCGAGATTGATTGGTGATTGTGTTAATATGTTTAATTAGCAAGTATTAGATTTTATTGTTAATTATGGAAAACCTAATTAGCAATTTAAAACCTTAAATATCTAAAACCCTAATTTGATAATTAGAAAACCTAATTATAAATTGGTAACCTTAATTATCAAAATCGTAAACCCTAATTACTATTTTAGCAATGTTAATGATAATTATATGATATTAAACCCTAATGTTCCTGTATAAAGTAATTAGAAGATTAATCATAATTAGAAAATCCTAATTTCAAAATTTTAGAAACTAAAATTTATTTAATTTTTTTTATTTTTATTTTGTGTAAACCCTAGTGGGAAAATTCTTTATTTTGTGCTAAACCTTAGGGTTTAACCCTAAGGGTTAAACCCTAAGGGTTTGCCAAGTTCTAATTTTGCCATTAAATGATTTATCAATTTACCATTTTGCCCCTAATGCATTATTTTGGCTAACAAATAGGTTTTGACAATAGGTTGAGTGGTTGAACCACTTCAACCACCCCATGTGCTCAAAATAACAACAACAAGTCACCTACACCAGCCAAATACATTGCATTCAAGTTGTATAAATAGATTTGAAGAGAGAGAAATGTCATTTGTTACTTACATTTTTCACAACACTCAAACTAAGCTCTCTCTCTCTCTCTCTCTAACCTCCAAAATATACAAGTATATCAGTCCCAAATCAAAGCCCCACGTTCACCATAAACAGATCAGCAACACAAAATCAGAAATTTTTCAAAGTAAAGGTATAAACCCTAGCCCAAAAATCTGTCCAAAATCTGTTGTTTGATGTTATGATTAAGTGTTAGAATATGTTGTTAGTAGTGTCTAGTGGTGATCTGGGTTGCTAGATGTTAGATCCATAACATCTAGAGGCTCGGATTTGACATTTTTCAAAATCTGGAAAAATTTTAAATAGTCGTCTGACAATGAATGTCAGGCCCTGTATATCGTTCTCTGTTTTGTGTTTTTGTGGTTTTAATGTTTGATCTTGTAGTATGCTATGAGAGCTTTGCTCTGGAACTCAAATCAGAGTCAGATCGGTTATAGGTTGCAAGATATGGGTGGTCAAACACCGTTGACCAACCATGATTGGCCATGATCTGGGTAACCCAGAACGAGCCCAGAAAGGTCTGACATGATTTTCATGAGCACGGATCTGACAGTGGTTTGATTGTATGTTCTTGGTTTTGCATCTAAGTTGTATTTCATATGTTAGACTACATTTTTGTGTCTTATTATCACCTAAAAAGTTAACAGGTGAAGCGTAGTCGATGGTCAAACCAAGCCAGAGAAGCACGAAAGTCGTTTTCTGGGTAACGCAGAAAATGCTTGACCGTGTTGTCTGACATGGGTTGACCGGCATAGATCTGCTAACTCAGTTGTTGTTTTGTTGATTTTATGTAAAGGATATCTTCCTTGTTATGTTTTCTACATACTCCAGGTTTTAAATCACAAAAATATTACGAGATCAATAAGTAGTGGAAGCTCAAATATGACCATCAGAACTGTTCTTCATTTCTGGGTAACCCAGAAAATGAAGAACAGCTCTGACAGTGTTTTATGTGGCTTAGATCTTTCGATTTATGCATATTTTGCTCATGGTTGTTATTGGTTAATGTAGTCCTACACTAGCACTACAAACTCTGACCAGAAACGGGTCCAGAAACACAACACACACTAAGAAATCGATGGTCAAAGTAGCACACACGATACTGCCTTATGAATGCTCAAGAACATGAAGAACACCTACAGCGACGGTTATGTCGCTATAGGTGGTCTTTAGCGACATATTATTTATAATTTTCTGGAAATTAATTAAAAAATAAAAAAAACTAGTTTTTAATTATTAAAAATACAAAATAAATTATTAAAAATTATTTTAAATTCTGAAAAATTAGTTTTTAATTATTTTTAATATATTTCATAAATATTTAATATTTTTGAAATATTAAAAGTATTTAATTTATTTAATTATCATATTAAATAAATTATTTAAAAATAATTTTAATATTGAAAAAATCATTAAAAATTATATTATGATATAAGAAAATATTTTAAGTTATTTTTAATGACTTTTAATATTTTGTGATAAATTTCATTAATATTTAAATATTAATGGTAAATAATTTATTTACTAAATGAATTAAATAAATTGATTAAAAATGATTTTATTATATTAAAAATCATTTTAAATAATAATAAAGTATTTAAAAATATTTTAAGTTATAAAATATAACTTTTAATATTTAAGGATAAATTTCATTAATTAATTATTATTAATGATATTAAAGTTATTTAATAATTATATTAAATAATTTAGTTTGAAAATGATTTTAATATTATAATAATTATTTTAAATGAAAATAAAGTGTTTAAAGATATTTTAAGTTATAAAATATAACTTTTAATATTTAAAGGATAATTTCATATTAATGATTATTAACTTATTATTAAAAATAATAAATTTATTTAATAATTATATTAAATAAATAGTTTAAAAATAGTTTTATTAAGTTAAAAATCATTTAAAATGGATAGAAATGAATTAAAAATATTTTAAGTTATGCATAATGACTTTTAATATTTTGATAAATAGAACATTAATACTTTGATAATAATGATAATTATTTAGAAATGATTCTAAATGTTTTAAAAATCATTTAAGGGTAATTTTAATACTTTAAAAGTATTTCAAGTTATTATAAATAACTTTAATATTTTAGAAATGATTTCATTAATAGTTTAATACTAATTAGATATTAATGATAATAGAATTGATTAGTATTTAAATCATTTAAATATGATTCAAATGTTTGAAAATTTATGATAAATTATAATAAATATTTTAAAATTATATTAAGTCATTTAAAAATAATATGACTGATGCGTACTGATATTAAGTTACAGAATAGAGTCTTAGACTCGATAAATACCCGATAAAGTTGTCGGTACACCGACATGTTTCAGAAATTGATCTGGACTTAGATAATGTGATTAGATAAGTGATTATTTTTGATTCAATGGTTGTTAAATCTATGTGCTAATGTGATTAGGGTATGTACTGACTGCAATAAGCAGTGTTATGTGTTATAGTTTGTTGTTCTAATAGAACGAACGATCTTATTAATGTTAGGTCGTGAGATAAGCGATAGATCTTAATTACAAGTTGTAAGCAGCGCTTCAAGCAAGTATCTTACCTTTGTATTTTCTTTATGCAATGGACATGAGTAAGAATGTTTCTAAACTATATTATTACTGTACAGATTATTAACCTTATATTGTATACGCTCATTGCTTATCAACATGTTAGTATGTGGTAATTCAGATATATATATTATGTTCGTTAATTTCTATAAATAGTTAAACAAGTGTCCCCACTTGGATAATCATTGTATTTAATCACATGTTGATATACCTTTGTCAATTATATATATATATATATATATATATATATATATATATATATATATATATGTTGAATTATAGATTATTGTTGAAACAAGATAAAACCTTCGATTTGGAACCCAGACAAGTATGAACATCCCTACATGGGAAAATTTTTATGCACCCAAGGTGGAACAGAGTGAACGATCCTATCGTTCTTGTAATGAAGTATTGATCAATGCAAGGCATAACGGGCTGATCACCCCCTGTGCCCGTAAGTTATGTCGATTTACAGATGAATTTCTGTTTAACCTTTTCGAAAATGAAAACAATATTCATGGCATGTCACCATAACCCCAATTATAGTCATTATGTAGTTTCAAAAGTTTGAAAGAGAGTTGTTATGTTATTATTATCAGTTCAGAATACTTCACAACTATTGACTGGTTGTAGAAGAATAGTACAAAGAAAACATTTAAATCCTTTCAGCTTATATATATATAATTGTTATTACTTGTTGGGCACTCAAATGCTCATCCTTGCTTAAATTTAAATGTTTTCAGCTAAGTGCGAACGACTAGAGAGCTCTGTTAAGAACAAAGGAAAAAGGGAAGATTGCTGAATGAACGAATTACTATGTTATGTAATAGTTTGATAATATTAAGACAAGTATGATATATATTATCTATCATGGGTTGTAATGAATGTTTAAAGGTTACGTACTTGGGAGCTAGACTCTGATAATTATGTAAATTAAGTTGATCTTTTATATTATTGTTATTATTATTAGTATTATTCTGCTCATAGAAATGGTATTGTGAAGAACCGAGTTCGGGTTTCAAGTACCCGAGTTTGGGGTCCTCACAAGTTGGTATCAGAGCTTAGGGTTAAAAAACTTAGGTGGGTTAGACCTTAGGCTATAACCTTAGAACAGAGGAAAACGTTAAAAATATAAATAACTCGTATAGAGTTTAAAAAGAGATGAATTGAATGAATTCGCCGTCAAACAAAATAAAAGATAACTCATATAAAACTATTGTTTGATGTGTGTATATACTATATACTAATCAAGATAGTTTATATATGTAGATGTCAGGTAAAAAAGGATTAGAATACCCACGGATCATAAAGAAGGAGCCAATACCAAAGCCGATAGCTGACATAGAGGCTCACAATGAAAACAACTCAGAAGATGTGGTTATTGTAGAAAATATAGTACCAAATCCGGAGATGGTGGAGCTGACAGATAGCGATTCAGACACTAAAGTTGAAGCTGATCAAGCATCAACAAAGGTGCAGAATCTGAAGAACAAGATTTCTTCTCTGGAAAGGCTGTGGGAGATAGAAAAGTTGTTGAATAGTCAGTTGCGTCAAGCGTTAATAGAAACAATAGAAGGACAAGATAAGCTTAAAATCCAAATTGGTCAGATGGGAGCCACAAGTAACATATCGTGTGCAGCTCCGGACAAGAAGGGGAAAAGAAAGATAGAAGACCATGACTTAGAAAAATCCAATAAAAAAAATGGAAAAGAATTTATTATCTGTGCGGTTATGAAGGACATACTACTCTGTACTGTCCTGGCTACAAAAAAGGAGCATGTTATGTCTGTGGTATAGAAGGTCATCAGGCGAGGGAGTGTCCAAGGAAAAGGTGTAATAAATAGGTAGTATAGGTTCTGTTGTGTAGGTGTGTTTAATATAATATATATGATAAGTATGTCTGTGTAATGTAATGTTTCCAACTTTTGTATTAAGTCAAGACTGTAAATCCTGACTTTTGTGGTCATAAAGGGATAGCTGAAGTTCAAAGCATTATGTGCTATGATATGTAAATATTCGTTAAATGAATATGAACCTATGTTTGAATGATGAAACAAGTTTAAAATATTAAACTTATGTGATAAGGTTTAGAATGTAAGATTAAAATTATGATTTTATTCAATCAGATAATGCTGCCAAGACGTCAAACTCGCAATCAAAGGGCAGATGAATCTGTCAACAACGTTAAGGGACAACAACAACCAGATCCGATACAGCAATTTGTGAACATGTTAGCTCAGGCTATGCAACAGGGAATACCAGTCGCTGGAAACCAGCCGGACAATCGCTTAGCGAACTTCAAAGACTTTAAGGCTGTAGGACCACCAGAATTCAAAGGTACAACTGACCTTGTAGAAGCTCAAACTTGGGTTAAGGAAATTGAAAAAGTGTTTGTGGTAGCTAGGGTAGATGAGGGGCAGAGGACTGATTTTGCCACTTACATAATGAAGGGGGAAGAAAATTTTTGGTGGGAAGCGAATCATGCTAGGGCAGGAGAAGGTGTAGTCACATGGAAAAGATTTAAAACTTTATTTTTCGAAAACTATTTTTCACCAAGTATGCAGGCGAGGATGGAGGTTAAATTTTTAGAGTTGAAGCAGAAGAATATGACGGTGTCTGAATACGTCGCCAAATTCAATGAGTTAGCTAGGTTTGCCCCGCATCAAGTTGATATGGAGGCTAGGAAAGCGAGAAGGTTTGAGCTGGGATTGAAACCCTGGCTCTACAACAAAGTGGCGGTGTTACAAATTCCTACATTTGCAGCACTCATGGAGAAAGCGATCATAGCTGAGGAGGGAAGTGAGGCCATGAGCGTGTATAATAAGGAGAGGAAGAATAAGGGTAATACCGAAGGAGCTGGAAAAGTAGGAGTTAATAGTGGGAGCAGGAGTGGAGATAGCAAGAGGAAGGTGAGCAGTTTTGGAAGTGTACAAGTGAAACAGGAAGGTGTTAAGAAACAGATAGTGCCATGTAAGACATGTGGGAAGAATCACTCGGGGGAGTGTTTGAAAGGAAAATTTGTTTGCTATAAGTGCGGGCAGGAGGACCATATTTCTCCCAACTGCCCCAATCCTAGGATGAATAGTGGATGTTTTATATGCGGATCGACAGAGCACCGTGTGAAAGAATGTCCAAAGAGGAGGGTGAAGACAAGAAGTGTGAACATGGGCACTGGCAGTGGAACTTTAGCAATCACCGGACCGACTTCGTCAAGCAAGCCAACAAAATCTACTGCGAGGGTCTCAAACATGACAGTCCAGGACACGGCAGCAGCTGGCAATGCAACTCCAGGTGTTATTCGTATGCCTTTTATTTTCTTATGCATGATTTTCCTATATATAGTAAATTATTTTATAAAAAAATTTTGAGGAGGAATTTGAGTTCTTTTAGAAACCAATTTTTCCGTGTAATCAGAAAGACAAGCTTTATGTGAATAGTTAAAGAACAGTTCGATCAAAGTTGATCGAGATCTACTTACGATGATTATGTATGCTATGTACCAGGTATGTATAGGTTTTAAAACGGTAATTTCGGGGACGGAA
Organism: Panax notoginseng; assembly: GCA_016801055.1. Lineage (NCBI taxonomy): Eukaryota > Viridiplantae > Streptophyta > Magnoliopsida > Apiales > Araliaceae > Panax > Panax notoginseng. Next base: position 39,919,528 of record CM029018.1, on the reverse strand, counting down.
TCATTATAAGGGAGGGTGAATGCAACAACCCGATATTTTCTACATAAATAAATAAGAAATTTTGCGTATAAATTTTTTATTTTTTTTTTATTTAAGGATGAGGATTTGTACAAGATAATGTGTATGTGTATTTATGTGGTAAATAAAAATATATTTATTACATAAATATTTACAAATGAATTTATTTTAGAATTTTTGATTATTATAAAGTATATACTTATAATAATTAAATTATGGTAGAAATGTTTTTTTTAGTAATTATTTTCCATGAAAATATAATCATATATTATATATGAAGTGATTTCTAGAATAATTATAATAATTATTTTATTATATGAATTTTAGTATAAGTTATTAAGTTAATTATTTTACCTTAATTGTTAAGGTTAAATATGAAGAATAAATCAGATATGGAATCCAAACCCTAATTTTGGATTCTTGTCAAGGTATGAGAATAATAATATAATATTAATTATATTTTGATTTTTCAGTGCTATGAATATGTACTGTATTTCTGGATTGATAATGGTAGGTCAATTACGGTGTATTATGACCAAACCCTAGTAATAATGCTAAACCCTAATTTGAGATCCAAATTAGAGTGCAAAATTATTTTATAAGTGTGTTATATAATTTATGTGGTGTATTAAATGTATTAATTAGGTGAACCCAAATTAAAATTCTAGAAACCCTAAATTTTTAGAAAAACCTATTTATAATCTAAAAACCCTAAAAAAATTTGGAAATGGAAAACCCTAATTTGAAATTCAGATTAGAGTTCGAGATTGATTGGTGATTGTGTTAATATGTTTAATTAGCAAGTATTAGATTTTATTGTTAATTATGGAAAACCTAATTAGCAATTTAAAACCTTAAATATCTAAAACCCTAATTTGATAATTAGAAAACCTAATTATAAATTGGTAATCCTAAATATCAAAATTGTAAACCCTAATTACTATTTTAGCAATGTTAATGATAATTATATGATATTAAACCCTAATGTTCCTGTATAAAGTAATTAGAAGATTAATCATAATTAGAAAATCCTAATTTCAAAATTTTAGAAACTAAAATTTATTTAATTTTTTTTTATTTTTATTTTGTGTAAACCCTAGTGGGAAAATTCTTTATTTTGTGCTAAACCTTAGGGTTAAACCCTAAGGGTTAAACCCTAAGGGTTTGCCAAGTTCCAATTTTGCCATTAAATAATTTATCAATTTACCATTTTGCCCCTAATGCATTTTTTTGGCTAACAAATAGGTTTTGACAATAGGTTGAGTGGTTGAACCACTTCAACCACCCCATGTGCTCAAAATAACAACAAGAAGTCACCTACACCAGCCAAATACATTGCATTCAAGTTGTATAAATAGATTTGAAGAGAGAGAAATGTCATTTGTTACTTATATTTTTTACAACACTCAAACTAAGCTCTCTCTCTCTCTCTAACCTCCAAAATATACAAGTATATCAGTCCCAAATCAAAGCCTCACGTTCACCATAAACAGATCAGCAACACAAAATTAGAAATTTTTCAAAATAAAGGTATAAACCCTAGCCCAAAAATCTGTCCAAAATCTGTTGTTTGATGTTATGATTAAGTGTTAGAATATGTTGTTAGTAGTGTCTAGTGGTGATCTGGTGTAAGACCCCAAATTATTAATAAATGAAATTTAAATTCCTCTATTTATTATTCTAAAATAGTAAGGGTTGATTTGATTAATGTGATTAGTTATGGGTAAAATACGCAAATATTTTAAATAACCAGGTGGTTATAAAATATTCATTGTTGTTGGGGAATATTCGCTTGGTCGTGGAATATTCTTACTGTCGGAGAATATTCGTACGACGGCGCAGTCTTTTGTGGGCCCCATAACGAAAAGCGATTGGATGAAGAAAACGACAAAAATAAGTTGTTTATAAATAACGGCGTAGTTGTTACCGTTAATACTGTTGGAATACACGGTGGTTAAAACACAGTAATACGCGTTGTTGCACAGTAGCACACGGTATTACACTAATTATTGATTCTTACGTAAGAAGGCACTACTCAATAATTATTACAGTAATTACTGTTCAATATTGTATTTTATTGATTCAATAATTGTTGTGTTGATATTTTATATTACTGTTGTTTTAATAATTGTCACTACACAGTATTTTCTATTATCGGAATAATAATTCATATTATCTGAATAATATTATTAGATAACATTATTGGCAATGTCTAGAAAGTTCTGTCTAAGGAGAGGTTTGGTCATCTAATTACGCGCCAGTAAGGAGAGATCCTTATTAGAAAGCCCCCTCTTTCCTGGGAACGGCCTGGTTGCCAGTACTGTGATTCTATAATATTATTTGTGTATAATTAATTATTGATTTATATGATGAGAAAAATATTGATTTTATGTGGATATAGATGGAGAAAATTTTTAATGTGACAATTGTTGAAAATTAATATTTTATCATTTTCTGATAAAATAATTCATTTAAATATATTATTTTAATAATATATTAACGGTGATATTTTTACAATGAATGTGGGATATATGAGTATATGAGGAGGAAGAGTATTTTTTTGGTATTAAATGATTAACACATGTTTTGTGTGTTGGTGGACACAATTCTTGACCGAAAATTTGTTATTGACTGTAAAATCGTCCGTTTGTGGATTTCGGTCAATTTCTGTTTGGAATTTAGAAAAACTTTCTTCTGCAAAGTTGTAGAGAATTGAATTTCCTATAAAACTCGCGAGATTCGAATTTTCTGATAAAAGGGCTATTTATTATGAATTATTGAAGTTTCGAAGTTCCGAAATAATTGATTTTTAGGAGTTTTAGTTAATTATTTTGAGAAAAACGTTTTTTGTATTTTTTTTTGGACATCATAAACATGTGCAAGGTGGCTGATTTCAGATTTTCTAAGGTGGGCTTGAAAATTTATATATATATATATATATATATATATATATATATATATATATATATATATATATATATATATATATATATATTATTATATTAAATTTTCTGCTTTGGTGTTCTAAGCATTTTCCTATAAATAGGGTGCTTAGGTTAGAATTGAAAATCACACCAGAAACATAAGTTTCTCTCTATTTCTCTCTCTTTATCAAGCGTATTCTTGTGAGTATTTGATACTTTGAGTGTTGCTATACGGTGCAAGTTTTCTTCAACACTATATCTAGTATTCCAGTCAGAAGTACCGTCTTTCCGAGGTAAGGGATGTTATTTCTTCTTAAATGATATTATTTTCTTCAATATCATTATGCCGAAGTATTGATCTGAATTTTTATCAAATTTGAAACTTTTCATGTCGGGGTTACTATTCATGAGTTACTATTCACGAGTTACTATTCATGAGTTACTATTCACGAGTTACTATTCACCGAAAAATAAAATTTTTTTCTTTTTGTCCAAAATATCTATTCTGGATACTAACTTTGATTGTATCCATGTTTTGATCATTCTTGAATTTTACTCCACTATGATTATTTATGAGGTATTTTTGGACATGGAATAGTTGAAATACGAATCCTTAATATTTATTATTTTGTTTCACTGGATTCGTTTCCTTTAAAATATTTTTCATCATCCTCAGTCCTAAATGATGATATAATTGAATATCTTTGGCCTGTAGTGCAAAGATTGATGATTTCTGATGAATATCTTTGGCCCGTAGTGCAAAGATGAACAGGTGTTGAGATGAACATGATCGACTGGTGATACAAATGAATATCTTTGGCATGTAGTGCAAAGATGAATATTTGATTAAAGATGGTTATTGATTGTTGTTACAGGGATAAAATATTGATGATGGACTTTTAAATCTTAGAAGATAGTAGAACTCATTCTCTACTTGACTCTTCTAATGGTTTACTGTTTCCGCTGCAGTTATTGATTTAAAACTTGTTGTCTATTGTATTCTATCAGATTTTTCCCTGTTGAAGACTAAGGATAATTTGTTATATATTATCTTAGTCATAATATTCTTTACTGGGCTAGTTGAGCTCACCCTTTTCCTTGTTGTTCCATTTTTCTTCTCAGGAGGCGAGAATATAGCGAGTACTAGTCGGGGTGTGAAATGATGGTTCAAGACAGTTGTTTTAGTAGTCCTCACTATTTTGTAAAATAGTGTATCAATAAGTATAATGAGTTCTTAATTGAGTATGAATACTGTCTAGATGACAATATTTGTATTTAAACTCACAGTATATGTGTTATCGTATTTTGCACGACAATTGTAATAATAAAGTTGTAGTTATTTTCTGTACCATGTATTTGGCGACTCAGAATGGGTTGGATGGATTGGACCTATTTTGGGGGTGTCACAGTTGGTATCAGAGCTTAGGGATATGATCTCTGGCGGAGATCGGGGAATAGAACTAGGAGGGGAGAGACGAGTAAATCCTTCGCTAGTGTGTCCTACCTAAGCTTATTTGTTGGTTGGTCATAATATAGGGATATTATGTGATTTGTTAATTTGTTAAATTAACCCTTGTTTATGGCAGTATTTGAGAATGTCGACTGAGAATGTTAATAGTGGAGTAAATGAAACCGTGGAGACACCTGTACTCACCAACGAGGAGAACGTGCAACAGGCTGGCAATGTTCCTCCTGTGAACAACACCACTGAGCAGACGGTGAACGATGAGATGTTTAGAAGCTTTTTGCGATTCATGCAAAACCAGACGAAGGAGATTCCTGTTCAAAATATAGGAAGAAACAATGGCAACGCACAGCTGGTCACAGCCAAGCTGTTCAAAGAGTTGGGACCACCAGAATTCTGGGGAAAGCCGGATCCGATTAAGGCGGAGACATGGTTCAAGCAAATTACCAAGATATTTGATGTCTTGGGATGCACGGAGGAACAGAAGGTTCCATTTGCCACCTTTATGTTCCGTGGCGAGGCAGACTACTGGTGGGAATCTATGAAGCGTACCCATCCAGCTGCACTCAGCATGTCTTGGGAGATATTTCAGAAGCTATTCAATGACAAGTACTTTCCTGAAAGTATTCGTCATATGAAGGAGGTAGAGTTTATTAGACTGGAGCAGAATAACATGACGGTGTCCCAGTACGAGGCGAAGTTTGTGGATTTGTCCAGGTTTGCACCTCATTTGGTGGAGAATGAGGAACGTATGACGTGGATGTTTCTGAGAGGTTTGAAACCCGGCATACGTCAATATCTCATTTCTCATAAATTTTTTCTCTATTCAGATGTTGTCAACAGGGCTCAATTGTTGGAGCGAGATAACGAGTACGGTCAACCGAGGGACCACAACTAGGATCATATCGGTGACAACAGTCATCAGAACAATGATAACCAGCAGAGAAAGAAAAGTACAGACAAGAATGGCAACCACTCTGGTGGTAATCGTGGCTATGAAAATAGAAGAAGCGAGTCGAGAGGAGATTTTAAAAAGAGGAGATTCAACAATGACAATACGAAGACGTCAGCACCAGTAGCAACTGGTTCCAAGGGAGGAGAACGACCACCGGTCATATGCTATAAGTGCGAAAAAGAAGGACATATCAGCCCAAACTACCCATAACAGTTTAAGGTATGTTATAACTGTGAAAGGAAGGACATATCGCTCGAGATTGCACTGTAGGGAAACCAAGTCCAACGGGGGTGGTGACTCAAAAAGTTGTCCCAGAAAAGTCAAAGTCAACGGTTTCTGGAAGAGCATTTTTCGTGACTGGTTAGAATGCGAGGAACCCGAACGAAGTTAGCACGGGTTAGTTAATTATAAATTTTTATGAAGTATATACCTTATTAGATACCGGTTCTACCCATTCATTTATTTCTCCTGCTTGTGCTCAACGTTTAAACTTAACTCCGGAGAAATTAGACTTTGATTTATCTGTGGAGACTCCGTTAGGAGAAACTTTCATCACATCCACTGTTTATAAATCTTGTTTGATCCAAGTTAGCACCATCACATTACCTGTTGATCTTATCTCTTTAAAGATACTTGCTTTTGATGTGATTTTAGAAATTGATTGGTTAACTACTCATCATGCCAAAATTGATTGCTTTCGTAAGGTTGTTAGTTTTCATATTCCTAAGCAACCTGTTATTCAAATTCAAGCAACCAAATCATTGAAGTCAAACTCTTTCATATCAAGCCGTAAAGTCATTCGTTTATTGAAAAACGGATGTCAAGCTTTCTTAGCCCATGTCATGGACTTGAACAAAAACACGTCAGATTTGAGTGATATTTCTGTTGTTTGTTTCCTGACGTATTTCCTGAAGAATTTCTTGGCTTACTCCCAGAGCGTGATATTGAATTTTGTATCGACTTTGAACCCGGTACAAAACCCATTTCTAAAATCTCATATCGAATGGCTCCTATTGAACTTCAGGAGTTAAAAATTCAACTATAGAAGTTGATAACCGAGCCTTTATCTGGTGACTTCCTTTGTGGAATGCACCGAAGCCAAACTCTCCGTAGGGGACGCCATATTCGTGCGGTAGTAAACTGATAGGTGTCATTGTGACGTGCTATCCAAGATTGGGATATGCGTCATAGTTGAGAGCAAACCTAAGTCAGTAATCGAAATACGTAGCTTTCTAGGCTTAGCTGGTTACTATCGGAGATTCGTGGAAGGATTTTTCGAATCGCTACTCCGTTAACTCAGCTGACTCGAAAAGATACAAACTTCGAATGGACCGAGGAATGCGAGAAGAGCTTCCAAGAATTCAACATGCGACACCGACGTTGGCTCGAGCTGTTGAAAGATTTCGATCATACAATCCAATACCATCCTGAAAAAGCGAACGCGGTAGCTGACGCATTGAGTAGAAGATCATATGCAGGAACGAGTGCGATGATGTCAAGTATACGCGTAGAATCAACTTTAATCGATAAAGTTAAAGTTGCTTAAGCCACAGACCGGGAGCTGATGCGTATGAAGAAGAAAGTACAAGAAGGTGCAAGAATGTGTTATTCTAGAAGTAAGAGTCGATGAAGAGAAGAAAGCTCAAGCCTTCGATTTATTTAAAATCCTCGATCGAGTAGGAACTGTGGCCTATAGACTCGCCTTAACGCTAAGTATATCGCGTGTTCATAACGTTATTCACGTATCGATGTTATGTAAATATGTGAAAGACCTGAACCACGTTATTGAGTTAGAATCGGACGAGAGAGCCGAAGACTTAACGTACGAAGAGGTACCTGTCAAGATCTTGGATAGGAAGGAGCATGTCCTACGCACGAAGGTCTTACCACAAGTTAAAGTTTTGTGGAGAAACCATGCTATTGAGAAAATGACCTGGGAGTTGGAAACGGAAATGAAAGCGAGGTATCCTCATCTTTTCGAAACACCAGGTACGTATGTCAATTTCGAGGACGAAATTTCATAAGGAGGGGAGGTTGTAAGACCCCAAATTATTAATAAATGAAATTTAAATTCCTCTATTTATTATTCTGAAATAGTAAGGGTTGATTTGATTAATGTGGTTAGTTATGGGTAAAATGCGCAAATATTTCAAATAACCAGGTGGTTATAAAATATTCATTGTTGTTGGGAAATATTCGCTTGGTTGTGGAATATTCTTACTGTCGGAGAATATTCGTACGACGGCGCAGTCTTTTGTGGGCCCCATAACGAAAAGCGATTGGATGAAGAAAACGACAAAAATAAGTTGTTTATAAATAACGGCGTAGTTGTTACCGTTAATACTGTTGGAATACACGGTAGTTAAAACACAGTAATACACGTTGTTGCACAGTAGCACACGGTATTGCACCAATTATTGATTTTTACGTAAGAAGGCACTACTCAATAATTGTTACAGTAATTACTGTTCAATATTGTATTTTATTGATTCAATAATTCTTGCGTTGATATTTTATATTACTGTTATTTTAATAATTGTCACTACACAGTATTTTCTATTATCGGAACAATAATTCATATTATCTGAATAATATTATTAGATAACATTATTGACAATGTCTAGAAAGTTCTGTCTAAGGAGAGGTTTGGTCATCTAATTGCGCGCCAGTAAGGAGAGATCCTTATTGGAAAGCCCCCTCTTTTCTGGGAACGGCCTGGTTGCCAGTACTGTGATTCTGTAATATTATTTGTGTATAATTAATTATTGATTTATATGATGAGAAAAATATTGATTTTATGTGGATATAGATGGAGAAAATTTTTAATGTGACAATTGTTAAAAATTAATATTTTATCTTTTTCTGATAAAATAATTCATTTAAATATATTATTTTAATAATATATTAACGGTGATATTTTTACAATGAATGTGGGATATATGAGTATATGAGGAGGAAGAGTATTTTTGTGGTATTAAATGATTAACACATGTTTTATGTGTTGGTAGACACAATTCTTGACCGAAAATTTATTATTGACTGTAAAATCGTCCGTTTGTGGATTTCGGTCAATTTCTGTTTGGAATTTGGAAAAACTTTCTTCTGTAAAGTTGTAGAGAATTGAATTTTCTATAAAAACTCGCGAGATTCGAATTTTCTGATAAAAGGGCTATTTATTATGAATTATTAAAGTTTCGAAGTTCCGAAATAATTGATTTTTAGGAGTTTTAGTTAATTATTTTGAGAAAGACGTTTTTCGTATTTTTTTGGACATCATAAACATGTGCAAGGTGGCTGATTTCAGATTTTCTAAGGTGGGCTTGAAAATTTATATATATATATATATATATATATATATATATATATATATATATATATATATATTATTATATTAAATTTTCTGCTTTGGTGTTCTAAGCATTTTCCTATAAATAGGGTGCTTAGGTTAGAATTGAAAATCACACCAGAAACACAAGTTTCTCTCTATTTCTCTCTCTATATCAAGCGTATTCTTGTGAGTATTTGATACTTTGAGTGTTGCTATACGGTGCAAGTTTTCTTCAACACTATATCTAGTATTCCAGTCAGAAGTACCGTCTTTCCGAGGTAAGGGATGTTATTTCTTCTTAAATGATATTATTTTCTTCAATATCATTATGCCGAAGTATTGATCTGAATTTTTATCAAATTTGAAACTTTTCATGTCGGGATTACTATTCATGAGTTACTATTCACGAGTTACTATTCATGAGTTACTATTCACGAGTTACTATTCACCGAAAAATAAAAATTTTTTCTTTTTGTCCAAAATATCTATTCTGGATACTAACTTTGATTGTATCCATGTTTTGATCATTCTTGAATTTTACTCCACTATGATTATTTATGAGGTATTTTTGGACATGGAATAGCTGAAATACGAATCCTTAATATTTATTATTTTGTTTCACTGGATTCGTTTCCTTTAAAATATTTTTCATCATCCTCAGTCCTAAATGATGATATAATTGAATATCTTTGGCCTGTAGTGCAAAGATTGATGATTTCTGATGAATATCTTTGGCCCGTAGTGCAAAGATGAACAGGTGTTGAGATGAACATGATCGACTGGTGATACAAATGAATATCTTTGGCATGTAGTGCAAAGATGAATATTTGATTAAAGATGGTTATTGATTGTTGTTACAGGGATAAAATATTGATGATGGACTTTTAAATCTTAGAAGATAGTAGAACTCATTCTCTACTTGACTCTTCTAATGGTTTGCTGTTTCCGCTGCAGTTATTGATTTAAAACTTGTTGTCTATTGTATTCTATCAGATTTTTTCCTGTTGAAGACTAAGGATAATTTGTTGTATATTATCTTAGTCATAATATTCTTTACTGGGCTAGTTGAGCTCACCCTTTTCCTTGTTGTTCCATTTTTCTTCTCAGGAGGCGAGAATATAGCGAGTACTAGTCGGGGTGTGAAATGATGGTTCAAGACAGTTGTTTTAGTAGTCCTCACTATTTTGTAAAATAGTATATCAATAAGTATAATGAGTTCTTAATTGAGTATGAATACTGTCTAGATGACAATATTTGTATTTAAACTCACAGTATATGTGTTGTCGTATTTTGCACGACAATTGTAATAATAAAGTTGTAGTTATTTTCTGTACCATGTATTTGGCGACTCAGAATGGGTTGGATGGATTGGACCTATTTTGGGGGCGTCACATCTGGGTTGCTAGATGTTAGATCCATAACATCTAGAGGCTCGGATTTGACATTTTTCAAAATCTGGAAAAATTTTAAATAGTCGTCTGACAATGAATGTCAGGCCCTGTATATCGTTCTCTATTTTGTGTTTTTGTGGTTTTAATGTTTGATCTTGTAGTATGCTATGAGAGCTTTGCTCTGGAACTCAAATCAGAGTCAGATCGGTTATAGGTTGCAAGATATGGGTGGTCAAACACCGTTGACCAACCATGATTGGCCATGATCTGGGTAACCCAGAACGAGCCCAGAAAGGTCTGACATGATTTTCATGAGCACGGATCTGACAGTGGTTTGATTGTCTGTTCTTGGTTTTGCATCTAAGTTGTATTTCATATGTTAGACTACATTTTTGTGTCTTATTATCACCTAAAAAGTTAACAGGTGAAGCGTAGTCGATGGTCAAACCAAGCCAGAGAAGCACGAAAGCCGTTTTCTGGGTAACCCAGAAAATGCTTGACCGTGTTGTCTGACATGGGTTGACCGGCATAGATCTGCTAACTCAGTTGTTGTTTTGTTGATTTTATGTAAAGGATATCTTCCTTGTTATGTTTTCTACATACTCCAGGTTTTAAATCACAAAAATATTACGAGATCAATAAGTAGTGGAAGCTCAAATATGACCATCAGAACTGTTCTTCATTTTTGGGTAACCTAGAAAATGAAGAACAACTCTGACAGTGTTTTATGTGGCTTAGATCTTTCGATTTATGCATGTTTTGCTCATGGTTGTTATTGGTTAATGTAGTCCTACACTAGCACTACAATCTCTGACCAAAAACGGGTCCAGAAACACAACACACACTAAGAAATCGATGGTCAAAGTAGCACACACGATACTGCCTTATGAATGCTCAAGAACATGAAGAACACCTACAGCGACGGTTCTGTCGCTATAGGTGGTCTTTAGCGACAGATTATTTATAATTTTCCAGAAATTAATAAAAAAAATAGAAAAAATTAGTTTTAAATTATTAAAAATACAAAATAAATTATTAAAAATTATTTTAAATTCTGAAAAATTAATTTTTAATTATTTTAAATATATTTCATAAATATTTAATATTTTTGAAATATTAAAAGTATTTAATTTATTTAATTATAATATTAAATAAATTACTTAAAATGATTTTAATATTGAAAAAATCATTAAAAATTATATTATGATATAAGAAAATATTTTAAGTTATTTTTAATGACTTTTAATATTTTGTGATAAATTTCATTAATATTTAAATATTAATGGTAAATAATTTATTTACTAAATGAATTAAATAAATTGATTAAAAATGATTTTATTATATTAAAAATCATTTTAAATAATAATAAGGTATTTAAAAATATTTTAAGTTATAAAATATAACTTTTAATATTTAAGGATAAATTTTATTAATTAATTATTATTAATGATATTAAAGTTATTTAATAATTATATTAAATAATTTAGTTTGAAAATGATTTTAATATTATAATAATCATTTTAAATGAAAATAAAGTGTTTAAAGATATTTTAAGTTATAAAATATAACTTTTAATATTTAAAGGATAATTTCATATTAATGATTATTAACTTATTATTAAAAATAATAAATTTATTTAATAATTATATTAAATAAATAGTTTAAAAATAGTTTTATTAAATTAAAAATCATTTAAAATGGATAGAAATGAATTAAAAATATTTTAAGTTATGAATAATGACTTTTAATATTTTGATAAATAGAACATTAATACTTTGATAATAATGATAATTATTTAGAAATGATTTTAAATGTTTTAAAAATCATTTAAGGGTAATTTTAATACTTTAAAAGTATTTCAAGTTATTATAAATAACTTTAATATTTTAGAAATGATTTCATTAATAGTTTAATACTAATTAGATATTAATGATAATAGAATTGATTAGTATTTAAATCATTTAAATATGATTCCAATGTTTAAAAATTTATGATAAATTATAATAAATATTTTAAAATTATATTAAGTTATTTAAAAATAATATGACTGATGCGTACTGATATTAAGTTACAGAATAGAGTCTTAGACTCGATAAATACCCGATAAAGTTATCGGTACACCGACATGTTTTAGAAATTAATCTGGACTTAGATAATGTGATTAGATAAGTGATTATTTGTGATTCAATGGTTGTTAAATCTATGTGCTAATGTGATTAGGGTATGTGCTGACTGCAATAAGTAGTGTTATGTGTTATAATATGTTGTTCTAATCGAACGAACGATCTTATTAATGTTAGGTCGTGAGATAAGCGATAGATCTTAATTACAAGTTGTAAGCAGCGCTTCAGGCAAGTATCTTACCTTTGCATTTTCTTTATGCAATGGACATGAGTAAGAATGTTTCTAAACTATATTATTACTGTACAGATTATTAACCTTATATTATATACGCTCATTGCTTATCAACATGTTAGTATGTGGTAATTCAGATATATATATTTTGCTCGTTAATTTCTAGAAATGGTTAAACAAGTGTCTCCACTTGGATAATCATTGTATTTAATCACATGTTGATATACCTTTGTCAATTACCCGTATATATATATGTTGAATTATAGATTATTGTTGAAACAAGATAAAACCTTCGATTTGGAACCCAGACAAGTATGAACATCCCTAGACAGGAAAAGTTTTATGCACCCAAGGTGGAACAGAGTAAACGATCCTATCGTTCTTGTAATGTAGTATTGATCAATGCAGGGCATAACGGGCTGATCACCCCCCGTGCCCGTAAGTTATGTCGGTTTACAGATGAATTTCTGTTTAACCTTTTTGAAAATGAAAACAATGTTCATGGCATGTCACCATAACCCTAGTTATAGTCATTATGTAATTTCAAAAGTTTAAAAGAGAGTTGTTATGTTATTATTATCAGTTCAGAATACTTCATAACTATTGACTGATTGTAGAAGAATAGTACAAAGAAAACATTTAAATCCTTTCAGCTTATATATATAATTGTTATTACTTGTTGGGCACTCAAATGCTCATCCTTGCTTAAATTTAAATGTTTTCAGCTAAGTGCGAACGACTAGAGAGCTCTGCTAAGAACAAAGGAAAAAGGGAAGATTGCTGAATGAACGAATTACTTTGTTATGTAATAGTTTGATAATATTAAGACAAGTATGATATATATTATCTATCATGGGTTGTAATGAATGTTTAAAGGTTACGTACTTGGGAGCTAGACTCTGATAATTATGTAAATTAAGTTGATCTTTTATATTATTGTTATTATTATTAGTATTATTTCGCTCATAGAAATGGTATTGTGAAGAACCGAGTTCGGGTTTCAAATACCCGAGCTTGGGGTCATCACATTTATTGAATGAGCGTTATCCTGAAGGCACTCCACGTCCGTCTATCGATCAAGAGTTGTGGGAGAGGGCGTCTGTTGTGAAGAAGAACTACATTAAAGGTCAAGGACAACGACGCACATCCTTCAGTGGCTTAGGCTGCTCTTCTACCCAGTCTACACAGTCATCGAACCATCCAGCTGTTCATACTTCGGCTGACTGTGTGAGAGCTATATGTCAAGATCGGGATCTTTTGAAGATACTGGGCGGACATCTGGGGGCTCTGAGTGCTGAGGAGTTAGTTGAAGCATTAGCGGCAGCAGCAGCATCACAACACGGGGATGGCGACGAGGTATAAAATCAATTTGTTGTATATTGTTTCAATATACCAATATTAACACAATTAGTATATATTTCTAACCTGTTTTATTATTTTGTTAATTACAGGGTGATCAAGGAGGCGGTGATGCTTGACGTACCTGCTTTAGATTAGTTTTATAGTTATAGTATAAGTTTATACTTGTATATTCATTCTTAGGATGTTTGTATGTTACTTAAACAAGTTTTGAAATGTTATTATATTTATTCAAAATCATATTGGTTTTGAAAGGTTTATATAGTAGTTTGGTGTATGTGTTGGTGGACGATGGATGTTTATATTGTTGTGTATGTTGTTGTTGGGTATGTGTGTTGGAATAAAACAGGTACAAAACAGGTACAGATTTTTGGGATTTTTGCAAAACAGCAAGATTCTGTTTTTTTATTTTTCCATATCAGCGACCGCATGCGGTTGCTGGTAGGGTAATAGCGACGGATACTATTTGTGGACAACAGTGCCCGCATCCGGTCGCTGACACGTGGAACACGTCAGCTTTGGCCCTGGACCATGCTGACTAAGCTTAGCGACCGGATTTGTTATTCCGGTCGCGCATAGCGGTCGCAGATATATCGGTCGCTAATAGTGGTCGCTGATGTGCATCTCAGCGACCAGATTTTGTGCGACGCCTTTTAGCGACAGCATGCAGTCGCTGATGGTTATCTGCGACTGTATGCGGTCGCTGATAGGCGGTCGCTGATAGGCGGTCGCTGATAAAGCTTTTTCTTGATAAGCTTGTAAAAACTATGGGAAGACTCATTTGAGAGTCTGTCTCAAAGGTAAGGCGGTGTGTTACAACTGCAGGTAGGAAAGGCCTATCTCTCCTAACTGTCCCAACCCAAAGAAGAACCACATTTGTTTTGTTTATGGTTTGAAAAATCATATTGCAACGAGTTGCCCGAAGAAAGGAATAGAAGGTAGTAAGGGAGTTAGCATTGGTAAGTTGACTGTTACTGGTACAGGTCCACCTAGTAGACCTACAATGATGACTTTTAATATGACCGTTCAAGATGTAGTGGCATCAAGAAATGTTGTTTCAAGTATAATCCTAATCAATAATATTAACGCCTATGTATTGTTTGATTCGGGTGCAACTTGTTCCTTTGTATCATGTGAATTTGCTAGACGTTTAGGTTGCCTTCCCAAGAAGTTAGAGATTACTCTAAACATTGAAGTAGCGAATAAGGAATTAGTTCCCGTTGAACATATTTATAAGAACTGTAATGTAGAGATAAGAGGACAAAGATTATGAGTAGATCTAATTTCGTTTAACTTGGGGGAATTTGACGTAATATTGAGGATGGATTGGTTGTATAACCATGGGGCAATGATTGATTGTCAAAAAAAGAGTGTGAACTTACAGACATTAAAGCAGTCTAAGATAGTATTTTACAGTAGTAAATCGTTGGGAAGTTCTTGTTGTCTAACGATGACATAAGCAAGGAAGTTCTTGAAGAAAGGATGTGTAGGATATTTGTGCCACATTGTTTATACCTAGTAAGTGGGAGAAGTAATGGACCAGATACCTATTGTGAAACAGTTTGTGGATGTATTTCTAGACGAGCTGCCAGGTCTTCTGCCGAATAAGGAGATATAATTTATTATAGACGTTGTTCCAGGAACGACACAAGTTTCTAGGGCACCATATCTTTGGCACCGGTAGAAATGAAAGAATTAATGATTAATTTACAAGAACTATTAGATAGAAAGTATATTCAACCAAGTGTGTCCTCGTGGGGAGTGCCAATGTTATTTGTGAAGAAAAATAATGGATTGTTAAGACATTGTATCGACTATCTAGAGTTGAACAAAGTAACGATTAAGAATAAGTACCCATTGCCTCAAATTAAAGATCTCTTTGATCAGTTGAAAGGGGCGAAGTACTTTTCTAAGATAGATTTATGAACGGGATATCATCAGTTGAAGGTAAGGAAAGAGGATGTGACGCCCCCAAATTCAGGTACTTGAAACCCGTATTCAATGCTTAACGATAACTAACATATAACATCATATGATACCAAACTTAAATAAAGTTATTATATCAGAGTCTTACTAACCCAGGTACGATGACCTTTAAGTGCTTATTACATGATAGTTAAGTATTTACAACATAAAAACTATCTATTACATAGCATTTCAGCTATTCCATAGCTTTTCTTTTCCCCTTATCCTTACTAGATCCTTCTGTACGATCCTGGTTAGCTTAAAACATTTATAACAAAGCAAGAATGAGCATTCAATTACTCAGCAAGTAATATCATACATAAATATCATGACAATAAATAAATATTTTCTTTAAAGCATGCTCTTATAGTGAAACTAAACTGTAAAGCAATTTAGAATAAATCTTGAACCAATCATATTCTTGTAACAACATATCAACATTTGAATAAGAGGTTATAGATCATGAACATTCTTTTTCATTTCTTCAAAAGATTTATCAGAAATGTATCTGTGAGTTGTATGGTCTTACGGGCATGGTGGGTGATCAACCCATTTATGTCATATATTGATCAATACTATCTTGTTTTGAACATCATTTGTGTTCACTATCACCGCTCCCAAAGTGTATTATAAAAATTTCCCAATTCAAGGAACTATTAAATCTTAGACTGGAATCCAAACTATTTTCAAATAGCTGGATAGCTTAAACCATATCACAAATATATTTCAAGACTTAACATGAAAGAATTAAAATATTTAATCTGTGTCTAACCAAAATAAAAGGCTTAGACTATCTTTAAACTGTTCATGCATACTGTAATTCAACAAGTATACATTATATCAATAAACTATTTCTCAATGATTAACATGGCTCTATAACATTTGCATAAAAATAAATGCAAAGAGGTTCGGATACTTGCCTCCTCTGTAGGCTACGCTTTATAATTTATAATCTTAGCTATCCCTCTTCGACAAATCCTATAGCAATTATACACATATAGCTTCATATTAGCTATGCATTCCGTCTTACATATGATTACACATTGCTACATAGAACAAGTAATCATATTCAATCATATAGCATGTACATAGCTCTCATTTGAAATTTGTAGTTCACTTTTTGTTATACATATATCATGTAGTTATAATCATACCTTAATTGCTTTTAGTTTTAAAATCAAACGTTTCCATTTTAGAAAAATCAATAAAAATTCTTACTATTCTTATCTGTCATTACCAAAACATGATAGAATATATCAGACATATATAAGTTTTGATATCACATCTTAAAATACATTTAAGTTCATGATCCTAACTTCAGATTTCAAATAGAAGATCTTGACTAAACTGAAGTGTGGCGCAGCTGCGCTGTGTTTGGCCTTGGGAGTGGCGCAGCTGCGCGACTCCTTGCCCAGCCCAGACCTAAACTTTTTAAATCCCTTATCACTTCTTATCATACCATAATTCACCATATATTATACATCATATAACAGAGATGCTGATGCAAGGTTTGAGTCTTATACCTCATGAACAAATCTTGATTTTTTTTAAAAATCATACAGTTTAAGTTTGAAATCTCTTATTCAAACTGAATGAACAGATTTAAATACCATACCTAGGCTAAACCAGACCTCAACTGTAACAAATAAAATCCACATCAATACCAAAATTTTAGGACTTTAACCAAGTTGAATATATACTTTTAATTTTCAAAACTTATTAGTTCTCTTTTGAAAACTTATATCAAATCAAGGTACACAAGCTCATAACATAAATAGCAACTTTGACACATTATTAGACATCACCATAAGCATGCAAGGTTCCTATAAACATGCTCAAAACTGTAGAACACCAGAAAATTATTTTTCAAAGACTGGAAACCTACGCTCTGCGCAGGGTTTTATTAAGGAAGTGGCGTAGCTGTGCCACTTCGGCTTCAACCAAGAACTAGACTCTGTTCTATAGAGTTTCTAAAATTCATATATCAGCCTTGGTTATTATGCTGTTTAACGGTTTCTTATCAAATTTGGACACTTGAAACATACATAAATACATATTACCCAACACATGGTATGATTTTAAGAAATCCATACTTTTGATTTTGAAATTATTCTCACATAGACATTACCTCAAGCAATCAAAAGACATTACATTAGATGCTCATAATCAGATCTTTTTCATGTATGTTATACTCCAGATTCTTAGAAATCTTCTACACATTATCCAAACCAATACCATTAAATTTCAAAACCAAATATAGAGAACTTCCAATGATTTACTAATCATATTTCATTTAATAGAATAAGGATATTTAGATTACCTTTACTTTGAATTTCCCTCTTCAATACTTTTTGATTGCTAATCAGAATATCTCCTTAAGATGAATTGAACTCTAAAGCGAACAAATTTTATGATAGTGTGGTAATGATAGATGTTGAAATTGGGATTAAAGTACCAACTTAACTTTTATAGCTGATGTGACTCCCCCAAATTCAAGTACTTAAAACCCGAACTCGATGCTTCACGAAACCATTTCTATGAGCGGAATAATACTAATAATAATAACAATAATATAAATTTTAAACTTAATTTACGTAACAGAGTCTAAATCCCAGGTACATGACCTTTAAACATTCATTACATGATAGATAATAAGTACCAAAGTCTTAATATCATTTAACTATTACATAAATTGTCACAAGTTTATTCGGCCAGCTTTCCTTTCCCTTTGTTCTTGCTTGAACATTCTGGTTGATCACGCTTAGCTGAAAATATTTAAATTAAGCAAGGATGAGCATTTGAGTGTCCAGCAAGTAATAGCAAATCAATAACAGTTAGCTGAAGGAAGTAAATATTTTTTGTGAATAGTACTTCTACAACGAATCAACAGTTGTGAAGTAAGCTGAACCAATAATAACGACATATCTATTTTATAGCAAAATTTTAAAACTACGTACTGACTATAAATGGAGAGCAGTCGACAGACTATGAACTTTGTTTTTAATTTTCGATAAAGTTTAACAGAACTTCATCTGCAAACCGTCATAACTTACAAGCACGGGGGGTGATCAGCCCGTTATGCCCTGTATTGATCAATACTACATGCAAGAACGAGAATATCGTTTATCTTATCCGCCTTTGGTGCACAAAAGTTTCCAATGTACGGGATGTTCATACTTAGTTGGGAATCCGAATCAAAACAACCTGGTTGGATACAATAAAGTTCTATCTTGTTCAAAAATATTTTTAAGTTTGTGTCTAGCCGAATTAAATGGTCTAAACGGCTTTTAAGTCAACGTATACATACTAAAAACTAACTAGTATGTATCAAACATGTGATTAAATCTAATGATTATTCAAGTGAGGACACTTGTCTAACCATATTTAGAAATTAACGAACAGAATAAATATCGAGATTATACAATAATACTGTGTTGATAAACAATGATTGAATAATTTAAGAACTTGTATGAATACAAATATTTGGATATATAATCAATAACAACAGATTTAATAATCTGGCATAACGATAATATAATTTTAAAACTTTCTAACTAATGTCCATTGCATAAAATAAATGCAAAGTTAAGATACTTACCTGAGCTGCTGCTTACAATA
This sequence comes from Panax notoginseng, assembly GCA_016801055.1. Classification (NCBI taxonomy): domain Eukaryota; kingdom Viridiplantae; phylum Streptophyta; class Magnoliopsida; order Apiales; family Araliaceae; genus Panax; species Panax notoginseng. The sequence continues at coordinate 39,900,150 of CM029018.1, read as the reverse complement.
ACGCAACTTAGTTTTATCTTTTATACTGAGACCTATCATTAATAAGATCATTCGTTCGATTAGAATAATATATCATATCACATAGTACTATTATTTGCAGTCAGCACATAACCTAATCACATTATCACGTATGTTCAACAGTCATTGGATCATAAACAAACGCTAATACAGTCAAACTATCTAAGTCCAGATCAATTTCTGAAATATTTCGATGTACCGACGACTTTATCGGGTAATTATCGAGTCTAGAACTCTAGTCTGCAATTCAATATTACTTTAGATATTTTAAATATCAGTCGCATTATTTTTCAGTAGCTTATAATAATTTTTAAATAATTATTATAATTTATCATGATTTTTAAAACACTAGAATCATTTTTAAATGATTTAGATATTAAATAATTCAATTATTATTAATATTTAATTAATATTAAATTATTAATGAAATCATTCCCAAAATATTAAAGTTATTTATAATAACTCAAAATATTTTTAAAACATTTTTATTACCCTTAAATAATTTTTAAAATAATTAAAATCATTTTTAAATAATTACCATTAATATTTAAGTATTAATGTATTATTTATCAAAATATTAAAAGTCATTAATTATAACTTAAAATATTTTTAATTCATTTATTTCCTTTTTAAAAAATTTTTAAATCAATAGAACCATTTTTAAATTATTTATTTACTATTATTATTAAATAACTCTAATATCATTTAATATTAAATTTTTAATGAAATTTACCTTTAAATATTAAAAGTTATATTTTACAACTTAAAATATTTTTAAAGTATTTTTTTTTAAAATGAATTTTATAATATTAAAATTATTTTTAATTAATTTATTTAATTTAATTATTAAATAAATATAATATCATTAATATTAAATAATTAATAAAATTTGTCTTAAAATATTAAAAGTTGTATTTTATAACTTAAAATATTTTTAAATACTTTATTATCATTTAAAATAATTTTTAATATAATAAAAATCATTTTTAATCAATTTATTTAATACATTTATTAAATAAATTAAATGTCAATAATATCCAAATAAATATTAATATTTATGAAAAATATATCAAATTATTAAAAGTTAATTTTTATAACTTAAAATATTTTTCAAAACTATTTTTGGAATTTTTAATAATTAATTTCTATTTTTAAATAATTTTTTGGAAATTAAAATAAATAAAATTAATAAAACTATCGTTATAGCCTTTATCGACAAAATCTATCGCCTTATGTGTTCTTGAGGCTCAAGAATATTGATAAGTAGGTTTTATACCTACTTATCCGGTATCTATTACTTGAATTAGTTGCTTAAACCTATGTTTTGTAGTTATTTTGCATGCATTGTGTGTTCATTTCATACATATTATGTTATTTTGTAGGCTATGACACGACATTGGCATGGAGAAGAAAGGAAAAACAATTCGGACATCTTTTGGACTAAAATACGCAGGCAAATGCAAGAAGGGAATATTAAAGGACTTTTAACACCAAGTTGGATACATGTTCTTGGCTTGGAATTTGGAATTTATTGTAGATCTACTTCTTAGCTTTCCGGAACATCTTGAATCATCCCAATCAGAGTTCGGATGCGAGAGTTATGGCCTTTTTATCAACCAAGATCAAAGCTAAGAGTTCTCATGTTTGCAATTTACATAGCATCTACTTCACGCTGAATTTCTGCCTTTCTCCAGCCCGAATCTGTCAATTGTTAAAGAATGAAAGTTGTAGATCTCGTCAATATCTTCGATTTGATTGGTGGCAGGCCCCGTAACTCCAAGCGGATCAAAAGTTATGCCTGTTTTACCAAAGGACGTTGCAACAGAAAATAGAGTAGCGCAGACCGCGCTAGGGGCACGCTAATCCATCAGTTCCTCTGCTACAGTAGCACGGGCCATGCCCAAAATAGCCCAGGAAGAGCGCGGGGCGCTTGTCGACGGGAAAACAGTTGTTGTGAGTTATTTGATGTCCAATTTGAGCTAGAATAGGATTCTTAGTTGCCTAACTCGCTAGGGTATCCATTAGAACTATAAATACATGACGAGAGGCATAAAAGAAAGGATATATGGGCTAGTTTAGAGGATTCCATTAGATTAGATTAGAGTAGATTAGGAGCAAAACCCTAGTTCTTATTAGAGTTGGAGATTGAAGCAACTTGGAGACCATTGAAGATCAAGAGCAGGAGCTTGAGGAAGATGGAGATTTGCTGACAACAGATTTATTCTTTACTTTACTCTTATTTTTGTCTTTTAATGTGTATTCAAGTGTGGATTCTTAGTTTTAATTCAATGAACTAATTCTTTGTTTGAGATTACAATGGATCTTATTGTGTAGTTTATTTTAATATGCTTCTTATCAATTATTATGTTCTATTGTGAGGATTCTCTATTGTGATTTGGACTTAATTGTTTAATTGATTGGCCATCAATTACCGTGATAATCTATATGAACTCGGGAGATGAAGTATAGGTTTAGATCTGATCATGATAGCATGTGTTTGTGATTTCTGCATAGATGGAATTCATGATTCTTGTTTAGGATAGAGATATGCCTTTACACCATATGTAATCTTAGAGAGAACTTGTGCTTTAAATCCTTTTTAATTGTAATTCACATAGAGATATAGTGGATTAGTTGATTAGGGTGTCTTGCTTAATTCTATCATCTGTAGATTTAAGTGAGTATGGGTATTATGCATCGAGAGGTGGTTTTATCTGCTTTAGTGTTCTTGATTAACAATTCAGAATAGAGAATAATTGATGAGAAGTGTGTTAACTTAAATGAAGCAATAAGTGAAGTTGAGATCTTAAATATCCGTAATCTTAATTTAACTAGCGGTAATTAGAATTAGTTTACTTATAAATTGAAATTCATTCGTTTAAATAAGATTAAGTTGGTTACGGGTTAGTACTTGGTGATTTTTATTAAACAATTCCTCGTGGGAACGATACTCTACTTTCACTTTATTACTTGTTGACTATGTATACTTGTGTGTTGTGCGTAATTAGATTTTACCCAACAAGTTTTTGGCGCCGTTGCCGGGGAATTAGTTTAATATATTTTTGCCAATATTAGCTCCAATCAAATTAGTCTTAATTTAAACATTTTTTTTCTTTATTTATTTTTATTTTTATTTTATTTTATTATCTTTTTCTTTTTCTCTCGTTTCAGGTACCATGGCTGGATTCAATTATCAATCTGTGTTGTTTCTGGGCAAGCTAATGGTTACAGATTGTAGTACTAATGTCAGAGTACGTGATCCAACAACAAACATGGCCAACAAGCATAAAACCAACGAGATCTAAGCCTTCAAAGTGGCTGTCAGAGTTGTTCTTCATTTTTGGGTTACCCAGAAATGAAGAACAGTTCTACTGTCCTACTTTAGGCTTCCACAACTTGCTTTTCATGTAATATTTTTATGATCTAAAGAATCCAGTGTGTAGCCAACAAGCAAGATAACAGAACCATTACATAAAAACAGTAAAACAACAACAGATCAAGTAGATCTATGTCGGTCAAACCATGTCAGACGACATGTTTAAGCATTTTCTGTGTTACCTAGAAAACAGATTTCATGCTCGTCCGGCTTGGTTTGACCGTCCACTATGATCCACCTGTTTGATGTTTAAGTGATCTTAAGGCATAAGATTGGAGCTAATATAACACACTACAACTTAGATGCAACAAACAGAACAAAACAACAACATCCTACAAGATCAGAGGCCACAAACTCGTTGTCAGACCGTTCTGGGTAAGATCTAGGTTACCCTGATTTTGTCCAGTCATGGTCGGTCAATGATGTTTAACCACCTATATCTTTTAATCTGCAACAAATCTGACCCCGATTTGAGTCCCAGATCAAAGACCACATGATATTCTACACAAACAAACCTTTAAAACATAAAAAACATTAACAAAAAAAGATCTACAAGACCTGACATTTGGTTGTCAGACAACACATAAAAATTTTCCAGATTTTTGAAAACACCAAATCCGAGCCTATAGATATTATGTATCTAACATCTATAAACCCAAATCATCAATATACACTACATACAACATGTTTAACACAAAAAAACTAACATCTAACATAGGATCAAAGGTCGGATTTTTGTTTAGGGTTTATACCTTTATATGAATAAATCTTGATTCAAGGCTACTGATTTGATATGGGTGATAGTGGGGCTTTGTTTTGGGACTAATTTATCAAAGAAATTTCGTGAGCTAGAGAGAGATGGTCTTGGATGAGTGTTTGCATAAAAATGAGGCTAAAATGTGATTTTCTCTCTCTCTTGATCTATATATATGATGCATATAATGTGTATGACTGATGTTTTGGTATTGACTTATGTTATTCTAGGTCACATGGTTGGTCAAGAGTTGCCCAACAACTCCAATTATTGCTAGATCTACAAGTAAGCTTCAATAATGCACAAAAGGGTAAAATGGTCTTTTGGCTTAGGATTTTAATGGCACAAATGTAGTCTTGACAAACCCTTAGGGTTTAACCCTAAAGTTATCAAAAAATTGAATTTCTAGGATTTCAATTTAGGGTTTAAATTAAAATAAAAAATTTAACTTTCACATTTTGAAAATTAGGGTTTCCTAATTGTGTTTAATTTCCTAATTACATGGATCATGAAAATTAGATTTAAGCTTCACAAATTATAATTAAAATTACTAATTTAGTAATTAGGGCTTACAATAGTAATTAGGGTTTCAATTTACTAATTAGGGTTACTAATTTTAGAATTAGGGTTTCTAGTTAATTAGGGTTTCCAAAAATTAATAAAGGTTCTCTAATTAACATTAAATTTAATAATACACAACATAAATCATATAACACAATTATTACACAGTCTTGAACTCATAATTGAGTTTCAAAATAGGGTTTAACAAATTAATATTAGGGTTTTGACATTATACACCATAATTGACTAACCATTATCCATACACACATACCGTATATATTTATAGCATTGAAAAATAATATTATATTTAATATAATATTATTATTCTCATTTCTTATTCCAACTTCAGAATTAAGGTTTGGATTCCATATCTAATATATCTTTTATATATACCATTATTAATTAAATTAAAATAATCAACTTAATTAATCTGAAATAAATTCATATAATAAAATAATTATTATAATAATTCTATAATCATTTCATATATTATTTAAATAAAATAATAATCATATTTTCTTGGAAAATAAATAATAAAAAAATTTGTACTATAAAATTAATTACCATAAGAATATAATTTATAATTATTAATAATTCTAAAATAAAATTATTTGTAATTATTTATGTAATAAATATATTTTTATTTATCACATAAATATACAAACACATTACCTGGAACATATTCCCGCCTTTAAAATAAATAAAAAAATTATATGCAAAATTATTTATTTATTTATATAGAAATAATTATTGGGTTATTACAGCTGAAGCTTTCTTAGCCATCACATTCTATAGCTTAGATGAATCTTACTCTACTATTAGGATAGCTTTGCTAATTGTTATCTTGATATTCTTAACAAAAGACACCTCTAACTTAATTCCCTAGTCTGTCATCCAAACATACAGCTCCTACTTGATTAGCACAACTCATGCTCTGGTAAACTAATAATTGTTGGTCGTTTTCACGATCAATAAAACACGCGCAAGTATACGCGGTCAAACAAGTAATACAATAATAAGTTGAGTTTCAAACCCACAGGGAATTAGTACTAAGGCTATTCAAATACTAAAATTATATCAATTCGGTCTTATCTAAATAAGTAAATAAAGATGGTGTGTTTAAAGAAATATGATTAAAATAGTAAATGGTGAGAAAGAGTTGTATCAAATATGACAAGCTAGGATTACAACTCCCCTAATGCTTCTTATAGTCTCCTAACTCTCCAATTATCTAACAAATCAAAAGAATGGTCAACCGAGAATACTGTGTACACATAAGCCTCTTCCAATGGTCAAATGATCCCTTAGCTAAATAAATTACAATATTCCTATAGTGAAAATAATTAGACTAAGAGTCATTAAGATTTAATTCTCAATGGTTACACAAGAAAATTAGATATATTCCTATTCTATTATGCAAGATATGCTCTCATTCCCTTTGGAATGATCATAAAAAGTGATATTATATTTAGGGTTGAGCATTAAAATCCATTTTCCAATATAAATTAATACTCATATCAATTACTTATCCAAGCAATCAATAAATAAGCATGAAATATAATAACCCATTCAAACATGATTCATTATAATAAATAGGACAGAAATTCAATTAAACTAATCATTAGGTTACATTGAAATCCTATAAATGTAATTAGTTCATAACTATAGAACTAAACAACATTATCAATGTATTCAACATGCTCAAAATACACAAATAAATGGAAGATTTAGATAAAGAAAACTCCTATTTTGAAGTATTTGAACTCTAATTCTTCTCTTCATCGTGTAGAATCCGAGCAATGAAGAAGATAATGAACTTTTCTTCTTTGAAGAACCAACTTCTTCCTCTTCTAAGCTATCTCTCTCTAAACTATTTTCTAAGCTATTCAAATAATAGGGAGGTTGGGAAATGATAAGTGATTAAGTGATAAGCATTTTAGGTCATTAATACACTGATGTCTGCCTAGAGACCAGAGGTGGCACTGTGGCGCCACCCTTTTGCCTTGGACAGGCGTTGCAGTTCCAATTAAAGCTGTCTGGTCAATAAGTCGCACCGCACCGCCATCTTTGTTCTGTGAACCAGTGCTACAGCGCGGGCTACTGGCTGAGCTGTCATAGGAAGGCGCTGCGGCGCCCCTTAACAAAGGAAATCCGGCGATGCAGCACTGGTTGTGAGAAAATTAAAATTTTGTCCTTTAAAAGCTGAAAATGACCTAATAATCCCTACAAAGCACTTTTAAGCCAAATAATAGCAAACATTATATAAAAATAGTATAAAGTAAGACAAATAAGCAACTTCTTAAGGTTTAGGGTGCTCGATTCGCAGTTATAAATCTCACTCATCAAATACCCCTAAACCTAAGCTTTTGCTTATCCCTAAGCAAAAATATCTGAACAAAAATAACAAAGGCAAATATAACTGCGCATCATGCACTGAACTACTATATACCCGCATTGTGGCCTCAAGGCTAAGAATAACCATATCAAAGAAGAAGAAAAAATCATAAATAAGGCTTCGGTCAAACTTCTAGCTTAAACTGCTACAGATCCAAACATGTCTGTGTGTGAATTCCAACTATTCTAACCAATTATAGCTCATACATATAAGCAGTTGCAAAAATGAAAATGCTAACTCTATAAGCTTAAGCTACATCAAGTATTTAGAACAAGATAATAAATGCAAGAGTAGACCACCAGGCATTAGCATGAGAGCGACTAAATTTAACTTGTGTAAAGTTCGGTTACCTTAGGCTGAGTTACCCATATAACGAGCTTTTGATCAATGACTCCCAAGCCAGATGGCTTTAGAGCACTAGGCGTAGATCACCCCTAAGGATTTATTTACTCAAGTAACACTAGCCATGTAACCAAACTTAAGCCAAACTAGAAATTTATCCGGTATATTTTAACTAATGCAACCTCAAGCATGATCGTGCAATGTCTAATCACATTAGGCTATTCAGAGTTGACGAGCTTTTGATCAATGACTCCTAAGCCAGATGGCTTTAGGGTACTAGGTGTAGAACACCCCTAAGGATCAATTAACTCGGGTAACAAAAGTCATGTAATCAAACTTAGTCAAATAAGGCTATCAACTTATTACTATATATATTTTTTATGTATATGTTATTAGACCACGAATGTATCCGAACTTGCATAAGAATCTAAATCTTGTTATCATTGACTCACTTAAGTTCATAAGAGCTAATGCAAAAAATTTCCATAAAAAAATTCTTATTAAGCCTATTAGAAGTAAGATTAGCTAAAATAGTTGGTATGTGCTCAATAGGATAGATAAGATCAATAGCAGTCTTAACTAAAAATTAATCTAAGAATCTCATCCATAAATGCTTGACATCTTCGACAAAGAAATACCATAAGCTTATCATTGGCCACAATAAAAAATTTAACTATATATAACCCATACCAATCATATAGACAGTTAAAGATAGGGTTAATCAAAAGCCATAGTATGGCACAAAAGATAAAAGGTAATTATATACCCTTGCTGTCTTGAACCTCTGAAGAAGTTGCAGGAGCTTATCTTCTCGACTCTCACTTAACAATGCAGAAACTATGACAAGTAGAGTCGATGATTCTCCTAAATAAGCATAACGCAGATGGCTTGGTAGAGGCTTCAACTCCAAAATAGGTAATAGCTCCTTGGATGTAGATTATGCTTTAGTCAATGGTTCTACTACTTGCTTTAATTTAGGAAACTAAGAGTATTCATTCAACAACTTCACATACTCTAACTGAGTAGGCTCGTCCACATTACAAACACCAGTCAAAGTGGCTGCAGGCGAATCAAAAATGTAATTTTTAGAGAATACTTCATTCACTGCTTTGTCAATCACATCGACCCAAAAGCAATCTTTAGAGGCACTGGGGAAATGTATAGACATGAAGATATTAAAAGTTACTTCCTGGTCTTGAACTCTCATTATGAGTTCCCCCTTTTGCACATCTATAAGTGTCCTACCTGTAGCTAGAAATGGTATGCCCAAGATAATAGGGACCTCCCTATCCTCCTCGAAGTCTAGAACAATAAAATCAACAGGGAAGATGAACTTCTCCACCTTGACAAGCACGTCTTCCATAATTCCCTTCGGATAAGTGAGGGATCTGTCGGCCAACTGCAGAGTGACACTAGTAGGCTTGGCCTCATTTAACCCCAACTTCTTGTAGATAAACAGTGGCATCAGATTGATGCTAGCTCCTAAATCCCATAGGGCTTTTCCGATGAACTGGTCCCCGATGGTGCATGGAATAGTGAAGCTTCCAGGGTCTTTCAGCTTAGGTGGAAGCTTATTTTATAGAATAGCACTACACTCCTCTGTAAAGGCTACTGTCACATAGTCCCCCAGTTTCCTTTTCTTGGACAAAATGTCCTTCATAAATTTCACATAACTGGGCATTTGTTCTAGCACTGCAGTAAACGGGATATTAATATGAATTTTCTTGAAAACTTCTAAGAACTTTGAAAATTGTTTATCCAGCTTTTTCTTCTGAAGGCGTTGGGGAAATGGTATTAGTTGTACTACAGGACTAGGCTTGTTACTAGTAGGAGATGGTATTGTGGTTTATTTTTGCATATTCTCTTCTCCCCCAAACTTGTCACAATTAGGCTTAACAATGCTCTCATCTTCAATAACTTCTGGTTGCACTATTGAGGTTTCTCTTCCAGTTTCATTCAATGTCTTGCCACTTCAGAGAGTGACTGCTTTGCATTGCTCCTTACCCTCCCGTTTTGGGTTTACATCAGTGTCGCTTGGCAAGGTGCCTGGAGGACGACTATTTAAAGCAGTTGCCAATTGACCCACTTGGTTTTCCAAATTCCGGATAGAAGCCTCTTGGCTATTAATGTTAGGTTTGTAAGATTCATGAACGAAATCAAATTGCACAAAATAAGCGGAAACGTGGAAAATCATAGTTTTAAAATTTTACAAACCATATACCCGGATCATCCTTTATGCACAATTATTAATTAAACGAAAAGATAAAGAACAAGAATCATATCCTAGAAGATTCAAGCTTCCTCAGGTACAAGTTCACCTCCAATCCTTTTCGCGTTCAACTTGAATCCACCGGGTTTGGTTTCTTCCTTTGATCAACGTTAGCCACCCAAGTGTTTGGCCTTTAGAGGTGATCCACCAAGAAAGAAGAAAGATTCAAGAAGATTGGTGTTTGGCGAAACCCTAGTTTTTTATCTCTCATATAAAAAGAGCATACTCTCCAACAATTGGAATCACGTATCTAGATATCTGTTATAAGACTCCTCTTATAAAGATATCAGTTAACCCTTCTAATCTAATTAAAAAAATAAGATATTATTCAATTAATTAAATTTTTTTAATTAATTAAGCTCCCTAATCTTATTATGGATAATTAATTAAACTCTTTTAATTAATTTAACCTCCTAATCTTATTAGGAATATATGAGAGTACTTTTATTAATTAATTTTCAAACTCCTTTAGGAATTAAATAATAATAATAGTAATAATAATAATAAGACTCATCTTATTAATTTATATTTAATATTTTTAAAATATTAAATAATAAATATTAAGCTATTTAATTTATTTTATCACCATAGATTAAATGAAATATACTTAATTTATTATTACGATTATGCCATTAACTTCTTAAATAATTATTCTTCCTTTTATGGTGTGACCCTTTAGGTTCTCTATATTAAATCGGTTGTGAATAAATCAATTAGAAAAATTTTAATCTTATTTAAATAAATAAATTAAATTATTAATTTATTTAAATAAATAATATTTATTCTACAATAGGAATAAGCCTCCTTAGTGATCAATGACTTTTCAGATAATATAGATTTTAATATTAATCATAAAAGAACTTTTGAGTAAGTAGTTATCGTACAATTCAATCCTTCCACCATACAATGCCCCAATTAAATATAAGACATGGAATTACTGTCAAGTCTTATTTTATTTAATTATATGTATTTCGACTCTTAAATGCACAACTCCAAATAATACAAATTAGAAACTCCTTTCTAATTTCATTCTGCCTTGGCCAAGGACTACTGGGTTGTCATTTATCGAATCACATAGGACATTTCTCTTCTTTTACTAGAAGCGGTAGATTCTTTATTAATCATACAGTATCTCCATGTACAACTTATTATACCCAAGCATACCCTTTGATATACCCTAAAGGTCTTTAGGAATAGGTCAAAGTATAATTCAGCATACACAAGATACTATGATGATCTCAAGTCCAAGGATCACTTGTACTACTATCACTTGCTTTAGTGTCTCCACATAAATAAGAATGAACCCAATTCCAAAACCAAACAGGCTTTAAAACCTAAAGGTGGGGTGGCTAAAGAAGGTGAATGTCACTTCTGTGGAAAACCTGGACACTGGAAAAGGAACTGTCATGCTTATTTGGAAGAAGTGAAGAAAAGGAAAGGAAGTACGACTTCTGATTCAGGTATATATGTTATAGAAGTCAATTTGTCTACTTCTACATCATGGGTATTGGATACTGGATGTGGTTCTCACATTTGTGTTAATGTGCAGGGACTCCGAAGGAGTAGGACTTTGGCGAAAGGAAGGTTGACCTACGAGTTGGGAATGGAGCAAAAGTTGCTGCACTGGCCGTAGGAACTTATCATTTATCTTTGCCCACTGGGCTAGTTTTAGAATTAGAAGATTGTTATTTTGTGCCTGCTATAAACAAAAATATTATTTCTGTTTCTTGTTTGGACAAGAAAGGGTTTTCATTTATAATTAAGAACAATGGTTGTTCATTTTACTTAAATGATATTTGCTATGGTGTTGCACAATTATTTAACGGTCTTTATATTCTTGATTTAGAAATGCCTATCTATAACATAAACACAAAACGATTTAAATCAAATGATTCAAATCCGACATATCTCTGGCACTGTCGTTTGGGCCATATAAATGAGAAACGCATATCAAAACTCCATAAAGATGGATTTTTGGATTCATTTGATTTTGAATCATATGAAAAATGCGAATCTTGTTTATTAGGCAAGATGACTAAAGCCCCTTTCACTGGACACAGTGAACGGGCTAGCGATATATTGGGACTTATACATAGTGATGTATGTGGACCCATGAGTTCGTTAGCAAGAGGTAGGTTTTATTACTTCATTACATTTACTGACGACTTCAGTAGATATGGATATGTGTATCTAATGAGACACAAATCCGAATCCTTTGAAAAGTTTAAGGAATTCAAGAATGAAGTTCAAAACCAATTTGGCAAAAGCATAAAAGCCCTTCGATCCGATCGAGGAGGTGAATACTTAAGCCAAGACTTTGATGACCTTCTAAAGGAGTGTGGTATTATATCACAGCTCACTCCACCTGGAACACCACAATGGAATGGTGTGTCTGAGAGGAGGAATCGAACCTTGTTGGACATGGTACGATCAATGATGAGTCATGCAGATCTTCCAATAAGCTTCTGGGGTCATGCCCTAGAGACAGCTGCATTCACACTTAACCGTGTTCCTACAAAGACGGTTCAGAAGACACCATATGAGATGTGGACTGGGAAACGTCCTAGTATGTCGTTCATGAAGATTTGGGGATGCGAGGCGTTTGTAAAACGTCTAGATTCTGATAAGCTCGGACCCAAATCTGACAAATGTAATTTTGTGGGATACCCAAAAGAAACAAAAGGGTGTTATTTCTACAAACCTTCTGAGAATAAAGTGTTTGTTGCTCGAACTGGTATTTTTCTAGAAAGAGAATTTGTCTCTAAAGGAAACAGTGGGAGGAAAGTAGAACTCTAAGAAATTCGAGAACCACAAAATATCATTGAACCTGAGTTGGAACGTGAGCAGGAACCACAAGAAATTGTGGAAAGTGAACCTGCTCAAATTACACAAGGAATTCGTAGATCTGGTAGGACACGCCAAGAGCCTGAGAGATATTATGGATATCTTGTGACTCAAAACGGTGATGTGATGCTCATAGATCAGGATGAGCCTACTTCCTACCAAGAAGCTATGAATGGACCAGATTCTGAGAGATGGCTTGAAGCCATGAGATCTGAAATGGATTTCATGTATACTAACCAAGTATGGACCTTGGTTGATCCACCCGAAGGGGTAAAACCAATCGGGTGCAAGTGGGTTTTCAAGAAGAAAACCGACATGGATGGTAATGTACAAACCTATAAAGGCCGACTGGTAGCAAAAGGTTTCAAACAAATTCAAGGTGTTGACTATGATGAAACATTTTCTCCAGTGGCAATGGTTAAATTCATCAGGATCTTACTTGCTATTGCAGCTTTTTATGATTACGAAATCTGGCAGATGGATGTCAAAACTGCTTTCCTTAACGGAAATCTACTTGAGGATGTGTATATGACACAACCTGAGGGTTTTGTCATTCCAAAGGATGCTGGAAAGGTATGTAAGCTGCAGCGATCCATTTATGGATTAAAGCAAGCCTCTCGGAGTTGGAATCTTCGATTTGATGAAGCAGTCAAAGAATTTGGCTTTATTAAAAATGAAGATGAACCTTGTGTATATAAGAAGGTTAGTGGGAGTCACATTGTATTCCTAGTATTATATGTTGATGACATATTAATTATTGGGAATGACATTCCTTCCTTACAGGCTGTAAAAACATGGTTAGGAAAATGTTTCTCCATGAAAGATTTGGGCGATGCTGCCTATATTTTAGGTATCAAAATCTATAGAGATAGATCGAGAAAAATGCTCGGCCTAAGTCAAAGTACATATATTGATAAAGTGTTGAAACGGTTCAACATGCAAGAGGCAAAAAGAGGAAATTTACCCGTGACTCATGGTATAAAGATCTCTAAGGCCCAATGTCCTAAATCACAAGATGATGAGGAGCGTATGAGAAAGATCCCTTATGCTTCGGCAATTGGATCTATCATGTATGCAATGATATGTACTCGTCCGGATGTCTCGTATGCTTTGAGCATGACGAGCAGATACCAGTCGAATCCAGGTGAAGGTCACTGGACAGCAGTCAAGAATATCCTCAAGTACCTGAAAAGGACTAAGGATTCATTCTTGGTATATGGATGTGAAGACGAACTGGCAGTAAAGGGTTACACAGATGCTAGTTTCCAAACTGACAATGATGACTATAAGTCTCAGTCAGGTTTTGTGTTTTGCCTTAATGGTGGTGCTGTTAGCTGGAAAAGTTCAAAGCAAGAGACAGTCGCTGATTCTACAACAGAGGCTGAGTATATTGCTGCTTCTAGTGCAGCCAAGGAGGCTGTATGGATTAAAAAGTTCATCACTGAACTTGGTGTTGTTCCAACCATTGTTGATCCGGTTGCTCTATACTGTGATAATAATGGAGCCATTGCACAGGCTAAGGAACCCAGATCTCACCAACGATCCAAGCATATACTTAGGCGGTACCATCTCATCCGTGAAATCATTGACAGAGGAGATGTACATATAGGAAGAGTGCCAACAGATGATAATGTTGCAGATCCACTGACCAAGGCTTTGTCGCAGCAGAAGCACGACGGTCACATTAGTTCCATGGGTATTAGATACATGAGTGATTGGCTCTAGTGCAAGTGGGAGACTGTTAGAGTTTATGCCCTAGAGGCCAATTATTTGATGTAATTGCTTAACATTTGATATTATTGTTGATTGAATAAATAAATGATTTTATTATGGTTTTAATTACTGCGTAATATAATTGTTAACATAATAAAATTCCTTAGAATAGTGATACAAATTATATAGTTTCAAGTATGTGACTTGAACATGAGATTATATAATTATAATTAGTATCATTGTTCTTAAATGTCCCTAGTCAAGTATCATTGTTGATGGGACAATAATGATGCATTGAGACTAGTATGTGGATTGACTGATGACCAAATCTCATTGGTCATAAATATATGAGATATTAAGTCAATGCATAGGTACATGTTAGAGAACAATGTACTGGACAGACCCACCATGAGAATTCTATATGGAGCATTATGCGAAGTGTCATTAGTAATTCTCATAGTGACAATGATGTAATGGTCCTCCGACCTGAAACCGCTATATTACTACACGAGAATATATGTACTTTGATATCATCAAATGTCACCTTTAATAGGGTGGACTATAAAGGTGATTATTGGGTTCATTATGAATCGTGTGAGTAATATGAGTGATCTAGATGGAATTTAACCATCCTATATTTTATAGGTGATATCCATAGGCCTCTTGATTGAGTAGGACTATGAAATGCATGGCCATGCTCAAATAGTGATTTGTTTCATATAGTCTACTCATTGATCAAGAAAACTCAGATTAAATTATGAAGAGTATGACACATTCCATGACTCGAGTTTAATCTAGGATATTAAGGTTAAAAGGATTAAATTACATTAAAACATTGGTCACGAAAAGGTTGCATCGAATCATCGATCTTATTATTACTTGGGTAGCAGTGATGCATTACTAGATGCCGCTCACTGTTTATAACTTTATAATATGATTTTAAGGTTATTGCCAACGTAATAATAACCTATAGGGTCACACACAAAGAACGTAATTAAAAGGAAATTAATTTAAATTGTAAAGATTTAAATATGTCAATATGATTGATATAATTTTAAATTACGAATTTAAATTAATAGGATAATTTATATATAGGTATATTAATTAAGTAAGACTTAATTAAGATATATATAAATTCGGATTTTAATAATATTAGGTTTTGATTAATTCCTCCTGACTGCTATATATATGATGTATATCAGACTTTAGGTTTTTACGTCAAAACAAAACCCTAGCCGCTCTTAGAGAGAGACTAGAGAAAACAGTTCCGAAAATCCTCATCCTTGGTGGCTAGTACCGCGATTCCTTCTTCTGCAGATCGTAAGACGATTCGCGGAGCGTTCGTGTGGATACCGTAGAGACGCAGTCGGTTTGTATTGCGTTGGAGATTCGAGGCGCAGTCGATTTCAGACTCTCGTTTTCATATTCGGTATAATCTCTAAACCTCTTAATTAATTGATTTTTCGCATGGATCCTGTTATAGGGTTTCGGAAATTGCTTTAAAATTTTAATTTCCGCTGTGCGTTTCTGTGCCGAAACCCTACAAGGATATCCTACAAATCTGTACTTATCAAATCTTGTCTCAAGCTTATCCTTTGAAACCTTTTTCACAAAAGCTGGACAACCCCTTATCTTAACATACTTAAGATTAGGAATCCTCCCTTTCCATAACTCTTATAGAGTCTTGGGTCGGATTTTGAGGTTACCTTTTGCAGATATGCAGCCATTTCTAGAGTATTACCCCAAAAGATACTAGAATGTCGGTAAAATCATTATGGACCGTACCATGTTCAACAAGGTACGATTTTTCCTTTCAGATACATCAATTAATTATTGTGTATCAAGAGGCGTCCATTATGAGAAAACCATTTGAGATGATCTAGAAACTTATTGCACAAGTATTTATTACTTGATCTAATCAAAGAATCTTAATACTTTGCCAATTTGTTTTACTTCTGAATTCTTTAAACCTTTTAAATAATTCACACTTGTATTTCAGCAAATACACACATTAAACTCTTTAAATGATCATCTCCTTTTCTTATACTAGTTTGTTCAACTTGTAAAATTATTTTCACGTAAGTCAAGTATACAAAATTCATTAAGTAATATTCTAGTTCTATACAAAACATTATTATTATAAATAGAACAACAATTGTTCTTAAATATAATACCAAAGATTTCATTGTCCAATAACAAAATGAAAATAATGTTTATAACGAGAACTAGAATACAATAATAACTTATTAACTTAATAGATTTACCCGTAGGCAATGCTAAACTTTAAGTTTTTATGGCTAATGTAGCAATCTTTGCTTCATTTCCCATACATAGGATTACTTATCTTTATTTAGCTTTTTACTTCTGCTTGGTCCCTTCATAAATCTATATTTATGATAACCAAAGTCGGTATCCAATACCTAAGTAGAACCTTAACTTAAAGAAAAATTTATTTCAATCATGAACAAAAACTATATTTGTAACTGAAGCTTCACTAAGCTTCTTCTGGTTAGCCTCTGCAAGATGCTTCTTGCAGTTTCTTTCCAGTGTCCAGGCTTATTGCAGTGGAAGCAAACTCCTTTTCTATCCGTATTAGTTTTGTTCTTATTATCCATTGTTTTTGCCCTTTCTATTTACCTTCTTAGAATCGTTCTTCTTTTCAGAAGATCCTTTGGCCCCTACCAGTAAGACATGGTCTTTCTTGGTTGGAAAGTGACTCAACATTTTTCAATATGTTAAGCAAATCAGCGAGGCTGATATCTAGCTTATCCATATAAAAAATTCACAATAATTGTGAAAGGAGTTCGGGAGTGAGTGCAAGATCAAATATTGGCTCAACTCTCCATCCATGACAAAACCTGTTGTCCTAATTGTTCAATCAAATTGATCATGTTTAGGACATGTGTATGTAGTGTAGTGTCATTGGTCATTCTAGATCGGAAGAGCTCCTTAGATATCTGATATTTATTAGTCCTACTTTCCTCACCATCAACTACTTGACGTACATGAGTATAGTAAGAGCATCCATAGTTTCATGCTGACACTGAAGCTCGTTACTCACAGATGGAAGCATGATGCATTGAGCCAACTGTGCATCATCTTACCACTTTTTAAAAGTAGCAATCTTTCCTCAGAGGCATTGTCTGCAACCATTGCAGGGATAGGCGTATTAAGGACAAAAGATAGTTTTTCAGTCGTGAGAACTATTCTCAATTTCCTTAACCAATCTGTTTAATTTGGTCCAGTTAATTTAGCATCTAATATGCAACGCAGTGATAGTAATTTAGACATTGTAAAATTCTGTAAATGAATTTGTTCTTAACAACATTTTAGCATATATTCTTTTATTAATTACCAAAATAATTTAGGTATTGTTTTAAATTGGTATCTCCCACTATTTTCATCAAACTATATTACCCTTATTATATATAGTTTGGCAATATCTAATTAAAGATATGCTAGTGAGAATAAGGATCCCATTTCAAATGTATATAGCCTTATGTGTGCACAACAAACAATATATAAATAAATAGGTAGACAACTCTTGTTAATTACATCAACTAAGCAACTCCTTGTATTTTTCCTCTTAGATCATAATGGTCAAGTGTGTGCACATCCGAACTAAAATGATTTAAGTTAAGTCAGACCCAGCATTTCTATATAAGTGAAGAGAAAACTACAGCCCTTGTGTGTGCACAACAAAGCAGTGATGCTCAATTCCTTATAAACATTAAGAAAAAAATTAGAGAAGACGAGGTACGAAGATCCCATTTAATAAAACTCATACATTCACGCATCCAACTAAAATAAAATTCAATCACATTGGTCAATAGTCCATAATCAATCTCATTTATTATCATATACAACATCATATGCATCAATAAATAACATTCATGTCATGAATAATAAACATTCAATATATATATTGATATCATTTAATGGGCAAAATTAGTTAGTGTAAAATCTAATTTTGAATCAAAATAAACTCCTTTATTTTAATCCAAATTTAAATTAAAATAAATCTCTTTTATTTTAATTTATCTAATTTTGAATAAAATAAACTATTTTATTTTAATCAAAATAAACTCATTTATTTTAATTAATTATGAAATCTAATTCCTTGTCAAAATAAACTCCTTTATTTTGGGTAATATGAAATCTTATTTCATATCTAAATAAAGTCTTTTACTTAAGGAAATACGGATTTTCTTTCTTATTCATAAATAAACTCCTTTATTTTGAATAATATGAAATCTTATCACATATCTAAATAAACTCCTTTATTTAAAGAAATACAGATTCTCTTTCCTATTCATAAATAAACTCCTTTATTTTGAATAATATGAAATCTTATTCCATATCTAAATAAACTCCTTTATTTAAAGAAACATGAAATCCAATTTCAACTCTAATTAGTTATCATGGAATCCAATTCCAGCTATAATTAGTTAGTATGAAATCAAATTTTAAGATTAAAATAAACTTTTTATTTTAATTATAAAATAATTAAAAATATTTATATATATATATATATATATATATATATATATATATATATATATATATAATATACTAACCGCGTTAATCCTTATTCACGTGATTCACTTGTAAAAAGTAGTATGTTTTTATGATTCGTGCATATCATATATAAAGTAATCATTTCGTGAATGTCCAGGAGATTATTACGTGAATGAGCAGGAAATACTCCCTTGATCATATATATATATATATATATATATATATATATATATATATATATATAAAGTAATATTATATATAAATACCACGTGAATCACGAAATATCAAAACAGATTTACGAAAATCATAAAACCGTGATTCATGTGAATCACTTGGATGACGCAGGATAACGTTTTAAAAAAAATTATACAACAAATTATGCCCAATTAAATTGTTCTAAACACATATCAATATATATATATATATATATATATATATATATATATATATATATATATATATATATATATATATATATCAAATTAAAATAATTAATAATTCGCATAAAGGTTTAGCTCTGATACCACTGTTAGGTTTGTAAGATTCATTAACGCAATTAAATTGCACAAAATAAGCGAAAATGTGAAAATTTAGAGTTTTAAAATTTTACGAACCATATACTCGGATCATCTTTTATGCACAATTATTAATTAAATGAAAAGATAAAGAACAAGAATCATATTCTTGAAGATTCGAGCTTCCTCATGTACAAGTTCACCTCCAATCTTTTTCGCGTTCAACTTGAATCCACCGGGTTTGGTTCATTCCTTTGATCAACGTTAGCCACCCAAATGTTTGGCCTCTAGAGGTGATCCACCAAGAAAGAAGAAAGATTCAAAAAGATGGGTGTTTGACAAAACCCTAGTTTTTCTATTTCTCATAGAAAAGGAGCGTACTCTCCAACAATTAGAATCGCGTATCTAGATATCTGATATAAGACTCCTCTTATAAAGATATCAGTTAACTCTTCTAGTCTAATTAGAAAATAGGATATTATTTAATTAATTAAATTTCTTTAATTAGTTAAGCTCCCTAATCTTATTAGGAATAATTAATTAAACTCATTTAATTAATTTAACCTCCTAATCTTATTAGGAATATATGAGAGTACTTTTATTAATTAATTTCAAAACTCCTTTAGAAATTAAATAATAATAATAGTAATAATAATAATAAGACTCCTTTTATTAATTTATATTTAATATTTCTAAAATATTAAATAATAAATACTAAGCTATTTAATTTATTATATCACCATAGATTAAATTAAATATACTTAATATATTATTACGATTATGCCATTAACTTCTTAAATAATTATTTTTCCTTTCATGGTGTGACCCTTTACGTTCTCCATATTAAACCGGTTGTGAATAAATCAATTAGAACAATTCTAATCTTATTTAAATAAATAAATTAAATTATTAATTTATTTAAATAAATAATATTTATTCTACAACAAGGATAAGCCTCCCTAGCGATCAACGACTTTCCAGATAATACATATTTTAACATTAATCATAAAATAACCTTTGAGTAAATAGTTACCATACAATTCAATCCTTCCACCATACAATGTTCCAATTAAATATAAGACATGAAATTACTGTTAAGTCTTATTTTATTTAATTATATGTATTTCGACTCTTAAATGCACAACTCCAAATAATGCAAATTAGAAACTCCTTTCTAATTTCATTCTGCCTTGGCCAAGGACTACTGGGTTGTCATTTATCGAATCACATATGACATTTCTCTTCTTTTACTAGAAGCGGTAGATTCTTTATTAATCATACATTATCTCCATGTACAACTAATTATACTCAAGCATACCCTTTGATATACCCTAAGGGTCTTAAGAAATAGGTCAAAGTATAATTCATCATACACAAGATACTATGATGATCTTAAGTCCAAGGATCACATGTACTACTATCACTACAGAAATTCCAATTGACATGCAAGTAAAACTCCATTAGGTATTCCTTAGCGAGCCACGTTCAGTGAACTTATTCTCTAATAAGCACCTATATACTTGCTTTAATGTCTCCACACAAATGATCATGAGATCAATCATCCCCATCCAATGAGCAAGCAACGTATGTACCAATCTATCCGGATTCACTAATCCCCAATTTAGTAACCCAACGATTGGGAACTATTTTAGTTTTGAGCATTCTAAGAATTTAGATCTCATTAGAATGATCATTATCATTATTCTAAAAGCATTGCTTAAAACTATGGGTTTATCACATATTATAAAGCAGCATCAAGTAGATAATTAAAAGCCTTTAATAAATTAATACTTCTTATTAATAAATGAATGAGATTGTTACAAAGTATATGCTTTATCATCAAACATGATTGGCTTGTGTGCATACTACTTTCATTTAATTCTCGTCTCATTCTGAGATATGTACCGGGATAGAAGATCTTCCACGCTAGGCTTCCTTTCCTGAGGAGGTGGGGGTTGGTAAGAGCTTTGTGGATGTTGATTCTGAGATTGAAAACCGGGAGGATTTGAATATGTTGTTATGGCGGTAGAGGTTTAAGCTTGGTTGCTATTATTGTTACTCCACGAGAAATTTGGGTGATTTCTCAAACCAGGATGGTAGTGCGTGGAAACATTGGCGTTCTGCTGACGCCTAAAATTTGAGACAAACTGAACTGACTTTGGGCTAATAGTGCACTGATCAGTAGAGTGGTTCCCCGCACAAAAATCACATGGCACCACCACACTTTGCACAGATTGTGCCCCCATAACATCAATTCTTTTAGTAAGGGCAGTGATCTGAGCAGATAATACTGAAACTGCATCAACCTCGTAGACACGTGCCACTTTCCATGGAGCATGCCTATCATTAGGCCACTGATAATTGTTCGCAGCCATGGTTTCCACCAAGTCATAACATTCATAAAAGTTCTTCGACATAAAGGCCCCACCAGCCACGGCATCAACACTCGAACGAGTAGAACCAGATAATCCATAATAGAAGGTCTGAATTGGAAGTCAATCGGGCAATCCATGGTGTGGGCATCATCTCAATAAATCCTTAAATTGCTCCCACGAATCATAAAGAGACTCATATTCATATTGTGTAAAGGAGGTGATATCATGTTTGAGCCTTGTTGTTTTCGCGGGCAGAAAGAACTTCGCTATGAATTTCTAAGCCAAATCAGCCTAGGTTGTAATGGAGCCCGGCGGAAGTTGTGACACCCCCAAATCCCGGTACTTCATTTCCTCGGTATTTGGTGTTCACGTAATCAAAACATTCATTTCTAACTACCCAATTATAATAAAATTGAATAACAAAACCTGCCCATACAGGATTAAACTTAAATAAATCTCTCAGGTTAACTAACCTTTACAAATAATCATTCATGCGGAAAATTAAAATAAACTTCATTACAATCTTTAAACCAAGTCTGAAAATAAACTATTCAACTATTACAAGTCTTCAGCATTGTTTCGTCTTTCCTTTCCCTTTACTGGTACAAGGCACATCACCATTTTCAACCTTAGCTGTAAGAAATTTTACAGGCAAGAGTGAGCAAACAAGGCCCACTTGAAATAACAATAATTAAATCATTAAACTTTTACATCATTTGTCAACATTAAGCTCAATAGAATTTAACAATATATTCTATTAACTTTTGGAAATCTTTAACCTTTACTGAGGGTCTAATGACCGCGAATCATGTCCACAGTTATAAGTAATTTTTCAACTTAAACTTTAACAGTCATAAGACTATAAGGATTTCACGTACTTAGGGGGATCAACCCTTCGTACAATGTATTGTGCACAATCATTTCAACGCTAAGTGTAACCTCTTATAAAAGAGTTGTTCTTCTCAGTATTTAGAATACAAGTCCGTACCAAAGTGAGTTTGGTTTGGATACATCATGGGGTAATTTAGAATTCAACGGTAATCAACTAAGGTTTAGTTGATTACAAACGACATAACTGTATACTATGGAATAATCATAGTTTAATTGATGTTTATAAATTGACATCTTGCTTTAGGGATAATCTAATAGCATACACTTTGAATAATTATACCCTACCCTGCTTGAACAATAATAAGACAAGGTTAATTGAATAATAAACATCCACAACATGTATATAATTGTACATGCTAAACCACAAGTTAAGTACAAGAATAACTTGCTCCAAATAAATTTACACCATTATATGATAATCGAAATTGAAATAATAATTAGTTCAATAACACCAATGATTAGAAAACTTATACAATAAAGAACTTGCTAAATATCAAAAGTTAAGGCTTAGAAACTTGCTCAATGTAAAAGGTAGGTTTAGGAAACTTGCCTTTAGCACAAGCTACACTTTTACCACTTGAATTGATACCCTAAACATATGTCATATTGACATAATTAGTCCTAACCAATATTGTACATTTATATAAACAATTACATTCATCATATGGGTTGAATTACCCATTCACATAATCAATTATTTTTCAAGTAGATAATACTTAATAACATGATAGTTCATAGTCTAATCATACTGAAATTATCATTTAACATTATTATGATAAACACATAACATTTATTTTCAAGTTTTGTACATTTAAACAAAACTGTCAGACAGTTCTGCCAAGCCGCGCCGCGGCGCCACAGTTTGTACTGTGGCTCGCGCTGCGGCGCTGAGTCGGCGCTGCGGCGCTGAGTCGGCGCTGCGGCGTAGCGATTATACTATGAGGCGGCGCTGCGGTGCAGTGATTGTGCAACAGGTCGTGCTTACGTCATGGTGATGGCACTGTGGCGCCAGCAATGAACTGCTGGGCCGCGCCGCGGCGCGAACTGTCAGCGTCGATTGACAGCTTCGGCAACCATGAAAGAAAAAGCCAAATTGGCCAAAAAGCTCGAATCTAATAGACTGATTATCATGAAAATTGCATATAGACATCATATAAACATATTGTGAGTACTCCTAACATGTTTCTATCCATCAATTAGCACAAACATCAATTATACAACACCCAATTTTAATATTTTTGGCAAAAACACCATTTTTGATATTTTCCATGAAATTCAACACTGTGATTTTGTTATTCAATCAAAACAAAAATTTCCAAGCATCATGATTATGATTTTTCATACTCTAGCAATTCTTATAATCAATTTATCAATTTAACAACAATTAAAACCTTAATTTCTATTTTAAAATAGCCATACTCATATATATATTTCATATGAACACTGTGATAAATTTTCTTCATAATTTGCATACATACATAAAGAAATTGATTATAATCATACATACATTCAAGAAAAATAGTTTTACAACAACAATCATCATCTAAAGCTATATACATAAGAAATTCATCATCCATAATTATTTACAGAGAACTAGACTTTTAAAGAAAAAGGTTAAGCTCCTACCTTTGATTGAAAAGTTGATAGCTACTTTTGACTATCAATTACTTTTCTCCAATTCCTTTCTCAAACCTTCAAAGAATTCTCTCAAGTTTTATTTCCCTTTTCTCTTTTCTTCTTCTTCTTCTTCTCTTTTCTTTCACTAAGTCTTTCTCTAGTTTACGTATAATAACATAACGTATGTAATAATAGATATATTTAGTATAGAATTTAACTGACATCAGTTATATTATTTTGAAAATCAAAAGCCATAAGGCTTGTTTGGTTAAGCTTAATAAAAATAACCTATTAATCCTTACTCCTTGTTTGGTAAATTGAATTAAAATATAATAGATTAATCCTTATACCTTGTTTGCTAAAATCCTAATAGATTAAAGACTTATTATGCATTAAGCCTTGTTTGACAAAACTAAATTAAACCATTTTTAATTTATTTTAATAACTCCTTTATAGCAAGGTTATTAGTCACACCTTTATTAAATTAATAAATCAATTAAACATTAATCTATTAAATTACTTTAACACATAAACAATTATAATTCTTTTTACAATTATAATTTCGTTTAATCAACTAATATTTCAAACTACAATTTCTCATTTAAATATTATTATTTATTTAAAATCATTATAAGCTCTCTATCTTATTAAATTAAACTTCATTATTATAAAATCTCATAATAATTAATTTATTTAGCTCCTTAATTATTTACTCAACAAAAAATTAATTAAATCACATCAACTCAAATTGCCATATAATTCAATAAATATTTAATATTGCCAATAAATATTTAATATTTAATATTTAATTATTTATTCAACAAATAATTAAATAAACCACATCACTCAAATTGAACAATTATTTATTCAACAATAACATATCCATTAAATACTTAAATAAGTCAATAAATATTTAATATCACACTTTAAAATTATGGAATGTTACATCATTCCCTTCTTACAAGGATTCTGTCCTCAGAATCACAATTCAAACAAATCATTCGTTACATTCTTCCCTACTTACAAAGATTATGTCCCCAGAATCGAAGACACAGATTAAACAAATAACTCAGGGTATTCCTTCAACATTTTCTCTTCGAGTTCCCACGTAGCTTCTTCAGCGTTGTGGTTTCTCCATATCACCTTCACAAAAGGTATCACTTTATTCCTGAGCACTTGTTCTTTCCTGTCGACTATCTGGATAGGGACCTCTTCATAAGTCAAATCTTTTTCGAACTGCAAAGGTTCATACTCGATCACATGCTTGTAGTCGGGTTTATATGGTCGTAACACCGAAATGTGAAAAACATTATGAATATTTTCCAACACTGGAGGTAGAGCTACCTCGTAAGCCACTTCTCCCACTCTTCGCAGCACTTCAAAGGGTCCAATAAACCTCGGACTTAGCTTTCCTTTTTTACGGAAACGAATTTTCCCCTTCCAGGGAGAAACTTTTAAGAATACAAAAGTTCCTACGTCAAATGTATGATCTTGTCTGTGTTGATAAGCGTACTTTTTCTGTCTATCTTGAGCTGCGACCAGTCTTGTCCTGATGAGTTTGACAACATCAACAGTTTGTTGTACCAGTTCTGGTCCTAACAGTTGGCGTTCACCGACTTCATCCCAACACAGTGGGGTTCTGCACTTTCTGCCGTACAATACCTCGTAAGGTGGCATGCCGATGCTCACGTGATAACTGTTGTTGTAAGAAAATTCTACCAATGGTAGTTGATCTTCCCAGCTTCCTTTAAAGTCCATGGCACATGCTCTCAGTGTAAGACCCCGAATTTTATGAAATAAAAGTATTCAATTTTTCTTATAATTACTATTCAGTAAATGGTTAAATTGATAAATATTAAAGTTAAGGGTGATATATGAATTTTTTTGCAAATACACAAGTGGTTATAAAATATTCATTGTTATCGGTGAATATTCGTTTGATCGTGGAATATTCTTACTGTCGGAGAATATTCATACGACGGCGCAGCCTTTTGTGGGCCCCATAACGGAAAGCGATTGGATGAAGAAAACGATAAGAGTAAGTTATTTATAAATAACGGCGTAGTTGTTACCGTTAACACTGTTAGAATACCCGGTGATTAAAATAAAGTAATACGCGTTGTTGCACAGTAGCACACGGTATTGCACCAATTATTGATTTTTACGTAAGAAGGCATTACTCAATAATTTTTACAGTAATTACTGCTCAGTATTTTATTTTATTGATTCAATAATTGCTGCGTTGATATTTTATATTACTGTTGTTTTAATAATTGTCACTACACAGTATTTTCTATTATCGGAGCAATAATTCATATTATCTTAATAATATTATTAGATAACATTATTGGCAATATCTACAAAGTTCTGTCTAAGGAGAGGTTTGGTCATCAAATTGCGCGCCAGTAAGGAGAGAACCTTATTAGAAAGCCCCCTCTTTCCTGGGAACGGCCTGGTTGTCGGTATTGTGATTCTGTAATATTATTTGTGAATAATTAATTATTGATTTATATGATGAAAAAAATATTAATTTTATGTGGATATAGATGGAGAAATTTTTAAATGTGACAATTGTTGAAAATTAATATTTTATCTTTTTCTGATAAAATAATTCATTTAAATATATTATTTTAATAATATATTAATGGTGATATTTTTACAATGAATGTGGGATATATGAATAAATGAGGAGGAAGAGTATTTTTGTTAGATTAAATGTTTAACACATGTTTTGTGTGTTGGTAGACACAATTCTTGACCGAAAATTTATTATAGCGTGTAAAATCGTCCGTTTGTGGATTTCGGTCAATTTCTGTTTGGAATTTAGAAAAACTGGCGAGATTCGAATTTTCTGATAAAAAGACTATTTATTATGAATTATTGAAGTTCTGAAGTTCCAAAATAATTGATTTTTAGAAGTTTTAAATAATTATATTAACAAAAACGTTTTTTTTCATTTGTGGGCATGTGTTAATGGCTGAAATCAGCTGGTGTGGTGTCCTAAGGAAATTAAAAAAATTATATTATTATTTTATTAAATTTTCTGCTTTGGTGTTCTAAGCAATTTCCTATAAATAGGGTGCTTAGGTTAGAATTGAAAAACACACCAGAAACTGAAGTTTTCTCTCTATTTCTCTCTCTATATATCGAGTGTATTCTTGTGAGTATTTTGATATCTTGAGTGTTGCTATACGGTGCAAGTTCGTTCAGCGTTATTCCAGTCAGGAGTACTGCTCTTTTGAGGTAAGGGATAGTAAGGGATGTTATTTTTTTTATCAATGATATTATTTCTTTCAATATCATTATACCAGAATATTGGTAAGATTTTTCTTGTAAAATTCTTACCTATTCATGTCGGGGTTACTATTCACGAGTTACTATTCACGAGTTACTATTCATGAGTTACTATTCATGGGTTACTATTCACGAGTTACTATTCATGACAAATTTGGTTTCTTTTTCTAACCAAATTATAGTTGATTTATGAATATTATTCTTGAGATTAAAACTATATGTTGATCATATTATTTTTTTATTATCATATATAACATTTTTATAACCCTAATGATGATATTTCTCTTTGACTTGAGTGTAAAGATGGGTAGATTTTTGGTACGATCATGACTAGGGTTCTCTTTGGCCAGTAGTGCAAAGTTAAATTTTTGACTGGTATGATCATGACCATTGAATTTATAATTGAATATCTTTAGCTTAAGTACAAAGGTGAAATGATCAACATGGTTATAATTATTGGTTATATAAATTCTGAATTGATTATATATTTCTTTGAGATAATAATATATTTGGCCTGTAGTGCAAATATGAACTATTGAGGAATATCTTTGGCCTGTAGTGCAAAGATGAGTTGTTGATGAATATCTTTGGCCCATAGTGCAAAGATGACTTGTTGTTGAATATCTTTGGCATGTAGTGTAAAGATGAATTGTTGATGAATATCTTTGGCCCGTGGTGCAAAGATGAATTTATTAGTATGATTATGAACAGGAACTGTGATTTGGTATAACCATGATATTTGATGTTTCAGGTAAAGACAGGTGATGAAAATTATCTTCGTCTTGGATGTGAAATTTAGAATCACAATTATGATTATGAATTATTCATATGATTGTGGAAAGGAACTGTTGATTGATGTTACAGGGATAAAACATTGTTGGTGGACTTTTAACATGGAGAAGATAATAGACTTTATGGTCTATTTGACTCTTCTAATGGATTGCTCGTTCCGCTGCAACTATGGTTGAAATTTTTATCATTTACCATATGTTCTAAATCTCTGATTTATTATTGATGGAGGCTATTGATAATTTAATTATCTTTAGTCAAGATATTCTTTACTGAGCTAGTTGTGCTCACCCTTTTGCTTCAAAATTCCTTTCAGGTAATAAGAGTGTAGCTGGGTCGAGCGAGGGTAACGGGAAAATAGAACGGTGGTCTCTAGATGTGGATGTTCTCCCGAAGCAGTATAGAAAAGTTCATTTAATAGTTTTATTTGGTGAATCCAATAGGGTAAGGTGTACCCAACGTTGGAAGGGTGATTTGCCACTATCATACAAGATGTCTAACGACATACAACCTCATGTCATCATAAGACAGGGATGTGCTCATCCACTTGCTGAGTATATATACGAGCACTACCTATATAATCTTGGTGTTTGTTTGAAGTATAATTCTCAATTAGAGACAGTAGAGATAATGATATGTCAAGAGAAGACTCACCATTGGGAAGAATATGATAGTAATCTTCTCGTTTTTCTTTGGGGTCTATTGGGTCAACCAAGAATAATTCTGTGGCCATATGATATCTATCATAACCTAGACGCATGGCCTCCCATGTACGAAGGTTTCCTTGAGCACTTCCTAAAGATTCTAATTTCTAAAACAGTTTTTGACTATACCTTTATGTAAGGTGTCATTGTGAGGTGATGTCCACGGTTGGAACATGAGTCACATTTGGTATATATTTGTATCCAAACTCACAGCATATGTGTTGTTGTATTTTGTACGATAATTGTTGTAATAAAGTTATAGTTGTTTTCTGTACCATGTATTTGACTACTCAGAATAGGTTGGATGGAATGGACCTATTTTGGGGCGGTACATTTGGTATCAGAGCTATAAGTAAAGAGCCCCGAGCCTCTTGCTGGTGACTTCCTGTTGATGGGGGATGCACCGAAGCCAGACTCTCCGTAGGGGACGCCGTTCTGCGGTGGCAAACTGATAGGTACCATTGTGAGGTGCTGTGGTTGAAGCACCATGAGCGTCACAGTTGGTATCAGAGCTTAGGGATATGTTCTCTGGTGGAGATCGGGGAATAGGACTAGGAGGGGAGAGACGAGTAAATCCTTCGCTAGTGTGTCCTACCTAAGCTTATTTGTTGGTCAGTCATAATATCGGGATATTATGTGATATGTTAATTTGTTAAATTAACCTTTGTTTTTGAAGCTGTATTCTAGAATGATATCTGAAATACAGGAGATAAGCAATGGAGAAATCATGATGACAAGAAAGATGGAATCCGAAATGAAAGCAAGGTATTCTCAACTCTTTGAAATACCAGGTACGTAAATTTCGAGGACGAAATTTCATAAGGAGGGGAGATTGTAAGACCCCGAATTTTATGAAATAAAAGTATTCAATTTTTCTTATAATTACTATTCAGTAAATGGTTAAATTGATAAATATTAAAGTTAAGGGTGATATATGAATTTTTTTGGAAATACACAAGTGGTTATAAAATATTCATTGTTATCGGTGAATATTCGTTTGATCGTGGAATATTCTTACTGTCGGGGAATATTCATACGACGGCGCAGCCTTTTGTGGGCCCCATAAAGGAAAGCGATTGGATGAAGAAAACGATAAGAGTAAGTTGTTTATAAATAACGGCGTAGTTGTTACCGTTAACACTGTTAGAATACCCGGTGATTAAAATAAAGTAATACGCGTTGTTGCACAGTAGCACACGGTATTGCACTAATTATTGATTTTTACGTAAGAAGGCATTACTCAATAATTTTTACAGTAATTATTGTTCAGTATTTTATTTTATTGATTCAATAATTGCTGCGTTGATATTTTATATTACTGTTGTTTTAATAATTGTCACTACACAGTATTTTCTATTATCGGAGCAATAATTCATATTATCTTAATAATATTATTAGATAACATTATTGGCAATATCTACAAAGTTCTGTCTAAGGAGAGGTTTGGTCATCAAATTGCGCGCCAGTAAGGAGAGATCCTTATTGGAAAGCCCCCTCTTTCCTGGGAACGGCCTGGTTGTCGGTATTGTGATTCTGTAATATTATTTGTGAATAATTAATTATTGATTTATATGATGAAAAAAATATTAATTTTATGTGGATATAGATGGAGAAATTTTTAAATGTGACAATTGTTGAAAATTAATATTTTATCTTTTTCTGATAAAATAATTCATTTAAATATATTATTTTAATAATATATTAATGGTGATATTTTTACAATGAATGTGGGATATATGAATAAATGAGGAGGAAGAGTATTTTTGTTGGATTAAATGTTTAACACATATTTTGTGTGTTGGTGGACACAATTCTTGACCGAAAATTTATTATAGCGTGTAAAATCGTCCGTTTGTGGATTTCGGTCAATTTTTGTTTGGAATTTAGAAAAACTTTCTTCTGCAAAGTTGTAGAGAATTGAATTTCCCATAAAAACTCGCGAGATTCGAATTTTCTGATAAAAAGACTATTTATTATGAATTATTGAAGTTCTGAAGTTCTAAAATAATTGATTTTTGGAAGTTTTAAATAATTATATTAACAAAAACGTTTTTTTTCATTTGTGGGCATGTGTTAATGGCTGAAATCAGCTGGTGTGGTGTGCTAAGGAAATTAAAAAAATTATATTATTATTTTATTAAATTTTCTGCTTTGGTGTTCTAAGCAATTTCCTATAAATAGGGTGCTTAGGTTAGAATTGAAAAACACACCAGAAACTGAAGTTTTCTCTCTATTTCTCTCTCTATATATATCGAGTGTATTCTTGTGAGTATTTTGATATCTTGAGTGTTGCTATACGGTGCAAGTTCGTTCAGCGTTATTCCAGTCAGGAGTACTGCTCTTTTGAGGTAAGGGATAGTAAGGGATAGTAAGGGATGTTATTTTTTTTATCAATGATATTATTTCTTTCAATATCATTATACCGGAATATTGGTAAGATTTTTCTAGTAAAATTCTTATCTATTCATGTCGGGGTTACTATTCACGAGTTACTATTCACGAGTTACTATTCATGAGTTACTATTCATGTGTTACTATTCACGAGTTACTATTCATGACAAATTTGGTTTCTTTTTCTAACCAAATTATAGTTGATTTATGAATATTATTCTTGAGATTAAAACTATATGTTGATCATATTATTTTTTTATTATCATATATAACATTTTTATAACCCTAATGATGATATTTCTCTTTGACTTGAGTGTAAAGATGGGTAGATTTTTGGTACGATCATGACTAGGGTTCTCTTTGGCCAGTAGTGCAAAGTTAAATTTTTGACTGGTATGATCATGACCATTGAATTTATAATTGAATATCTTTAGCTTAAGTACAAAGGTGAAATGATCAACATGGTTATAATTATTGGTTATATAAATTCTGAATTGATTATATATTTCTTTGAGATAATAATATATTTGGCCTGTAGTGCAAATATGAACTATTGAGGAATATCTTTGGCCTGTAGTGCAAAGATGAGTTGTTGATGAATATCTTTGGCCCGTAGTGCAAAGATGACTTGTTGTTGAATATCTTTGGCATGTAGTGTAAAGATGAATTGTTGATGAATATCTTTGGCCCGTGGTGCAAAGATGAATTTATTAGTATGATTATGAACAGGAACTGTGATTTGGTATAACCATGATATTTGATGTTTCAGGTAAAGACAGGTGATGAAAATTATCTTCGTCTTGGATGTGAAATTTAGAATCACAATTATGATTATGAATTATTCATATGATTGTGGAAAGGAACTGTTGATTGATGTTACAGGGATAAAACATTGTTGGTGGACTTTTAACATGGAGAAGATAATAGACTTTATGGTCTATTTGACTCTTCTAATGGATTGCTCGTTCCGCTGCAACTATGGTTGAAATTTTTATCATTTACCATATGTTCTAAATCTCTGATTTATTATTGATGGAGGCTATTGATAATTTAATTATCTTTAGTCAAGATATTCTTTACTGAGCTAGTTGTGCTCACCCTTTTGCTTCAAAATTCCTTTCAGGTAATAAGAGTGTAGCTGGGTCGAGCGAGGGTAACGGGAAAATAGAACGGTGGTCTCTAGCTGTGGATGTTCTCCCGAAGCAGTATAGAAAAGTTCATTTAGTAGTTTTATTTGGTGAATCCAATAGGGTAAGGTGTACCCAACGTTGGAAGGGTGATTTGCCACTATCATACAAGATGTCTAACGACATACAACCTCGTGTCATCATAAGATAGGGATGTGCTCATCCACTTGCTGAGTATATATACGAGCACTACCTATATAATCTTGGTGTTTGTTTGAAGTATAATTCTCAATTAGAGACAGTAGAGATAATGATATGTCAAGAGAAGACTCACCATTGGGAAGAATATGATAGTAATCTTCTCGTTTTTCTTTGGGGTCTATTGGGTCAACCAAGAATAATTCTGTGGCCATATGATATCTATCATAACCTAGACGCATGGCCTCCCATGTACGAAGGTTTCCTTGAGCACTTCCCAAAGATTCTAATTTCTAAAACAGTTTTTGACTATACCTTTATGTAAGGTGTCATTGTGAGGTGATGTCCACGGTTGGAACATGAGTCACATTTGGTATATATTTGTATCCAAACTCACAGCATATGTGTTGTTGTATTTTGTACGATAATTGTTGTAATAAAGTTATAGTTGTTTTCTGTACCATGTATTTGACTACTCAGAATAGGTTGGATGGAATGGACCTATTTTGGGGGCGTTACACTCAGCATATCTTCCGATGTCTGAATTGTTCGTTCGCTTTGGCCATCTGTTTGTGGATGATAAGCCGTACTCATTCGCAACTGTGTTCCCATACATTCTTGTAGTCTCTTCCAGAAATTCGATGTAAACCACGGATCTCTATCAGACACAATTGATACTGGCACTCCGTGCCTTGAAACAATCTCCTTAATGTACAATCTTGCTAACTGATCAAGATTGAATCTAATCTTTATTGGTAAAAAGTGCGCTAATTTCGTCAGTCTGTCCACTATTACCCAAATCGCATCGCATCCTCTCTGAGTAGTTGGAAGACCCACCACAAAATCCATCGTGATGTGTTCCCACTTCCATTCTGGTATTTCTAACGGTTGGAGTAATCCGCTGGGTCTTTGATGTTCGGCTTTTACTCTCTGACATGTCAAGCATTTCGCTACGCATTCAGCAACATCTCTTT
Organism: Panax notoginseng; assembly: GCA_016801055.1. Lineage (NCBI taxonomy): Eukaryota > Viridiplantae > Streptophyta > Magnoliopsida > Apiales > Araliaceae > Panax > Panax notoginseng. The sequence continues at coordinate 39,866,485 of CM029018.1, read as the reverse complement.
TCATATTTGGCCTCCAAAAATGTCGGCGCAAATCCTGATACATTTTCGTGCTTCCTGGATGAATTGAATACTTTGAGCTATGAGCTTCAGTCAGAATTTCTTCTTTCAGCTCTAGCACTGCTGGAACCCAAATTCGTCCATCGAACCGTAGTAAACCTTCGGTATCGACCTTGTATTTTACATCTCCGCCTTGACCCAAATTCTCTTTGATTTTTCCACACTCTCCATCTTGTAATTGAGCAATTTTCACTTTGTTCACTAAAGTTAGATCAGCTTCTATCTGGAATAGTTGTTCGTCAGATTCTTTTGGAAATTTGATTTCCAACTCCAATTTTGTCATTGCTGAAATGAGCTCCTTTTGAGTTGTTATAAGCATCAACTTCTCCCGACCTTTCCTACTTAAAGCATCTGCAACTACATTCGCTTTACCCGGATGATAAAAGATCTCACAATCGTAATCTTTTATTAATTCCATCCACCTTCTTTGACGCATGTTCAAATCCTTCTGAGTGAAAATATACTTCAGACTTTTGTGGTCTGTGTAGATCTCACATTTCTCTCCATAAAGATAGTGTCTCCATATTTTTAGAGCAAACACCACTGCAGCCAATTCCAAATCATGAGTCGGATAGCCCTTCTCATAATCCTTCAATTGTCTTGATGCATAGGCAATAACTTTGTCGTTCTGCATAAGAACACAACCCAACCCTTTATGTGAGGCATCACTATATACCACAAAATTTTCTGTATTATCTGGCAAAGTCAATACAGGTGCCACACTTAACTTCTTCTTCAAATCTTGGAAACTCTCTTCGCATTTCTCCGTCCAAACGAATTTTACAATTTTTCTTGTCAAATTTGTTAGCGGAGTGGCTATCTTAGAAAAATCTTGAATAAATCTTCTATAATAACCAGCCAGTCCCAAGAAACTCCTCACTTCCGACGATGTTTTTGGTTGTTCCCAATTGATTACTGCTTCCACTTTCAACGGATCCACTGAGATCCCATCTTTGTCAATCACATGCCCCAAAAATTGTACACGGTCGAGCCAAAATTCGCACTTAGAGAACTTCGCGTACAGTTTTTCCTTTCTTAGTGTCTCCAATGTCAGACGTAAGTGTTCCACGTGTTCTTCTTGAGTTTTGGAATACACTAGAATGTCATCAATGAATACCACTACAAACTTGTCTAGGAATGGTTTAAACACCCTGTTCATCAAATCCATGAACGCAGCAGGTGCATTGGTTAAACCAAAAGACATCACCAGAAACTCGTAATGTCCATACCGAGTTCTGAATGCCGTTCGTGGTATATCCTCCTTTCTTACCTTCAATTGGTGATAACCACTTCTCAAATCTATTTTTGAAAAGTACTTAGCACCCTTCAATTGATCAAACAAGTCATCTATTCTTGGCAACGGGTATTTATTTTTAATAGTGACTTTGTTTAACTCCCTATACTCAATGCAAAGACGCATTGACCCGTCCTTCTTCTTCACAAATAAAACTGGTGCTCCCCACGGCGATACGCTTGGTTGAATATATTTCTTGTCCAGCAGCTCTTGCAATTGAACCATTAGTTCCTTCATTTCTACCGGAGCCATTCTGTACGGGGCCTTCGATATCGGTGTTGTTCCCGGTACTAAGTCGATCACGAACTCAATTTCTCTGTCAGGCGGAAGTCCTGGCAAATCCTCTGGAAAAACGTCTTCGAATTCCCTCACTACTGGTATTTCTTCCAGCTTTACCCTCTTCTTTTGAGTATCGACTATGTAAGCTAAATAGCCCACACAACCTTGACTCAACAATTTCTTGGCCTGCATAGTCGTCAGACATTTCATTTGTCTAGGCGACTTGCTACCATAAAATACTACCTTTGACGGAGTCATAAGGTTTACACACTTCTTTTGGCAGTCAATTACCGCTCCGCATTTGAACAACCAATCCATTCCCAAAATTACATCAAATTCCCCCAGTCTAATCGGAATCAAATCTACCAACAAGACATTCTCCTTAATGTTCACCCTACAGTTCTTATATACGAATCTAACAGGGATTATTTCCTTATTCGCAATTTCTATGTTCAAAGGAAAATTCAGTTCTTCTCTAGGCAATTCTAACCTCTTAGCAAATTCATCAGATATAAACGAGCAAGTAGCACCCGAATCAAATAATACATATGCATCAATATCATTGATTGGGATAATACCTGAAACTACATCCTTTGATTGCATGATTGCACAGCATCTTGCACAGTCATGTTAAAGGTTCTGGCTGTGGGTTTGATTGATGCTGCAGGTCCTGTAATAGCCCACGCACCTCCATTGTTATCTCCTTTGCTTCTGGTTGTCACTCCCTCCTTCTTCTTAGGACATTCACGAGCAAAGTGATCCTTGGATCCGCACGTGAAGCACGCATTCTTCTTTGATTGAGTACAATTTGGGGCGATGTGACCCTCCTGGCCACAATTGTAGCAAACTCGTTTTCCCATCAAGCACGCACCCTTGTGAAACTTTCCACATGTCGCACATGCTTCAAACTCTTTGTTCTGCTGGTTACCTTGCTGGTTTCCAGTACCCATACTCCCATTCCACTTCCTCTTGTTGTTGTTTCCACTGCTACTACCACCATTCTTCACGTCATTCTCATTCTTCTTCTTCTTTTGTTCCTGGTTAAATTTTGTCACCGCCTCGCCTCCACCTTCAGCGAGTACTGCTTTCTCCATCACTGCTGCAAACGTCTTCAATTGGAACAGGGAAACCCTACTGTACAACCATGGCTTCAGTCCCTGTTCAAACCTCTTCGCCTTACGCTCATCTGTGCTAACCTGATATGGCGCAAACCTCGCCAATTCATTGAATTTTGCGGCATACTCAGATACCGTCATCGTCCCTTGCTTCAGTTCTAGAAACTGTACTTCCAGCTGACTCTTCGAACTCTCCGGGAAATAGGTCTCGAAAAATAACTCCTTGAACCTATCCCAAGTCATCACTCCTGGCCCTTCACGAGTTTTATTAGCCTGCCACCAATAACTAGCTTCTGCTTTCAACATGAACGTTGCGAAAGCAGTCTTCTGATCATCCCCTACCCTAGTGACATCGAACACCCTCTCTATCTCCATAATCCAGGTTTGTGCTTCGACTGGATTCATGGACCCACGGAATTCAAGTGGTCCAACCGCCTTAAACTCCTTAAACGTTGTACCTTGGTTTTGAGGTTGATTCTGCAACGCTCCTGTCAGTAGTGTTACTAGTTGTTGAACGGGATTCGCATCAACATTGTCGTTATTGTTAGTTCCTTCAGTGGTTCTCTGTCGTGTTGGCTGACGTCTGGGAGGCATTTCTGTTAAAATAAAACATCTATTAGACCATTACTCAACTTCTTTAAGTATTTCTAATTAACTTGCCTCTATAAAAGAAATACCCACATAGCACATAACACTTTGAACAAAATAATAACATTTATTTATTCATAAACTTTCTGAAAACATAACACAATAGCATCTCTGCTATCTACATTCCTTTCCTGAACTATAAAAGTTTCAGGACAACATCATTATTATCATATCCCATGGTTACTTAACACTAGGGACTTACACATTATTTAATACTTATTACGTACATTACCGACACATTTTCTACGATGATCTATTAAGGTACTTCGTAGCCCTATCACGTTCTTCCTCCATGACTCGAAACATTGTTCTGCGATCTAACACGAATGATGGCAGCGTCTCGAACTGAATCGGATATCCAATGACCCGATCTTGAGCTCGATTAATTGCGGTGTTAAATACTTTATCCATCTCTTCCATCTTCATCCTCTTTGCCTGCGCGTCTCTCGCTGCTGTTCCAGTTCGTTGATAAGCTTCCTCGTATGCATCTTCAGCTCTTGCCCTCTTAGCAGCTTCTTCTCTCAGCTTGCTCTCCAGTTCAGCGACCATCTCGATCAATTGTTCTTTCTCTCCTTCAGTCTGTATTAATTTCTCCTCGGCGTTAGTCAGTCATTCTTCACGATCTAGGATCTCATCGTCCTTCTGTGTCATTGCAGTATGTTGTTCAGCTACTATCTCTTGCAATTCCTCAACTGTATCCTGAAGTTCCACGTTGCGGTCATGCACCTCATCGTAAATACGCCCTGTTATCGAGTTAAGTGGAATCCTTTCTTCCTCATCTGTCTCCACATCATCCTCCTCATCTTCAACTACTGTGACCAACGGGGCTAACTCCCGTGGCAGTAGTTGTTCCCAAACTACCTGAATGTCGCGAGGCTCCTCCTCTATAGGCATTTGAGGTCCCTCCTCCCTAGCCTGACTGGATTCTCCGACATTAGTCATCCTGACAACAAAATTTTAAAGTTTTAGTTATTAATCATTCCACTCGACACTCGCGAGCACATAAGTTATAAACACATAAGCACATAAGTGTTTTATTACTTCTTTCTTAAAACTCGATAAGAGTTATCTCCACTATCTTTTCAAAGGTTACTTCCTAAGGCTTTTTTTTTCCCACCTAAGGTTCATAACCTAAAGCTTTGATACCAACCAGTGACACCCCCAAATCCCGGTACTTCATTTCCTCAGGATTTGGTGTTCACGTAATCAAAACATTCATTTCTAACTACCCAATTATAATAAAATTGAATAACAAAACCTGCCCATACAGGATTAAACTTAAATAAATCTCCCAGGTTAACTAACCTTTACAAATAATCATTCATGCGGAAAATTAAAATAAACTTCATTACAATCTTTAAACCAAGTCTGAAAATAAACTATTTAACTATTACAAGTCTTCAGCATTGTTTCGTCTTTCCTTTCCCTTTACTGGTACTAGGTACATCACCAGTTTCAACCTTAGCTGTAAGAAATTTTACAGGCAAGAGTGAGCAAACAAGGCCCACTTGAAATAACAATAATTAAATCATTAAACTTTTACATCATTTGTCAACATTAAGCTCAATAGAATTTAACAATATATTCTATTAACTTTTGGAAATCTTTAACCTTTACTGAGGGTCTAATGACCGCGACTCATGTCCACAGTTATAAGTAATTTTTCAACTTAAACTTTAACAGTCATAAGACTATAAGGACTTCACGTACTTAGGGGGATCAACCCTTCGTACAATGTATTGTGCACAATCATTTCAACGCTAAGCGTAACCTCTTATAAAAGAGTTGTTCTTCTCAGTATTTAGAATACAACTCCGTACCAAAGTGAGTTTGGTTTGGATACATCATTGGGTAATTTAGAATTCAACGGTAATCAACTAAGGTTTAGTTGATTACAAACGACATAACTGTATACTATGGAATAATCATAGTTTAATTGATGTTTATAAATTGACATCATGCTTTAGGGATAATCTAATAGCATACACTTTGAATAATTATACCCTACCTTGCTTGAACAATAATAAGACAAGGTTAATTGAATAATAAACATCCACAACATGTATATAATTGTACATGCTAAACCACAAGTTAAGTACAAGAATAACTTGCTCCAAATAAATTTACACCATTATATGATAATCGAAATTGAAACAATAATTAGTTCAATAACACCAATGATTAGAAAACTTATACAATAAAGAACTTGCTAAATATCAAAAGTTAAGGCTTAGAAACTTGCTCAATGTAAAAGGTAGGTTTAGGAAACTTGCCTTTAGCACAAGCTACACTTTTACCACTTGAATTGATACCCTAAACATATGTCATATTGACATAATTAGTCCTAACCAACATTGTACATTTATATAAACAATTACATTCATCATATGGGTTGAATTACCCATTCACATAATCAATTATTTTTCAAGTAGATAATACTTAATAACATGATAGTTCATAGTCTAATCATACTGAAATTATCATTTAACATTATTATGATAAACACATAACATTTATTTTCAAGTTTTGTACATTTAAACAAAACTGTCAGACAGTTCTGCCAAGCCGCGCCGCGGCGCCACAGTTTGTACTGTGGCTCGCGCTACGGTGCAGTGATTGTGCAACAGGCCGTGCTTACGTCATGGTGATGGCGCTGCGGCGCTAGCAATGAACTGCTGGGCCGCGCCGCGGCGCGAACTGTCAGCGTCGACTGACAGCTTCGGCAACCATGAAAGAAAAAGCCAAATTGGCCAAAAAGCTCGAATCTAATAGACTGATTATCATGAAAATTGCATATAGACATCATATAAACATATTGTGAGTACTCCTAACATGTTTCTATCCATCAATTAGCACAAACATCAATTATACAACACCCAATTTTAATGTTTTTGGCAAAAACACCATTTTTGATATTTTCCATGAAATTCAACACTGTGATTTTGTTATTCAATCAAAACAGAAATTTTCAAGCATCATGATTATGATTTTTCATACTCTAGCAATTTTTATAATCAATTTATCAATTTAACAACAATTAAAACCTTAATTTCTATTTTAAAATAGTCATACTCATATATATATTTCATATGAACACTGTGATAAATTTTCTTCATAATTTGCATACATACATAAAGAAATTGATTATAATCATACATACATTCAAGAAAAATAGTTTTACAACAACAATCATCATCTAAAGCTATATACATAAGAAATTCATCATCCATAATTATTTACAGAGAACTAGACTTTTAAAGAAAAAGGTTAAGCTCCTACCTTTGATTGAAAAGTTGATGGCTACTTTTGACTATCAATTACTTTTCTCCAATTCCTTTCTCAAACCTTCAAGGAATTCTCTCAAGTTTTATTTCCCTTTTCTCTTTTCTTCTTCTTCTTCTCTTTTCTTTCACTGAGTCTTTCTCTAGTTTACGTATAATAACATAACGTAGGTAATAATAGATATATTTAGTATAGAATTTAACTGACATCAGTTGTATTGTTTTGAAAATCAAAAGCCATAAGGCTTGTTTGGTTAAGCTTAATAAAAATAACATATTAATCCTTACTCCTTGTTTGGTAAATTGAATTAAAATATAATTGATTAATCCTTATACCTTGTTTGCTAAAATCCTAATAGATTAAAGACTTATTATGCATTAAGCCTTGTTTGACAAAACTAAATTAAACCATTTTTAATTTATTTTAATAACTCCTTTATAGCAAGGTTATTAGTCACACCTTTATTAAATTAATAAATCAATTAAACATTAATCTATTAAATTACTTTAACACATAAACAATTATAATTCTTTTTACAATTATAATTTCATTTAATCAACTAATATTTCAAACTACAATTTCTCATTTAAATATTATTATTTATTTAAAATCATTATAAGCTCTCTAGCTTATTAAATTAAACTCCATTATTATAAAATCTCATAATAATTAATTTATTTAGCTCCTTAATTATTTACTCAACAAATAATTAATTAAATCACATCAACTCAAATTGCCATATAATTCAATAAATATTTAATATTGCCAATAAATATTTAATATTTAATATTTAATTATTTATTCAATAAATAATTAAATAAACCACATCACTCAAATTGAACAATTATTTATTCAACAATAACATATCCATTAAATACTTAAATAAATCAATAAATATTTAATATTACACTTTAAAATTATGGAATGTTACAGAAGTAAATGCAACCAACTCTTGGCTTTGTCCCGAAGAGTAAACGGGAACAATCTAAGCCTGATAGCATCATCGGACATTCCATTACATTTGAAAGTGTCATAAATTTCCACGAAGTTTATCAAATGATCATTGGGGTCATCATTCGGCATCCCTCCGAATTGAACATTATTTTGTATCATTTGAATAGTACCCGGCTTGATTTCAAAGTTGTTAGCTTGAATTCCGAGCCTTAGTATGCTCACTTGAATATCTGTGATATGGGGCATGGCATAATCCCGCAGTGATTTTTGAATTTCCTCGGCCATAATAACTGGAGTTGGTATTTCTCGAGCTCTTTCTCTTCTCAGTCGTCTTCTGTCAACCTCAGGATCAAGAGGTATTATATTTTGATTCCTGCGAGGTGGCATTAAGATCGTCTTGAGTTAGTATTAATACTGAAAAACAAATAATAGTAAATCCCCGAGAACGGTGCCAAAAACTTGTTGGTCATTTTCACGATCAATAAAACATGTGTAAGTATATGCGGTCAAACAAGTAATTCAGTAATAAGTTGAGTGTCGAACCTACAAGGAATTAGTACTAAGGCTATTCAAATACTAAAATTATATCAATTCGGTCTTATCTAAACAAGTAAATAAAGATGGTGTGTTTAAAGCAATATGATTAAAACAGTAAATGGTGAGAAAGAGTTGTATCAACTATTACAAGCTAGGATTACAACTCCTCTAATGCTTCATATAATCTCCTAACTCTCCAATTATCTAACAAGTCACAAGAATGGTCAACTGAGAATACTGTGTACACATAAGCCTCTTCCGATGGTCAAATGCAAATCCCTTAGCTAAATAAATCACAATATTCCTATGGTGAAAATAATTAGACTAAGAGTCATTAAGCTTTAATTCTCAATGGTTACACACAGCAAATAGATATATTCATATTCTATTATGCAAGATATGCTCTCATTCACTTTGGAATGATCATAACAAGTGATATTATATTTAGGGTTAAGCATTAAAATCTATTTACCAATATAAATTAATACTCATATCAGTTACTTAGCCAAGCAATCAATAAATAAGCATGAAATACAATAACCCATTCAATCATGATTTATTATAATAAATAAGAGAGAAATTCAATTAAACTAATCATTAGGTTACATTGCAATCCTAGAAATGTAATTAGTTAATAACTATAGAACTAAACAACATTATCAATGTATTTAATATGCTCAAAATACACAAATAAATGGAAGATTTAGATAAAGAAAACTCATGTTTTGAAGTATTTGAGCTCTAATTCTTCTCTTCATCATGTAGAATCCAAGCAATGAAGGAGACAATGAACTTTTCTTCTTTGAAGAACCAACTTCTTCCTCTTCTAAGCTATCTCTCTCTCTAAATTTTTTTCTAAGTTATTCAACTGATAAGGAGGCTGGGAAATGATAAGTGATTATGTGATAAGCATTTTAGGTCATTAATACACTAATGTTTGCTTGGAGACCGGAGGAGGCGTTGCGGCTCCACCCTTTTTCCTTGGACAGGCGTTGTGGCGCCAATCAAAGTTGTCTAGTCAATAAGTCATGCTGCGGCACCATCTTTATTTTGTGAACCAGCGCTGCAGTGCGGGCTACTGGCTGAGCTGTCATAGGAAGGCACTACGGCGCCACTTAACAAAGGAAATTTGGCACTGCGGTGCTGGTTGTGAGAAAATGACAGTTTTGTCCTTTAAAAATTGAAAATAACCTAATAATCCCCACAAAGCACTTTTAAGACAAATAATAGCAAACACTATATAAAAGCAGTATAAAATAAGACAAACAAGTAACTTCTTAAGGTTTAGAGTGCTCGATTCGCGGGTATAAATCCCACTCATCAATAACTCGGATTATATTTATAAGGCTTGTTTTCTTTAAATGGTTTAAATAATTCATTTATTCCCCTTCCGTACATATCGCATAAAAGATAATGCATTTTAAATATACAAAATGCACCCTCAAAATCCTAATAAAATATTCATAAATCATTTTCGCCAAAACAGAAACTATTTATTAAATAGAAATATTTTATTTAATAAATTAATTTCTTATATTAAAATAATTTATTTATCATAAATTACTTTAATATACCCCAAAATATATCCTTCATAAATAATTTACTTCCCATAATTATTTACACAATAAATATATATATTCTAATATATTTATCACATTGCATACCACACACATATGCACATTTCACGCTACAAACAAATAATATATGCAGTTCCAGACAACATATTAAAAATAAAATAAAATTTTATTTTATTAAACTTCTATTTTATTTACTAGAAAAAATGCATTCGCTATAGAGGATGTACCTAAGACGGCGTTCATGACTCGTTATGGCCATTATGAGTTCCTGGTAATGTCGTTCGGGTTAACAAATACACCTGCCGCATACTTGGATATGATCAAGCAATACTTGGACAAGTTTGTGGTGGTGTTCATAGATGATATTCTAGTCTATTCAAAGACATCAAAAGATCATGTTGAACATTTAAAAATAGTGTTGGAAACACCAAGGAATGAGAAGTTGTACGCTAAATTCATAAAGTGTGAGTTTTAGCTAGAGAAAGTGCGGTTTTTAGGGCACGAATTGATAAGGAAGGAATATCAGTGGATCTAGCGAAAGTTGAAGCAGTGATTAATTGGGAAAAATCGAAGACACCAACTGAAGTGCATAGTTTCTTAGAAATAGTGTTTTACTATCGAATATTTATATAAGATTTTTCTAAGATAGCTACTCCATTAACAAATTTAACAAGAAAGACGGTGAAATTTGTATGGACGGAGAAGTGCGAAGAAAGTTTTCAGGAATTGAAGAAGAGATTAAGTGAAGCACCTGTGCCAGCGCCGAGAATTTCGTTTTTCCTATGTGTTTCTACCCTTTGTCTTTTGTTATGTTATTTTATTTATTTGAAGGGTAAGTTTTAGGAATGGACTGACATACATGTCGACTATTTGAAAAGATTGATTTTAATGATTAGGCCGAATTAGACAGAGATGCCAGTTGGTATGAGTTTAAATGGATGTACCAACTCATCTAGGGTTTGAAAGGTTTTCGCAATATGACCCAATATGTGACTCTGTTTAATTGGTCTGGAACTCGAGATTTATAGAGTTCAGGGGATTGCTTAAGCGAGGGGAAAGTGTTAGGCACTCATCTCCCCCTCAGCTTTCATGAAATACGGTTCCTGCTTCTTTTCATTCCCTATGCATTTAATGTGTTTGTGTTTGTGTTGAAAGCTTTTGTTTTGAAAAGATATTTAATGCTTTATTTGAAACTAGTGTTGTGCCTCTTTGGACCTATATACAAAGGATTTGATTTACATAAAAGTTAATCTTTTCCATTTAAAGCATATGAAAGTGAGGTTTTGAAAGCTAGTTTTCAAACCCTTTTGCCAAATAGGAATTGAGACCCGTTGATACTTCCATTTTAACTGGATTCGTCTTGATTTGATTTTATTAAGATGTGAAGCATCTTTGACAGTAAATTGAAATTATTTACAAGTGTCGAGCTCTTTTTGGCCATGGAAGCTATCGAAGTAAGCCCGAACACCTACAAACCATGATTTTCACTATTTTAGGGCCTTAAATCCGAATAACTATTTTAAGGCCCAAGGATTACATATACAAGGGGTTGCAAGTTGGTTGTACAACTTAAACAAGTCCATCACGAGAACCAAGTTTTAGATTCATTGATTAAATCTTTACCCGAATGGTTCCTTCACATCATTTAAAAGCTTGCATGAAATAGATATCGAAATAAAATATATATAACTTACAAACTTCGCATAAACAAGTGATTTATCGGTTAAATCCTTGTATACGAGTAAATGAGCTTCCCGTTTCCTCTAGATACAGATCTAGGGTCACATGGTTGCTATTATTTACAAAACTAGAAATTAAACTAGATATATCTAGATCTTAGCCATTCTAGCTCAATAGTTCTAGTTTTATAACTTTTGAACTGATGAAAAGCTAGATCTGGCTAGATCTAGTTAATAAACTTTAAATATTGATTATTTACAAGAAATGAACGGGTAAAAACTATATCTAACCACAACTAAGCAAGATATATATATATATATATATATATATATATATATATATATAGCACTTATATGCATATTAAAGCAACAAATAGGCACATATCTGAGAAGATCTTACAGTATGGTGCTAAAACTGCACAACGAACGGCTAGAAGCTTTTGAAACTTGATTTCAACTGGTAGAAACTTGATATAACTAAGTTTATAAGTATATAAATGTTTACAACTGAGATTTACAGAGTTTAGATGAAGATTTGAGCTATTTCTTTCTAGAACCCTTGGATTTTCTCTCTCCTGGGCCTTCTCTCTTTCTCTCTCTAAAATCAATTAAAATTGAGCTAGGGGTGCTGTATTTAAAGCCCCAACTAGTCGCAGGTGTACCTGCGGTCGGGCCTGGTAGGCCCCGCAGCCTTGAAGAATGTTCCCTCGAGCAACGCATTGTCTACTGAAACCTTCATATCTTGTAATCCGGGAATCCTATGGAGGTGTGTCATACCATTCCGAAAAGCTCTTTCCAAGATCTATGCAATGACACCAGGCTTTCCTTTTTCCAAATCTGGGAAGATGGGTCCATGACTAGAATAGCATCTCCAGGTCTTCTTAAGTAGTCCGTTGATCTGTCTTGCATAGTTTGCACTCGGGATGGCTATGTTTGCTCTTGTGATCCTATCCATAGTTGGACGGTGGTTATTTATGTTTCATTATTAACATTCATCTTTGCCCTCCTGGGGTTATCTCTGGGGTTGATGTTGATGTGGTTGTAGTTGTCCCTCGTGGTTATCTCTGGGGTTTGACCGCTGTTGATTCTATCTTTCCTCAGGGTTGTCTCCGAGGACTGATTTGTTGGTGTAATCCCTCAGGGTTGTCTCTAGGGTTAAATTTAGGATGTTGTGTTTCCCCGGGCTTCTCTTCGAGATATAAAAGACGTTCTTGCTCTCCTGCAGGGTTAGTAATAGGAAAGTAAATTTTTGAGTGTCTATAGCCTATATTATCATTACCTGATGATACAGAAAATTTTGTAGTTTATAGCGATGCTTCGCATAGAGAGCTTAGTTGTGCTTATGCAGCATGATAAAGTCATTGCGTATGCAGCATGATAAATTCATTGCGTATGTAGCATGATAAAGTCATTACGTATGCATCAAGGCAATTGAAGGATTATGAAAAGGGTTATCCTACTTATAATCTAGAATTAGCAGCGATGGCATTTGCCCTAAAGATATGGAAGCATTATCTTTACGGGGAGAAGTATGAAATATATACAGATCACAAAAGTCTGAAATATATTTTACACAGAATGAGTTGAATATGAGAAAAAGGAGATGGTTAGAATTAATAAAGGATTACGATTGTGAAATTTTGTATCATCCGGGGAAAGCTAATGTAGTGGTCGACGCCTTAAGTAGAAAGGGTCATGAGAAACTATTAATGTTAACGGCTCAAGACGAGTTAATAACAGAGATGACTACGATGGAGTTAGAATTTAGACTTCCAAGTGAATCGGGAGAAAATTTGTTTACAGTGGAGGTTCGTCCAATACTTGTTGACAAAATAAAGGAAGCAAAACTTAAAGATGAAGATTATCAAAAAATAAAGAATAGTATTGCCGATGGGGAATAGATTAAGTTTAAATTCGATAGTGAGGGGTTACTAAGATTTGAAGGAAGAATTTGGAATTCGAGTGTGGCAAAATCAAAAGAAAAGATTTTACAAGAGGCCCATAGTTCGAGATACTCGATTCATTCCGGTATTACTAAAATGTATCAAGACCTTCGACTACATTTTTGGTGGCCAAATATAAAGACAAAAATAGCGGAGTGTGTTATAGTAGGTGCTTGACTTGTCAAAAGGTCAAGGCTAAACACCAAAGACCAAGTGGGTTGTTACAGTCATTAGAAATTTTTGAATGGAAATGGGAGCATATCACAATGAATTTTGTGGTGGGACTTTCAGTTATGCATAAAGGGTACGATGCTATATAGGTTATAGTGGATCATTTTACTAAGTCTGCTTATTTCTTACCGATAAAATTTTGGTTTATTCGGGAACGATTAGCTATGTTATACATCAATAAAATTATTTCAAGACATGGAGTGGTAGTTTCGATTGTATCGGATAGAGATCCGTGTTTTACTTCGAATTTCTGGAGAAGTTTGCAAGAACAAATGGGAACGCAACTGAGATTGAGTACGGCGTATCATTCTCAAACTGATGGACAGAGTGAAAGAATAATACAAACATTAGAAGACATGTTAAGAACTTGTGTAAAGGACATTAAAGGAAGTTGGGATGATCTCACCTACCGTTAAAAGAGTTTGCTTACAATAATAGTTATCATGCTACGAAGCGTTATACGGATGAAAGTGCAGAATGCCATTGTGTTGGGATAAGGTAAGGGAACGACGAATTTTGGGGCCATAAATGGTTCAACAAACAGCAGAAATAGTTAAGTTAATACGTGCGCGACTTATAACAGCTCAAGATAAACAGAAGAACTATGCAGATCAGTATCATCAGAAAAAAGAGTTTAAAGTCGGTTCGTACGTATTTTTGAAGGTACCACCCTGGAAAGGAAAGATACATACTGGGAAGAAAGGAAAGTTAAGTCCTAGGTTTATTGAACCATTTGAGGTATTAAAGAGGGTAGGAGAGGTAGCTTACGTAATAGCATTACGTCCAGAATTATAACATATTCATAATGTGTTCCATATATCAGTATTATGACCTTATAAACCAGATTATAAGCACGTAATAGAATATAAACCTATTAGGTTGAAAAAGACTTAACTTATGAAGAACTTCTGATTCAAATTATTGATAAGAAAGAATAAGTCTTAAGGAATAAAATAATACCTTCTGTGAAAGTGATATGGAGGAACCACAATACCGAAGAAGCAACGTAGAAACTCGAAAGTAAGATGAAAGAAAATTATCCTCAAATTTTTGTGTAATATGTATCGTGATTCTGGAAACAGAATCCTTATAAGGAGGGAAGAATGTAATGACTGAGAAATCCAACTTATCTTGTAACTAGGATTTTTGAATATTATTTAATTAAATATAGTTTTAATGAATATTATTCTGAGTTATGTGTTTGAAGGTCATTCTATGACCTAGGATGATTGTTTAATATTAGGATTTTGTCTATGTGCATGAATTAAAGAGTATGAATTTCCAAGATGAAAATAAAATTTTCCGAGAAATTTACGTAAAAACACTATTCATCCGAAACTGATGTAGCACTTTTTTCAAAATTTCAGAAAACACACGTAAATGTTAGAATTCAGAGAAAAGACGTAATATCTTATAAAATTCAAAAATTGAAAACGCAATTTTCATCCTGCATGTTGAATCGGGAAAGTCAAAAATGATAGAAATTCACTATGTCTACTCTCATTCATTTGGTGAAATATATACATAAGTACATGAGTGTTAGTAGGCTACAATTGAGGCTACAATTGAGGTAACTGTTATTTACATTCTAATAATAAAAGATACATTCTAATACTAAAAGATTTATACAGAGACTATTTCCATAATCAAACACACCCCCGTAGTCGAAGCGGGAGGTTGGCGTACGCTGAGGTTGTCTCGCAAATCATCAAAGAGTATACACGAAAGTCATTTAGTGAACATGTCGGCAATTTGATAATGGGACGGAACATGAAGAATACGGACATGTCCACGTGCAACTTTCTCGCGTATAAAGTGAATATCCATTTTAATGTGTTTAGTGCGCTGATGTTGAACGGGATTGCCTGAGAGATGTATTGCACTAACATTATCACAATAAACCAATGTAGCTTTGTGGACCGGACAATGCAGTTCCAAGAGAAGTTTCCGGATCCAGTAGGAATCGGAGACAACGTTAGCTACCCCTTTGTACTCGGCTTCAGCACTAGATCGAGATAAAGTAGGTTGACGCTTAGAGGACCAAAAGATCAAGTTGTCTCCGAGAAAAACACATTATCCAGAAGTGGAGTGTCTGGTATCGAGGCATCCCCCCCCCCCAATCAACATCAGTATAAGATATGAGATCAAAAATTGAAGACTTGAAAAGATGTAATCCATAGTCAAGAGTGCCCTGAATATATCGCAGAATTCGTTTGAGAGCATTCATATGTTCATCCTTCGAGTTATGTATGTAAATAAACATGTTGCACAACATAGGATATATCTGGTCTCGTGAATGTAAGGTATTGCAATGCTCCCGCTAAACAGTGATAATCTATAGGATCTGCGTAGGGAGATCCCGAAGAGACTCTCAGTTTAGCCTTAGTATCCACCGGCGTGGTTGCAGGCTTACAAGAGGTCATGCCGGCTCGTTCAATAATTTCCTCTACATATTTGCTTTGAAAAAGAAATAACCCACCGGTATGGCATGTAACTGCAATGCCCAAGAAATAGCTCAGAGGACCCAAGTCCTTCATAGCAAATTCAGAAGCAAGGAGTGACATAATAGACTGACGAAGAGCGTCAGATGACGCAGTGAGAATGATGTCATCAACATAAAGAAGAATGTATGCCATGGCATTGCCTTGTCGATAAATAAATAGAGAATGATCAGATTTGCTATGTGAGAAACTAATAGTAGAGACAAAATCAGTAAATCGTTGATACCAAGCACGTGGGGCTTGTTTGAGGCCATATAGAGATTTCTTCAATAAGCACACACACTCTGAATGCACGGGATCTCTAAAACCCATTGGCTGATGTATATAGACGGTTTTGTGAAGCTGACCATGCAAGAATGCATTTTTAACATCCAGCTGATGAATGGACCAAGATTTTGACAGGGATATACTGAGAATAGTCTGAATAGTAACTGGTTTCACCACTGGACTAAATGTTTCATCACAATCCACACCAACCTATTTAGATCTGCCATCACCAACAAGACTAGCTTTGTGTCTCTCAAAAGAACCATCATATTTCTTTTTATGATAAAAAATCCACATTGAACGAATAATATTAGCATCAGGAGGATGGGGCACCAACTCCCACGTCTTATTTTTAATAAGAGCATCAAATTCGTCTAAGATGGCCATTTTCCAATTCGGGTCAGATAAGGAAGCTTTTGGGTTATGGGGAAAAAGGGATAGCGTAATCGAGGACGTCAAATTGAATTGACGTTTGGGCTTAAAAATCCTATGCATGTTGCAGGTTGTAATGGACAGAGATGGGGCTTGTCTTGCTTGGTTCTATTATGGACTAGGTAGAGAGGTTGACTGTGTGGTTGTTGTATGTGGACTGAACCGTGGGGAAGTATTGTCGGACGCAGGCTGAGATGTGGGTTGAGGAGAGGTCGGTGTTGAAACCGATTGGGAAGGTTGGGCTACAATGAGCTCTGGTTCGTGCTGGTGGACTGGATTAGGTTAACTTTGAAGATGATGGTGCAAAAAGGGAGGCAGACCTTCACTTAAAAAATCATAGGTTTGGGAAGAAGGAGTATGCAGCTTAGCAAACGGGAATTAGGACTCATCAAAAATGACATGTCTAGAGATAATTATTTTTCGACTGGACAAATCATAACACTTATATCCTCGATGATTAGGCGGGTATCCCAAAAAACGCATGGGGTGGAATGGGCTTGTAGCTTATTTATTGAGGTGGAGGGAAAAACGGGATAACATAGACATCCAAAAACCCGTAAATGGGTGTAAGAAGGATTCCGATGGTAAAGAAATTAAGTTTGGGAATAATTGGAGAGTAGCTTGCTAGGGAGAATGTTTAGGAGGTATGTTGCCATTTGGAGGGCATGATGCCAAAATAATAGTGGCATAGACGAGTGAGTAAGAAGAGTTCGGATCAAGTTATTGATTGCTCGGATTTTACGTTCGGCTTTGCCATTTTATGGAGAAGTGTGAGGGCAAGAAAAACAAAACACCATACCATTAGTGTGACAAAATTGCTTAAAGAACTCGTTATCAAATTCCCTCCCATTATTACACTGAAAACATTTAATAGTTTTCTCAAATTGGGTTTGAATGAGTGCACTAAAAGATAAGAAAATGGAATGAACTTGTGATTTTTGTCCAATAGGGAATGTCCATAAGAAATTAGTGTAATCATCCAAGAGAAGAATATACTACTTATGACATGCCAAATTTAAAATTGGTGATGTCCACAAATCACTAGGTATTATATCAAAAGGCTTTGTAGTGGAAGAATTCGAAACAGAAAAAGGCAACTTAACATGTTTCCCAAAAATGCAAGACTGACAAACACTAGAACATGAAGTTTGTTTGCAGTCAATAAGCTTATTATTCCTAAAGGAGCGTAAAACAGGTGCTCCCGGGTCACCCAAACGATTATGCTATAAAATAGGAGAGAGAGCTGCAAAGTTGGAAGGAGAGGTGGAGTGATGCCTGGTGGTTGTGGTGATAGGATATAGATCCCCAGTGCTATCACATCTCATTAGCGGCATCCCCGTCTGAAAGTCCTTCACAAAAAATCCAAAAGGATCAAACTCAATGGAAACATTATTGTCAATGGTGAAACGACGCACAAAGATCAAGTTTTTAATGAGTTTAGGGGCATGTAGGACATTGTTTAAAGTTAAAGGTGGGTGAGTTAAGGAAAGAAATGTTTTTCCATAACCACGAATTGGAATTTCCTGTCCACTGCCAGCAATAATATTTTTGTTATTGCTCATATTAGAATAAGACGAGAGAGTACCTTGAGATGCAGTCATGTGGGAGGTTGCGCCGGTATCCATGTACCAGTTTATATCAGGAACAGTAAGAGATAAATTGTGCATCGTCGCATCAATGTCGGTAGGTGCATAGCTCGAAGGAAGGGGCACTTGGGCACTTGGGCACTTGGGCACTTGGGCACTTGGGCACTATATGCCTGTAGGGGACGATTACCTAGAATTCTGGGCTGAGGAGCAGGAGGTGGATGAGCCCAGGATGAGGTGGGGTAAGGACAAAGTAGAGTAGTCCATGTTTTTTTTCCCCAAGACCCCCATGGTGGGTATGGTACCCACTGGTATGGCTGCTGCTATTGCTGCCACGGATGCTGCTATGGTTGCTGGCCACCATGCTACTGCCCACCGCCGTGGTTGCTGCTACCACGACCTTTTCCCCTACCGCCACCATTTTTCCCCCGACTTTTGTTGCGGTTTCGACCACGTTTCTGACCATTAGTGTTGCGGTTTGATGTATTACCAGAACCTGAAAGTAAACTTCAACTATAGCCAAATGCATCATCGTTGGAACTGTTGGCGGTGCCGGCGGCAGTGGCGGCGGAGGCGGCGGTGGCCTGTTCAGCCTTGTGGGTTTCTTCAAGGATTAATTTCGATCGTGCCTCGTAAAAAGGCGGTAAAGGATCACTTTATTGAATGAAGGAAGCAACACCATCGTAATTCTCATTTAAACCCGCAATTAACTGATGAATTAACCTTTGATTTAAAACCAGCGCACCAACATTAGAAAGTTGATCAACAAGCATTTTGAGTTCTTGGCAATAGGCCGAGATGTTAGAATAATCATATGAACGTGAGTGGATTGGTTTTCCAGGTAAATGGCATTTTTGTTATCCTGGAAAATGTTTTACAATCACTCCCATGCTTGCTGTACAGTTGAATTCGGCTCCAGGATGGTGTGTAAAAGATAGTTGGAGATCGTACCATAAATCCATTGAAGGACTATTGCATCCAAGCGCGACCATAAATTGTTTGTAGCCTGTTCTTTTTCCTTCTCGGTTGGCTGCGATTTGGGGGGGATAATATGATCAATAACTTGGTATGCTCGACAATGGATTTTAAACAACTCTGCCTAGGAAGAATAGTGTTCCTTTTCCATCTCTAGAGTAATGGGGATGAAGTTCTTGACATTAGTAATAGCAAGAGCAGGATGAAATTTGGTTTGTTCGGCCATTGATATGAGGAGAAGAAGAGAGAAGGACATGAAAATGAGGAGGAAGGAGTTGAGAGGTGGCGGAGGTTGCTGGGATAGGTAGGTCTATGAGACGTCTAGGGTTAAAACTAGGCTCTTGATACCATGATAGAAATTCATCGTGTCTATTCTCATTCATTTGGTGAAATATATACATGACTACATGAGTGTTAGTATGCTACAATTGAGGATACAATTGAGGTAACTGTTATTTACATTCTAATAATAAAAGATACATTGTAATACTAAAAGATTTATACAGAGATAATTTCCATAATCTAACAAAAAAGTCAACAAAAGTCAAAGCTGACTTTCAAATTGATTGGGTTTTATTATTGGAGGTTCAATATAAAATGTTATGAGGCCCAATTGAAATTAAACCTAGGCCCAAGGAATTATTAATTCAAGCCCAAAGGAAAGCCCAAAGTAAATTTAATTTAAGCCCGACCCAAGATCCAAACCCATGGTCAACCCATGAATCAAATGGGTGGGTTAAGGCATAAACCAAACCCATATGGGCCCCAAGAGGGAGGCCACATCCGGCCACTCCACCATTCAAAGGAGGTTTGCCCTTTTAAATATCTTATGCACTTGAATGCTTTATTTAATGTTTGGTGCAAAAAGTCTTTGTTGGTTAATTAACTTAACTATTGTTAGGTTAAGTAAGGAGGTGGAGTGGGGGTTGGTTTGAGATATTTGAAACCTAAGGGGATTGACTATAAGAGATTTAAACCTAAGTGATTAATTAATAACCTAATGAAAGTGTCCTAATGACCTAAATACCCTAACTTCTGCCTATTCTATAAATAGAAAGCTAAGTGTTAGTTTATTTTTTTACACAAATCAACCAACATATAAACATTGAGAGAGAAGTGAGAGAAAATTGGAGAAGTAAGAAGATGAGCTAGTTGATCAACAATTTCATCTATTAATCAAGAACTCAAGAGGTAATAACACTACTAGAAAAACAAGAATACGTGACAGAATTTTGTGATAGTTTTTAAAAACAATCAGAAAAGATAATAATTTGTGATGAACTTTTTAAGCAATCACAAAATAATAGTATATATGATGGCACTTAGTGATGACTAATCTTGCCATCAATGTATTATACTTGTGATGGTCATGTCAATCACATCAATTTTTTCACGCAAAATAAATTTTTTTTTGTGACGCACTAAGTCATCACTTATAGATATACCCTTTTCGTGGTTGCATTTAAGCTATCACTAATATTTTAATGTAAGAAATAATCAAAAAAATATTTTATGACGGTCGTGACAATCAGATAGATTTTTGTGACGACTTTTATTTGCAATTACAAAAAGAAGGTATTTTATGATGGAATTTTCAAGCCATCACAAAACAATAAAATATATGATGACTCTTAGTGATGACTAATTTTACCATCATTATAGAGTATTTGTGACTGCCATTGCAATCACCAAATCTTATATGAAAATAATTTTGTTTAGTAAGTCAACTCACATATGTTTCCTTTTATATTTTATTTTAAAATTATAATCATGATCTGTACTTTGGTGTAGTGGTAATACTCGTTATTTAGTTTGCATATGGGAGAGGGTTCGAATCCTACAAGTATCATTTGATACAATTAATACAGTGAAATAAATTATACATAAATAGAGATTCACATTCTTACATTTGATTCTTAAAGTCTTATTTTTTTTGTGATGACTTTGACAATCACAATAGATTACGAGTTAATGTGATTGTATTAATCATCACAACATCACTAAGTCTTTGCGTGATTGCCTAAACCATCACGTAAAATCTTTCATGATGGGCGTATACAAGACGGCCATTATGATGCTAAATGTGACGACCCCAAAATAGGTATACAACACCCATTCTGAGTTGCCAAATACATGGTACAGAAAATAACTACAACTTTATTACAATAATTGTCGTGCAAAATACAACAACTCATGTGTTGTGAGTTTTGATAAATATATATATCAACTATGACTCTTGACACCAACTTGGGTAGCACGTCACCATGGCATCTTACATAAAGGTATGGTCAAAAACTGTTCTAGAAATTAAAATCTGTGGGAAGTGCTCAAGGAAACCTTCGTACATGGGAGGCCATGCTTCTAGGTTATGATAGATATCATATGGCCACAGAATTATCCTTGGTTGACCCAATATACCCCAAAGAAAAACGAGAAGATTACTATCATATTCTTCTCAATGGTGAGTCTTCTCTTGACATATCATTATCTCCACTGTCTCTAATTGAGAATTATACTTCAAACAAATACCAAGATTATATAGGTAGTGCTCGTAAATATACTCAGCAAGTGGATGAGCACAATCATGTCTTATGATGACACGAGGTTATATGTCATTAGACATCTTGTATGATAGTGGCAAAACACCCTTCCAACGTTGGGTTCGCCTCACCCTAGTTGATTCACCAAATATAACTACTAAATGATGACCACCGTTCTATTCCCCTATTACCCCCGCTCGACCCAGCTACACTCTTATTACCTGAAAGAAATTGTGAAGCAAAAGGGTGAGCACAACTAGCCCAGTAAAGAATATCATGACTAAAGATAATTAAATTATCAATAGCTTTCATCAATAATAAATCAGAGATTTAGAACATATGGTAGATGATAAAAATTTCAACCATAGTTGCAGCGGAACGAGCAATCCATTAGAAGAGTCAAATAGACCATAAAGTCTATTATCTTCTCCATGTTAAAAATCCACCAATAATAATTTATCCTTGTAACATCAATCAACAGTTCTGGTACACAATCATATGAATAACTCATAATCATAATTGTGATTCTAAATTCCTCTTCGCACCCAAGACGAAGATAATTTTCATCACATGTCTTTACCTGAAACATCAAAGATCATGGTTCTACCAAATCACAGTTCCTGTTTATAATCATACTAATAACTTCATCTTTGCACTACGGGCCAAAGATATTCGTCACCAGTTCATCTTTGCACTACTGGCCAAAGATATTCAACATTAGGTCATCTTTGCATTACGGGCCAAAGATATTCATCAACAATTCATCTTTGCACTACAGGCCAAAGATATTCCTCAACAGTTCATATTTGCACTACAGGCCAAATATATTAATATCTCAAAGAAATATATAATCATTTCAGAATTTATATAAACAATAACTATAACCATGTTGATCATTTCACCTTTGCACTTAAGCTAAAGATATTCAATTATAAATTCAATGGTCATGATCATACCAGTCAACAATTCAACTTTGCACTACTGGCCAAAGGAAATCTATAGTCATGATCATACCAAAAATCTACCCATCTTTACACTCAAGTCAAAGAGAAATATCATCATTAGGGTTATAAAAATATTATATATGATAATAAAAATAATATGATCAACATATAGTTTTAATCTCAAGAGTAATATTCATAAATTAACTATAATTTGGTTAGAAAAAGAAACTAATTTTGTCGTGAATAGTACCCGTGAATAGTAACTCGTGAATAGTAACTCATGAATAGTAACCCCGACATGAAAAAGATAAAAATTCCACAATAAAATCCATACCAATATTTCGGTATAATGATATTGAAAGAATAATATTTATTAAGCTTATAAACAATTTATTTTAATTGTTTACACTTTACTAAATAATGTATTTAATCATCCTAAAATGTCAAACTCATAAGATTTCGTCACCAATAACCAAAACCCTTATCAAAAATCTGCAAATACCTCATATAGGATTCTCAAGCCATAAAATCCTATTTTCTAATTTTTTTACTTCACATAACATATTTAATTCATTTACTCATAACTAGTTTATTTTTATGAAAAATACCAAATCAGTTCCAAAAATATTTCTTTTCTGGGATTTAAAAGAATATAGTCTCATATTGAACATATATTTTTCTCAGAATTTTTAAAACTCATTTACTATTTTTCATATGGCCAAAACCGTCAAATATTTAGACATTTATCATAAATTGTACTTTTATCCAAAAATTTCGAAATTCACATAGTACACTGATATTATATAGATATACTTCTAATAAAAATTTCATCAATTTTGGAGTGAACCACAAGGAATTATAAGCGGTTACTTTTAAAATAGTCTTTTATCATAAAATTCATAACTCTTAATCTATACATCCAAAAATTACCATTTTTGGATACAATCAATAAAACTCCTCAAAATATCATTTCAAATTTTTTCAGAATTTTCTGAAGGACGAAAGAAGTACGAACTGAAAAACATAATAACCCTTAAAATCTCTTACCTCAAAAGAGTAGTACTTCTGACTTGAATATCGGATGTAAAGTCGAAGTAAACTTTCATTCTAAATACTCACAAAATACGCTCGATAATATAGAGAGAGGAAGAGAGAAAATTTATAAATTTTGGTGTGATTTTCAATTCTAACTAAGCACCATATTTATAAGAAAATGCTAGAACGCCAAAGGAGACTAAATAATAAATTAATAATATTTATTTCTCTTCATTTCTACGTCTTCTCCCACCAACCAAGACCAGCCCACCTCTTTTGAACCAAAATTGGCAGCCCACATGCTTGAAATAATAGTGGGTCCCGCTCAATTTTAATAAAAATCATTTTATTTTTTGAAACTTCAACAATTCATAGAAAATAGCCCGTTTATCAGAAAAATATGAATCTCACGCGTTTTCATAGGAAATTTAATTCTCTACAACTTTGTAGAAGAAAGTTTTTCCAAATTCCAATCAAAAAATACCCGAAATCCACAAACGGATGATTTTTAATACTTCCAATCCGACAAAATACTAATAAAACACCTCAGCATTAATTCCTCCATTTTTATCCACATAAAATAAATATATCCATCATTTATATCCATATAAAATAAATATTTCCTTATCATATAAATCAATAATTAATTATTCATAAATAATATTACAGAATCACAATAATGACAACCAGGCAGTTCCCAGGAAAGATGGGACTTTCCGATAAGGATTTCTCCTTACTGGAGCGCAATTAGGTGACCAAACCTCTCCTTAGACAGAACTTTTTAGACATTGCCAATAATGTTATCTAATAATATGAATTATTGATCTGATAATGGAAAATATTGTGCAGTAACAATTATTAAAACAACAATAATACAAAATATCAACGCAGTAATTATTGAATCAATAAAAATAAAATATTGAACAGTAATTACTGTAACAATTATTAAGTAGTGCCTTCTTACGTAAGAATCAATAATTTCAAAAATACTGTGCAATACCGTGTATTACTGTATTTTAACCACTGGGTATTCCAACAGTGTTAACAGTAACAACTACGCCGTTATTTATAAAAACTCATTTTTTATCGTTTTCTTCATCCGACAGTTATTTGTTATGGGGCCCACAAATAGCTACGCCGTCGTACAAATATTCCCCGACAGAAAGAATATTCCACGACCAAACGAATATTCCCCGACAACAATGAATATTTTATAACCAATTGCGTATTTTGAAAAAAAAATCATATATAACCCTTAACTTTAAACTTTTATCAATTTAATCATTTACTGAATTGTAATTATAAGAAAATTTTAATACTTTTATTTCATAAAATTCGAAGTCTTACACTAAAAGCCATCACGTAAACCTTTCGTGATGGTTTTCCTACTTTTTGTGATGGATTTAGGCCATCACAAATGACCATTTTTTTAGTAGTAACCAATAAACTCATCTATCTACTTCATCTCAAGTCTTTAAAAGCTTTCTAGATAAGATATAAAGTGCTTGTTGGTGGATGGCTAGGTGGTTCATGATGAATCATTAGCATACCGGTGGAATAAAGATGATTTAGTGGATTAAAATCACTAAAATGTGCATGATAAGAAAAGTTATAAGTATAAAATGAAGAACATAAGAAACTATGTTAAAAGTTGTTGATGGACAAGTTTAAAACCATCATATATGTTGTTGATGGACAAATTGAAAACCATCATTTGTTAGAGTAAGAATTGTGTAAATGTTCCCTTTGAAACGGAGTAAAAATATGCTATAACAAAATTATGGCGAAAATTTCAGTAAAAGATGTTATCGATGAAAAACCTAAGTTAAAA
The DNA here is from genome assembly GCA_016801055.1 of Panax notoginseng. Taxonomy (NCBI): domain Eukaryota; kingdom Viridiplantae; phylum Streptophyta; class Magnoliopsida; order Apiales; family Araliaceae; genus Panax; species Panax notoginseng. The sequence continues at coordinate 39,840,778 of CM029018.1, read as the reverse complement.
ATATTTTTGTTTGTAGTTAGTCAATTCCGGGAATTATATTTTTCAAGGTATTGAGTAATTCACGAGAATAGGAAGTCATGGACTCAAGAACGAACTCATTCCAACTCCGGATGAAAAAGATACGAAGAAGCAAAAATTAAACGTTAAAAACATTAAGTATGAAAAGCTATGCGTCGTGGGATTTTTTAGCCAATTAAACGCCTAGTTAGAATGTCCGACAAAAAATTCTGTCCAGGGGGATTTAAAGTATGCTATGAAAGCTAAATAATGGCTCAAGAATGGATTGATTCCAAGTTAAAACGACTAAAATATGAGATTGCAAAGTGGATGTCAGGATCGTAGTTTAAAACTTAAAAATATTTCAAAGATTATTGTCTGGCGCCGCAACGCCAGTTATGCCTAAAAACTAGACGTTAGAGCGCCGGCTCGGCCAACCCATTCTGCTAACTCACGTCACAGTGCCAAGAAAAGGAAAGAAAATCGGTGCCGCAGTGTCAAACCAGAATTTTGCACAGTAAGGAGATTTTTAAAGCAGAAAGTAAAAGAAATGTTATGGAATAAAAATGAAGATAAATATTAATTATGTAAAACATCTTAATAAGGTCATTAGAACCTTAACTTAATGATTGAAAGTAAATGGAAAGAATAAAATAACACTTACACGTAAAATACTGAAACGAAGTAATTGTTCCGTATTTACGTAGAATGAATATGTTTAAGATATACGAATGAATAACTTCGATATTTACACTTAATAAAGGTAAAGTATGACAATTACATGTCAACGAATGGTAATGAATGATAGTAAATATTAACAAAAGGTAACGAATGATAATGAACTTAAGGTATAACTTAAATATAACGTATTAAACGGATACGATAGTAGAGAAGTAGAAGTAAACTAATACTTAGCTTTGTCCATGTGTCTAATTGGCACGTACATGAAAATTTATGTGTGTAGGCTGTTAAAGAATCGAAATAGCGTAAAACTAAAAATAGAAGACGCTTGAGGCAAGTTTCCTAAACCTTACTCTTGTGAAAATATGTGAATTTTTATACTTAAGTAAATCTTTTACATATTTGTTCAAGTATTCAAGTCATGGTTTGCCATGTACTACATAAGAAAATGTTGATGTCATTATTCGGCTAAACAAATGTTAGAATGATTTATTGATTTCATAGTAACTCTTTTTAATGTTATTTATGAAAATTTAAGCTATCTAACGCAAATTGTTTTGGTATTGATAAAAAGGTAAGCCTAAGAATGAACTAATAAATGTATTTAGTTGAATATTCAGTTGACACGCATAGTGTCAAAACTAAACGTAAATACGTTTAATGGATGAGTGTTGATCAACATAGAGTACTATAGGCCGATAACCTAGAAGTGCTCGTAAGATATATAGGATTTACGATTTTATTATCGGGAAGTCCCTTTTTAATGAAAGAAAATGGTTAACTCACGGTCATTTGACCATCTCAGTTTCAATATTCATATTGTGGTTTCAAAAAAAAGTTAAACAAAGGACAAGTATCGGTTTTGATTATTCTTATTGATTCTCATCTATTTGTACAGTTGTTGAATATTGAACACAAGATTCTTGATTTTGTTGTTATTAAATTGTGTATTTGCTGAGCAATAGAATGCTCATTCATGCTTGAATTATGTGGTTTTTAGCTAAGATCGAAAGAGTTGAAGGGTCTGGTAAGGACAAAAGAAAGGTTAAGTTGGAGAAGTAATTAGCCGATATAATAATAGTCGTACTTTTGTAATAAATTACATTATGACATAATGAATATGTAATGGTTATAGATAACCTGGGAGAATGAATGAAAATGATGTAATAAATATAGTTTTTTTACGTTCATGTCAAGTAAATATATAGTAATATGTTTTGAATGTCGTAGCACCGTGTAGCACCTTATTCAGGTTTAAAAGAACCCGGATTTAGGGACGTCACACGGGTCATGAGGAGACTATGCATAGCTATGGTTCATCTTTGTTTGTTGATAATGAGTGGGATACAAGGAATGAAACAATGGAAGGAAACAAGCCATTTTTGAAGAATTCTTGGGGTTGTAAAAATGCAAATAAAGAGATCCCCGACATCTCAATAGAGCCGGAGTAAAGATCGTAAGAAGTCAAGCTGATGACTATAAAATAAGCGTTGATTAGGAGGCAATCCAAGGGTTCTAAAACTTTTTAGGATATTTTACATGTTAAATATGATATGGTATTAGAGACAACTCTCAAAAGCTCACAACAAATAATCTGGTCAGGTTAGTAGAAATGGGGACACAAAGGCAAATGATATTATCTCACAAAAGTCATAGGTGTTGGAAATTAGGACATGAAGGTTGTCGATATTATTCCACAATAGTTGGATAGGCAAAGATTTTGGACTATGTGGCTCGACCGTTAGGTATTTAAGTGGGAAAATTGTAACACTTCAACCCAACATCGAAATATGTGGGATAGTTTGATATGTATATAAATTATCAACCTACTGCCAATATAGTACATTCATTCATAACCTTTTAGATACACTTATAATAATCTAAGATAAACAAAAAATTACTAGTGAGACAGTAGTTGATACAACATGATTTGATTTGAATTCAGAATTTGACATAGATTGTTATATGATTTGAACCTGTTAACTCAAAAATGAGTTGATCTCCGGCCTGTCCAACCACAAACGAGTCTATCACTACCAACCTTAGACTAGCTACACAAGCATACCAAATTACACTGAGTCGATCTTTACGGGCTACAAGTGAAAGTTTATTGCTAATAAAAATATGATTGCTCAGCATATTTAACACATTCAATTTTGTAATACTTTTTTAGTTCTGTAAGAATATTTTCTGGGATTATATTAATTGTAGTTATATAAAATCAGGCTAATCGATCGAAATAATTCAGTATAACATATTGTTTCTAATTAAGTCTAATGTGAATTGGTTAATGCGGATTATATAAGCAAAATTTTGGGCTTGTGTTGAGCATGTTCACATGGTTACTAATATAGACTAATATAAATAAATAACTAGCATAAGAATTACTAAGAAAGTTATTAAAGGTTTCTCATAAAGGCAACATCTAGGGAATCAAGGGAGCAATATCTTGTTCATCTAAAAAAATTAATTTCGTTGCGTTCATTGTGAATTTCAAACAAGGAACACAAAATTATTATTTTTTACATGTTCTAGGTATTGTTCTTTATTCTATCTACGTTAAAGAATAGAATTAATTATTATGAATTAATTTTTACAAGTTCAACTTGTAAGCAGACAAGCTCGAGTAAAATTGAAGTTAGATGGGCTGAGGCCTAGGATGAAGCATAGGAAAGGGGCCCGGAGGTGAACTAAGAAAAACTTACCTTCTATATCGCATCCTGAATTTCTACTAAAAGGAGATTCGAATATATAATCTTGCATAATAAAGAGAAAATTCTTTACCAATAGACTAACATCTTTGATCTTTATTACATGCTAACCTAATTTTGTGTTATACACAAGTCTTATCTTTAATTTTGTGATTAATATTTATGATGCATATCAAGTGAAAAATAATTGGATTAAAAGAAAATATATTTTTGTATTCCTTCCAAAAGTCTCCAGTTGTTCGAAACAGAAATACAAAGCTTGACCTGCCCTTGGTACAAACATTCATATATGCAAATGAGAATACAATGATTCCCCTTTGCACGTCTGCAAAATAAAGCCCCTTTGCACATGTCTGCACTATAAATTGTTCAGCAATAGATTACAACCCTAAAATTATGACAAAAACCCTAGAAACATGATAATATATAGCCCTATAAATATACTATGATAACCCTAAGAAATCAAGAATACGCATGATGATGGTCAAATGAAGCATAATCATGTTGAGTTGGTCCTTGATTATGTCAAGCATTTGAGGATAACCTCTTTGCACTGAAGCAGACAAAATATATAAGGATGCCTAGGGTAGAAAAACTTACTAAAATTTTGACAAAATCAATACATTCAACCCTCAAATAAAATAGCAATAGGACTAAAAACTAGCAATACACAACGAATTTGGAAAGAAAAAAATAAGTTTGGAGGGAGAATCATGGAAAAATATGGTAAATATCTCAATCAATACGCCAAATCATAACAATCCACCACGCTTCCAGGCCCAACCTCAATGTTGGTCCATTTTCCCAACCATGATGGCTTTCCCTCAGTTTTTTCTTAACACATATAGTTCTTTTCACAGGTAGCCTAGTAATTAAAATAGTGACTTCTCTGTTACCAAATGTTAATAATCTCAACTTAATCGCCAAAAGTAATATGACTGGTGGAACACAAAATTAAATTCGAACTCTTAAACTTAAGTACAATTAATACCTCAAACCCCTTAACTAGTCAATTCCAATTTTCACTTTGAGAAGTAATATCCATCTTCTGAATCCAATACAAATATGTCAGCCACCTCAGGTAACCTAAAGCTCACCTTTTTTCTCTTCCCACCTTGTCTTTTGCAGCTCACTATATATGCATCTTCCTCCAATTCTTCATCATCATCAACCTCCATTTTCATTCTGTCCAAAGAAAACCTATCTCTAGGCTGCAATTTATAGGCGGTAGCCTCAACACTTGCCTCAAATGAAGGATAAATTCTATTCAAGCTAGGTGAATTCAAGATCCACTCTTGTAGAGTGAGTTTCTCCGGTGGTTGAGGCCGAGGTGATAACTGTCTCTTTTTATTCTTCTTGGTGTCCCATAATGATGAGCACTTAGGCTTCATGAACTCAAAAATGGATGTCGATGAACTGATGCTGCTCCCTCTATCAAAATCTTGGTTTGCTAATGTTTTGGGGCTCTTTTGCACCAGATGATTAAGACCACATATATTTGATCCCATTTTTTTCACACTCTTGGAGTTGATCATGATTGAAAAATACTAGGTTGGAGATGGTTTTAGTCCTTTTGGTTAGTTCTTGACATAATTATGGGACATTATAAAGGAAATACTAGGCGGGTTATACTATAGAGAGGAGAACTTTACTAGGAACATATAGCTTAGGTAGTTAATATCAATGAAAGAATGAGGATAAGAGGACTAGAGGAGCAAGAGATGAATTTGGATTTTGTATCTAATTAGATGAGTCCAAATCTTTCTGCTTATTTCTTGTCTGATTATATTGTTATCAAGTCTACCCTATTTAGAGCTGGCAATATATTTGGAAAATCATATATATTACAACTCGAACTTAACTAGATCCATTGGATTGGATATCTATATTTTATAATTCAGGTTGGACATAGTTTATTGGTTGTCCAAATATGGTTCCAAACCAAGTTAACTACTATTTGACCCAAATTTATTAAAATCATCTCTTACTTTATTTTACTCTCCCCCGTATCTGAAATAGTTCGGCGGCATTAGAAAATTGATACAGAGATATTACAGGGAAAGTTAGGAAAAAATCTATTTTTTTGTAATCTTTGTTTTAGATGATTTCAACTTTTTTATTTTTTTATTTTTTTTATCTTACCTTTTTCTACAACCCAATTGCTTTTAATTTTAAAATTACTAAACTTTACGTTGACCATTTGTGGAACAATGATCAGGTTTACAACTTTACATAAGTATTTACATATTATATATATTTCATCCATTTCAAAATTAAATATAAATGTTGAATTTTTAGAGTTAATTTATAAAATTCTTAAATTTAAAATTAATATGAAATTATTTAATTTTAATACAAATAAATATAATTGTAAATTAACTATAAAGTACTATTAATTATCATCTTTGTTGTTTCTAAAACTTGAATGAAATTATATTAATTTTGAGTTTAAGATTTTACAAATTAATTCTAAAAAGTCAAAATGTATCTCTAATTTTGGAACATAGATAGTATATAATCCCTTGGTTTCAAAATTAGAGAATAAAGATACAATTTGACTTTGGATAGAGATATAATTTGACTTTCGAGATCAAACGACGACATATTAAACTTTAAATTCATAAAAATTTAGAATGAAATAAATTTTGTAATTTATAGTTTTTGTTATATACTATACCACTATAATAATTGTATCAACTAAAATTAAAAAAATTCACATCAATTTAAAGTTTAATATGTCGTCATTTGATCTAAAAAGTCAAATTATATATCTAATTTTGGAACGAATTGAGTGTACGGGTACTTAAATTTCTCTGTTATATATATATATATATATATATATATATATATATATATATATATATATATGGAGAGGCTCTAAAGCGAACCTTAAAGAGCAAACCAAAGACGAACCGTCGTCTTTGGTGTCTATGGCGACGGTTCGACCCGTCGCCAAAGACTACATGACTATGGCGACGGATTATTAAAATACCTCTCATTTACAATTCCTTCGTTCGCAGTATTAAACTGCAGCATTGTGTATAAAAAAAATTGGCATCCGCAGTATTAAACTGCAGAGCCTGATAAACTTAATTTTGTTTTTTTTTACATTCGTCCTTCATTCCTTTCCTTCTTCATTCTCTCTCTCCTCTCCATACTCCTATTAGGCATCAAACTAATTTGAGAACTCAGGAGAATGGAAATACCCATCTAGGAACTCAGCCAATCATGAAATTTGATCTGAAGCCATCCGCCATCCCGAAGCCGAATCGATCCGTAGGAACCTGATCCCGAATCCAAGATATGTGCCTTTAAACATGAATGATATGTGCACTCAACTAGTCAAGCATGACATAAGTTATTTAAGCATGTTTTAAAAGTATGAACTATGCTATGTCTATGTAAATGTGATAGATACATGTGAGCATACTAGTGGAGGCTTATTAGTACCAATACATGGTTTAAAAGCTTATAACATCGAATCTTGTTAAAGAAAGTTGTTAAGCCTTATTGATTGAAATAAATCATTATGGAACTAAGTAGTTTGAATATGAACGACGTAGATCACATATTTATAAACTTTAAAAATGTGTCGAACACATAGCGAGTCAAGTGGGTGATAAATGTATATGAATGTCGATGTCAAGTACGGATGGTTAGGTATACTTATACATGCCTTGCTATTCTAAGGGTATGATGAGAAAGTGAAATGAAGGTTTTACAAACCTAGTTAGGAAACGATATAATATTTATTATTATATTAAGAGCGTATGAAATGTATGACTAATGGATATGAATTCATGAATATATAACTGTATAGGAACACACGCAGTGCAGATAAGCTTTAAGCAGTTAAGTCGTAGTTGATAAACTATAAATCAGGCAAGTCTTTCAGTTCTTATTTGATATATGAATTCTATAACTGTTAGTCGAGCTATATTATGCTATGAGAATGTTGATGTATATATATGAAATGCATATGAGATATGTATGAAATGTGAAAGTTAGTCTTTGATGATATGCTTATGAAGTAAACTTATATGCCTGTTATATAAGAAATAACATGCATAGTAAATATTAATTGATTATGAATGCATGAACTGAATATGCTATTATATGCTATGTGCTGCATGAAAATTGTTAGAATTGCTGGGATGTCGAGCTCACCCTTGCAAATAACCACTTTTGCAGGTTAAGGACTCACGGTAAAGATTTCGTGCTACATGATTAATATAGTTCAATAGTATCAAAGGAGATTGATTCATTTATTTACATATATACTCTTGAACCATGTTTAGGTTTTAAGAGATGTACAAGATAGTAGTTATGATGTGTAATACATGTTAAGTTATACTATATTATACATAGAGGAATTCGAATCGAGATGTAAAAGTTTATACATTAATTCGAATAGATTGAATCATAATATAATTTGATTCAAGGTTATGTAATTGATTTAAGTTAAGATATCAATAAAAGATTTATTTTGAAGGAGATTAAAAAAGTTTAAATTATTCCGCATATTTATATAATATCAAATGTGATATAATACAGGAATAGTAAATGATCAAGATTAGAAACTTATAAAAGCTTGGGGTCATTGTGCAGATCCTGAATTTAGAATGAATTTATATTCTAAATTGTAATAAGTAAAGTTTTATTCATTAAGTTATGAATAATATATATAAATAGATTGACGATAGTAGTATCGTGGCAGACCGAATTCGAGGTTTGAAGGAACCTGGATTTGGGGGCGTCACAGTCCCGCATTGTACCTCCAGGAACCTGTAAAAGCAACAATATTATTAGAATAAATACACAGGGGAATGCAGAAATATATGAACAATAGAAAGTATTCAAACGAAAGGCAGACCACGCAGTACTTTCTCAAAAATGGAAAATCTCATAACTACAATTAACTCAAAAATCAGATCAACCAAAAAGATATTACTACTTATGACCTATGTCTACATAATCATTTTGTAAGCCTGTGTATTCATGTAGTGGCTTCTGTGCACCACTCACCAGCCAAGGTTTGAGGTATCAATTGCTCACACTCCTAATAATTCGCCAAATGTAGGAGCACAATGAACGATTCCACTTCCACTGTCAAAAGTTACATAATCATCTGCAACAACTTTGAATGCCACATCAGAGAAGTCTTTGAAGTAATCAAACAATGGTACATACCTGCAGTAAACTGTATAAAAGTTTTACTCCATTATAGATAATAAAATATACTCATAAAAGCTAGTCTAATTAAAAGAAAAGGTGCCACCTAAAAGCAGAAAGCGTGTAGATATGTATATGGTGATAATGCTAATAGAAAGCCCACAGAGTTCGAAAACCCAATAACTTGAAGTGCTTACTTTGTTCCAATGAGTGAACCTATGTTTTTTTATAGCAATCATTGATAATACTATTAAAATGCACCAAATAAAATCTGATCTAATGGACATTAACCTGTAAAAGTATTCTAATAGAGTATAGCAGACGTTAATTTCACTATAGCTTTTATTAGATAAACATGATGAGACGTTAATTTCAATGTTTCAAGCAGAGTTTCAGCTAGATGGGGTTTAAAATAACTTTATTAGACAAACCTAACTTAGTTGTTAGTCACATTAAAGTCGCATTCCAGTCAGTGGGACCAATAGAACTAGCAAGTGTCCGGAGCATTGAATGCCTCTCCATATGAAAATCATGATGATCATAATTGAGGTTGAGTTCTTGAACATTAAAAGCCTTAGTCAGAAATGTGCAGAAAACATGTAACATCTTATATATTTAGCAAAGAGATTACCTCTAAGGTCTCAACAGCTTTGTTAAGATCAAGAGTTCCATCTTCTGCATGCTTAATTAAGTTGATGAATTTTCTCTAGGGTGTGGAGAAGGGTTCTGAGATTGAGATGAGAGAGACTCTTTACGATCCGAAGAAGAGGTCCAAGGTGGTGACGAGAGAGGTTGGTGCCAAAGTCTCCTTTTCTTAAGTGGTATATTCTCCACGGTATCAGCAGACCCCCGCCCAAGAAATGCTACATTAAGCTACCACAAAGAGAGTAAATATTTATGCTGATTTAAGACACTTTTAGTGGTTAGCAGTATATGGACCAAGAAAACATACCTTTCCAGATTCAGTAACTGTGGAGTCTTGCCTAGCCATTTTGGGGTTATTGACTAGTTCCACATACAAGTTCATGCTTCTAACAGCTAGCTTTCTACACCTCCTTGTTGTACTGATACAGCCTTTTGTTACCTTCTTCGATTGCAAGTCATGATTAATAATTCTAGTCAGTTCCACCTCAACTGTAAATTGCACTAAGAATGCTTGCAGATACAGGTAATAGGCCAAAAACCTCAGAAAGCAACTATTTGACTATAATAAAAGCAGCTGCAACATTAATATTAATGAACTAAAGGCCATGAGATAAAATAATAAGGGTGACTGGAAGGATATTGTTGATCCTAAGCTTTGTAGCTGAAGTATATCAGTAATGGCAACAATATAAATGACCATATAATTTTGATACATACCACAAACTAATCAAGTTGCTGAATTATAAAGACTTCACACAAATATGAATACTTCACTAAAAATAATTTGGGTACATAGAAAAATATACACCATGGGATGTGGAATATTAAACTGATTCCAGAGAATTTTGACACAATATACTGGGGTCAACTTTGACAAAATCTACACCACTTGAACCAATAATTCCGGAAATCAATTTTCAATCACATAGCCATTTTAATCATTTCAAAGCTAATCACATAGTAAATATAATTAAAATACAATTAACCCAGACCAATAATCAGTAAAACAACAAAAATCATAATTAATAAGTGGTACGGAAAATCTCACAGTAGATTTGACTACTATGGCTTCAGCTTCGTGATCGGCAGTGGCTGCGACCCTTCTAGCATCTCCGGAAGAGAAGCGGTGGTAATCCTCGGGAGGAACGAATGGCGGCTTCATCGACGCAAACAACGAATCGCTTCTGGTTAGTGTTGATCCTGTTCTGCCATTTGGCCAGATCTTGGTAGGAGCAAACATACGACCGCCACGGCACATGGTAAAGGGAGGGAGTTGGTGGCGGCGGGGCTGTCGGTGGCCATGACGTATTCAAGGGTTTGAATAGAAACCAGGGGCGAGCAGCGGCGGCGGCGGCGGCCATTTTTGATGGTTGTGGAGATAGGGAGTGAGAGGCTAGGGTTTTGGGCTACAAGAGACTGAAATGTATTCTGGCGTTTTATTTTAATTTCAAACCTCCACGTTTTTTTTTGCTTCATGTTTTTTACATAGATAACATTTTTTAAAAAAAAATGTTATCTATTTAAAACTAAAAATTACCCTTATAAATACATAACGTTTTTGCATATGTATCTACAACGTTTTATTAAAAAATGTTATAAAAAAATACAATAACGTTTTTTATAAAAACGTCATCTTTTAAGTATTGTCTTTTTATAATTTTATACTAGTGAATTATTAGAGCAATGGGTGTGCAGAGTAATGATATGGTGATTTGCTGTTCAAAAATTTATTTATAAATTATTTGTCCTTTTGAATTGGCTGCCAAGGACTTCAATGAAAACAAGATGGAAATAGAATTGGAAATTGTTCATAAAAGTATAGATCCGGCTAAAGCATCAACTGATGGGGGTAAATGATAAGAGTAAGGGTGTGACGCCCCCAAATCCAGGTTCTCTAACCTCAGATTCGGTGCTCACGATCTATCATCATCATAAGCATTCTATAACTATTACGAAATAATAAACATACATTGTTCATTATAATAAAGTTTCCATAGCATAGTCCCAAGGTCTTCTTAACCTTAACTTAAACACACCATTCATATTACAAAAGATTTACATAAGAACTTCCATTAGATAATAATAATTAATATTCATTCCAAACTATTCTTGGATCTTGCCCTTGCCTTTGTCCTTCGTATTGGATCCTTCAGGCTTAGCTGAAATAAATGTCATGATATAGCAAGGGTAAGCAACTAATTTGCTTAGCAAGTTTATATACAAGGGAGATATATCATGACTAGAAAGAAGTTTTGCTTTCAATGTTCAACAATAATATAAGGTTGTGAAGGAACATGAATTAATAATCAACAATTGAATATTCGAATAATTGAATAATATGAACTTAGTGGTTTTGAGATAACCATGAACATTTGCCAAGGTTCTCAGTAATTTAAATTGGACCTCTTAATAAGTTTTAGTATTCAAGGGGATCAACCTTTCATACCCCGTGATTTATGCATAAACACTTAATATTCCGGCATCGATATCATGCCTTAATCAAATTCGTCCTTTTCTCAGTCAAGAGTTCTTATCATATCAATTTAATAAGAACAGCTTTTTAAAATACATTTGATTTAACAAATTTAAACATGCTTGATCTAGCTGATACAATTAGCATAGATCTATCTCATAAACAGTTCATAAATGAAAGAACTTTAATTTAATTCACAGTTCAATAATAATAGAACAGGAATTCAATTGAACAAAGTGCGAATTTCAATAATCAATATAGATGTGAATAATCATCAACAATTATTCACTAACATGCTTTGAAAATAATAACTCGAGTTTGAGTTAGGACACTTGCCTCGTCTGTAGATTACGGCTACGTAATTAATTTATATCCACTATGCAGTTAAATTATCTTCCTTTGAGAGACCTATAGTTAATCTTTCAATTAGTCATAGTATAACATTAGATTATGTAATCACATAAATATTATGCATTATATTTAGTTCTTATAAACATTATCATGTCTTGATAATGTTACTATAACCACATAATATTATTGATCTTGATAATATTTAATTCACCTCTTAGTATTATTAGTTCCCTAATAATATTTTCATTTGCTTACTAATATTATTAACATCTTAATAATATTTTAATACCTTACTAATATTATTAATCCTCTTAATAATATTTTAATTAATATTATTACTTTAATAATATCTTACTTATGCTTTAGTATCATTAATCATTTAATATTATTAATCATTTAATAATATTTTATTTATTTACTACTATTATTAATCATTTAATAATATCTTATTCTATTACTAATATTATTAATTATTTAATAATACTTTAATCATTTATCAATGCTTAAATCAAATATTATTAACCATTTAATAATATTTTAAAGAAATTTTATTCTTAATATTTTTATTTACTTATCAATATCATATTCTAATATTATTAATATCATAATAATATTCTAATAATTTATTGGATTAATAAATAATTTATTCTAATTGTTCATCATTTATTAAACCTCTTATTTAATATCCATAAAAGGTCATAAATAATATTTATTATCATAAATTACCAAAATGCTCTAAGATAGTCATGATATGATATATTATGAGTATTCAAGCATAAAAATCACCTTTTTCTTATTAAAGACATCATTTAACTATTTATTTCCTTTTATTCATAACTTAACCATTTTTAGGAAAAATAGTAAACTTACTCCAAAAATTCTCAGCTTCTGTACTTTGACACAATATGAACCTGCAAGGATCCCCAAATTTTTCTGGAATTTTAGAAAATGATCTACTATTTTTAACGTTCCTAAAACACTCGGATCTTGCTTTATTTTTAATAAATTGAGTTTTGCTCAGAAAAATCTGAAATTTTCAGGGTATGTTCTTCTAACATATATGAACCTATTGTAAAAATTTCAGAATTTTCCAGTGTATACACAGTGAGATATTCGACGGTAAAGTTTTAGGAGTCCTTTACGGAAATAGTCATTACGCACAATCTATAACTCGAAACGCGTCCGTTCTTTTTCCTACACGTAGATAACTTCTCAAGATACCTCTGTGAATTTTCCCAGATTTTTAAGGGACATGAAACTGTCCGAAACAGACCCAAGAAAAATAGGACAGAAACTATTTTAGGGTTTTTGAACCCTTAACATTCTAAGTGCGCTGTTTTGGGGAAATCAGCTCCAAAGGATTCAAAACTTGTTAGATTTGTGTTCTATCACTTGGATTTACTAGATAACTCATGTATCTAGCACCCCCCTTCGACGGATCACAAATCTAAGTTGGAAAACTTGAGTTACACAAGATTTAGTGGAAGAAAACAAGAGTTTTCACCCTTGGAGAACATATGCTCATATTCTTCCTCTAAGCCTTTGATCTAACACTCAAAATACTTAGTTCTATACATGATCATATGTAAGACTAGGGTATCTTGAGTATTTGTTCATAACCCCAACAAAACTCAAGCTAAAGAAAAAAAAAATAAAGTAGAAGAAGAAAATGAAGGTTAGGTTATACCTTGATTTAATGGCAACCTTCCTTGATTTACCAAAGTAAGTGATGAACTTTGGATGCATTAACAAACTAGCACTCCTCTCTCTCTATATATATGGCCAAACCTCTCTCTCCTTTCTCTCTCTAGAAGTGGCTAGCTTGGGAGAAATTATAAGAGGAAGAATGAGAGAAGAAATGAAATGAAATGAAAAGATGAAGTAAAATGATACTTACAAAAAATATAGATACACTTAGTGTATCTAGCTATTATCCTCCATACTTTCTTTAACCAATGGATAGAAGCTTTACCTTATCACTTTAATTAGTCTAATCATGATTAAGGATGCTTAATAAAGTGGCAACCAATGGGAGCTTGACAACCATGTCCTTTTGTGTAAGAGTTACTACAAATGGACCTTTCTTAGCTTAATTAGTTGCCTTAAAAGGCTAATGTGGCCAGCCATATTTATGCCCACTAACTCCTTCATTTAGCTTTTATTTTAATGCATAAATTAGATAAATCAAATGTCTAAAATACCCTTAATCAAGTGGGCTAAGTTTGGGCTTGCATTTTATTTCTTTTGGGCTTCTCCTTTAATTGTTTTGGGCTATGTAATAAACAAAGTCTAACAATTTTAATATATGTTACCCAATTTAATTATTTAGGGTTTCCATTCCTAATCTTATGAAATTTAATTACCTATACATGTGACTTTAGCTCATAACCTAATTAGGTTCACAAGAATTAGGTTTAAAATTATTAGTCACTTGAAATAATAAGATTATCCACTTAAGTTAGTATACATATTAAATACTAACATCTCCTTATTACCATAACTCTTAGATTATTTAATTGTCTGACCTAATTTATAATTAGGTTATGAGGCTTTCATTTTTAATGAAACCTATAAATGTATATATCCATAACTATAACATACATATTAATTGACCCTTGCACCATTTCACATATGTTGTCACATATTAAATCACTGTATAACACAAAATTTTTAAATATTAATAATGTATATACATATATAGTGACTTAAAATTCACGGTTATTACATCCTCCCCCCCCTTATAAGAATTTCGTCCCCGGAATTACTTACAGGTTTACTCAAAAATATGTGGATAACTTTCCCTCATCGTTTCTTCGAGTTCCCACGTAGCTTCTTCAGCATTGTGGTTCCTCCAAAGAACCTTTACAGAATGTATAACCTTATTTCGTAATTTCTGTTCTTTTCTATCTAAAATTTCAACTGGAATTTCCTCGTATGACAAATCCTTTTCGACCTGAATTGGCTCGTACGATATCACGTGCTTGTAATCAGGCTTGTATGGTCGTAGCACTGACACATGAAACACATTATGAATATGTTCCAGTTCAGGAGGTAGAGCTACCTCGTACGCCACTTCGCCTATCTTTCTTAAGATCTCAAAAGGTCCAATAAATCTCGGACTCAGTTTACCTTTCTTTCCAAACCTTATCTTCCCTTTCCAGGGAGATACTTTCAAAAATGTATGGCTTCCCACCTCAAAATCTCTCTTCTGGCGATGTAAGTCTGCATACTTCTTCTGGCGATCTTGAGCTGCTACCAATCGGGTTCTTATCACCTTGATGATCTCTATAGTTTGCTGTACCAGTTCTGGTCCCAACAATCGACGTTCACCCATTTCATCCCAGCATAAGGGCGTTCTACATTTCCTTCCATACAGTGCTTCGTACGGCGGCATTCCGATGCTGGCGTGATAACTATTGTTGTATGCGAACTCTACTAATGGAAGATGATCCTCCCAGCTACCCTTGAAGTCCATCACACAAGCTCTGAGCATGTCTTCAAGTGTTTGAATTGTTCTCTCGCTTTGCCCATCGGTCTGCGGATGATACGCGGTGCTCATCCGTAGTTGCGTCCCCATTCTTTCCTGAAGGCTCTTCCAGAAGTTTGACGTGAATCGCGGATCTCTATCCGACACAATAGATACCGGTACGCCATGCCTCGAGATAATTTCTTTGATATACAATTTGGCTAGCTGGTCCAAATTATACCTGATCTTGATCGGCAAAAAGTGAGCTGACTTCGTAAGATGATCTATAATCACCCATATGGCGTCGTGTCCTTTTTACGTTACTGGAAGTCCCACCACA
Organism: Panax notoginseng; assembly: GCA_016801055.1. NCBI lineage: Eukaryota > Viridiplantae > Streptophyta > Magnoliopsida > Apiales > Araliaceae > Panax > Panax notoginseng. The sequence goes on along the minus strand of CM029018.1, from coordinate 39,824,942 downwards.
AAATCCATCGTGATGTGCTCCCACTTCCACTCTGGAATCTCTAAAGGCTGTAGTAATCCACTCGGTCGTTGATGCTCTGCCTTGACTCTCTGACAAGTTAGACATCTGCTGACGCATTCTGCAACCTCTCTCTTCATGTTTGGCCACCAAAAGTGTTGACGCAAGTCTTGATATATTTTTGTGCTTCCTGGGTGTATCGAGTACCTCGTACTATGCACTTCTCGCAAAATCTGATACATTTTTGTGCTTCCTGGGTGTATCGAGTACCTCGTACTATGCACTTCTCGCAAAATCTCTTCTCTTAGTTCTGGTACTAGCGGTACCCAAATTCGCCCTTCGAATCTCAGCAGTCCGGTGCCATCAATCTTGTATTTCAATTCATCCCCTTCAGCTAACCGCTTCTTGATGTTGTCGCAATCTTCGTCCTTCTCTTGAGCCTCTTTAACCTTATCTAATAAAGTCGGGCTCGCTGCTACTGTAAATAATTTCTCGTTGGTCTCCATCGAATACTTAACTTCTAAGTCAAGTCGTTCGAAATCTTTCACCAATTCCTCTTGAATGGTCAACTTCAGTAACTTCTCTCTGCCTTTTCTGCTCAGGGCATCTGCCACTACATTTGCTTTTCCTGGATGGTACAGAATCTCACAATCATAATCCTTGATCAATTCTAGCCATCGGCGCTGCCTCATACTTAGCTCTTTCTGCGTGAAGATATACTTCAGACTCTTGTGATCTGTATATATCTCACACTTCTCGCCATACAAATAGTGCCTCCAAATCTTCAAGGCAAAAACTACTGCTGCTAATTCCAGGTCATGAGTCGGATAACCCTTCTCATAGTCCTTCAGTTGACGTGAAGCGTACGCAATGACCTTGCCATGCTGCATCAGTACACAACCAAGACCCTTGTGTGACGCATCACTATACACTACAAATCCTCCCGTGTTGTCTGGTAAAGTCAACACAGGTGCCTGACTGAGCCTCTTCTTCAATTCCATGAAACTCTCTTCACATTTCTCCGTCCAAATGAACTTCACTGTCTTTCTGGTAAGGTTGGTCAACGGTGATGCTATCTTTGAAAAATCTTGGATGAATCTCCGATAGTATCCTGCTAATCCCAAGAAACTCCTAATTTCTGTCGGCGTCTTTGGCTGTTCCCAGTTGATAACCGCTTCTACCTTTACTGGATCCACCGAAACACCATCCGTGTCGATAACGTGACCCAAAAACTGCACTCTCCGCAACCAAAACTCACACTTAGAGAACTTTGCATACAACTTCTCCCTCCTTAACGTCTCCAACACTATCCTTAGATGTTCAGCGTGCTCTTCCTCTGTCTCTGAATATACCAGAATGTCATCGATGAACACGACAACAAACTTATCCAAATATAGTTTAAACACTCTGTTCATCAAGTCCATGAATGCTGCTGGCGCATTCGTCAACCCAAAAGACATTACCAGAAACTCAAAGTGTCCATACCGAGTTCTGAATGTCGTCTTTGGAACATCCTCCTGCCTCACCTTCAGTTGGTGATAACCGGTCCTCAAGTCAATTTTTGAAAAATATTTCGCCCCCTTCAACTGATCAAACAAATCGTCGATCCTGGGCAACGGGTACTTGTTCTTAATGGTGACCTTGTTCAACTCCCGGTAGTCGATACAAAGCCTTAATGACCCATCCTTCTTCTTTACGAATAAGACTGGTGCTCCCCACGGTGATACGCTCGGTCGAATGTATCCCTTATCTAACAATTCTTGTAGTTGAATCATCAGTTCCTTCATTTCTACCGGAGCCATACGATACGGCGCTTTGTATACCGGTGATGTCCCTGGTGCCAAATCGATAACAAACTCTATCTCTCTATCTGGTGGCAATCCCGAAATCTCATCTGGGAAGACGTCAACGAATTCCCTTACAATAGGTATCTGACCCAGTTCACCCTCGACTCTGCGGGTATCCACAATGTGAGCCAAATAACCTATACAACCTTTCCTAAGCAACTTCTTTGCTTGCATCATCGTCAGACAACAAGATTGTCTCGGCAATTTACTGCCATAAAATACCACCTTTGACTTATTCGGAGTCTTTAGGTGTACGCACTTTTTCTTACAGTCAATGATCGCTCTGTGACTTGATAACCAATCCATCCCGAGGATTACATTAAACTCTCCAAGACGAATCGGTATCAAATCCACGTTAAGCTTAAACCCTCATACATCAGCACAACAGTTCCTATGTATGTAGTCTACAGGAATAATTTCTTTGTTTGCTACTTCTACATTCATTGGGTGTTCTAATAGTTCACGAGGTAAACTTAATCTTTGAGCAAATTCATCAGATACAAAAGAACATGAAGCTCCCGAATCGAATAACACATGGGCATTTATATCGTTGATCGGAATTATACCTGACACCACCTCCCTGGATGCCACGACATCTTGCACTGTCATATTGAATGTCCTCGCTGTCGGCTTGTTTGGCTGGGTTGGTCCTCCACTGGTTGTCTTAGTGTTATTGCCCCTATTGCCGTTTCCGCCATCTGTGCTTTTCTTCTTTGGGCAATCCTTGATCCGATGTCCCAATTCACCACAGTTAAAACAACCTCCCTTCTTCACCTTAGAACAATTGGGTGAGGTATGCCTTTCTTGTCCACAGGTATAACATACCGTTTTTCCTTTCAAGCACTCTCCCGAGTGACCCTTTCCACAGTTTCCACACACTGACTTCTTTTGTTGGACACTTCCTTGCTGAATCTCCAAATTACTACCCCCACTGCTCCATTTCCGCTTCTTGTTGTTTCTACCACCACCACTACCATTCTGATTCCCACCTTCTACTTTCTTCTTGTTCTTCTCCCGATTGTACTTTGAGACTGCTTCGCTTCCACCTTCTGCTATGAGAGCTTTCTCCAACAGAGTTGAGAATGACGTGATTTGTAGAACCGCTACCTTACTATAAATCCACGGCTTTAGTCCATTTTCGAACCTTCTTGCTTTCCTCACCTCCGTGTCTACCTGATGTGGAGCGAATCTGGCCAATTCATTAAACTTTGCAGCGTACTCTGACACTGACATATTCTCCTGCTTCAATTCCAAAAAATTGATCTCCATTCTCGCTTGTGTACTCTCAGGGAAGTAGTTCTCAAAGAACAACTTCTTGAACGCTTCCCAAGTCACGATTCCAGTCCCGACTTTGTTCTGGTTGGCCTCCCACCAATAGTTAGCCTCACCCTTCATTAAGTAGGTAGCAAAAATTATTTTCTGTTCTTCTGCTACTCTAGCAATAATGAAGGCCTTCTCAATCTCCTTCATCCACGTCTGGGCCTCTAACGGGTCTGCTGTTCCTCTAAACTCCGGTGGTCCTACGGCCTTGAAGTCCTTAAAGTTGGCTAATTGGTTTCCCGCCTGATTTCCTACAGGTTGAGCTTGATTCCTCATAGCTTCAGTCATCATGTTGATAAAGTCTTGCATTGGGTTTGGTTGAGCTCCCGCTGCATTATTAACTGACTCTTCGATCTCTTGGTTCCTTAGTACATGTCTGGGCGGCATTATCTAGTGGAACAAAATTCTAACACGTTACTCGGGTTTTATTATCATATAAGTACTTAGCATGTAACACGCTACTGTATTCAACAATCATATGATCATTATTGGAGAGTTTTAAATTACCAAGATTTTGGAAGTCTTTCTCCCTAATTAGTGGGTTAAGTTTGTTTTTAAAGAAAATTTTCCAAATCAGTCTACTAGACTCACATAACATTAAATAGACAATTTACTATTTAAAATTTTCCAACACATATCATAATAATAATGCATTTATATTCATATACCAATCTTTAGTGTCTCACATGATTAATACAGGTATATTCTTATAAATACTACTATCCCATTTTAAACATAAAAGATGGGATTAACTCAAAATGATACTTCCCTACAAACACAAATAGGGATACTACCTACTACCTCACACCTGCTGAGGTTTACATCAACATAAAACCCTATTACACAAAAGGGGTACTAATGCCTCTATCTACAACTAGTCCATAGCATAATCATCACTGGTGGCCCTGCTGGGTCACCTGAACAGGCTCCGGGGGAAACCACCCCTCCATAGCTCTACGTCGAACGGATCGACTCGACTCTCCTATCTCGAACTGCGCCCTCTTAGTCCCACTGCGCTGGCCCTCATACGCTGTGTCTAGCGTCAGTCCTAAAGTCTCGGCCCTGACCTTCATGGCCTGCAGTTCTAACTCCAATTGGTCCACCCGCTGGGCTGACTCATAAAATGCCTCCTCCACGCGAATCTTGTCTGTAATCTCCATGTCAAACTCACCCCGCATCGCCAGATGCTCTATGCTCAGCTCTCCGAACTTTGCCTTTTCATGCTCTAGCTGTACCCTCAGCATCTCAACTTGCAACTGGGACTCATCCAACTTTCCCTTCTGCTCGACTACCTCCATATGGGCTTGATAAGCCGCCTCCTTGTATTGACCTTCTGTGAACTGAAGTGTGTGGTTTTCAACCTCCAGTTCTCCCACCCTGCCTTCCAATTGATTGATTCTCCTCAACAAATCCCCTATAAGAGGACCCTGAGGGGCTTCTTCCGTAACCTCACGCTCAATGACCTCCTGATCTACTGAGTGACTGTCCTGGCGCTCGTCAGACATCCTACAATCACCATAAATAAAACCAACATCAGTACCACAATAAAATATATTCATTGATAAAATGAAATAATATTTTATTAAGTACAACACAAACTCGATAAATTTCCACAATCCATCTCCTAACATACTCTATAAGAGTTTTCTACTAAGGTTATAACCTAGGTTTCGCATTCCTAATGTTTATAACCCACAGCTTTGATACCAACCTGTGACGCCCCCAAATCCAGGTTCTCTAACCTCAGATTCGGTGCTCACGATCTATCATCATCATAAGCATTCTATAACTATTACGAAATAATAAACATACATTGTTCATTATAATAAAGTTTCTATAGCATAGTCCCAAGGTCTTCTTAACCTTAACTTAAACACACCATTCATATTACAAAAGATTTACATAAGAACTTCCATTAGATAATAATAATTAATATTCATTCCAAACTATTCTTGGATCTTGCCCTTGCCTTTGTCCTTCGTATTGGATCCTTCAGGCTTAGCTGAAATAAATGTCATGATATAGCAAGGGTAAGCAACTAATTTGCTTAGCAAGTTTATATACAAGGGAGATATATCATGACTAGAAAGAAGTTTTGCTTTCAATGTTCAACAATAATATAAGGTTGTGAAGGAACATGAATTAATAATCAACAATTGAATATTCGAATAATTGAATAATATGAACTGAGTGGTTTTGAGATAACCATGAACATTTGCCAAGGTTCTCAGTAATTTAAACTGGACCTCTTAATAAGTTTTAGTATTCAAGGGGATCAACCTTTCATACCCCGTGATTTATGCATAAACACTTAATATTCCGGCATCGATATCATGCCTTAATCAAATTCGTCCTTTTCTCAGTCAAGAGTTCTTATCATATCAATTTAATAAGAACAGCTTTTTAAAATACATTTGATTTAACAAATTTAAACATGCTTGATCTAGCTGATACAATTAGCATAGATCTATCTCATAAACAGTTCATAAATGAAAGAACTTTAATTTAATTCACAGTTCAATAATAATAGAACAGGAATTCAATTGAACAAAGTGCGAATTTCAATAATCAATATAGATGTGAATAATCATCAACAATTATTCACTAACATGCTTTGAAAATAATAACTCGAGTTTGAGTTAGGACACTTGCCTCGTCTGTAGATTACGGCTACGTAATTAATTTATATCCACTATGCAGTTAAATTATCTTCCTTTGAGAGACCTATAGTTAATCTTTCAATTAGTCATAGTATAACATTAGATTATGTAATCACATAAATATTATGCATTATATTTAGTTCTTATAAACATTATCATGTCTTGATAATGTTACTATAACCACATAATATTATTGATCTTGATAATATTTAATTCACCTCTTAGTATTATTAGTTCCCTAATAATATTTTCATTTGCTTACTAATATTATTAACATCTTAATAATATTTTAATACCTTACTAATATTATTAATCCTCTTAATAATATTTTAATTAATATTATTACTTTAATAATATCTTACTTATGCTTTAGCATCATTAATCATTTAATATTATTAATCATTTAATAATATTTTATTTATTTACTAATATTATTAATCATTTAATAATATCTTATTCTATTACTAATATTATTAATTATTTAATAATACTTTAATCATTTATCAATGCTTAAATCAAATATTATTAACCATTTAATAATATTTTAAAAAAATTTTATTTTTAATATTTTTATTTACTTATCAATATCATATTCTAATATTATTAATATCATAATAATATTCTAATAATTTATTGGATTAATAAATAATTTATTCTAATTGTTCATCATTTATTAAACCTCTTATTTAATATCCATAAAAGGTCATAAATAATATTTATTATCATAAATTGTCAAAATGCTCTAAGATAGTCATGATATGATATATTATGAGTATTCAAGCATAAAAATCACCTTTTTCTTATTAAAGACATCATTTAACTATTTATTTCCTTTTATTCATTACTTAACCATTTTTAGGAAAAATAGTAAACGTACTCCAAAAATTCTCAGCTTCTGTACTTTGACACAATATGAACCTACAAGGATCCCCAAATTTTTCTGGAATTTTAGAAAATGATCTACTATTTTTAAAGTTTCCAAAACACTCGGATCTTGCTTTATTTTTAATAAATTGAGTTTTGCTCAGAAAAATCTGAAATTTTCAGGGTATGTTCTTCTAACATATATGAACCTATTGTAAAAATTTCAGAATTTTCCAGTGTATACACAGTGAGATATTCGACGGTAAAATTTTAGGAGTCCTTTACGAAAATAGTCATTACGCACAATCTATAACTCGAAACGTGTCCGTTCTTTTTCCTACACGTAGATAACTTCTCAAGGTACCTCTGTGAATTTTGCCAGATTTTTAAGGGACATGAAACTGTCCGAAACAGACCCAAGAAAAATAGGACAGAAACTATTTTAGGGTTTTTGAACCCTTAACATTCTAAGTGCGCTGTTTTGGGGAAATCGGCTCCAAAGGATTCAAAACTTGTTAGATTTGTGTTCTATCACTTGGGTTTACTAGATAACTCATGTATCTAGCACCCCACTTCGACGGATCACAAATCTAAGTTGGAAAACTTGAGTTACACAAGATTTAGTGGAAGAAAACAAGAGTTTTCACCCTTGGAGAACATATGCTCATATTCTTCCTCTAAGCCTTTGATCTAACACTCAAAATACTTAGTTCTATACATGATCATATATAGGACTAGGGTATCTTGAGTATTTGTTCATAACCCCAACAAAACTCAAGCTAAAGAAAAAAAAAACAAAGTAGAAGAAGAAAATGAAGGTTAGGTTATACCTTGATTTAATGGCAACCTTCCTTGATTTACCAAAGTAAGTGATGAACTTTTGATGCATTAACAAACTAGCACTCCTCTCTCTCTATATATATGGCCAAACCTCTCTCTCCTTTCTCTCTCTAGAAGTGGCTAGCTTGGGAGAAATTATAAGAGGAAGAATGAGAGAAGAAATGAAATGAAATGAAAAGATGAAGTAAAAGGATACTTACAAAAAATATAGATACACTTAGTGTATCTAGCTATTATCCCCCATACTTTCTTTAACCAATGGATAGAAGCTTTGTCTTATCACTTTAATTAGTCTAATCATGATTAAGGATGCTTAATAAAGTGACAACCAATGGGAGCTTGACAACCATGTCCTTTTGTGTAAGAGTTACTACAAATGAACCTTGCTTAGCTTAATTAGTTGCCTTAAAAGGCTAATGTGGCCAGCCATATTTATGCCCACTAACTCCTTCATTTAGCTTTTATTTTAATGCATAAATTAGATAAATCAAATGTCTAAAATACCCTTAATCAAGTGGGCTAAGTTTGGGCTTGTATTTTATTTCTTTTGGGCTTCTCCTTTAATTGTTTTGGGCTATGTAATAAACATAGTCTAACAATTTTAATATATGTTACCCAATTTAATTATTTAGGGTTTCCATTCCTAATCTTATGAAATTTAATTACCTATACATGTGACTTTAGCTCATAACCTAATTAGGTTCACAAGAATTAGGTTTAAAATTATTAGTCAATTGAAATAATAAGATTATCCACTTAAGTTAGTATACATATTAAATACTAACATCTCCTTATTACCATAACCCTTAGATTATTTAATTGTCTCACCTAATTTATAATTAGGTTACGAGGCTTTCATTTTTAATGAAACCTATAAATGTATATATCCATAACTATAACATACATGTTAATTGACCCATGCACCATTTCACATATGTTGTCACATATTAAATCACTGTATAACACAAAATTTTTAAATATTAATAATGTATATACATATATAGTGACTTAAAATTCACGGTTATTACAAAGGGGAGAAGAGAGAATGGAGAAGGAAATTAAGAAATGAAAAAGAAAAAAAAATCAGGCTCCGCTGTTTAATATTGCGGAGCATAGAAAATTTTAAAAAAAATTTGAATTTGGCCAACAATACGATGTCGTTTTTAAATTGGTCAGTCATACTAGCATCCGCAGTTTAATACTGCGAAGAGAAACTTTTATAATGAGGGGTATTTTGGTCATCTGCCCCGTCAACAGAATACTAAAAACTAAATTGCAAACGAAAACCCTATTAAACTATTTGATCTTAAGATAGAAAGTCACGATGTATTGTCAGACTAGATATATTTTTACAACGTTAATTATGGATCGGTCTATATATATATATATATATATATATATATATATATATATATATATATATATATATATATATATATATAGTCCGGATCTTAAGCTCACCCCTTATTCAACTCACCCGAGCTCACCCCTTTTAACGACGGACCCGACGACGGTTCGGTCATACAACCGTCGTCTATACTTTTAGCGACGGACAACAAATAGCGTCGCTAAAAGTATAGACGTCGGTTGTATGATCGAACCGTCGCCGAGTCTGTCGCTAAAAAGGGATGAGCTCGGGTGAGTTAAATAAGGGGTGAGCTTAAGATCCGGACCGTGTATATATATATATATATATATATATATATATATATATATATATATATTTGGAGAGAGAGAGAAAAAGAGAGGGAAGAAAAGCAAACAAACAATAAATTAAGTGTAAAAAATATTTAAGTAAATCATTTGACGCATCCAATTTACTCCCTTCCCGAGTGCATGCAGGTCCCACATAATCATTAATTAAACTTACTCCACTCCAATCTATGGACACTGCTTTTATTTTTGTGTTACAGTTTCTACCCAAAGGAGAATAATAATATATTTCAGTTATTTATTATATAAGTTGCTAACAATATAAAAATTATAATATTATACTCCCTCCGTCCCAAATTAATTGCTCAGTTTTGACTTTTTAAAGTCAAATTGACCATTTTTAAAACTAATCTTTTTACTACTTTTGCTAAAATATAGGTGAAGAGATTATAACCAAAAGAAAGTATATATAATTTATTACTAATCACAATTTTTATAATTTTAGAAATATATTTATATATGCTTAATTATTAATTCTAAAAATAGTCAATTTGACTTAAAAAAGTCAAAACTAAGCAATTAATTTGGGACGGAGGGAGTAACAACTAATACACATAAATATTTACATGAAACAAATGATATATAATATATAAGAAATTAGTAAAAAAAAATATATATTTTTAAAAGATCACTCAAACGATCCCCCACTCTGAAAATATACTCACTTTTCACAAAAAGAATTTCATTTTGACTTTTTTTAAAAATATAAATAAATTCATTTTGCACAAGTTAATGCAAGTAGAATTATTACAAACTATCTAAAAAATTATAATTATTACACTATATAGTTCTATTTACTCCAAGGTTTAATTAATTTGTTAATTTCTAGATGACTCAAGATTTGAGTGCAAGTTGGCGTAAGTGGAAAATGAGACAAGTACCCATGATTAGCAGCATATGGTAGTGATTAATTTTCCTATTTTCGCTGAAAATATAAAATATATAACAATATTATTATCACATAAAAAAAATCACATAATACTCACATACATATTATTAGCCCCCGCCTGACATATAGAATCCACAAATATGCATGTGTATATGAGTATTATGTGACCATTTTTTATGTGATAATAACATTATTTTAAAACATAATTATGAGGAAGAGAAGGAACAAGTGGAGTGGAGTTTGATAAGGAGTAAATGGGTGTTTGATAAAAATTGAATAAATTTGAATTCGAATTTGAATCTTAATCTGAATGAGTTGAATTTGAATTTGAATGAAAAAAAATTTGTTTGATAATTGACATGTCTGAAACATCTAAATAACATATTTTTATTAATTTATCCCTCAAAAAATTCAAAAAATTGTTGCAAATTAATTTAATGTTACTTAATATAATAGTTAATATTGTAAAAAAATCATTCAACCGTTCATTCAACTCATTCAGCCAAAAAAATAGGACTAAATCATTCAGCTCAAATTGTCTAAATTAATGAACGGTTCAGTCATTCAGACAATTTTTTTAAAAAATAAACGCACTAAATGGCTGAATCTGTCAGTCATTCAACAGAAAACAAACAGCCCCTAAGTTTGGTAATGAAGAAAAGAAACAAATGGAGATTGGAGTGGAGTAAAGGGTGTTTGTTTAGAGCTGAATGGCTGAATCGGTTAGTCATTCAGTTCGTTTGTTTTGAATAAAAATCGTCCAAATGGCTGAATCGGACAAATTTTTAAGCTGAATGGTCAAATGTAATTTTGTTTGACTGAATGAAGTATTTTATATTTAATTTTTTTTTTACAATATTAACTATTATATTAAGTAATATTAAATAAATTTATAATAATTTTAAATTTTTTCAGAGGGGTAAACTAATAAAAATTTATTATTCAGATGTTCAAAGATGTCAATTATCAAACAACTTTTTTCATTCAAAATTATGCTTCATTTAGCTCATTCAGATTACATAAACATTAAGAATTGTTTCATTCAATTTTATCAAACACCCTCTAAATTTAATTAATGAATAAGTGACACCTGCATGCATTTGGAAAGCAGCGAATAAATTGGATGTGTCCATATATTTACTCAAAATATTTTATGAGTAAAACTTTTAGAGAGAGAAAGTATTAGAAAATTGAGTGTATAAATTTTTTTAGGGAGAGAGAATGTATACAAAAAAAATAAGAGAGACCTTAAAGGAAGATAAAAACAAATGTATCCAAAAGAAACGGAAGATAAAAAATTAAAATCAATATATTAAGTAATTTATTTTATTGGGCAATAATAATAGTAAAGTTGAAATTTGAAATATGAGTTGACTTATATTGGACCTATAACTATTTAGTTCCAACTTATATAACTCATATTAAAAACAAATAATATGATTTTAGTTTTTAATTAAACCATATTTTTTATATAAACTATAACCAAACTAAATTCATTTGTTGCATGGTTTAACCCTATTTACTTGTTTACGATTTACTTTTTTATGAATAAGTATTATTTGACACCAATATATTAGACGAGTTAAAAAAAAGATAATAGATCTACATTCTTGTGAATGCATGCATCGGTATTATTGTTATCGGTCCGGATCTTAAACTCACCACTTATTCAACTCACCCAAGCTCACCCTCCTTTAGCGACGGACCCGGCGACGGTTCGGTCATACAACCGTCGTCTATACTTTTAGCGACGCTATATGTTGTTCGTTGCTAAAAGTATAGACGACGGTTGTATGACCGAACCATTGTCGGGTCCGTCGCTAAAGGGGGGTGAGCTCGGATGAGTTGGATAAGAGGTGAGTTTAAGATCCGGACTCTTATTGTTATTACTTATGTAAGACCCCGAATTTTATGAAATAAAAGTATTCAATTTTTTTATAATTATTATTCAGTAAATGGTTACATTGATAAAAGTTAAAGTTAAGGGTGATATATGTAAAGTTTACAAAATATGCAAGTGGTTATAAAATATTCATTGTTGTCGGGGAATATTCGTTTATTCGTAGAATATTCTTGCTGTCGAAGAATATTCGTACGATGGCGCAGCCATTTATGGGTCTCATAACAGAATAACTGTCGCATGAAGAAAATGACAAGTATGAGTTGTTATAAATAACGGCGTAGTTGTTACCGTTAACACTATTATAATACCTGGTGGTTAAAATACAGTAATACGCATGGTTGCACAGTAGCACACAGTATCGCACAGTATTTTTTATTCTTACGTAAGAAGGCACTACTCAATAATTGTTACAGTAATTACTGTTCAATATTTTATTTTATTGATTCAATAATTGCTACGTTGATATTTTATATTAATGTTGTTTCAATAATTGTCACTGCACAGTATTTCCCATTATCAGATCAATAATTCATATTATTTGAATAATATTATTAGATAGCATTATTGGCAATGTCTAAGAAAGTTCTGTCTAAGGAGAGGTTTGGTCACCTAATTACGCGCCAATAAGGAGAAATCCTTATCAAAAAGCCCCCTCTTTCCTGGGAACGGCCTGGTTGTCAGTATTGTGATTCTGTAATATTATTTGTGAATAATTAATTATTAATTTATATGATAAAAAAAATATTTATTTATGTGGATATAAATGGAGGAATTTTTAGAAAAGTGACAACTATTAAAAATTGATATTTTCTCTTTTCTGATAAAATAATTCATTTAATATATTATTATATTATAATAATATAATAATTGCGACATTTTTATAATAAATGTGTGATATATGAATAAATGAGGAGGAATAGTATTTTTGTTATAAAAAAATATTTAACACATGTTTTGTGTGTTAGTGGACCCAATTTTTGATTGAAATTTGATTATAGCTTGTAAAATCGTCCGTTTGTGGATTTCGGTCAATTTCTGCTTGAAATTTGGAAAAACTTAAACTTACAAAGTTGTAGAGAATTAAATTTCCTATGAAAAGGACATAAGATTCAAATTTTTCTGATAAAAGGGCTATTTATTATGAATTATTGAAGTTCCAGAATATTGGATCTGAATTGATTTTGTTACAAAAAATGTTTAAAACATGTTTTTTATTTTGGTGGACCCCACTTGCATGTGGGAAATGCTGGAATTTGAATTCAAAGTGGGCGTAGGAATTTTTTTATAAATAATATTATTTTATTAAATTTTCTGCTTTGGTGTTCTAAGCATTTTGCTATAAATAGGGTGCTTAGATTAGAATTGAAAAACACACCAGAAACTGAAGTTTTTTCTCTATATTATCGATCGTATTTTTGTGAGTATTTAGATTTCTTGAGTGTTGCTATACGGTGCAAGTTCCCTTTAGCCTTATTCCAATCAGAAGTACTGTTCTTTTGAGGTAAGGGATTGTAAGGGATAGTAAGGAATTGTAAGGGATAATAAGGGATGGTAAGTGATGTTATTTTTTTTCAAGTAAATGATGTTATTTTCTTTAATATCATTGTACCGAAATATTGATATGGATTTTATTGTGAAACTTTATCTTTTCGTGTCGGGGTTACTATTCACGTATTCAGCACTATTCACGTATACGGCACTATTCATATATATTGCACTATTTACGTATACGATAATATTTATGTATATGGTACTATGTACGAATACGAGTTACTATTTATAAGTTAGTATTCATGAGTTACTATTCACGAGTTACTATTCACGAGTTACTATTTATGGGTTACTATTCACGATAAAATTGGTTTCTTTTTTTGACCAAATTATTGTTGATTTATGAATCTTACTCTTGAGATTAAATCTATATTTTGATTATATTATTTTTGTTATCATATATAACATTTTTATAATCCTAGTGATGAAGTTTCTCTTTGACTTGAGTGTAAAGATGTGTAGATTATTGGTATGATCGTGACTATGGGTTCTCTTTGGCCAGTAGTGCATAGATGAATTGTTAACTGGTATGACCATGACCATTGAATTTACAATTGAATATCTTTAGCTTAAGTGCAAATGTGAATTGATCAACATGGTTATAATTATTGTTTATATAATTTCTAAAATGATTATATATTTCTTTGAGATATTAATATCTTTGGCCTGTAGTGCAAAGATGACCTGTTGTTGAATATCTTTGGCATGTAGTGCAAAGATGAACTATTGGTGAATATATTTGACCCGTAGTGTAAAGATGAATTTATTAGTATGATTATGAACAGGAACTGTGATTTGGTATAACCATGATCTTTGATATTTCAAAAAAAAATAGGTGATGAAAATTATCTTCGTCCTGAATGCGAAGAGAAATTTAGAACCATAATTAAGATTATGTGTTATTCACATGATTGTGGATAGGAACTGTTGATTGATGTTACATGGATAAAATATTATTGGTAGAATTTTAACATGGAGAAGATAATAGACTTTATGGTCTATTTGACTCTTCTAATGGATTGCTCGTTCCGCTGCAACTATGGTTGAAAAATTTTATCATCTACCATATGTTCTAAATCTCTGATTCATTACTGATGAAGGCTATTGATAAATTATTTATCTTTAGTCATGATATTCTTTACTGGGCTAGTTGTGCTCACCCTTTTATTTCACAATTCCTTTCAGGTGATGAGAGTATAGCTGGGTCGAGCGGGGGTAGCAGGGAATAGAACGGTGGTCTATAGCTATTGAGGTTCTCCCTAAACAGTATGAAAATTGAGAACTTTAGATAAGTACGTTGTATTTTATACGTCATTTAATAGTTATATTTGGTGAACCGAATAGGGGGATGCGAACCCAACATTGGAAGAGTATTTTGCCACTATCATACAAGATGTCTAATGACATACAACCTCGTGTTATCATAAGATAGAGTTGTGCACATCCACTTGCTGAGTATATCTACGAGCACTACCTATATAATCTTGGAGTTTGGTTGAAATGTAATTCGTAATTAGGGACAATGGAGATAATTATATATCAGGAGAAGACTCACCATTGAAAAGAACATGATAGTAATCTTCTCATTTTTCTTTGGGGTCTATTGGGTCAACCAAGGATAATTCTCCAGTCATATGATATCTATTATAACTTAGATGCATGGCCTCCCATATACGAAGGTTTTCTTGAGCATTTTCTAAAGATTTTAATTTCTAAAACAGTTATTGATTATACCTTTATGTAAGGTGTCATTGTGACGTGCTATCCAAGGTTGGGATAAGAGTCACAGTTGATATATATTTGTATTTAAACTCACAGTCTATGTGTTGTCGTATTTTGCACGATAATTGTAATAATGAAGTTGTAGTTATTTTCTGTACCATGTATTTGGCGACTCAGAATCGGTTGGGTGGAATAGACCTATTTTGGGGGCGTCACAACTTATATATCGAAAAAAAACCCCTTTTGGGCTTTTCGGGATAATTTTGAACTTGAAAATTTTGGAGAAGAGAAAGGAAAAGAAAAACATAAATAATGCAAAAAAAAAGTGACAAAAACAATCTTAATCAAGAATAATGTTTAAATATTATGTAATAAATGGTTGAATGAGCTCCAAAAAAATCATTTCATTTCCTTTTTCCTTTGTTTTCCCCCCAAGTTTTCCAAATTCCAAACTTATTAATTACGGGTTTAAAGGTTATAGAATCTCAGAATCTGATAGACCAAATGCTGACTAAACTATATGTACAAAACATTCAGCCTACTTATATTAATTCTATATAATCTTTGAATAAGTTTACAATTTTTGCACATAGAATCTCTATGGCTTATTCAACATTTGTCTATCACAAGTGTAGTAGAATTGTACGGATTCATCCCATCAATTCAACACTAATACAGCGCGCACCTATGTAGACTGACCCAATAAGTATGTTAGACCACCTCCTTACCTAAAATGTTAACTTATTAGATTGAGGCTCTATCATATTTTATTAACCCATCTACACTCTGTAATTTATCCAATGTGGGATTCATGTGAAATATCCGAACAATATCCAACTTTCACTTGAATACACATCACAAGTATCATACTATAGTAGTCACCATTAAACACATCTTCTTTGAGTCTTTCAAGAGCTCTGTTCGACTCTAGCTAATACTATTCCACCACACCCGCGACAAACGTGGGAGTACAACCTTGCTCCTTGTGAACCCTTCACCCCTGAGCAAACTATATCCTTTGCTTCTTGTGAACCTCTCCACCAACTTTCCCAGAGTCATTCTGAGCCCGCTCCACCTGACTCAACTCTATTTGCTCCACCCACAAGGCCTGCGAATTCACCCTCGCACCCTATAATTGATACTTGGACTCTATTTGCTCCACCCACGAGACCTGCGAATGCACCCTCGCACCTTGGAGTTGATACTTAGGCTCATCGAACCATGAGCTTTGATACCATTTGTAACGGAATTGTACGGATCCTTCCCATCAATTCAACACCAATGCAGCGCACACCTGTGTAGACTGGCCCAATAAGTATGTTGGACCACCTCCTTACCTAAAAGGTTAACCTATTAGGTTGAGGCTCTACCATACTTTATTAACCCATCTACACTCTTGAATTTATCCAATGTGTGATTCATGTGAAATATCTCAACAACAAGGTGTACATATACTTGATGAAAGTAAAGGGTTTATCTTTATTAGGTAGAGTTTATCATCTTATTCTCGAGAAATTGCATGCAAGTTAAATATATAGAGACAAATTAAATATATCACACAAGTCAAGTATATAGAGACAAAATTAAGTATATAAGAGAAGGAATGTGTTGGGTTTATGGGGTCTAAACCCATGAGATTATCCTATTTTAATTTGGTACGTATGATTTCCAAAATTGAGAAGGAATTGAAATTCCGAAGCAACATTGGAAATTGGCCAATTGGGTATACACGGATTTAATCGTGTGAGTCATGCATGTGAAGAAAGATTTCCAAAAGTAAATTGGAAAAGGATTTTGGTCAGGACGTGAGCCATTATTGGCAGAATCCTTTGTGGATTAGAATGTTAATATGACAGAAATACATATGGTAGCTTAATTCCAAATCCAATAAAGAACATTAAGTATATCATATATATATATATATATATATATATATGTGTGTGTGTGTGTGTGTGTGTGTGTGTGTGTGTGTGTGGTGTGACGTGAATAAGAGCACAAGAAATTAAGAAGCACATATTACAACAGTGAGTGGGCAGAGAGAAAATAAAGAGGTTTTGTGAAGGTTTACTCATGAGTTTTTGTCATCTATTCGGATCAATTAATTGCTTGAAGACTTTAATTAATTTGGAGATTCTAGATGGTGATGTAATTTGAGTTTTCACTCAAATTGAGGTATTCTTGTATTATCTCAATTTCTTAATATTTCAAGTTTTTAGTTATAAAACTTAGAAGCACTATTTGTATTCACAGTTGATTATAGTGGAATTTTCGGAGTTCGACCCATGATTTTTATCTCTTAATTTTAGAGGGTAAGATTTGGTGTCTTTTGGTTGGTTTATTTTTATATTATTATTTTCTGGTTTATTTAATTTTTCAAAGACAATTACAATTGGAGGAGTTTTTCCAACAAAGTGGTATCAAAAGCATGGTTCTTTGCGCGGTTATTTTTTGATAAATTAAATGGATGAATCAAGCGGCACGACGCCATGATTAAATTGACATCATCTAATTTTTTAATCTGGAAGCCTAGAATGGAAGACATCCATTTCTGCAAGGATTTGTATGATCCATTGGAGTTTAAGGGGAAAAAGCAACCGGACAAGACTGAGGCTGATTGGAAAAAGATGAACAGGAAGATGATCGGTCACATCTGATAGTGGATCGATCAGAGTGTGTTCCACCATGTTTCGCAGGAAACATATGCTTATACACTATAGACTACATTAGAGTCCATGTACGAGAAGAAGAATGCTCAGAATAAGACCTTTATGATTCGAAAGATCGTGAACCTAAAGTATAAAGATGGTAGCAGTGTATTCGAGAATATGAGTGAGTTCCAGGGATTGGTGAACCAGTTGTCTTCCATGAAGTTAAATCTTGAGGACGAGATTCAGGCGTTGTTGCTTCTCAGTTCATTGCCTAACAGTTGGGAAACTTTGGTTGTGTCACTAAGAAATTCAGCTCCAGAAGGGAAGATAACCATGCAGATGGTCAAAGATAGCATACACAATGAGGAAACAAGGCGAAAGGAGTAGGGTCTGAATTTTGAGACACAATCACTTGTGGCAGAGAAAAACGGTAGAAGTAACTTCAGGGGATCTCACAAGGGAAACATGAAAAGCAGTAAAAGCAAAAGTTCCAGAAATCATAGGAGAAAGTCAAAGACCAGAGAAGGTGTTAAATACAGGTGTTTTCATTGCAACAAGGATGGTCACTTCAAAAGAAATTGTAAGATCTGGTTAGATAAGCAGAATACTGGTGAGCAAGGGAAGGTTGAGGAGAAGACTACTGCAGCAACAGTTACTAAGGATGTTGTGCTTCTTTCCTTCGAGGAAGAAAAATGATTACATGTTGTTGATCAGAAGATTGATTGGGTTATTGATACAGGTGCTTCGTATCACGCTACTCCCAAGAGAGAATTATATACGACATACAAAGCTGGAGACTTTAGGTTTGTGAGAATGGGTAACACTGATCAGTTCAAGATTATTAGAATTGGTGATGTTTGCGTACAAATAGATGTAGGTTGCACTATTACTTTGAGGAATGTTAGACATGTCCTAAATTTACGCCTCAACTTGATTTCTGGTATGACCTTAGACAGGGAAGGCTATGAGAATCACTTCAGCAGCGGAAAGTGGAAGCTTTCCAATGGTTCAATGGTAGTTGCTAGAGGTACTGCTTGTTGCTCATTATACAAAACTCATGTGAAGGTGTGTTCTAGCGAGTTGAATGCAATTGAAGATGAATCTTCACCTAATTTATAGCATAAAAGGCTTGGGCACATAAGTGAGAAAGGGTTGTAGATGTTAGCAAAGAGGTCCTTCATTCCTTTAGCTGAAGGTAATGTACTAAACCCTTGTGATTATTGTTTATTTGGTAAGCAAAATAGATTTTCTTTTAGTAGCTCCTCTAAAAGAAAATCTAAGTTACTTGAGAGAGTATTTTTTGATGTATGTGGTCCCATTGAGGTTGATTCATTAGGTGGCAATAGATATTTTGTTACTTTTATTGATGATGCTTCACGTAAGGTGTGGGTATTTTTGTTTAAAATAAAAGACCAGGTATTCCATCATTTTCAGAGTTTCCATGCTATGGTTGAAAGAGAGACTGGAAAATTATTGAAGTGTCTTTGCAGCGACAACGGAGGGAAATACACTTCAAAAGAGTTTGCAGCATATTATGTTAAACACGATATTCGACATGAGAAGACAGTTCCTTGCACCCCACAACATAATGGTGTGTCTGAGAAAATGAACCACACTATTATTGAGTGAGTCTGATGCTTGTTGAGAATGGCTAAGTTGCCTAAGTTATTCTGGAGTGAAGCTGTTCATATCGCTTTTTACCTAATTAATAGATCTCCATCAGCACCATTGGATTTCTAGATTCCAGAGAAGATTTGGAGTGGTAAGGATGTGTCCTATTCTTATTTGAGGGTATTTGGGTGCAAGGCTTTTGCACATATCCCCGAGGAACAAAGATCAAAACTTGATAACAAATCTACTCCATGTGTGTTTGTTGGCTATGGAGATGCAGAGTTTGGATATAGGTTATGGGATCTAGTTTAGAGAAAATTATTTAGAAGCAGAGATGTAGTATTTCATGAGCACCAGAATTATGAGGATTTTGATAATGTTACACAACCCATAGATAATAGAGTTCTAAACCTAAGTAGAGTTCCTTTGCCATTATAGAGTGCCACAGTTAAAGAAGGAGGTCAGAATGAAGATGTGACTGATACAGATTTGCACGATGGTGATGGGTCAGATACAGAGAGTGTTGAGCAGGGGGAGCAGCCCCCTCGTCTATATATTGAAGAACCACAGCTAAGAAGATCCACAAGAGAACGTGTGTCATCAGTCAGGTATCCTTCATTATAATATCTTTTAGTTGTTGAGGAGGGGGAGCCAGAAAATTTTTAGGAAGTTAAGACTCATAAGGAAAAGAGCAATTAGCTAAGGGCTATGCAGGATGAGATGGATTCGTTGCACAAGAATCATACTTATGAGCTGACTACACTTCCGAAGGGCAGCAAAACATTAAAGAACAAATGGGTGTTCAAGCTGAAAAAGGATGGTGAAAAACTAGTGAAATATAAGGCTCGGTTAGTGGTCAAGGGTTTTGCTCAAAAGAAAGGTATTGACTTCGATGAGATTTTTTCTCCGATTGTGAAGATAACTTCTATTTGAACAGTGTTAGGGTTAGTAACTAGTATGGATCTTGAGCTTGAGTAACTAGATGTGAAAACTGCATTCCTTTATGGTGACTTAAAGGAGGAAATCTATATGGAGCAGTCAGAGGATTTGAAATTAAAAGGAAAGAGCACTTGGTTTTCAGGTTGAAGAAAAGTTTGTACGGCCTGAAACAAGCCCCGAGGCAGTGGTACATGAAATTTGATTCATTCATGATGGATCAAGGATATAATAGAATAGTTACAGATCATTCTGTGCACGTCAAAAAGTTCCCGAATGGTAACTTCGTTATCTTGTTGCTACATGTAGATGATATGTTGATAGTTGGGCAAGATTCTAATATGATTTGCAGGCTCAAGGGTGAGCTGTTCAAGTCCTTTGATATGAAGGATTTAGGCCCGGCTAAGCAGATTTTGGGCATGAAGATTGTTTGTGACAGGAAAGCTAAAATCCTAAATCCGGGTACTTCATTCCCACAAGATTTGGTGCTCACTATCCAAAACAATCATATCCATCTACCCATAGTCTAGGATAAAGACATAAATTAAATATCTTAAACAATAATCCTCCCCATTAAAGGGTTACATCAACTTAAAACAAATCCCAGGTAATCTAACCTTAAATTATTACACAAGTCTGCGGAATGCATCATATAATTAAATAAGCCTCATAACATGGATTCTATTAAATAAAATCAGACGAGTCTTCATCATTTGGACATCTTGCCCTTGTCCTTGCTAGTAGACGACTCATTAACTTTCTCAAGTTTAGCTGCAGTGTTATATGCAAGAATGAGCAAACAATTGCTCACTAATATAATGATGACAATAACAATAACATAAGAGTAAGCAATGAATACTGAATAATAGAGAAATCGTTCTTCGAATCAAGGATAGAAAACAAGTTTGAGAATTATATCTGAGGGTCTCAAGACCATGAACTATGTCTCAGGTTACTAAGTATCTCTACCTCAACCTTTAACAATCATTAGACTATACGGACCTTTCCTTTCGTACTTAGGGGGATCAGCCCTTCGTACCATGTATTGTGCATAAACATCTAAACGCTAACGCGTACAAAATCCCCTATATTAGGGTTGTTCATCTCAGTTCGACTTAAGATTTTCACACTAAAGAAAGTTTAGTTTGGATTAGCTTTCCAATAGTTCTAGAATTTTTAGAACGCTCATCAACTATAGACTAGTCAAATCAATAAAGGTTCACTAGCCATTTGAAGTTCGATACAATAACTAGGTATTGAGTAACCATATTTAGAATCAAGAATAGAATCACAATAATATATAGTTGAATAAAACATTATACATCCAAAGACTATCTTTAAAGGAATTGGAGATTCTCGATACTTAATGAGAATAAACGACTTGAACCATCTTAAACAAATAATATCAAGTTCAAGATTAGGGAACTTGTTTAGCGAAAAGTAAGATTTAGATACTTACATAACAATAACAAACAAGATAGGATAAAGATCTTGCTTTACATAAAGAAGTAAGGTTTAGGAACTTGCCTTGTGCGTGAGCTATACAACTATAACACACATTCATCAAAACCCTACATATATCATTAGAATCACAATACCGATTAGTTACACTAACATTAACCCCATATGTTTTAGTTCTCATTTAAATCCAACTTGTTAACATAATTTAAGTTCTGACTTTTAAATTGACATCACATCACCAATCTGAAATCATAAGGCTATCATAGCAACGTAACCTTTAAACCACATCTCAAGACTTAAACAAATAGCAAGTTAAAGTTTTTCACAAATTATTAACTTTACAATTTGAAATCATTGAATACATGTTTACAATCAATTATAGAACCTCATTACATGTTTAACACATTATTGTGCACCTTAGACTAGGTTAGGCCAACATGCCATGGACTGAAAATTAAAAAAAAAATTATTTATGCTCAGGGGAGGGCACAGATGCGCTACCCCAAGCCTTGGCACCGGCGCAGCTACGCTGGTGCTCAATACCTAGAATGATCAGCAGGTGCAGTAGGGCTATTTTTGCCTTTGGTACCGGCGCAGCTGCGCCGGTACGCAGATAGAAACTGCAGACTGCATACCCTGCTTCACAGTTCATTCCCAATCGATCCAATTAAGCAAAAATTTAACATACCCAGAAGCTATAAGTTTGTTAACAACAACACCAAGCATGCATATCATGATTCTAACAACATAAACATCTTACACAATCAACTTTTAAGGATTAAAATCATGTTTTTACTAGTTTTCTTCATATTTCAATGTGTTTAACGAATTCAATCCCCAAATCTTCGTTTCTTAACCAAATTATACCATACGAATTGCGTTCTTTTCGTAATTCAACATACTAACATGTTTAATAATCAATTTATAGATTATCAAATAAATTAAACACCAATTTTAACTCTAAAATCATATATGTCATATATATATATATATATATATATATATATATATATATATATATTACCAAAACTCAAGAACAACATTAATCTCCATTTACAACACGATTTCATGGATTTTAACCTCTGAAATTTATTTCTAAATGATAACCAACAGATTATATATACATTAACCCATTTATGCAATTCAATTCCTCAAACATTGGCCATAAAAATTCAATTTCCCATAAAACTCAGGAACACAATAAAAATTTAAAATTAAGAATTTACTCTTTATTGGATTAGCTAGATGATGATAAAGAAAACTTGAAGAAGCCTTGAAAAACTCGATGGTTACACCCTCCTTCTCTGATCACATGATTCTCTCTAGCTCTTCTCAACTTTCTCTCTAACACTCTGTGTTTCCTTCCTTAACTCAAAGTCTTGGAACAAAATACGTAATATAAACCAACTAAAACACGGTATACGTAATATAAACTGATAAACGTGGGTTATTAGTTTAACCTAGCAAAAGTCCCCAGCTGTTACACTAACCAAAAGCCACAAGGCTTTGTTTGGTTGGCTTACAATATCCTCCTTTTAATTTATTTTTATATTTTTCTTATATTATAGTTAACTTGTCACGCCCTTAATTAATTAATTTAACTAAATCACAAATCAAATTAACATTTGCCTTATAATTATAATTTCCATAATAAATTATAATTTTATTTAACAATCTAATAAATCTCTAATTTAATTATTAAGTTAGATTAGAACGACATTGTAACTATTTAATAATTCACTTAATTTAATTATCTCATTAAATTAAATCTTCAAATCATAAAATTATCATACATTAATTTAATTATTATAACACACTTTAATTAAATTATTGTACAACAATTTCATCAATATTTATTTATCTTAATAAATAAATCAATTCAAATATTTATTTAATTCAATAAATATTTAAAATTAATAAAATTAATTACAAAATTCCATTCGTTACATAAAAAGGTTGTGGTTGTCACAATAAAAGTATGTTGAATGGGTGCTTGCAAGGTTCAACATTGGTGATGCTAAACCAGTTAGCACACCACTGGCAAATCATATTAAGTTGACAAAGCACATGCTTCCTTCTACTAAGGAAGGGAGAGATGATATGCCATCAATTCCCTACTCCTCTTCTATAGGGAGTCTTATGTATGCGATGGTTTATACACGGCCAGATATTACTCATGCAGTTGGCGTTGTGAGCAGGTATTTGTCAAATCCTGGTAGAGAACATTGGGAAGCAGTTAAGTGGATTTTCAAATACTTGAAAGCTACTTCCGGTTAATGTTTGGGTTTTGGTGGTTCGAGTCCAGTCTTGGAGGGTTTTACAAATACAGGCATGGCAGGTTCTGAAGAGAAGAAGTCTACTTCAGGGTATTTATTTACTTTTACAGGGGGAGCTGTATCATGGCAGTTTAAGTTACAAAAGTGTGTTGCTTTGTCTACAACCGAGTCTAAATACATTGCTGCTACAGAAGCAAACAAGGAGATGTTATGGTTGAAACGGTTTCTCGAAGAGTTGGATTTGACACAAGATGAGTATGTGGTTTATTGTGATAGTCAAATTGTAATTGATTTAACTAAGAATGCTACTTATCATAATCGCACCAAGCACATTGATGTTCGTTATCACTAGCTTCGAGAAGTGATGGAAAAGGAATTGACGAAAATGAAAAAAGTTTATACTGATGAGAACCCCTCAGATATGTTGACAAAGGTTGTAACTCGCGATAAATTGGAGTTTTGCAAGGAGTTGGTTGGGATGGACTCCAAGTGACGGGGTCACGATTAAAGTTCCCTCTCATAGATTTTGAGGGGGAGATTGTTGGGTTTATGGGGTCTAAACCCAAGAGATTATCCTATTTTAATTTGGTATGTATGATTTTCAAAATTGAGAAGGAATTGGAATTTCAAAGCAACATTGGAAATTGATCAATTGGTTATACATGGTTTTAACCATTTGAGTTATGCATGTGACGAAAGATTTCCAAAAGCAAATTAGAAAAGGATTTTGGTCAGGACGTGTTGCTGGCAGAATCCTTTGTGGATTATAATGTTAATATGGCAGGAAGCCGTATGGTTGCTTAATTCTAAATCCAATAAAGAACATGAAGTATATCATGTATATATATACATGTGGTGTGACGTGACTAAGAGCACAAGAAATTAAGAAGCACATATTACAACAGTGAGTGGGCAGAGAGAAAATAAAGAAGTTTTGTGAAGGTTTATTCACGAGTTTTTGCCATCTATTCGGATCAGTTAATTACTTGAAGAATTTAATTAATTCGGAGATTCTGGATGGTGAGGTAATTTGAGTTTTCACTCAAATTTAGGTATTCTTGTATTCTCTCAATTTCTTAATATTTCAAGTTTTTAGTTATAAAACTTGGAAGGACTATTTGTATTCACAATTGATTATAGTGGAATTTTCAGAGTTCGACACGTGGTTTTTACCTCTTAATTTTAGAGGGTTTTCCATGTAAGATTTGGTGTCGTGTGGTTGGTTTATTTTCGTGCTATTATTTTCTGGTTTATTTATTTTTTCAATGACAATTACAATTGGAGGAGTTTTTCCAACAGAATGCATTGTGAAATTAGTGGATGGAATAAATATATGGTGTTGTCTTTATTTCCTTTTTTGGACAATGTTTTCTTAATATTATAATTCTTGGACAAGAGAGACATTTGCCTCAGTTTGGAAACTATCCTCAATAATTGTGATTTAGTGCATTTGTTGGATTAAATTATGATTATATTACAGAATGGATTAGTTCATGTAAATAGAAGAGGAAAATGATGGAAGTTGGCAATTTTATTCGACTAAAATGCAAAAGTGTACCATGAAATTATCATTTTGTGGAGATTTAGTATCTGACTTTATAATATAACAAGTCGATATCTCGTAGTACAATTATTAGTAAAATTGTACCTTTTAATGTATAATTAGTCGTGTAAAACTGAATCAAAATGTACAATTTTGCCCCACTAATTGTAGTGGTTTGATATGTTGTAAAATCATATTGTATATCTTCACAAGAGTCATGCATGCTATGTATTGCGAGATTTTTATGTCGAATTCCTATTACGACATATATCAATATATAGGATTGGATATGATTATAAAATTAACACACTATATCATATACATCATTAAAATATTACCAACTATAATTATTCACGTAACTCACAACTAAAAATTTAACATATAAAGTCGCAAGATATATTATTATAAATCCTCACAAATTGCTAAACTTAATGTACAATTTTATATTTTAGTCATTTTATTCACAAGTGGAACCTAAATCTTGATTTCAAAATAATTAAACAAGATCCATAATCTAGAGTCAAGACGGTTGGATTGAAAATCAGAAGAATGAAAATGTAAAAAATTTAGAGAATTTGTCAATGCGTCCAAATTTTACCAAAGGAAATAAGAAAGTAAACATTAAGGGTATGTTTGTTTTCAAGGATTATATTTGAAATTTGACTATTAATCTCAAGTCTCTTAATTATTTTTAAAAATAGACTTAGGACTATTAGTTTCGGGATAATAAAATGACTTGAAATGAAGGACTAGCTATTTAATATCATGTCCAAGTATTATAATTGATATACACATAATTCATACATTTTAATATACCTAATTTTGTCCTTTTAGTTATATTAGTTTATTAAATTAATATGTTTTATTTTATTTTGTAGGATTTAATATTTTGTTGCAAAAAAGTTAAAATCTTGATGATCAATCAGTATTTAATGCACCTATTCATGGAAAGAAAGAGACTCCTACAACAAAAAGGAAGAAGGTGAAACAATATTGGATTTATCTTGTTTATCTTGGAAAACAAGTAAAAGATAATTGTTTCAGATTTTAAAGATTGAGAAGGATTCTTGGGAGATTACCATGTAGAAATTAAAGCCAAGAAGAAAAAAAGAGGATAAAAGGGAACAAAAGAGACTAAGTTCAATGAATCTAAATTAGGACTCAAATATA
Organism: Panax notoginseng; assembly: GCA_016801055.1. NCBI lineage: Eukaryota > Viridiplantae > Streptophyta > Magnoliopsida > Apiales > Araliaceae > Panax > Panax notoginseng. The sequence continues at coordinate 39,797,991 of CM029018.1, read as the reverse complement.
ATTTTCCTATAAATAAGTCTTTTGTTTTAGAGGGAGGGGGAGTATTGATGAGTGGGTTTCATACCTACAAATTTGATACTTTTCGGACCTAAACAGTTACAAATCCTTGTGTTTTAGTATTGTTTAATTATGTTTCAGGGTTAGTTTAAGATGGCTAAGGCAGGAAACGAATGGCTAAAGCAGTAGAAGCAACAAAAGTTGGAAAAATCCAGAGAAGATACCTGTCGGGGCGGGCATTCCCTTAACAAAATTACCTGTCGGGGCGGGGGTCCACGTCATCAGGCAGATTTGATGCCCGCCGGGGCGGGGGTATTCTAAGTGTAAATTGCCCGCCGGGGTGGGGGTGCGTGACAGGTTATGAAGACTTCTGTTGTAATTCTAATTCTGGAGATGGTGACCTGGTGGATTCATTACGTGATTAGGATAGGATAAAAGGCTTATTCATTTGCAGAGAAGGAGAATCATTGACCATAATCATCATTAATCATCACAATTAGAAAACCCTAACTTTTGATCGTGATTTTGGAGGATTGAAGCGAGGAAGTTGGAGCACGAAGATTGGAAAGGAATTTGTGACGCCCCCAAATCCGGGTATCTTCCAACCCGATAGATGGTGCTACACGGTGCTACTATTCACACATATATTCAATTTAAATACATCAATAGAGTGAATATGTCTACTATTTATTACATAATAATAAGTCTTTTCCCAGGTTCTTTATAACCATTACATATGTTCTTTGTCATAGTATCAAATTAATACAAAAGTAATATTATTCTATTACAAAGCTAACTATTTATCTGCCTTGGTCTTTCCTTTGTCTTTACCAGATCCTTCAATCCGTTTAATTTTAGCAGAAATCATATGGTTCAAGCAAGGGTTAGCATAACTAGCTCAATAAGTATAACAATTATAGTAGAACAACATGCAAAAATCATATGAGTATATCTTCTATAACTGAACCAATAGTTGTGAAGTACTATGAATAAATCAAAATAGTATTTCTCTTTTCTTTAAAACGTTTAACGATGAACATCATTAGTTAAACCTTGAGTTTGGTCAAAGACCATGAGCATTTCATTCTTTCTTTAAAAAGGACATCCCGACAATAAGTCCGTGAGTCCAACATTTCTTACGAGCACGTCTAGCTGATCAGCCTATAGTACTCTATATTGTACAACACTACTACATTAAACGTATCTACGTTTACGTTTTGGCAACTCACGTGCCAGTCAATTTACAACAAAAATGTTTGTTTATTCATACTCAGTCTTACCTTTGAATTCGTACTAAAGAAATTAGAACAGGATAGAAATATCAATAATAATTTGAAATATTATAAGGAAATCCACAAAATACTTTAAGTCTGGTCTAGCCGAAACAAATGGCTTTGACTCCTTTTTTTATTTAGTTCATGCATATCATACATGAATTATAAAGCTTGTCCAATATAAAGTATAGACAAGGGTTTAGAAAAACATGCCTTTAGCGTCGTCTAGCACTAATTCATTTTCCTTTTGGATCTTTATAGGTTCTACATGACATAATCACATAGTATACCACATTAGGTCACATAAAATCAATAAATATTTTCATTAACCTATCTTCTTCTTCTTCTCGATATAAAATATTCGATTGGTTAACTTAATAACATTCATTAGGTTATTTAACGTTCATTACAACTTTATATATAATATTTTATTATTATAAGTAACTTAATTCGTTCAATGTTTAAGTAATTACATTTCAAGCAATCTCAAACATTCATTTAACGTGAACACGTTGCCGTATCACTGAATACAGGACCTCATATTACAAAACTTACTTTCTGTTTACGTTCTCGTAACCTTTTGTTAACTTTTAATTGTTGAACTCAAGGTTTTAATCATCATTTAAGATGTTACTTTAAGTTTAATTAAGGTCATAATTCACCTTCAATCAACTTACCTTTCTTTTATGTTTACAACTATTCTTCTCTGCCTTTGGTCTAGGACTGGCGCTGCGACACCGTGTCCTTTGTTATGTGCTACACTGCAGCGCATATTTGCAGTAGCTGGGATCCGGTTCTGGCACTGCAGCGCCCAAAATCCTTCACTGGACGGTGCTGCGGCGCCTCCCTTATCCCTTTAAAAAAAATTCAATTTCTCAAGTCGTTCATATCCCGAGCTCGTAACTTGTTCAATATAGCTCGGAATTGGTTCGTTCAAAGGCCAATTCCTTGCTTATTCTTCATACTACGATTTCCCCTGGACAAATTTTTTTTCTAAATCAATTAACGAGGCTTCCACTTTATTAAATTTTCATTATTCATTCGTTTAACGTTTATGAGCATTCATCGCTCGTTCATCCGTAATTCGTTCATATGATGTCCGAATTCGGCAGTTCTTGAGTCTATGACTCATAAATTTCATGGTCTTTAATATTTTCATGAAACACTATATTTCTTGGTTCTTTATTAACATTTCTTTTTCGTTCCAAAATCCTAGTTAACTATGATTTCAACGTTTATCGCCTTTTCTTAGAAATTTCGCCATAACTTCGTTATATGAGATTTTTACTCCGTTCAAAATGGATTCATTCCATTATCCAAACATCTATCATCCTACCCAAGCATATAGCATATAATCTTATACACGATGGTTTTAAACTTATTCATCAATAACATGTGTTAAGTTTTCATGTTTTCTTCACTATTTTCTTAATCCTTTGATTATGATTTCACTTGATACATGGTTATTACTGTTTTAAGTCCACTAATAGCCATCCTTATTACTTTTATGATACATAAACTTCAATTTCACTTCTCTACTAAATTAAAATAGAAAAGAGAAGGAAGATAAATGATTTAAGTGTTTATACCTCTGGCGTTCTTCGCGTTCTTGACTTTTGTTCTTCATAAAAGGCTTAACTAGCTTCTTTTTCTCTTTGATTCCTTGTTAATGCTCTCTCAATATAATGCTTTAGGTGTTGGTGAATTTTAACAACCAACAAATAAAAACCTAAGCTTCTTATTTATAGAATAAGCAAAGTGAGGGTATAGTGGTCAAAAATCCCACCTCCTTACTATTCCACCTCCTTAACCAAGCTTCTCAAAGAAGCTTGACCACCTCATGGCCATTATGGCGGGACAAATGGAGTGTGGGGCCCTCCCATGGGTTACCCCATGGGTTGTTACCCACCCGGTGATCCAACGGTTCGATCCACGGGTTCGGTTCTTGGTTTAGGCTTAGGTTTAATTCAATTCGAGCCTCAGTTTGGGCTTGAATTAAATTATCTTTTGACCTTTAGTAAGTTTGTCATTGGGCCTCAATCATCTTTTATTTGGGCTTGCCAAAGTTCAAATTCAAGCTTTACTAGTCCATTAAGAATGGTTTATACTTTTAACGTATAATTCTCGTATTCTTCTCGTATAATAGTTCGTATGACATTCATCTTATATGTTGTATTATCTTTTGTATATACTTTTAAAATACCTTGTATTATACTCGTATTCTTTCCCCGTGTAATAATCTTTTTATTATACTTAATCATTACTTATTCAAATCTTCACTTTCCCTAACATTCTCGAATTGAGTACGCAGTCGAAAAACTACATTTGCCATAACTAAATTATTATTAGATAATCCACCTTTCCTCAAAATTCTATCTTTATGTATTTCTCAAAAATTTAAAAATAATTCCCGAGTAGAAATGGATGAATAGTATTTTTCGGAGAACTTCTCGGAAATCTTTTATTTTCGTCTTGGAAATTCACACATTTTATCTCTAGCACGTAGCCAAAGTACTACGATCATACATCCCTTCTAGGTTATAGAACAACATTCATCTCGCTTACTCATTATAATAAACATATAATATAATTTTATTCAATATAATCAAATAAAATTAATTTACATTAAAATCCGATTTTTTCGGTCGTTACATTCTTCCCCCCTTATAAGGATTCTGTCCCCAGAATCTTGATATAAGTTAGTCAAACAACTGAGGGTAATTCTTCTTCATCTTTTCTTCGAGTTACACGTTTCTTCCTCGGCATTGTGGTTTCTCCATACTAGCTACCTTCATCGAAGGTATTACTTTATTCCTTAGGACCTACTCTTTTCTATCACTAATATGAATAGGCATTTCTTCATACATTAAGTCCTTCTGAACATGAATAGGATCATACTCTATTATGTGCATATAATCTGGTTTATAAGGTCGTAATACAGATACATGAAACACATTGTTTACACGTTCTAACTCAGGAAGTAATGCTACCATATAAGCTACCTCTCCTATCATTTTTAATATCTCAAAAGGTCCTACAAACCTTGGACATAATTTTCCCTTCTTTCCGAAGCATATCTTTCCTTTCCAAGGAGATACTTTCAGAAACGCATATGAACCGACTTCAAACTCTCTTTTCTTTCGATGCGAATCTGCATACTTTTTCTGTCTGTCTTGAGCTACCACCAGTTGTATTCGTATCAACTTAACTATATCTGCTATTTGCTGTACTATTTTAGGTCATAGAATTTGACATTCTTCTACCTCATCCCAGCACATTGGAGTTCTACATTTCCTCCCGTATAACTCTTCGTAAGGAAGCATACCTATACTTGCGTGATAACTGTTGTTATAAGCAAATTCTACTAGCGGTAGATGATCATCTTAACTACCTTTGAAATCCATGATGCAAGATCTTAGCATATCTTCTAGCGTCTGAATTATTCTTTCACTTTGCCCATCTGTCGGTGGATGATAAGATACACTTAACTTCAACAGCGTTCCTATCTGCTCTTGTTGACTTTTCCAGAAATTCGATGTGAATCGTGGATCACGATCTGAAACTATTGAAACTGGTACCACGTCTTGAAAAAATTTTCTTAACATAGAGTTTAGCTAACTGATCCAGGTTAAACTTAAGTCTTATCGGCAAAAAGTGAGTCGACTTCGTTAAACGATCCACTATCACCCAGATAGCATCGTATCCTTTCTGTGTAGTCGGAATTCCCACCACAAAGTCCATTGTGATATGCTCCCACTTCCATTCTGAAATTTCCAATTACTATAACAAGCCACTTGGTCATTGATAAGTAGGTCTTATACCTACTTATTGGTTACTAACTCACGAGAATTATGATCAACTCAAGTAGTTTTATTATGTTTTATTTGCATTTTATGTTTGTTTTGCAGTAAATGTAGTTGGAACCCCTTTTAGCAACATAAGGCATGAATTGGCATGAGAAAGCATGGATTGGCATGGTGGCATGAAGCTAGCAAAGGCATGATAAGGTGAACATGAGCAGATGAGGAACTGAAGTAGTGGAGGAATGCAGTGCAGAAGAAAAGGAATGAAGAGCAAGCAAACAACAAACAAAAAGCAGTAACAACAGGACAACAGAAGACACAGTGCAGTAGCAGTGCGGCCGCGCTGCCATTCAAGCTTTATATAGCGCGCCCACGCCACAAGAATACAGAGACAGATTTGTACCCTTGCGCGGTCGCGCTTCAACAACAAAGGGATTTGGCACTCCCGCGCCATACACTCGGCAGATACTTCCATAACGCGTTCGTGCTCGTTTTACAGTATATTATCGCGCGGCCGCGCAAGTCTTCTTCAGTTAAATTTACTGACTTTTTGTAATTTGAATTTGAGCGCATTTGGCTCAACTGAAACGATGTGGTTGGCACCAGAGACGTGTTTTTGAGTTCAGTTTTTATCAGTTTTTCATATTATCATTAGGGTTATTAGGTTTTACCTATTCTAGAGGATTTTTGAGCATTTGTTTATTACATTTTGCTCTACTCTTAATCTAGATTACTAAATAAAATCTAATTTTCATTTCTGGAGATTGTTGGTGAATTGGAACAAGCTTGGAACAGACTCTGCAATAGAGATTAACAGATTTGTTCTATCATTCTTCTTGCCTCTTTTGATTACATTGTTTAATTCCATGTTTTACTTCAATCCCATAATGGTTTTAGGTTTAGAAATGAACTAAACTCCATTATAGGATTCTAATGGATTTTGATGCGTAGTTTAAATGTGTATATCTGAATGATTGTTGAATATGTATCGTTGGATTGCCCGTTATGATTGTGCTTAATAAATGAATGCTTGATCACCATTCATACTAAACGCTTATATGGATTTGGAAAATGAAATATAAGTACAGATTATATCATAATGGCATATGTTCATGAGGCTGATTTGTTTAAGCTTTGTGATTCGTGAACCGGATAGACATATACCGGTCCACCGTTTGTAGTCATGAAAAGAGTCTGCACTTTAAGTCATTATTACTGTAATTTCACATAGTCATATAGTGATTTTGGTAATAGTGATGCTTACATGAATTCTATCGATTGTGGATTTTGTATAAATTAGACATAGTTCATTGAAAAATGGTTATGCTCTACTTTTATGCTCTTGACTAGTCTTCCATGATAAATAATCAAACATGATATGAGGATTGCAACTTAGATGAAACATGAAATGAAATTAGAATCCTATTATTCTCCAATTTGGTTACATTACTTTAGTAATTATAATTTTGTTACATTAATTAATTTAGAATTCAATTTAACTGTGTTGATCGTTTAAGCATATAGAAATAGTTATTAAGTTAATGCATGATAAATTAGATTTAACACCTTTCTCCGTGGATCGATACTTTTCTTACTCTATACTACTTGTTAACACATGTATACTTGCATGAGTTAGAGTCCTTTTTGTTAGACTAAAAAGGAGGCAACAGTCGTTGATGTTCGACCGTAACTTTTTGACAAGTTAAGCACCCACGAATCGATTCCTAATTCAAACTTCGTTGGTGTTAATTCATTAATTTTATTGTTTATTTTTACTTGTTTATTTTTATTTTGTTTGTAGTTGTGGCAAAAACTGAGCAAGTTTGGAGCTTAAGGAGATCAGAAGTCAGAAGCCTAGCCCGCCGGGGCGGGCCTTTCATGCCTTACACCCCCGCTGGGGCAGGGGGTACGGGGTAGAGCAGTCCTAGTTCATTCGTACTGCTGTAAGAACGTACGTTTAAGTAATTGGAATGGATTGGGACTCATTTTGGCGTGGAATTGCAATCAGAATGTGTGTCTTAGAGATATATCTGACATCAAATAACAATATTGAGATAGCATACGAGAGAGGCAATTAACAGAGCTAGAAGACGGATTGTTGGAGCAAGCATTAGAGTGAAGATAATTGAAGAATTTTCGTATCAATTGCGAATTAGGCTGAGGAAAAGGGTGGTTCTGGATTTATTCTTTTCTTTTAGTTTGTATTTGTAATTGGAAGGATGTTATCTTTGATTAATTCAGTTTTTAATTCCATGATGGTGAACTAAATTACTTTTTAGGCTTGTGACGGATCTTTAAGTGGAACAATGGTTATGTAATCTTTGAATTTCAATTTAATAAGCTATTCCTCAGTTTATCTATATTAATTTATGCTTGAATTTATGAATTGCCTGATGAATAGTTCTTTGTGGACTTGTATCGATTCGAGAGAGGAAATATGAGTCTAGACTTAGTTAATATAGCATGTGTTCTTGAATTTTGTGAATGAACAGAATCTTGATGAATGTTAGGGTAGAGATATGCTTGACATCGCATGTAATCAGATAGAGAACTTAAACTTAAACCTTCTTTGATTGTAATTCACATAGAGATATAGTGAGTTAGTTAATTAAGGTGTTTAACTTAATTCTATCTAAATTGTGGATTTGAGTTAATACGGGGTTAGTGCATCGAGAGATGGCTAATTCTACTCTCGTATTTTTGATTAATAAACTGAGATAGTAAATTAAACTGTAATAAAGGATAATAATCAGAGTGAAGCTTAGGGTGAAGTTGTAAGCCTAATTCTCCAATATTTGTTTAGAAATTCAGTGTTTGAGATTTGTGATTGTTTTGTGATCTTAGTATTTTTAATAATTTTAGTTTTTAATAATTTTAATCATTAGTTTGGCTAGTTTAATAAAATTAGAATTAATAAGAAGCTGGTAATTGTGGGAGTTAATTTTATACTAATTTCTATGTGGGAACGATTATCTACTTACTATTATATTACTTGTTGACCGCGTATACTTGCGTGTTGTGCGTAATTAGAAATCACCCAACAAATTTTTGGCGCCGTTGCCGGGGGAAAATTAGTATAGATTTTAATATTTTGCGATATCAGTTTAATTAGTCCAGTTTTACTTAAACATTTTTGTTTTTGTTTTGTTCGTCTTATTTCAGGTTTTTGAAGTTGGTTTATGCAAACTCGAACCAAAAATTCAGACTTGCTTCCTTTTGAGGACGACATTGAGAGTTCAAAGGTTAAGTAAGTGGATCAAGGAGACAAGGGAAGACTTCGAAAGCTCTGAACAAGAAGAAGCAATGGTTGTCGAAGACCAGAAAGCATTGAGGGACTTTGCTACACCCAAGGTGACTGAGCAGCAGTCGAGTATCACCAGGCCTGCTATAGCTGCGAACACATTTGAGATTAAGTTTGGGACTATTCAGATGATCCAAAACTCGGTTCAGTTTGGGGGACTTGCAAATGATGATCCGAATGAACATTTGATCAACTTTTTGGAGATATGCGACACTTTCAAATACAATGGGGTGTCGAATGACCCAGTCAGACTTCACTTGTTCCCATTCACTCTGCGGGGCAAGGCGAAGAGTTGGTTACACTATTTACCATCGGGTTCAATAACTACATGGGATGACCTGGCTCAAACATATCTAGCAAAAAAAATTTCGCCAGCGAAGACTGCGAAGATGAGAAACGAGATTACTATGTTTGAACAACAATATGGGGAATCATTGTACGAGGCAGGGGAGAGATACAAAGAGTTGCTCAGAAAATGCCCATATCATGGATTGCCTAAGTGGTTGCAGATGAACACATTTTACAATGGATTACATGGGAATTTCAGGACCAGTATTGATGCAGGGTGGAGCTTTTATGGCAAAGAATTATGAGGAGGCATAACAATTGATAGAGACAATGGCAGCTAACAATTACGAGTGGCCCACGATAAGAATGACACAACCTAAGATAGCTGAAGTGTTAGAGGTAGATGGAGTGACAATAATAACAGCGTAGATTTCAGCGCTCTCTAAGACGTTCGATGCTTAGTCAGCGATACATACACAGCAGGTTACAGTTATTGTGAATTGTACGCGGGTGAACATCCTACAGATCAATGTGCAATCAACCCAACATCAGTGCAATTTTTTGGTAACTACAACTGAATTCCACAGAATACGTACCAGAATACATACAATCCCGGGAATAAGAATCATCCTAATTTTTCGTGGAGTAATAATCAGCATCAGCAAGCTCCACGACCATCTTATCCCCTAGGATTTCAGAATCAACAACAACAATCGGCTCAACATCAAGAGAGGAAATTAGATTTAGAGGAGTTGTCATCAAAGTACATAACAAGCAACGAGCCAGCCATGAAAAACCAAGCAATCGCCATGAAATCGCAAGAAATAGCCATCAAGAATTTAGAAAATTAGATGGGACAGATAGCTCTTGCATTGAATAACAGGCCTCAAGGAACATTACCAAGTGATACAGAGAAAAATTCGAAAGGTAATCACGAGCAATGTCAGGCAATTATGTTGAGAAGTGGAAAACAACTTGAGGGTCAGAAAACAAAAAATTTGGCTGCAAAAGAAGATGATAAAGAAAGTGAAAATAAAGTGGTTGAGGACAGACAAGGGGAAGAAAAGCAAGTGGAAAAGAGCAAAACAGTTAATGAACCGGTTGTTTATCCTCCCCCACCTTTTCAGTAAAGAGATCAAAAACAGAAATTGGATAAGCAATTCGCTAAATTTTTAGAAGTTTTTAAGAAACTTCAGATTAATATTTCGTTCGCTGAAGCCCTTGACCAGATGCCAAGTTATGGTAAATTCATGAAAGGGATTTTGTCCAGGAAAAAGAAATGGGAAGATTTTGAAACAGTGGCATTAACCGAGGAGTGTAGTGCCTTTTTACAGTGAAAGTTGCCACCAAAGTTGAAAGATCCGGGGAGTTTTACTATTCCTTGCACAATTGGGAACATGGCGTTCAACAAGTGTTTATGTGATTTGGGGGCAAGTGTGAACCTTATGCCATTATCAGTTTATACAGAATTGGGTTTGCCAGCTCCAAAGCCTATGAACATTTCGTTGCAGTTGGCAGATAGGTCAGTTACGTACCCAAGAGGCATTGTGGAGGACATTTTGGTTAAGGTTGACAAATTTTCCCCGCAAACTTCATAGTTTTGGATTTTGAGGAAGATAAGAACATTCCAATCATCCTAGGGAGACCGTTCTTGGCTACGGGGAGGACGCTCATCGACGTACAAAAAGGTGAACTAACTATGAGGGTCCAAGATCAAAAAATAAAGTTAAATGTTCTTAAGGCCATGAAATTCCCCTCAGATGAAGAGGAATGTTTCAGGATGGAAGCCATTGATCAGATAATCAGTGAAGATATGGTTAAAAGTTTGGCTAATGATCCATTGGAAACAACATTATTAGGAGATAAAGATTTAGATGATCTGGAGTTTGTGGATTACTTGCAGATGCTAGACTCCATGCCACGAGTTAGCAGATTCAAAGCACCCTTTGAACCATTGTACACGGAGGAAAGAGCCACAACAAGGATGAAACCTTCATTGGATGAGCCACCTACTCTTGAACTTAAGCCACTTCCTAAACACCTCAGGTATGCATATTTAGGCAATTCTAATTCTTTATCTGTTATTATTTCTACTGCACTTAACGAATTGCAAGAAGAAAAGTTGCTGAGAGTTCTTAGAGAACACAAATCAGCCATAGGATGGACAATTGCAGATATCAAAGGAATCAGTCCATCCTTTTGCATGCACAAAACTCTGATGGAAGAAGATGCAAAGTCTACAGTGGAACAACAGAGAAGGCTCAACCCAATTATAAAAGAAGTAGTGAAGAAAGAAATCCTAAAATGGTTGGACGCGTGTATCATCTACCCAATTTCTGATAATAAGTGGGTCAGTCCGGTTCAATGTGTGCCGAAAAAGGGAGGAATGACTGTGGTACAAAATGATGACAATGAGCTAATTCTGACAAGGACAGTGATTGGTTGGAGGGTTTGCATGGACTACAGGAAGTTGTATAAGGCGACCCGCAAAGACCACTTTCCTCTACCTTTTATCGATCAAATGTTGGACAGATTAGCGGGACACGAGTACTACTGCTTATTGGATGGGTATTCGGGATATAATCAGATAGTCATTGCTCCTGAAGATCAAGAGAAGACTACTTTCACGTGCCCATACGGCACATTCGCATTCAGGAGAATGTCATTCAGCTTGTGTAATGCACCCGCTAACTTCCAACGGTATATGATGGCCATCTTCTCGGACATGATGGAGAAAAATATGGAAGTCTTCATTGACGACTTTTCTATCTATGGGGATAATTTTGATGCTTGTCTAAAGAATTTGGTGATGGTTTTACAGAGATGCACAAAAACAAATTTGGTACTTAACTGGGAAAAGTGCCATTTCATGGTTGAAGAAGGAATAATTTTGGGGCACAAGGTCTCGACTAAAGGATTAGAGGTTGATAAAGCAAAGCTGGAAATAATTGAAAAGCTTCTACTACAAAATTCAGTTAAGGGAATCCGAAGCTTTTTGGGACATGCCGGGTTCTACAGGAGATTTATAAAAGACTTCTCTAAAATTGCAAAACCATTGTGCAGTCTTTTAGAGAAGGATTCAGTTTTTAAGTTTGATGAGGATTGTAAGTTGGCATTCGAGCTATTGAAGAAGAAATTGACTACAACTCTACTTATCGTCGCACCGAATTGGAATATGCCTTTCGAGTTAATGTGTGATGCAAGCGACTATGCGATTAGGGCTGTCTTGGGTCAACGCCGAGAGAAGGTATTCCACGCTATATACAATGCAAGTAAGACACTTACGGAGACCCAAATGAATTGCACAACTATAGAAAAGGAATTACTTGTAGTAGTATATGCATTCAATAAATTTTGGGCATATTTGATCGGGACAAAGGTAGTAGTTTATACAGACCACTCGACCATTCGATACTTAATCTCAAAGAAAGATGCTAAGCCACGACTTATCAGGTGGATACTTCTCCTACAAGAATTTGATTTGGAAATAAAAGATAGAAAGGGTACGGAGAATCAAGTAGAAGATCATTTATCGAGGCTGGAAAATCAGGGGAAAAAGGAAGAGGACAGATGTGTAATTAATGAGTCATTTTCGGACGAGCAGTTGTTTGGGATTAATACAGAATTTCCATGGTACGCGGATTTTGCTAACTATCTAGTGAGCAACATCTTTCCACCAGATCTTACACGACAGTAGAAAAAGAAATTCCTTCATGATGTCAAGTGGTATATGTGAGATGAGCCATACCTATTCAAATAGTGCACCGACAAGATTATTAGAAGGTGTGTACCCTACAACGAAGTGAAGAACATAATGCACGAGTGTCATTCGTCTGCATACGGAGGACATTATGGAAGTGAGAGAACAGCAACAAAAATTCTTCAAGCAAGGTTCTATTAGCCTACAATATTTAAAGACACCAACAATTTGTAAAAAGTTATGATAGATGTCAACGGGTGGGTAACATATTGAAAAGGAATGAGAAGCCACTACATACTATCTTGAAAGTTGAAATTTTTGACGTTTGGGGCATTAATTTTATGGGGCCATTTCCATCATCGTTCAATAATCAGTATATCTTGCTTGCGGTTGACTATGTGTCAAAATGGGTTGAAGCCGTAGCACTCCCCACTAACGATGCCAAAGTGGTTCTTAAGTTCTTGCGAAAGAATATTTTTACAAGATTTGGCACGCCTAGAGCTATAATAAATGATGAGGGAAGTCACTTCTGCAACAAATTGTTCACAGCTCTTTTGGCAAAATATGGGGTCAACCATAAGGTAGCTACATCATATCATCCCCAAACAAGTGGGCAGGCTAAGGTTTCAAATAGGGCGGTAAAGAAAATCTTAGAGAAGGTGGTAAACCCGAACATAAAAGATCGGGCTCGGATGATGCATTATGGGCGTACAGAACTGCTTACAAGGCACCAATTGGGATGTCACCATATCAGTTGCTATACGAGAAAGCATGTCACCTACCTGTGGAGTTACAACATAAAGCCTACTGGGAAATCTAGAAACTTAACTTCGATCGAGTAGCTGTGGGTGAAAAGAGACTACTTCAGTTAAACGAGCTCGATGAATTTCGACTTCTAGCTTACGAGAAATCTAAGTTATATAAAGAAAAAATCAAGAAATGGCACGACAAGAAAATCATGCAAAGAACGTTCGAGCTGAGGCAATCAGTCCTATTGTTTAACTCAAGGTTGAGGTTGTTCCTAGGAAAGCTAAAATTGAGGTGGTTGGGTCCATTCACTATAAAGAGGGTTTTCACACATGGCACCGTTGAACTATACAATAGGAATCCATTGGAGACTTTCAAGGTCAACGGTCAATGGTTGAAGTATTATTGGGGTGGCGAGTCCAATTGGGACGTCATCGTAATCACACTTGCCGACACGCCATGAACAGGGAGTAGTCGGGCTGAACAACTTAAAAATCAAGCACTAATTGGGAGGCAACCCAATTTTACTTTTATTCTTAGTATTTTTATCCATGCTAGTTAGATTATAGTTTAGACTAATTAGGATATAATAAGTTCATTAAGTAGTTATTAAGTTGTATTGTTCTTGATAATCTCTCCACCATGCTTAAAATGCTCAAAATTTACTCACAACTATGTTTAATGGTATTTCAAGTACTTAACAATATCATGGAGTGGAATTGGATGGAAGGAATGAACAAAACAGAGTATTTTAGCAGACCACACCCCCGCCGGGGCGGGCCTTTACAAGCTTAATATCCCCACTGGGGTGGAGGTCCTTATTAAATTTACATAACGTATGCCCGCCGGGGCGGGCCTTTTAGGCATATTACCCCCCGCCGGGGCAGGGGTCCTGAATATGAACCAGCGAATTCGGCAGTTACATCACGTTTACAACTCTTCCACTTCTTCCCCAACTGAAACACCACTCCTATACATTTTTAATACACTCTCTACCCACGTTTGTCAAGTTAATACCCACCTTACCACTTCATTAGCACACTCACCCACTACTTCAATCCATTACTCCACCCCATAAGTTTCTCCATCACACCATCTCTAAAAATTCATTCCCTCTCAACCCAATTTAACCACATACATTCAACTCAAACTTAGAAAGCTAAGAAGTAGGGTTATTCTTGGGGGAACAGAGGCGGCACCACAGCCCAAAATCATATCTAGCCCTCAGTTCCTGAACCTTCAACGACAAGTGGATGAGCACAACAAGGAGGCACGAAGAGAAATTCAGAGACTAGCAGCGAGGCAGGACCACATGTTTGAGGCTATGAATATGTCCTTCGCTTCATTGAATGCGACGCTCCAGAGCTTCAATCCCAATGCACAATTCCCATACCAGTAGCCAGCCCCAATGCCAAGGTTTCCACCAAGTGATTCCGATGAAGAAGAACACCCACCACCACCCTAAGCTTAAGTGATTCCAGGGAAGTCCTCACATATTTATTGCTATATCTATACAATGAGGGCATTGTAATTTTCAAGTTTGGGGGATTTAGTTTCATGTTTGCAATTCATGTATGCATATTTAATTTCATTAGCTAGGTTTGCATATGTTAGTTCATTGTTTAGTGTTAGGATTATTAAATATTGCATTCATGTAATCATGAAGTTGCATAGTAGCTTAAGAACATAAATAGTTTTTATTTATTTTTGCAATCATGTTACGTTTACCATATATTAAAAAAAATCATTTAGTTAAGCATGGTGTTATATTGCATATGTTCAGTAGTTGTTGTAGTTCATTTTATTTTGGCCAATGATGAGATTGGGATTAAGTAGACAAATACAATACCCAATATTAGAACTATGATGTAATTTTGAGTTATGAATTAAATCTTTTGCATGTTTGACACCGGTATAAAAAGGTTTGCACGTCAATAACACTTATGTGGACTGATTAGTTCAAATTGATACATAAGGATTTTCTAAAGGAATATGCTAGTTTAAATGAAAGAATAACAAGGATAGGTAGTAAAGATGATGAATTAGGCAGGAACCTAAGTTTGGGGGAAAAAGTGGGGTATATAAGCTTCAGGAAAAAAAAGAATATTCTAGTTGAGTCTTGTGGTGGGTTGAGAAGAAATGTGAAACATACTACCTATACACACAGGCGTGAGATGCAGCGTAAAACGCACTCACCAACCATCTTTCTAAAAAAAAGAGACGGGAAATATGAGCAAAGAGCCCCCGTGAATGAAAAAGAAAGCATGAGTATCCTATTCGGACCCCTGATCTTGGTGAATGTTTGATTTTATTAGGATTTTGCCTATTTTTAAAATTTTTTAGTTTACACTGTATGATGCCTTCTAAGAGATTTGTTATGTATTAAATTTGCAATTGCATCAGTTAGCATGAATGCTCAGCACACACACACTATACCAGTAATAACGGTTTAAGATTCGAGGATTGATAAGAAGTTATTGACGGGTTTTGATATTAAGTGTTGTAGTGTTTACTTGATTTCTCGGAGGTCGGAGGAATAATTTCGAGTATATGATAACTGTCGGATTAGTAGGCATATAGGTTAGATGCATTACATATTATTGCATTGCATTGCTTAGCATGTTAGTTTGTTTTGTGCTCGAGGACTAGCATGTTTTAAGTTTGGGGGATTTTGATAAGTGGGTTTTATACACACGAATCGGTTCCTAATTCAAACTTAGTTGGCGTTAATTCATTAATTTTATTGTTTATTTTTACTTGTTTATTGTTATTTTGTGTGTAGGTTTGGTGGTGTGGCAAGTGATAAAAAAGATGCAATTGTGGCAAAAATTGAGTAAGTTTGGAGCTTAAGGAAATCAGAAGTCAGAAGCCTAGCCCGCCGGGGCAGGGGGTCTTAAACCCAGATAACAGTGTACATGCCCGCCGGGGCTGGCCCTTTTCAAGCTATCACCCCCGCTGGGGCGAGGGGGTACGGGGCAGAGCAGACCTAGTTTGTTCCTACTGCTGCAAGAACATACGTTTAAGTAATTGGAATGGTTTGGGACTCATTTTGGCGTGGAATTGCAATCAGAATGTGTGTCTTAGAGATATATCTGACATCAAATAACAAGATTGAGATAGCATACGAGAGAGGCAATTAACAGAGCTAGAAGATGGATTGTTGGAGCAAGCATTGGAGTGAAGATACTTGAAGAATTTTTGTATCAATTGCATTCATGTAATCATATAGTTGCATAGTAGCTTAGGAGCATAAATAATTTTTATTTATTTTTGCAGTCATGTTATGTTTATCATATATTAAAAAAAATCATTTAGTTAAGCATGGTGTTATATTGCATATGTCCAGCAGTTGTTGTAGTTCATTTTATTTTGGCCAATGATTAGATTAGGATTACGTAGACAAATACAATATCCAATATTGGAACTATGATGTAATTTTGAGTTATGAATTAAATCTTTTGCATGTTTGACACCGGTATAAAAAGGTTTGCACGTCAATAACACTTATGTGGACTGATTAGTTCAAATTGATACATAAGGAATTTATAAAGGAATACGCTAGTTTAAATGAAAGAATAACAATAATAGGTAGTAAAGACGATGAATTAGGCAGGAACCTAAGTTTGGGAGAAAAAGTGGGGTATATAAGCTTCAGAAAAAAAAATATTCTAGTTGAGTCTTGTGGTGGGTTGAGAAGAAATGTGAAACATACTCCCCATAAACACAGGCGTGAGATGGAGCGTAAAACGCACTCACCAACCATCTTTTTTTTTTTTAAAAAAAGATGGGAAATAAGAGCTAAGAGCCCCCGTGAAGGAAAAAGAAAGCATGAGTACCCTATTCGGACCCCTGATCTTGGTGAATGTTTGATTTTATTTAGATTTTGCCTGTTTTTGAAATTTTTGAGTTTACACTGTATGATGCCTTCTAAGAGATTTGTTATGTATTAAATTTGCAATTGTATCAGTTAGCATGAATGTTGAGCACACACACACTATACCAGTAATAACGGTTTAAGATTCGAGGATTGATAAGAAGTTATTGACGGGTTTCGATATTAAATGTTGTAGTGTTTACTTGATTTCTCGGAGGCTGGAGGAATAATTTCAAGTATATGATGACTGTTGGATTAGTAGGCATATAGGTTAGATGCATTACATATTATTGCATTGCATTGCTTAGCATGTTAGTTTGTTTTGTGCTCGAGGACTAGCACATTTTAAGTTTGGGGAATTTTGATAAGTGGATTTTATACCCACGAATCGGTTCATAATTCAAACTTAGTTGGCGTTAATTCATTAATTTTGTTGTTTATTTTTACTTGTTTATTGTTATTTTGTGTGTAGGTTTGGTGGTGTGGCAAGTGATCAAAAAGGATGCAATTGTGGCAAAAATTGAGCAAGTTTGGAGCTTAAGGAAATCAGAAGTCAGAAGCCTAGCCCGCCGGGGCGGGGGGTCTTAAACACAGATGAAAGTGCTCATGCCCACCAGGGCTGACCCTTTCAAGCTATCACCTCCACTGGGGCGAGGGGTACGGGGCAAAGCAGTCCTAGTTCGTTCCTACTGCTGCAAGAACGTACGTTTAAGTAATTAGAATGGTTTGGGACTCATTTTGGCGTGGAATTGCAATCAGAATGTGTGTCTTAGAGATATATCTGACATCAAATAATAAGATTGAGATAACATACGAGAGAGGCAATTAACAGAGCTAGAAGACGGATTGTTGGAGCAAGCATTGGAGTGAAGATAATTGAAGAATTTTCGTATCAATTGCATTCATGTAATCATGTAGTTGCATAGTAGTTTAGGAGCATAAATAGTTTTATTTATTTTTGAAATCATGTAATGTTTACCATATATTAAAAAAAAATCATTTAGTTAAGCATAGTGTTATATTGTATATGTCCAGCAGTTGTTGTAGTTCATTTTATTTTGGCCAATGATGAAATTGGGATTAAGGAGACAAATACAATACCCAATATTAGAACTATGATGTAATTTTGAGTTATGAATTAAATCTTTTGCATGTTTGACACAGGTATAAAAAGGTTTGCACGTCAATAACACTTATGTGGATTGATTAGTTCAAATTGATACATAAGGTTTTTCTAAAGGAATATGCTTGTTTAAATGAAAGAATAACAAGGATAGGTAGTAAAGGCGATGAATTAGGCAGGAACCTAAGTTTGGACGAAAAAGTGGGGTATATAAGCTTTAGAAAAAAAAGAATATTCTAGTTGAGTCTTGTGGTGGGTTGAGAATAAATGTGAAACATACTCCCCATAAACACAGGCGTGAGATGGAGCGTAAAACGCACTCACCAACTATCTTTCTAAAAAAAGACGGGAAATAAGAGAAAAGAGCCTCTATGAATGAAAAAGAAAGCATGAGTACCTTATTTAGAACCCTGATCTTGGTGAATGTTTGATTTTATTTGGATTTTGCCTGTTTTTGAAATTTTTGAGTTTACACTGTATGATGCCTTCTAAGAGATTTGATATGTATTAAATTTACAATTGCATCAGTTAGCATGAATGTTGAGCACACACACACACTATACCAGTAATAACGGTTTAAGATTCGAGGATTGATAAGAAGTTATTGACGGGTTTCGATATTAAGTGTTGTAGCGTTTACTTGATTTCTTGGAGGCCGGAGGAATAATTTCGAGTATATAATGACTGTCGGATTAGCAGGCTTATAGGTTAGATGCATTACATATTATTGCATTGCATTGCTTAGCATGTTAGTTTGTTTTATGCTCGAGGACTAGCACGCTTTAAGTTTGGGGGATTTTGATAATCGGTTCCTAATTCAAACTTAGTTGGGGTCAATTCATTAATTTTATTGTTTATTTTTACTTGTTTATTGTTATTTTGTGTATAGGTTTGGTGGTGTGGCAAGTGATCAAAAAGGATGCAATTGTGCCAAAAACTGAGCAAGTTTGGACCTTAAGGAGATCAGAAGTCAAAAGCCTAGCCCGCCGGGGCGGGGGGTCTTAAACCCAAATGACAGTGTACATGCCCGCCGGGGCTGGCCCTTTTCAAGCTATCACCCCCACTGGGGCGAGGGGGTATGGAGAAGAGCAGTCATAGTTCGTTCCTACTGCTGCAAGAACGTATTTTTAAGTAATTGGAATGGTTTAGGACTCATTTTGGTGTGGAATTGCAATCAGAATGTATGTCTTAGAGATATATCTGACATCAAATAACAAGATTGAGATAGCATACGAGAGAGGCAAATAACAGAGCTAGAAGACGGATTGTTGGAGCAAGCATTGGAGTGAAGATAATTGAAGAATTTTCGTATCAATTGCGAATTGGGCTGAGGAAAAGGGTGGTTCTGGATTTATTCTTTTCTTTTAGTTTATATTTTTAATTGGAAGGAGGTTATCTTTGATTAATTTAGTTTTTAATTCCATGATGGTGAACTAAATTACTTTTTAGGCTTATAACGGATCTTTAAGTGGAACAATGGTTATGTAATCTTTGATTTTCGGTTTAATAAGTTATTCCTCAGTTTATCTATATTAATTTATGATTGAATTTATGAATTGTATGGTCAACAGTTCTTTGTGGACTTTTATGGATTCGAGAGAGGAAATATGAGTCTAGACTTAGTTAATATAGCATGTGTTCTTAAATTTTGTGAATGAACAGAATCTTGATAAATGTTAGGGTAGAGATATGCTTGACATCGCATGTAATCAAATAGAGAACTTAAACTTAAACCTTCTTTGATTGTAATTCACATATAGATATAGTGAGTTAGTTAATTAAGGTGTTAACTTAATTCTATCTAAATTGTGGATTTGAGTTAATACGGGGTTAGTGCATCGAGAGATGACTAATTCTACTCTCGTATTTTTGATCAATAAACTGGGATAGTAAATTAAACTGGAATAAAGGATAATAATCAGAGTGAAGCTTAGGGTGAAGTTGTAAGCCTAATTCTCCAATATTTGTTTAGAAATTCAGTGTTTGAGATTTGTGATTGTTTTGTGATCTTAGAATTTTTAATAATTTTAGTTTTTAATAATTTTAATCATTAATTTGACTAGTTTAATAAAATTAGAATTAATAAGAAGCTGGTAATTGTGGGAGTTAATTTTATACTAATTTCTATGTGGGAACGATTATCTACTTACTATTATATTACTTGTTGACCGCGTATACTTGTGTGTTGTGCGTAATTAGAAATTGCCCGACTATTGGAAGTCGAGAGCACGTAGAAATATACAGGTAGATTTTGAGACTTCAACATCCATTATGGCAGCAGAAGAGCAAAGAGAAGAGCAACATCGAGCCCTAAGGGATTATTCAATGCCGAACATAAATGGATTATAGTCAAGCATTGTGAGGCCAACTATAGCAGACAACACTTTTGAGATCAAACTGGGCACTATTCAAATGGTGCAGAATTCAGTTTAGTTTGGTGGTGCTGCTATCGATGACCAGAATGAACATTTATTGAGTTTCATAAAGATATGTGACACCTTCAGGTACAATGGGGTGACAGAAGATGCAATCAGGCTCAGGATGTTTCCATTTTCATTAAGGGATAAGGCTAGAAGTTGGCTTTACTCTTTGCCATCAGGATCAATTACAACATGGGAGGACTTAGCACAAAAGTTCTTAGCCAAAATTTTCCCAATGGCTAAGACTGCTAAAATGAGGACATCAATTTCCTAGTTTGAACAACAGTAGGGTGAATCATTATATGAAGCATAGGAAAGGTATAAATAGATGCTAAGGAAATGTCCCCATCATGGCATGTCGGATTGGATGGTGATTAATACATTTTATAATGGATTGGGATGGCAATCAAGGACGATTGTAGATGCAGCTGCAGGAAGAGCCTTATAGGATAAGAGCTATGAAGAGGCTTACAATCTTATCGAGACTATGAGAGCAAATGATTTCCAAAATTCTACAGCCAAAATGCCACAGCCCAAAGTGGCCGGAGTGTTAGAGGTGGATGCTATCACATAGTTGTTAGCTCAAATGGCATCTATGACAAAGAAGATTGATTCGTTGTCAGAGAGTAAAGCATAGACAGTTGCTTTTATATGTGAGATATGTGTAGGGTCACATTCAACTGACCAATGTGCTATTAGTTCAGAATCTGTACAGTATGTGAGCAACTATCAGAAGAATCAGAATCAGTTCCAAAATGCCTACAACCCCAACAACCGCAATCATCCCAATTTTAGTTGGTCAAATAACCAAAATTAACAAAGTCAACAGTTTCAACCGCAACAGCAGTTTCAGTTACAATCATCTCATCAGCAGTATGTACCAAAACCACCCTACCCTCCAGGATTTTAACATCACCCAAGGGATATTGCCAAGTAAAACAAAGAATAATCCAAGAAGGGAGGGTAAAGAACAATGTCAGGCAATAACTATCAGATCAGGGAAGCAAACTGCAGAATCACAGCATGGCGCGCCCGCGCCACTTTTGCAAAGAGATGACGCACTACCGCGCGGTGAAGAAAATGGGTCTGATGAGATTTTGTGTAAAGAAGGTTCTGAGTAAGGGGAAGTAGAAAAGAAGAGTAAAGAGTCGACTGAGAAACCAGTGACCAAGACATCAGTTGTTCATCCCCCTTTTCCATATCCACAGAGATTACAGAAGCAAAGGGAAGACAAGTAGTTCAGTAAGTTTTTGGAGGTGTTTAAAAAGCTACAGATAAATAAACCTTTCGCTGAGGCATTGGAGCAGATGCCAAGTTATGCAAAGTTTATGAAGGGTATCTTGACAAGGAAGAGGCGGCTAGAAGATTTTGAGACAGTAGTCTTAACTGAAGAATGTAGCGCAGTGCTTCAACTCAAATTACCTCCAAAGCTGAAAGACCCAGGCAGCTTCACGATACCTTGCACAATTGGAAAGATAAGTTTTGATAAATGCTTGTGTGATTTAGGGGCGAGCATCAATTTGATGCCATTGTTAGTGTTCAATCAGTTAGGATTGCTGGCTCCAAGGCCGACAAACATTTCATTACAGCTTGCTGGCAGGTCCATTACATATCCACGGGGTATTGTAGAAGATGTGCTAGTTAAATTGGATAAATTCATCTTCCCGGCTGATTTCATCATCTTAGACTATGAAGAAGATAGAAGTATACCGATCATTCTTGGAAGACCATTCTTACCAAGAGGACGGACCTTGATAGATGTTCAAAAAGGTGAATTGACAATGAGAGTTAATGATCAAGAAGTCACCTTCAACGTGTTCAAGGCTATGAAGTTTCCAACAGAAGAAGAAGAATGTTACAGGATTGATATGGTGGATAAGGTGTTGATTGATGAAATAGGGCATTTAGTGGATAATGAACCCTTACAGAGTGCTGTTCTGGGTAATTCTGAGATTGAAGATGAGAAGATTACTGAGCTGGTTCAAATTCTTGACACAACTCCACGCTTCAGAAAATTCAAGACTCCTATTGAGCCACTAAAGAATGCTGGGGAGTCATCAGTGAAACATAAGCTATCTCTTAAGATGCCTCCAGAACTTGAATTGAAACCACTTCCAGACCATTTAAGGTATGTATTTTTAAATGATAATTTAAAATTACCAATGATTATTTCTTCTGCACTAACATCTTTTCAGGAAGAAAAATTGCTAAGAGTTCTCAGAGAATTTAAGTCAGCTATTGGATCGACTATAGCAGATATCAAAGGGATCAACCTATCATTCTGTATGCACAAGATCCTACTGGAAGATGACGGTAAACCTTCAGTGGAGCAGCAAAGGAGAATTAATCCAATTATGAAGGAAGTGGTCAAGAAGGAAGTTCTGAAATGGCTGGACGCAGGAATTAAATATCCGATCTCAGACAGCTCATGGGTGAGCCCGGTGCAGTATGTGCCGAAGAAGGGGGGAATGACTGTAGTCTCCAATGAGAATAATGAACTAATACCGACAAGGACAGTAACGGGGTGGAGAGTTTGCATGGACTACCGCAGACTTAATAAAGTTACAAGGAAAGATCACTTCCCACTACCGTTTATTGATCAGATGTTAGACAGACTAGCAGAACATGAATTTTATTGCCTTCTGGATGGGTATTCCAGCTACAATCAGATTGTGAAAGCTCCAGAAGACCATGAAAAGACAACTTTCACATGTCCATATGGTACATTCGCCTTCAGAAGGATGTCTTTTGGTTTGTGCAATGCCCCAGCTACATTTCAGAGGTGTATGATGGCAATCTTTTCAAACATGGTGGAGCATAATGTGGAGGTGTTTATGGATGACTTCTCAGTATTCGGTGATTCTTTTGATTTGTGTCTGGAAAATCTAGTGATGGTATTAAGAAGATGTGTTAAAACGAATTTGGTTTTGAATTGGGAAAAGTGTCATTTTATGGTACAAGAAGGAATAATATTGGGACATAAGGTGTCGAAGAAAGGGTTAGAGGTGGACAGGGCGAAGCCATTTCACTTTACTTCACGATGGCCATATATTTACATTTTCAATCCCCCATGGAGGTGCTGATGAAAATGGCTAATGAAAGGGTTAGAGGTGGCCATATATTTACATTTTTGATCCCCCATGAAGGTGCTTCGTGGTGGTTGATCATGTCTGTATATATATATTTACAGCTTTTATATATATACCTACTTACTGCGTTTATATCAATTACGACATCATGTGAGCCTAGGAATCATGTGATCACAGATTCAGTCTACTGAATCTAGATTCGGTTCCAGTGATGGACATTTTCAGCTGTAAGCAGCTTGTAAATTTATTCACGGTGTTTGGATTTTCTCAGATGGTTTTCATACCCATGAGGAGTTTGGCACTGCTTTGTACATTATTTTCTCGAAGATGCTTCGCATCTCGAAAATAAAAGCAATCAAGTTGAACACCTAATAATAAAATGAAAGTATCAAAGGCCTCAATTACTATTGAGCACAAGGGTTTGAAAAACCTCTATTTTAAAACCTCACTGCTATATCATTTTTAAAACTGAATTTTTATACAAATTCAAACCCTATGTATATAGGTGCAAACGAGGCATAGCAATACTTCCAAATAACAACACATTGACCCACACACACACACACGTACATTCATATAACAGTTTCTTGAAAAGTGGCGGTCACTGTGGCAACACGGATGTCGGGGGGGTGCCTAACACCTTTCCTCCGCATAAGCAAGTCCCCAGACCCTAATTGAATCTCGGTTTCATCGACCCGTTTAGCAGTGTCATATCACTGGGTCAATGTGCAAACCTTTTTCTCGGCTGTGTTGGTATAACCAATTAAAAAACCAACTGGCGACTCTTATAGTCCAATCGTCGACATTATACTTGTCGAACCTTTTTCACTTGTTTTTTCAAACAAATCTCACATAAAATGAGAACACAAAAGAACAAGAACAGAAAAGGGACAAATAAAAATCCCGATGTCGACAGGTGGCGACTTTGTTGGGGATTCGTAGCCATGTCTGACGGTGGGCTTAGTGCCTTTTTGGATTATAAACGGGTAACGGGACCGATTGCTTCCAGTGGACTGCCAAAGAAGACTTTTATAGCTTTAAGTGGATGAACACTCGGCTCCCGCCGGTAGAAAAGTAGCTATATATGAGCTTACAAGTGTTTAAAATGAGAAAGCACTCAGCTTATAGTGTGTACAAAGCAAATTGGATAGGGCTTCCTCGCCTTTTCTCTTACAAATAAGGCCACCCCAAGCCCCATATATATAGAGGGGGGTGCCGCAGATCTACCTGCGGCTACCCGTGATGCCCAAGATGCCCAATCATGTGGGTTCCGCTGTGTCGAAGTACGTACACTCGGACAACGCGCTGTTCGCTCGGTCGTTCATAACTTTCAATCCGGGAGTCCGATAGAAGTGTGCCATATCATTTTGGAAAGCTCTTTCAGAGAGCTACACAATGACATATGATTTTCCCTTTTTTGATTTTGGGAAGATGGGTCCATGATAGAAATAGCATTTTTGGGTTTCCGTCAGGCAATCCGGTGAGCCATTTGGCGTAGTTTGCGCTCGAAAGTTAAGATATGGTTCTTGTGGGACTTCTATTGAAGTAATTTGAGTTGAATTGAGTGTATTTGATGTGAGTTGAAGTTGAGTTGGTAAAATAACCATTTTACCCCTATCAGGGTTAACTCCGATTTTTGCACAGTTGTAGCAGTCTTTTCTCAAGGTTATCTCTGAGGTTGACTTGATGTTGAATTTGAATGTCCTCAGGGCTATCTCTGAGGTTGGCTCGACCTCCTAGGGTTTCCTCCAGGATTTGAACTTTATCCCACGAGGTTATCTCAGAGGTTGAAATTGACTTTCCCGGGGTTATGTCCAGGGTTGTAAACTGATTTCCTGGGGTTATCTCTGGGGTTGGAAATTGGATCTCCCAGGGCTATTTCCAGGGTTAGAATTGATGTTGTGGTCCTCCAGGGTTATCTTTGGAGTGTGAGACAAATGCTTTTGCCCTCCTGCATAGTTAGTAACAGGAAAAGAAAATTTCGAGTGTCTACACATTGTATTCATTATTAATAAAGATTAAAGAGAGAGAAAATGCTAACTTTACTTTTCATATGAACCAAAACTTTCTCTCTCTAAGATTTCAAATATGGAAAGAGAAAGGGAGTGTTAAGTCAAGCTAATATCAGTACTTAGCAAACCAAGATCAAATCAGTAGGATCAGAATCAAAAATGGAGCATCAAAGTGGTATAAACCCTAATCTTCAAAATTTTATGACCTGATGTTATATGTTGTTGTTTATTGGTTAAAGTTATGTAATAAAATGTCATTTAGTGATCTGGGTTGTTAGATCCCAGATCCATAACATCAAAGTACTCGAAATTTAAGATTTCTTAAATCTGGAAAATTTTATAACGTCGTCCGACAAGCAAATGTCAGACTTCATAGATTGGTGTCTGTTAACGATTTTAGTGTTTTAAATGTTTGAACTTGTAATATGTTATGTGGTCTTTGTTCTGCAACTTGAATCAAGTCCAGATCATGTGTAGATTGAAATTTACAAACAGTCAAAGGTCGTTGACCGACCATGGTCAACTGGGTTCTGGGCAGCCCAGAAACCTAGAAAGGGTCTGACAACACTTTCGTGGCCTCTGATCTTCCTTCTGTTAAGCGATTTGGCCATGTATGTGTAATCTATTTGTAGACTAACATATAGGCTACCTATTCATGCATCTAGAACTCCTAGATCATATAATGGATCAAAGTTATGCAAGGTCAAATCAGCGTTGATCATCTGTTTTGGTACTTTTCTGGAAAACCCAGAAAGTTGATGAGCAAGTTTTTTGACATGGATTGACCATGCCACATCTTGCTCATGTAATGATGTTATTAGGTTATGATGTTATATATTTGTACCCTGTCATGTGTTCTACAACATTGAACCAGTAAATCGCACAAAGAAGACCAGGAATGCAAGTTATTGAGATATAAAAGAGGCACTATGAGTTGTTCTTCATTTCTGGAAAACCCAGAAATGAAGAACAATGTCTGACAACTTGTTTGATGCCTTATATCTTCTTGATATGATGCATTATAGCTATGAAACTTGTTTGGGGTTATAGTATTACATAAATACTATAACATGAACTTCATTTCAAACCCAGAAACGTAAGCATCAAAGAGTTATAACCGATCAAACTTACCCACTTGTAAACTGACATGAGTTTTTGGGCAGGCTCAAGAACAGCTCAAGAACACCTATACCGACGGTTCTGTCGCTATAGGGCCCTTTAGTGACATTTAATTTCAGAAATTAATTATTTTTATTAAATAATTAGTATTAAATGGTTTTTAATTATTAAAAATTCATAATAAATTATAAAAAAATATTTTAAAGCCTAAAAATTAGTTTTTAATTATTCTGAATATATTTCATAAATATTTAATATTTTTGGAATAATAATAGTATTTAATTTATTTAATTATAATATTAAATAAATTATTTAAAAATGATTTTAATACATAAAAAATCATGAAAAAATATATTATGGTATAAGAAAATATTTGAAGTTATTTTTAATGACTTTTAATATTTTATGATAAATTTCATTAATAAATTATTATTAATGATAATTAATTTATTTAATAAATATATTAAATAAATTATGAAAAAATAGAATTAATGATTTAAAAATCATATAAAAATTATTTAAGTGTCATAAAAATATTTTAAGTTATAAAATATAACTTTTGATATTTTGTCATGAAAAATATTAATATTTAATATTAATGGCGATTATCGGATAATGGATTTAAATGTTGAAAAATCATTTAAATGAGAAATTAAGGTATTAAAAATACTTTGATATATTATAAATATATTATAATATTATGACATGTACTTCATTAATATTTAATATTAAATACATATTAATGATAAAGGAATTATGTGGTATTTAATTCATATTAATACAATTTTAATGATTGAAAAATCATGATAAATGATAATAATTATCTGAAAATTATTACGAGCTTATGAAAAATATTTTGACTGATAATATAATTATCTAAGATAATTGTTAAGCGTTTAGCCATAGTTTAATTGAACTTAAACTCGATATTTGTCCGATTAGGCTATCGGGATGTCAAAATTGTACCGAATTCAACTTAGACTGAAATAGTTTGACTTGATACTAGGTCTTATGTGATGTATAGACTGATTGAGTTATGTGTTTAGGTTATTTTAAATACTGTGATGATATTATTCTAATTTGTATATCGATATTATTTATATATTAGGTCTTCAAACAAAGCTTATTAAATTGCGTAACGATAATTAACGGAACAGACAAGTTTTCCTTAACTCAACTTTGAGTTGTTTATTCAAATATAACTTGTGGTTAATCATTTCTGATTGCCATGTCTAAGAATTAATAAATCGGACTCTATGCATACTGCATGTATTCATCAGGTATGAAAGGCTGATCACCTTCATTACCATTCGGTCCAGATATATATATATATATATATATATATATATATATATATATATATATATATATGTTCATGTTCCATGTTCGTTCAGCTGTGTAAAATTTGTTCATGCTAGTTCATAATTATATTGTAGAACTGTAGCCAGCTTTTGTTCAATTCTTTCAATTATGATATATCCTTAATTTATTGAACTTAAACTTGCTGGGCAAACTTATTGCTCACCCTTGCTATATCATGATTAATATTGCAGATTAAGACGAATACGTTGAGTATAAGAAAGGATAAAGTCAAGTTCAGCTTGGGACTATGTGTGCAGTTAGATTTGTAACAGTTATGTATGATAATAACATTATATGTTAGATAATTTATGAATTGTGTATAAGTTAAGGTTACTCGACCTTGGGGAATAGTGTGTAAAATGTAATATATAAATAATTTATGTTTATATCTTCCGCAATAGTTGTAGAATGATTGTACTAGATCCGTGGTGATTTAGGACCCAAATTTGGGGCTCTCACAGTTGGTATCAAAGCTGTTGGTTATGAACCTTAAGTAGGAATACCTGAGACTAATAACTGCAGTGATTAGGTTAAGTACTAACTCATATAGAGTTAGTGTGTCGGTATTATTCAAAGACGAATCTCGACGAGTTATAAAAGATACAGAGTTCCCTAACTCTGATAACAAAGGTGAACAATAGTGATGAATAGAGCGAGTCTGAAAGACTAAAAGATCAGAAATAAGAGATCATAAAATAAAGCGATCATCGCATAGAAATGAATCGTAATTTATACGATGAGATCACCCCGTGATCTGATAAGGTTATAGTATAGAGAAAGATCAAGCGAATGATTGAAAAGTTTATAGCAAGAATGCTGTGTGTCTGTTGTACTATGAATTGATACAGATTCAGGAAAGGATTATGAATACGGATTAAATAAAATTCGTATTGAGAAGGGAGTTAGGATAATTATTGAAATGTTTGGGTCGCGCTATTTGCTATATGCGTGTTGAGAAGGTGATTCTTTTCTCAGGTGTATAACAGATAGATAGGTTATAGGTAGAGAATATCAGGTTAAGTACGAGTTCTTAAAACTCATACCTATGGTACGTTTGTGACTCATAGTTATATGAAATGTTTATGAACCCCTCAGGGAATGGACGCCAAAGGTCTGATTAGGACAAGTTCTTAAACTCATATGATTGTGAAAAGTTCCTGAACTCATGAGTGTGGTTTGACGAACTAGGTAGAATTAAGTGTGAATGGAATATTGAGGATAATAGGAATAGATAGATTACTAAGCAATTGATCATTAATGGAGACATAAGTTTTTCAAATCTTCTAGCTATGCTAGACTTGAAATTTTTGACATCAAGCTAAAAATGTACTATGTGCTTTTTGAAATAGATTTTTTTTATTCTTAACTCCGGGTGACCATTGTGTATGAGTGGACTTTGGGCCATCGACACATCGTTACTTGTTGAGGTAATAAAATAAATTTGCAATGATTTTTGGAACGGTTTAAAATATAGTCTATGCTACTTTTTTTGGCTAGACGATAATGATTTGAAATATCAAAATATATTTTTATTTATCACTTATGTACCATGTAACCTGGTGCAGAAATGATAAAAAATTGATGGAGTTGTAATACAGGAATACTTAGTGTTGAATTTGACCTAAAATCGTTATTCCACTATGGTATGATGTGTTATGACAAAGTCACGTGATGATGGCATCCTCAAACTGGCTGTTAATATAGTACGACATCATGACGTTATTTTTAAACTAATTTTAAAATTTTAATTTGCCAATGGGGTTTGGCTATACCTAAATATTTCGATTGAATTGAATTATTGATATGAGTTTATGCTATTTGATTCAGCTAGACCAACATTTATAAAATTTTAAGCGTTTTTTAAAAATTTTCCCGAACCAAATTGTTTTGGTGCGGAATTCGATAAGACTGAGGTAAGAAAATATTTGTGCGCCCAAGGTGAATAAGAGGAACAGGAAAATGGTTTCGACCAGTAGTACTTGATCAGTACAAGGTATACCGGGCTAATCCCCCTATATATCCGTAAGTTATGACGGTTTTCGGATGAATTTCCATAAAATCTTTACGGAAATGACAGACAATAGTCTATATAACTCCTCAGCAATATTTGAAAATTTTACTCTTGTGAGGAATGTATTGGGTAGCGTGTGATGCTATGTATGAATGGTGTATGGTGCAAGGTATAAGGTGTAAGGTAAATTTCGGGGACGAACTTTTTAGAAAAAGGGGTGAATGTGACAACCCAAAACTTTGGATATTTAAAAAATCTTAAAATATTGAATTAAGGTTAAATAATAAACCTAGACAGAAAATAAGTGAATGGATTTGAGATTTCCGAGAAGAAATTTTGTGAATTTAAAATTTTTGTGGTGAATTATTCAGGATTAAGCGTATAAGTGTATATGTTTTGTGAATATGGTCATTTATGTGTACAGTATGTGGTTCAGGGTCAAGGGTTCACCAGATAACCTATATCAGTGGCAAACCCTATTATTATATTAAGAACGTCAACATTCAGTTAGAAAATTCTTACGAATTATAAGAAACCTTAAAACCGGTTCTGGAAACCCTAATTTCAGTTCCGGGAATTTGAAAGCCTAAATTCGAATTTTAGAAACCCTAATTTGGGAAGTTAAAGGTATAAGGCTTTTGGGTATTAATTACAAATCTAATTAGGGATAACCCTAATGATTAAATTAGAATTCTAATAATTAGAAACCCTAATTATTAGAAACCTTAAGTTGTAAATTTGAAACCCTAATTAGTAATTAGGTAATTTTAATTTAATTAAGGAAATATAAATCCTAATTAGCAAGATTGAATTATAATTAGGAAATCTTAGTATAATTATAGAATCCTAATTATAATTTAGAAATGTTAATTTTCTATTTTGAAAACCTAATTTTGGAAATCCTAGAAAATAGATTTTTAAGAACCTTAGGTTTTAACCCTAAAGGTTAAACCCTAAGGGCTAGATCAAATGCCAATTTTGCCATTAAAATGGTGAGGAAAAAGACCAAAATGCCATTTATCACATTCTTTAATTATGAAGTGTGTAGATCTTGCCATATCTTGGGAAGTTTACCAACTAAAGTTATTCACATGTGCTAAATACCAAATATCTCAGCCATTTCATCAGTCATATACATTGTATTCATTATTAATAAAGATTAAAGAGAGAGAAAACGCTAACTTTACTTTTCATATGAACCAAAACTTTCTCTCTCTAAGATTTTGAATATGGAAAGAGAAAGGGAGTGTTAAGTCAAGCTGATATCAGTACTTAGCAAGCCAAGATCAAATCAATAGGATCAGAATCAAAAATGGAGCATCAAAGTGGTATAAACCCTAATCTTCAAAATTTTATGATCTGATGTTATATGTTGTTGTTTATTGGTTAAAGTTATGTAATACGATGTCATTTAGTGATCTGGGTTGTTAGATCCTAGATCCATAACATCAAAGTGCTCGAAATTGAAGATTTCTTAAATCTGGAAAATTTTATAATGTGACGCCCCCAAAACAGGTCCATTCCATCCAACCCATTTTGAGTCGCCAAATACATGGTACAGAAAATAACTACAACTTTATTATTACAATTGTCGTGCAAAATACGACAACACACATACTGTGAGTTTAAATACAAATATTGTCATCTAGACAGTATTCATACTCAATTAAGTCCTCATTATACTTATTGATATACTATTTTACAAAATAGTGAGGACTACTAAAATAACTGTCTTGAACCATCATTCCATACCCCGACTAGTACTCGCTATATTCTCGCCTCCTGAGAAGAAAATGGAACAACAAGGAAAAGGGTGAGCTCAACTAGCCCAGTAAAGAATATTATGACTAAGATAATATACAACAAATTATCGTTAGTCTTCAACAGGGAAAAATTTAATAGAATACAATAGACAACAAGTTTTAAATCAATATTCGCAGCGGAAACAACAAACCATTAGAAGAGTCAAGTAGAGAATGAGTTCTACTATCTTCTAAGATTTAAAAGTCCATCATCAATATTTTATCCCTGTAACAACAATCAATAACCATCTTTAATCAAATATTCATCTTTGCACTACATGCCAAAGATATTCATTTGTATCACCAGTCGATCATGTTCATCTCAACACCTGTTCATCTTTGCACTACGGGCCAAAGATATTCATCAGAAATCATCAATCTTTGCACTACAGGCCAAAGATATTCAATTATATCATCATTTAGGACTGAGGATGATGAAAAATATTTTAAAGGAAACGAATCCAGTGAAGCAAAAGAACAAATATTAGGGATTCGTATTACAGTTTATCCATGTCCAAAAATACCTCATAAACAATCATAGTGGAGTAAAATTCAAGAATGATCAAAACATGGATACAATCAAAGCTAGTATCCAGAATAGATATTTTGGACGAAAAGAAGAAAATTTCATTTTTCGGTGAATAGTAACTCGTGAATAGTAACTCGTGAATAGTAACTCATGAATAGTAACTCATGAATAGTAACCCCGACATGAAAAGTTCCAAATTTGATAAAAAGTTCAGATCAATACTTCGGCATAATGATATTGAAGAAAATAATATCATTTAAGAAGAAATAACATCCCTTACCTCGGAAATACGGTACTCTGACTGGAATACTAGATATAGTGCTGAAGGAAACTTGCACCGTATAGCAACACTCAAAGTATCAAATACTCACAAGAATACGCTCGATAATATAGAGAGAGAAATAGAGAGAAAACTTCAGTTTCTAGTGTGATTTTCAATTCTAACCTAAGCACCCTATTTATAGAAAAATGCTCAGAGCACCAAAGCAGAAAATTTAATAAAATAATAATATATTTATATAATTGTCAAGCCCACCTCTTGAATCTGAATTTCAGCAATTCACACATGCTAACCTTCTAGAAAAAGTAAGAAAAAACGTTTTTCTCAAAATAATTAACTTAAACTCCCAAAAATTAATTATTTCGGAACTTCGGAACTTCAATAATTCATAATAAATAGTCCTTTGATCAGAAATAATACTTCATAATAAATAGTCCTTTGTCCAGTGAGACAGAAGGACAAATAGTTAGGATTCGTATAACAGTTTATCTGAGATCAATAATACTTCATAATAATCAATTGTGAAGCAGAATTCAAAAATAAAGATCAAAACATGGATACAATCAAAGATAGTAACCATAATAGACATCCTGGATAAAAAGGAAAAATTTTATTTTTCGGTGAATAGTGTCGTATTCGTGAATAGTGCCGTATACGTGAATAGTAATGTATACGTGAATAGTAACCCCGACACAAAAAGTTCCAAATTTGATAAAAACTCATGTTGATATTTCAGCATAATGATATTGAAGAAAATAATATCATTTAAGAAGAAAATAATATCCCTTACCTCAAAATATCAGTACTTCTGGTCGGAATACCGGTATAAGGCTGAAAGAAACTTACTCTGATGAATAAAAACTCTCAAAGTATCTAAATACTCACAAAATACACTCAATAATCTAGAGAGAGAAAGAGAGAAAACTTGTTTCTGGTGTGATTTTCAATTCTAACTTAGCCCTTTATTTATAGGAAAATGTTAGCACGCCGAAGCAGACTTAACCTGCAACCTGATGGCTTTACCTGCTACTATTCCCACCCACCACATTTGAATAAAAATCTCAGCACATTTCTTCACCAACCAAGAGTGGGGCCCACCAATTCTAAAATTTTCCACCAAAATGATTAACTCCGAAAATTCAACAATTTCTGAACCAGTCATCTCGTAAAATTCATAATAAATCATACATTCATTTTTAACGGTTCAAAATTTGTGGACATATACTCAACTTATATATGTAAAATATATCCAAAAATTACCACGATCCAATGGTCGGATTAAAAATTATAACCCCCGCAAAATATCTCAAAAATCCTGATTTTTAATACCTCTATTCCGACAAAAATACTGATAAAAACCTCAACATTAACTCCTTCACTTTTAACCACAAAAATATATCCCTCATTTATATCTACATAAAATAAATATTTTCTTATCATATGAATCAATAATTAATTATTCACAAATAATATTACAGAATCACATTTATGACAACTAGGCCGTTTCTAGGAAAGAGGGGGCTTTTCAATAAGGATTTCTCCTTACTGGCGCGCAATTAGATGACCAAACCTCTCATTAGACAGAACTTTCTAGACATTGCCAATAATGTTATCTAATAATATTATTCAAATAATATGAATTATTGATCTGATAAAGGAAAATACTGTGCAGCAACAATTATTGAAACAACAATAATATAAAATATCAACGCAACAATTATTTAATTTTGGAAATTAATTATTTTTATTAAATAATTAGTAATAAATCGTTTTTAATTATTAAAAATTCATAAAAAATTACTAAAAATTATTTTAATGACTAAAAATTAGTTTTTAATTATTCTGAATATATTTCATAAATATTTAATATTTTTGAAATAATAATGGTATTTAATTTATTTAATTATAATATTAAATAAATTATTTAAAAATGATTTTAATATATAAAAAATTATATTATGGTATAAGAAAATATTTGAAGTTATTTTTAATGACTTTTAGTATTTTATGATGAATTTCATTAATAAATTATTATTAATGGTAATTAATTTATTTAATAAATATATTAAATAAATTATGGAAAATAGAATTAATGATTTAAAAATCATATAAAAATTATTCAAGTGTTATAAAAATATTTTAAGTTATAAAATATAGCTTTTGATATTTTGTCATGAAAAACATTAATATTTAATATTAATGGCGATTATGGGATACTGGATTTAAATGTTTAAAAATCATTTAAATGAGAAATTAAGGTATTAAAAATACTTTGATATATTATAAATATATTATAATATTATGACATGTATTTCATTAATATTTAATATTAAATACATATTAATGATAAAGGAATTATGTGGTATTTAATTTATATTAATACGATTTTAATGATTAAAAAATCATGATAAATGGTAATAATTATCTGAAAATTATTACGAGCTTATGAAAAATATTTTGACTGATAATATAATTATTTAAGATAATTGTTAAGTGTTTAGGTAGAGTTTAATTGAACTCAAACTCGATATTTGTCTGATTAGCTTATCGGGATGTCAAAATTGTACCGAATTCAACTTAGACTTAAATAGTTTGACTTGATACTAGGTTTTATGTGATTTATAGACTGATAGGGTTATGTGTTATGTGTTTAGATTATTTTAAATACTGTGATGATATTATTCTAATTTATATATCAATATTATTTATATATTAGGTCTTCAGACAAAGCTTATTAAATTGTGTAACGATAATCAACGGAATAGGCAAGTTTTTCTTAACTCAACTTTGAGTTGTTTAGTCAAATATAACTTGTGGTTAATCATTTCTGATTGCCATGTCTAAGAATTAATAAATTGCACTCTGTGCATACTGTATGTATTCATCAGGTATGAAAGGTTGATCACCTTCATTACCATTCAGTCCAGATATATATATGTTCATGTTCAATTTTCGTTCAGCTGTGTAAAATTTGTTCATGCTAGTTCATAATTATATTGTATAACTGTAGCCAGCTTTTGTTCAATTTTTTCAATCATGATATATCCTTAATTTATTGAACTTAAACTTGCTGGGCAAACTTATTGCTCACCCTTGCTATATCATGATTAATATTGCAGATTAAGACAAATACGTCGGATATAAGAAAAGATAGAGCCAAGTTCAGCTTGGGACTATGTGTGCAACTAGATTTGTAACAGTTATGTATGATAATAACATTATATGTTAGATAGTTTATGAATTGTGTATAAGTTAAGGTTACTCGTCCTTGGGGAATAGTGTGTAAAATGTAATGTATAAACAATTTATGTTTATACCTTTTGCAATAGTTGTAGAATGATTGTACCAGATCCATGGTGATTTAGGACCCAAATTTGGGGCTCTCACATCAGAGGTGTTCAAGTAGACTATCGCCCAAAGGCGATTCGCGGAGTGTTCAATTTACCAGACCCTCCAATTGGACGTGGAAATTGGGTCGAGGCGGCACGATTCGAGACAGACTATGACGTGGTCATCACTGACTTGTGTGTACCAGGTACACAATGGTCTTACAAGCCTGGCATGAATCAGCCTAGGACTTTTCAGGCTTCATCTCTCAACCGTTATGCCAAGGCTTAGAATCTATTTGTCTGTGCAAAACTCATGTCATCATCCCATCAGCATTAGATTACGACTGAGAGGGCTATTATTCTATGGGGTATAATTACAGGAAAATATATTAATGTTGGTCATCTCATTAATCAGAACATGTTACGATACATGCGTGGGAGCACTACAAGGAGTATACCAAATGCCTCGATTGTTACTCATTTTTGTGCTCGAGCAGAAGTCACGTGGGCTGATCAACAGTTACAATACCCAAGTCAGGATATCAGTCATGCCACGATAGCCAAGTTCGAGGACTGGGCGGGAGGTACCTCGCACCCAAGGGGCAAGGGTTTCATACTTCAACCCGCATTATCTATGCCATCACCACAGCCCTCGCGGATAAATGAAACAGGCACTTCAACTCAAGCTACTGCTGCTACTGACGATCGGCATCTCCAAAGGTTAGAGAGGAAGGTTGATGCTATGTACGATAATTTTGTAGCATTTACTATTGGATTGACGAGGTCTCTAGCAGAGGATTTCGCACAACAGGGAACCATGCTCGAGTGGCCATAATTTGGGACCGTAGTGCCATTTCCACAGCCAGATTCACCACCAAAAGAGGGTGGTACAGCTAATAACTAGGGGAGTTCCTTTAAACCCTTTACCTTCATTCATTGGGACAATAAATAGTTTAAGTTTGGGGGTATTGGGTTGTAGTGTAGTTGCATATAGTTAAGTAGCATCATTTTTGCATGTTTAGTTTAATTTGTGTTTGTTTATGTGTTTAGTTAATAATTGCAAAAAATTTATGCATTTTTAGTGATTATTATGTGTTTAGTTGCATATCCCAAGTATATAGTTTTATGGAATTTTAATTTAGCCAATGATGAATATGAATTTGAAGGATTTTTGAATTTAATGGATAACATGAGCTTAGCTATAATGTTTTACATGATGTAATTTATGCTTGTTGTTTAGATGCTTTCGGTTAGCACGTAGTTGTTCATATAGGCTTGTTGGTAAAAGAATAACTTGTTTTGCCTGCTTAGTAGAAAATGTTGTTTTTAACAATAGAATTGTGTAGAAAGTGAATTTAGGCTATGAAAACATTGATAATCAAACTTTGGGAACACATGGGTATGCTTATTGTATATTAAAAAAAGAGAGAAAAATCCATCTTGGAACCTTCCTGAGTTGAATTATTGAATTTTTTGAAGGGGCAAAACGAAGCGTAAAACGCACTCGCTGTATAAAAAAGCAATAAACACCGCGAAAAAGTGCGAAAACCGCCCTCGTGAGTAAAAATAAAGCAGATTAAACTCATTGTTGAACCTTAGTTTGTATTGATGTGTTGGAGTAGTTTTTGTTGCATTACTATACATGGTTCTTGACTTAGACTTCAATTTTTTGTCTTTAGCAGTATAACATGCGTAGTCTTTGCCTTCGTCAAGTTTATTTATGAACACAACACACACACACGACATCTCTATAGTGAGTATGGGTTATTTGATTGTATGATGTTATGTCTATAGCTTAGTTTGATATTTTATTCTTGAATTTGGATAATTCTCTGAGGCATAATTGATTGGAATTTCATTTTGGCTGGAAAACTTGGGACTCATTTGCATCATAGTATAGTTTGCATAGCATATAGTTGCATTGCATTATTTATGTTCGTATATATTGCTTGAGGGCAAGCAATAATTCAAGTTTGGGGGTATTTGATAAGTAGGTGTTAAACCTACTTATTGGTTACTAACTCACGAGAATTATGATCAACTCAAGTAGTTTTATTATGTTTTATTTGCATTTTATGTTTGTTTTGCAGTAAATGTAGTTGGAACCCCTTTTAGCAACATAAGGCATGAATTAGCATGGGAAAGCATAGATTGGCATGATGGTATGAAGCTAGCAAAGGCATGATAAGGTGAACATGAGCAAATGAGGAACTGAAGTAGTGGAGGAATGCAGTGCAGAAGAAAAGGAATGAAGAGCAAGCAAACAACAAACAAAAAGCAGTAACAACAGGACAACAGAAGACACAGTGCAGTAGCAGCGCGGCCGCGCTGCCATTCAAGCTTTACATGGCACGCCCGCGCCACAAGAATACAGAGACATATTTGTACCCTCGCGCGGCTGCGCTTCAACAACAAAGGGATTTAGCGCGCTCGCGCCATACACTCGGCAAATACTTCCATAGCGCGCCTGCGCTCATTTTACCGTGTATTATCGCACGGCCGCGCAAGTCTTCTTCAGTTAATTTTGCTGACTTTTTGTAATTTGAATTTGAGCGCATTTGGCTCAACTGAAACGATTTGGTTGGCACCAGAGACGTGTTTTTGAGTTCAGTTTTTATCAGTTTTTCATATTATCATTAGGGTTATTAGGTTTTAGCTATTCTAGAGGATTTTTGAGCATTTGATTATTGCATTTTGCTCTACTCTTAATCTAGATTACTAAATAAAATCTAATTTTCATTTCTAGATATTGTTGGTGAATTGGAACAAGCTTGGAATAGACTCTGTAATAGAGATTAACAAATTTGCTCTATCATTCTTCTTGCCTCTTTTGATTACATTGTTTAATTCTATGTTTTGCTTCAATCCCATAATGGTTTTAGGTTCAGAAATGAACTAAACTCCATTATGGGATTCTAATGGATTTTGATGCGTAGTTTAAATGTGTATATCTGAATGATTGTTGAATATTTATCGTTGGATTGCCTGTTATGATTATGCTTAATGAATGAATGTTTGATCACCATTCACACTAAATGCTTATATGGATTTGGAAAATGAAATATAAGTATAGATTATATCATAATGGCATATGTTCATGAGGCTGATTTGTTTAAGTTTTGTGATTCATGAACCGGATAGACATATACCGGTCCACCGTGTGTAGTCATGAAAAGAGTCTGCACTTTAAGTCATTATTGCTGTAATTTCACATAGACATATAGTAATTTTGGTAATAGCGATGCTTACATGAATTCTATCGATTATGTATTTTGTGTAAATTAGACATAGTTCATTGAAAAATGGTTATGCTCTACTTTTGTGCTCTTGACTAGTCTTCCATGATAAATAATCAAACATGATATGAGGATTGCAATTTAGATGAAACATGAAATGAAATTAGAATCCCATTATTCTCCAATTTGGTTACATTACTTTAGTAATTATAATTTTGTTACATTAATTAATTTAGAATTCAATTTAACTATGTGTTGATCGTTTAAGCATATAGAAATAGTTATTAAGTTGTTGCATGATAAATTAGATTTAACACCTT
Source organism: Panax notoginseng (assembly GCA_016801055.1). Lineage (NCBI taxonomy): Eukaryota > Viridiplantae > Streptophyta > Magnoliopsida > Apiales > Araliaceae > Panax > Panax notoginseng. Next base: position 39,758,375 of record CM029018.1, on the reverse strand, counting down.
TCTCCGTGGATCGATACTTTTCTTACTTTGTACTACTTGTTGACCCATGTATACTTGCATGAGTTAGAGTCTTTTTTGTTAGACTAAAACGGAGGCAACAGTCGTTGATGTTCGACCTTAACTTTTTGACAAGTTAAGCATCTACATACATATTCTGCTATCTCCCTCTTCATGTTCGACCACCAAAAGTTATGTCGAAGGTCTTGATACATCTTAGTATTATCAGGATAAATCGATTATCTTGAACTATGAGGCTCTTGTAATATCTCCTCCTTCAATTTCGTTTCACATGGAACCCAAATTATTCCTTCAAATCTTAATAACCCTCGTTATCAAGATCGTACTTTATCTCTCTTCCATCTGCTAGTCTTTTCTTCATAGGCTCACACTCATCATTTCTAAGTTATACTTCCTTGATTCTCTCTAAAATGGTAAGTCGAGTCCCCATTATAAATAATTTTTGACCCGGTTCACCCAGTAACTTCACCTCTAACTCCATTCTAGTCATCTCTGTTATTAACTCATTTTGAGCCGTTAACATAGACAACCTTTCCTGAACCTTTCTACTTAAGGCGTCGGCCACCACATTCGCCTTCCCTGAATGATACAGGATATCGCAGTCGTAATCCTTTATCAACTCCAGCCATCTTCTATGTCTCATATTTAAGCCTTTTTGTGTAAAGATATATTTTAGACTTTTATGGTCCGTGTATATCTCACATTTCTTCCTGTATAGGTAATGCCTCCAAATCTTTAAGGCGAATACTACCGCTGTCAGTTCCAGATTATGAGTAAGATAAACTTCCTCATAATCTTTTAACTATCGTGATGCATAAGCAATGACTTTGTCATGCTGCATAAGCACGGAACCATATCCTCTATGCGAAACATCGCTATAAATTACAAAATTCCTTGTATCATTGGGTAAAGATAATACATGTGCTTCGCTCAACCTTTTCTTCAGTTCCTGAAAACTATTTTCACACTTCTCAATCCACACGTACTTCATTGTCTTTCTTTCCAAATTAGTCAACGGAGTAACTATATTAGAAAAATCCTGGATAAATCTTCGATAGTATCCCGCTAACCCAAGGAAACTCTGTACCTCTACCGGTGTTTTCAGTTGTTCCCAATTAATCACTGCTTTCACTTTTGCTGGATCCACTGAAATTCCATCTTTATCGATAACGTACCTCAAGAACTGCACTCTTTCAAGACAAAATTTGCACTTAGTGAATTTCGCATATAACTTCTCCTTCCTTTGTGTCTCCAACACTAACCTTAGATGTTCAGCGTAATCTTCTGGCGTCTTTGAATAGACTAGAATATCATCAATAAATACTACAATGAACTTGTCTAAATATTATTCGAACACTCTATTCATCATATCCATAAATGCAGCTGGTGCATTCATCAACCCAAACGACATCCTCATAATGGCTGTAACGAGTTCTGAACACCGTTTTAAATATATCCTCCTTCCTTACTTTTAACTGATGATACCTCATTCACAAATCTATCTTAGAAAAATACTTTGCCCCTTTTAACAGATCAAATAGATCATCGATACTGAGTAATGGGTATTTATTCTTTATCGTTAGCTTATTCAATTCTCAACAGTCGATACAAAGTCTAAACTATCCATCCTTCTTCTTTACAAATAATATTAGTGCTCCCCATGGAGAAACACTCGGTTGAATGTATTTCGTATCCAACAGTTCTTGTAGTTGGACCATTAACTTCTTCATTTCTACTGGCATTATACGATATGGTGCCCTTAAAATCGGTGTCATTCCTGGCACAACATCTATTACGAATTCGATCTCTCTATCCAGTGGAAGACCTGGTAACTCATTTGGAAACACATCCGCGAATTCTTTTACTATAGGTATTTATTCCATTGTTGCTCCCACTCTCTAGGTATCAACAATATGACACAAATAACGTATACATCCCTTCTTCAGCAATTTTCTAGTTTATGTCATGGTAAGACAACTCGAACGTTACCGTAAAACACTACCTTGGGCTGCTTCAAAGTTTGAAGGTTTACACATTTCTTTTGACAATCTATAATTGCCCCATGGTTAAACAACCAATTCATACTGAGAATTACATCGAATTCTCCCAACTTTATCGGTATTAAATCTACCGACAATTTATTACCTCTTATTTCTACACAACAACGCCTATAAATATGTTCAACATAAATTATTTCTTCATTCGCTACCTTAATATTCAATGGTATTGGCAATCTTTCAGGGAGTAATCCTAACCGTCTAGCAAATTCATATGCTATAAAAGAACAAGTAACACCCGAATCAAACAACACATATGCATTTATATCGTTGATTGGGATAATACCTGCAACTACATCTCATGATGCAATGGCATCCTGGACCGTCATATTAAAGGTGTGGGCCATCAGTCTACTTGACTGAGCTGGACCACTAATAGCTAACTTACCACTATTAGTGCCCTTATTACCATCCATCCCCTTCTTCGGGCAGTTCTTTGCTATATGGTTAGTTGATCCACATACGAAGCATCCATGGTTCTTCTTTGAATTTAGGCAGTTAGGCGAAATGTGCCCTTCTTGTCCACAATTGTAGCACGCGGTTTTACCCTTGAGACAGACTCCAAAATGAGTCTTCCCACAGTTTTTACATGCCTCAATCCTTTTCTTAGGATCTCCTTGTTTCACTCTGGTATTCCTAGAGTTAAAACCCTTCCTCTTCTGTCTATTGCCACTCCCGCTGACTCCCTCAGTCTTCACTCCCCCATTTGCCTTACTCTTATTCTTCTTCTCTCTGTGGTATTAGCTTAAAGTCTTGCTACTACCCTCTAGAATTATTTCCTTCTCTAGAATGGTTCCAAAGGAATTACTTTGAAACACTGATATCCGGCTATAGAGCTAGGGAGTCGAGCCCAGCTTGAATCTCTGCGCCTTTCTCACCTCAATATCCACCTGATATGGAGCAAATCTTGCCAATTCATTAAACTTGGCAGTATATTGAGGAACATTCATATCCCCTTATTTCAGTTCCATGAACTTCATCTCCATCCTACCCTGCATACCCGTGGGAAAATAGTTCTTGAAGAATATCTCTTTGAACCGTGTCCACGTTACCACCCGCTCCAGCCCTAGCCTGGTTAGCCTCCCACTAGAATTTGGCCTCTCCCTTCATCATATAGGTGGCAAAAGAAGTCTTTTGCCCCTCTTCGACATTTACAATAACAAATGCCTTCTCAATCTCTTTCACCCAAGTTTGGGCTTCTATAAGGTCTGTAGTTCCTTTGAACTCCGGTGGACCTACACTCTTAAAATCCTTAAACGTAGTAGCACGTACTACCACAAGATTAACAGGTATATTCACATCATTCCTATTAAAAGCATATGTTAATAAATTAACAAACTCCTCCATTGGGTTAACCGGTCCCCCTTCTAGTTGATTCACATTAGCTTCCTAATTTCATTGTCTTCTTCTTGGTAGCATATTTCTATTAAAATAAATAACAATTCATTATTACTTACTTCTTATTAATTAGACATTATTCACGATTAGTAATAACTCAAACTCATTGCAAAACATGTTTAATAAAGTGCCTATATTGATATGCTTACTTCCTTGTAGTATAATACTACATCGTTCATCATTACATAGCCTTAACTAATTACATTACTTTCCCACAATTACTTTCCAAAAATTGAGATTTACAAAAGACTACCCTTTGATTATACAAAAGAGGGTTTTACGTCACTACATAGGTAAACAATATTTACATATCTATAACTATTCTAGTTATTATCTAAATTACATCTGCCTACTGGCATTTACATAATCTACGTTGGTAAGACTCGCCAACACATCCCGGCTGATCGTATATCGAGTCTGCCCTGCCTCCACTGGATACTCAGTAACTTGTCGCTGATAATTTTGATGTGAACTGCTATGAATATAGGACATCTTCCTAATCTTCAGCCTCTTAGCCTTTAGCTCCTCCCTAAGCTCGAAGGCCTCGTGTTTCAGCTCTCGGACGTTGTTCTTAGCCAAAACTTTCTCGTCGTGTTCAACCTCCTAAAAAGTCTCCATGTCCCTCTTGTCCTCCAAGATGTCATGGACCTCCTCTTTCAGTTCCTTCACCTCCTTACTTATTTGGATATTTCTATCCAATACAGTCATGAATAACGCCTTCATTGACTCCCCCGGTGTCATCTCCTCTGTAGGTATCACTGTATTAAACTATACTACCTCCACCTCTTCCTCAGACATTTTGTCGAACAAGGATGTAAACCCTACGTTCTCAAAATCTTCTGATTCATTCACCACCATTATTGGCACTTCAGCTACTGGTGTCGGTAAAATCTCTATCTGATTCACTGAATCCTCGCTAACATGTATATCTCTATAAATAACATTATCTCCTGACATATACAATAAAATATAATATCTTGATTAGTACACAACATCAGAATATTATAACACATATCACATTTAATGCATTTTAAGGTTAATTTCATCTTTTAATTCTTCTTGTAATGAATTTCCTCAATTCACCACTTAAAAACTCAACGTGAGTTTAATTACTTCTAGCTTCCTCAACACTTTTTAAGGTTATAGCCTAAAGTTCTTCCCCCCTTAAGTTTTATAACCTACAACTTTGATAACCTATGACGCCCCCAAATCTGGGTATCTTCTAACCCGATAGATAGTGATACACGGTGCTACTGTTCACACATACATTCAATTGAAATACATCAATAGAGTGAATATGTCTACTATTTATTACATAATAATAAGTCTTTTCCCAGGTTCTTTATAACCATTACATATGTTCTTTGTCATAGTATCAAATTAATACAAAAGCAATACTATTCTATTACAAAGCTAACTATTTCTCCGTCTTGGTCTTCCCTTTGTCCTTATCGGATCCTTCGATCCGTTCATTTTTAGCTGCAATCATATGGTTCAAGCAAGGGTGAGCATAACTAGCTCAGCAAGTATAACAATTATAGTAGAACAATATGCAAGAATCATATGAGTATATCTTCTATAACTGGACCAAAGGTTATGAAGTACTATGAAAATCAAAATAGTACTTCTTTTTTCTTTAAAATGTTTAACGATGAACATCATCTGTTAAACTTTGAGTTTTGTCAAAGACCATGAGCATTTCATTCTTTCTTTCTTTAAAAAGGACAGCCCAACACTAAGTCCGTGTGTAATATTCGGTAGAAAAAAAAGAAAAAAAAGAATAAAAAGGATAAAAGATAAAAGATAAATATAATTAGATAATAGAAGTGTAACTAATAAGTATTTATACATATCTAAAACCTATAAGGATAAGAAAAGTCATTCAAGTTTAACAAACTTTAATTTTAAAAAGGACTCTTTTACCTAGCAATCTATTTTGCAAAGGAATTACATATATTTAAACAACTAGATAGAGAAGAACGTAAAAATTTATTTAGCTTTGGAGTACTGCAGAATAGAAAAGAAGAAAAGAAAAAAATTTAAAAAGGTAAATTTTGGTGTGTGTGTGTGTGTCAATATATATATACTTATGAATCATGGCTATGGTTATATACTACTAAGTATAACAGAATAATTCTAAACTAATAACATAAGATATTTATTTTAATTTTAAAGTTATAGTTTCAATATTGAATATTTAAGTAATTATAATTTAGGAAAATTTTTATAATTTCAGGTATATTAACTAAATATAAATTGAGTTAAAAATAAATAAATAATGAAATAAAAATATGTTTGAGGTAGGATATTTTATCCTAATGATTTCTTTTTGTTCTAAATTTATATTTAGGATTTGTTCGGCTAATATTTTCGTATTCGTAATATCGAGGTAAGTGGGTTTCCGAACTATTTAGTGTTTTTAAGATTATCCTTACTTTTAAGTATGTCTTATTAATTGTTCGGATGCCTAAATGTACAGTTTCAAAATTCGTTATGTTTTATTTAAGGCTTCCATTTAAATTAAATTGTTATGTTCTTTTATTTCAAAACTCGGATCATGTAACAACCCGATATTTTTTATATAAATAAATCAGAAATTTTGTGTATAATTTTTTTTTATTTTAAGGATGAGGATTTGTACAAGATAATATGTATAAGTAATTATGTGATAAATAAAAATATATTTATTACATAAATATTTACAAATAAAGTTATTTTAGAATTATTGGTTTTTATAAGGTATATTTTTATAATAATTAACTTTATAGTGGAAATGTTTTTATTAAATATTTTCCATAAAAATGTATTCATATATTATTTAAATAATATATGGAGTGATTTTTAGAATAATTATAACAATTATTTTATTATATGAATTTTAGAACAGATTATTAAGTTAATTATTTTATCTTAATTATTAAGGGTAAATATGAAGAATAAATCAGATATGGAATCCAAACCCTAATTTTGGATTATTGTCAAGGTATGAGAATAATAATATAATAATAATATTTTAATTTTTCAGTGCTATAAATATGTGATGTATGTACGTGTTGAGAATGATTGGTCAATTATGGTGTTTAATTTCAAAACCCTAATATTAATTGGTTAAACCCTAATTTTACTAGAGAAAACCCTAATTTGAAAATCAACTGTGAGTTTAAGACTGTTATATGTTATGTATTATATAATGATTAGATTAATTAGGTCAACCCTAATTAACATTTAGATTTGTTAATTTCTAGAAACCCTAATTTCTAATTTAAAACCCTAATTGCTATTTTCGCAAGGTTAATGATAATCATATGATCTAAACCTAATGTTCCTGTATAAAGTAATTAGAAAATTAATCATAATTAGAAAACCCAAATTTCAAAATTTTAGAATCTAAAAGTTATTTAATTTTTATTTAATTTTATTTTTTTTGTGCAAACCCTAGTTGTTAAATCCTACATTCGGTTTATGCTAAACCCTAAGGGTTAAACCCTAAGGGTTTGCAAGGATGACAATAATGCCATTAAAATTCCATGCGAAAAGACTAAAATACCCCTAGTTGGATTTTATTTATTATGTAAATTACAAAGCTTGACAAGTGTGATAGTTGGTGAGCTAACCTAACAACTCCACATGCTCCATAACACTAGCCATCAGCCATTTATTAAGCCAAATACATTGCACATGTGTTCTATATATAGATTGAGAGAGAAAATATTGCAATTGTTAGCCATTTTAGTACCAAACACTCCAACCATTTCTCTCCACCCAAACCCACGAAATTTTCAAGCTTTTCAGTCCCTAAGATCAGCCCCACGAAAGCCCCAAACCAAATCAGAATCCAGAATCAGAGATTTAGCAAGAAAGGTATAAAACCTTAGCCAAGAAATCTGTCCATTAATTTGTTGTTGAATGTTTATTTTTAGTGTTAAAATATGTTGTTAGTAGTGTCTAATGATTATCTGGGTTGCTAGATGTTAGATCCATAACATCTAGAGGCTCGGATTTGAAGATCTTCAAAATCTGGAAAAAAATAGCTTGTAATGTGGTCTTTAGTCTGCAAAAAGAATCAGGGCCATTTGATGTCTGGAATAAAAGTTATTACCGGTCAAAGGTCGTTGACCGGCATTGACCGGACCATTTCTGGGTAACCCAGAATGAGCCCAGAAAGCTCTGACAAGTTCTTCAAGAGCTTGGATCTGACAGTGGTTTGATGTTTCGTTATGGTTCTTGCATCTAAGTTGTAGTATGTTTGTTAGACTACATTATCATGCCATAATATCACATATATAGTAAACAGGTTGAAGATTGTGGCCGGTCAAACTAGTTAAGTCGATCATGTTTACTGTTTTCTGGGTAACCCAAAAAACATAAGAACATGACGACTGACATTGTTTGACCAGACTAGATCTGACGATTGTGTTGTGATTTGGTTGATGTTATGTGATAGATCTCTTGTACTAAATGTTGTCTACACACTGAAGTTTATATATCACAAAAACAGTACACGATCAACATGTAGCGAAAGCCCGAAATTGCATGCTCGAACTGTTCTTCATTTCTGGGCAACCCAGAAATGAAGAACAGCCTCTGACAGCTTGTTCATGGGCCTAGATCTCGCTGGTTATGTGTTGTTTGGACATGTTTGTTGTTGAATCTTGTAGTCGTGCTTTTGTACTACAATATCTGACTCATACCATTCCCAGAAACATTACGAGCTAAGAATTATCCTTGGTCAAATGTGGTACCTAGTAAACTGGCAATGAAGTTCTGGGTTTGTATGGAGAACACGAAGAACACCTATAGCGACGGTTCTGTCACTATAGGTGGCCTTTAGCGACAAACAGTATTTTATTTTTCCGAAAATTAATTAATTTAATTAAATAAATAGAAAAAAATAGTTTTTAATTATTAAAAATACAAAATAAATTATTAAAAATTATTTTAAATTCCAAAAATTAGTTTTTAATTATTTTTAATATATTTTATAAATATTTAATATTTTTGGAATATTAAAAATATTTAATTTATTTAATTATAATATTAAATAAATTATTTAAAAATGATTTTTATATTTGAAAAATTATTTAAAATTATGTTATGATATAAGAAAATATTTTAAGTTATTTTTAATGACTTTTAATATTTTGTGATGAAATTTATTAATAAATTAATATTAATGATAATTAAATTATTTACTAAATGAATGAAATAAATTAATTAAAAATGATTTTATTAAAAATCAATTTAAATAATAATAAGGTATTTAAAAATATTTTAAGTTATAAAATATAACTTTTAATATTTAAAGGTAAATTTTATTAATTAATTATTATTAATGATATTAAAGTTATTTAATAATTATATTAAATAATTTAGTTTAAAAATAATTTTAATATTATAATAATCATTTTAAGTGTAAATAAAGTGTTTAAAGATATTTTAAGTTATAAAATATAACTTTTAATATTTAAAGAATAATTTCATTAATAACTTACTATTAATAATTATTAATGATATTAAATTTATTTAATAATTATATTAAATAAATAGTTTTAAAATGGTTTTATTAATTTAAAAATCATTTAAAAAGGGATATAAATGAATTGAAAATATTTTATGTTATAATTAAATGACTTTTAATATTTTGATAAATAATACATTAATACTTTAATATTAACGATAATTATTTAAAAATGATTTTAAATATTTTAAAAATCATTTAAGGGTGATATTAATACTTTAAAAATATTTTGAGTTATTATAAATAACTTTAATATTTTGGCAATGGTTTTATTAATAGTTTAATATTAATTAGATATTAATGATAATAGAATTAATTAGTATTTAAATCATTTGATAATGATTCCGAGGTTTGAAAATTCATGATAAATTATAATAAATGTTTTAAAATTATATTAAGTCATTTAAAAATAATATGACCGATACTTACAGATATTGAGTTACAGATTGGAGTCTTAGACTCGATAATTACCCGATAAAGTTGTCGGTACATCGATATGTTTCAGAAATTGATCTGGACTTAGATATTTTGATTAGATATGTATTTGTTTGTGATTCAATGGTTGTTAAATATGGGTAATAATGTGATTAGGTTATGTGCTGACTGCGAAATGCAGTACTATGTGTCGATAAATGTTATTCTAATCAGTAAAACGATCTTATTAATGATAGGTCGTGAGATAAAAGATAAAACTAAGTTACAATTTGTAAGCAGCGCATCAGGCAAGTATCTTACCTTTGCATTTTCTTTATGCAATGGACATGAGTAAGAATATTTATGAATTATATTATTACTATACAGATTATTAACTTTATATTATATACGCTCATTGATTATTAACATGTTAGTATATGATAATTCAGATTTATATTCTGTTCGTTAATTTCTATAAATGGTTATACAAGTGTCCCCAGTTGGATAATTATTATATTTAATCACATGTTGATATACCTTTGTCAATTACCCGTATATGTATATGTTGAATTATAGATTATTGTTGAACAAGATAAAACCTCTGATTTGGAACCCAGACAAGTATGAACATCCCTACACGGGAAAACTTTTATGCGTCCAAGGCGGACAGAGTGAACGATACCCTCGTTCTTGCATGTAGTATTGATAAATGCAGGGTACAACGAGCTGATCACCCCCGTGCCCGTAAGTTATGACAGTTTACAGATGAAGTTCTGTTTAACCTATTCAAAAATTGAAAATAATATTCATAGTATGTCACCTTAACCCTATATATAGTCATTACGTAGTTTCAAAAAATTTGAAAGAGGGTTGTTATGTTATTATTATTGGTACAGATTACTTTACAACTATTAAAATTGTTGTAGAAGGGTAGTATAAAGAAAACATTTAAATTCTTTCAGCTTATATATATAATTGTTATTACTTGCTGGGCACTCAAATACTCATCCTTGCTTAATTTAAATATTTTCAGCTAAGTGTGAACGACCAGAGAGCTCTGCTAAGAACAAGGAAAATGTTGCTGAATGAGAGAAATGCTATGATATGTAATAGTTAACTTTATTAAGACAAGTATGATATATGTGACGCCCCCAAAATAGGTATACAACACCCATTCCGAGTCGCCAAATACATGGTATAGAAAGCAAACTACAACTTCAATAATACAATTGTCGTGCAAAATACGACAACACATACTGTGAGTTTAAATACAAATATTGTCTTCTAGACAATATCCACACTCAAATAAGTCCTCAATACATTTATTCAAATACTACTTTACAGAAATAGTGAGGACTGCTAAAACATCTTTCTAGAACCATCACTCCATACCCCGACTAGATCCTGCTATGTTCTCACCTCTTGAGAAGAAAAAAATGGAACAAAAAGGAAAAGGGTGAGCTCAACTAGCCCAGTAAAGAATATTATGACTAAGATAATATACAACAAATTATCATTAATATTCAACAGGGAAAAATCATATAGAATATAATCGACAACAAGTTTTAGATCAACAACTGCAGCGAAAACAGCAAACTATTAGAAGAGTCAAGTAGAAAATGAATTCTACTATCTTCTAAGATTTAAAAGTCCATCATCAATATTTTATCCCTGTAACATCAATTAATAATCATCTTTATCCAAATATTCATCTTTGCACTACAGGCCAAAGATATTCATTTGTATCACCTGTCAGTCATGTTCATCTCAACACCTATTCATCTTTGCACTACAGGCCAAAAATATTCATCAAGTAATCATACATCTTTGCACTACAGATCAAAGATATTCAGTAATATCATTATTTAGGATTGAGGATGTTGAAAAATATCTTAAAGAGAACGAATCCAGTGAGACAGAAGGACAAATAGTAGGGATTCGTATAACAGTTTATCCAATATCAATAATACTTCATAATAATCAATTGTGAAGCAGAATTCAAAAATAAAGATCAAAATATGGATACAATCAAAGATAGTAACCATAATAGACATCTTGGACAAAAAGGGAAAATTTTATTTTTCGGCGAATAGTGTTGTATTCGTGAATAGTGTCGTATACGTGAACAGTAACGTATACGTGAATAGTAACCCCTACACAAAAAGTTCCAAATTTGATAAAAAGTTCATATCAATATTTCAGCATAATGATATTGAAGAAAATAATATCATTAAGAAGAAAATAATATCCCTTACCTCAAAATATCAGTACTTCTGGTCGGAATACCGGTATAAGGCTGAAAGAAACTTGTTCTGATGAATAGAAACTCTCAAAGTATCTAAATACTCACAAAATACACTCAATAATATAGAGAGAGAAAGAGAGAAAACTTGTTTCTGGTGTGATTTTCAATTCTAACTTAGCCCTCTATTTATAGGAAAATGTTAGCGCGCCGAAACAGACTTAACCTGTAACCTGATGGCTTTACCTTCTACTATTTCGACCCACCACATTTGAATAAAAATCTCAGCACATTTCTTCACCAACCAAGAGTGGGGCCCACCAATTCTAGAATTTTCTACCAAAATGATTAACTCCGAAAATTCAACAATTTCTGAACCAGTCATCTCGTAAAATTCATAATAAATCATACGTTCATTTTTAACGGTTCAAAATTTGTGGACATATACTCAACTTATATATGTATAACATATCCAAAAATTACTACGATCTAACGGTCGGATTAAAAATTATAACCCCCGCAAAATATCTCAAAAATTCTGATTTTTAATACCTCCATTCCGACAAAAATACTGATAAAAACCTCAACATTAACTCCTTCATTTTTAACCACAAAAATATATTCCTCATTTATATCTATATAAAATAAATATTTTCTTATCATATGAATCAATAATTAATTATTCACAAATAATATTACAGAATCACATTTATGACAACCAGGCCGTTCCCAAGAAAGAGGGGGCTTTCCAATAAGGATTTCTCCTTACTGGCGCTTAATTAGATGACCAAACCTCTCCTTAGACAGAACTTTCTAGACATTGCCAATAATGTTATCTAATAATATTATTCAAATAATATGAATTATTGATCTGATAAAGGAAAATACTGTGCAGCAACAATTATTGAAACAACAATAATATAAAATATCAACGCAATAATTATTGAATCAATAAAATAAAATATTGAACAGTAACTACTGTAACAATTATTGAGTAGTGCCTTCCTTCGTAAGAATCAATAATTCTAAAATACTGTGCAATCCGTGTGCTACTGTGCAACCACCGGGTATTCCAACAGTATTAACGGTAACAACTACGCCGTTATTTATAAACAACTTATACTTGTCGTTTTCTTCATCCAATCGCTTTCAATTATGGGTCTCACACAAGGCTGTGCCGTCGTACGAATATTCCCCGACAGTAAGAATATTCCACGACCAAACGAATATTCCCCGACAAAATGAATATTTTATAACCACTTGCTTATTTTATAAAATTTGCACATTTCACCCATAACCAAAGTATTATATCAAATTAACCCCTTATTATTCACAATAATATTTAGAGAAAATTTGATTTTATTCATTAATAAGCTGGGGTCTTACAACCTCCCCTCCTTATGAAATTTCATCCTCGAAATTAACGTACATACCTGATATTTCGAAAAGGTGAGGATACCTCACTTTCATTTCTGATTCCAACTCCCAGGTCATTTCTTCAATAACATGGTTTCTCCACAAAATCTTAACTTGTGGTATAACCTTTGTGGGTAGGACATGCTCTTTCCTATCCAAGATCTTAACAGGTACCTCCTCGTACGTTAAATCTTCAGCTATCTCGTCTGGTTCTAACTCAATAATGTGTTTCGGGTCTTTAACATATTTACAAAGTATAGATATGTGAAAAATATTATGAACACGAGACATGTTTGGAGGTAATGCGAGTCTATATGCCACATTTCCTATTCGCTCAAGAATCTCAAATGGACCAACAAATCTTGGATTGAGCTTTCCTCTCTTCCCAAATCTTGTAACTCCCTTCCATGGTGCAACACGTAACAATACATGATCCCCAATATTAAATTCCACGTCCTTCCGATGAAGATCCGCATAACTCTTTTGTCAATCCTGTGCCGTTTATATATGTTGTCGAATCGTTTAGATCTTCTTTGTAGTCATGCGTACCAACTCTGGTCCCAACAATGTTGCTTCACCCACCACGTCCCAGCATACTGGAGAACTACATTTTCTTTCATACAACGCCTCGAATGGAGCCACACCTATGCTCGCCTGATAACTGTTGTTGTAGGAGAATTCCACCAATGGTAGGTACTTATCCCAACTCCCTTTGAGATCTAGGACACAGAGTCTTAATAGATCTTCCAGAGTTTGAATAGTCCTCTCTGATTGTCCGTCCATTTGAGGATGGTATGCCAAACTGAATCGTAAATCCGTGCCCATAGCTTTTTGCAAGCTAACCCAAAATCGTGAAGTGAATCTTGGGTCACGATCCGAAACTATGGATATTGGCATGCCATGCAATCTCACAATCTCGGTCACATACATACTAGCAAGACGTTCAAGGAAATAAGCCTCACGTATCGGTAAGAAATGAGCAGACTTGGTTAATCTATCAACAATAACCCAAATCGCATCCATACCTTGAGAAACCTTGGGAAGACATGTAACGAAATTCATGGTAATGTGTTCCCACTTCTATTTCGGGATCTCAAGTGGTTGAAATGGACCCTTTGGCACTTGATACTCCGCCTTTACACGTTGACAAGTTAAACACCTCGAGATAAACTCTGCGGTCTCTCTTTTCATATTACTCCACCAAAATGTATGTCAAAGATCGTGATATATTTTGGTACTCCCAAGATGGATTGCAAACGGTGTGTTGTGTGCCTCCATTATTATTCTATGCTTCAAGTCAAAATCGTTAGGAACACAAAGTCTGAAGTTGACTCGAAGTATTCCTTCTTCATCGATTCTTGTTTTTGGAATAGCACCTTCTTGCACTTTCTTCTTCATACGCATCAGCTCTGTGTCCGTAGCTTGAGCAGCTTTAACTTTATCGATTAAAGTCGGTTCTACTTGTATATTTGATATCATCATGTGGGTACTTAGAGCCTTCATCTCTATCTCCATCCTTTGCAAGTCATACAAAATGGACCTTTGTGTTAACAACATTGCACTCGTACCCGCATATGATCTTCTACTCAATGCGTCAGCTACTACGTTTGCTTTTCCAGGATGATATTGGATGGTATGATCGTAATCTTTCAACAGCTCGAGCCAACGTCGCTGCCGCATGTTGAGTTCCTTTTGGGTGAAGAAATATTTGAGGTTTTTATGATCTGTATAGATCTCCACTTTCTCCCCATACAGGTAGTGTCTCCAGATCTTTAACGCGAAAACGACTGATGTCAACTCCAAATCATGAGCAGGATAATTCCTCCCATATTCTTTGAGTTATCGCAATGCATAGGCTATGACTTTCCCATGTTGCATGAGAACACATCCTAACCCTTTACCTGAAGCATCGCTGTAGATAACAAATCCATCCGAACCAGATGGTATTATCAAAACAGGTGCCGAAATGAGTCTCCTCTTGAGTTCTTGGAAACTCTTCTCGCATTCCTCACTCCATACGAATTTTGTATCTTTCCGAGTCAGCTGAGTTAACGGAGTAGTGATTCGAGAAAATCCTTCCACAAATCTCCGATAATAACCAGCTAAGCCCAGAAAGCTACGTACTTTGGTTACCGACTTCGGTTGCTCCCAACTTTGTATGGCTTCAATCTTCGTTGGGTCGACAGATACTCCATGTTTTGACACCACGTGCCCAAGGAATGCTACTTCCTCAAGCCAGAACTCGCATTTCTTCAGTTTGGCATATAGCTTGTTTTCACGAAGTCTTTGCAATATCAGCTTCAAATGGCGCTCATGATCTTCACGGCTTTTGGAATAGATGAGGATGTCATCAATAAAGACAACAACGAATTGATCCAAATATTCTTTGAATACACGGTTCATTATATCCATGAAGGCAGCAGGAGCATTAGTCAATCCAAAAGACATGACTAAGAATTCATAATGCTCGTACCGAGTTCTGAAGGCAGTCTTTGGAATATCCTCAGTTTTAATCTTCAGCTGATGATATCCAGAACGAAGATCGATCTTTGAAAAGAATTGTGCTCCTTGCAACTGGTCAAACAGGTCATCAATGCGAGGTAGCGGATACCTATTCTTAATAGTGACATGATTCAATTCTCGATAGTCGATACAAAGTCGCATACTCCCGTCTTTCTTATTTACGAATAACACAGGAGCACCCCAAGGAGATGTACTAGGACGAATAAAACCGATGTCCAACAACTCCTGTAGTTGGACTTTTAACTCCTGAAGTTCAATAGGAGCAATTCGATATGGGATTTTAGAAATGGGCTTTGTACCGGGTTCAAGGTCAATAAAGAATTCAACTTCACGTTCTGGGGGTAGACCAGGAAGTTCTTCAGGAAATACATCAGGAAATTCTCTAACAATAGAAATATTATTCAAATCTGACTTGTCTTTGTTCAAATCCATAACATGGGCTAAGAAAGCTTGACATCCGTTTTTCAATAAACGAATAGCTTTGTGGCTTGATATGATAGTGACTGATTTTAGTGGTTTAGTAGTTTGAATTCGTATGACAGGTTGGTTAGGAATATTAAAACTAACAACCTTACGAAAACAATCAATTTTAGCATGATGAGTGGTTCCTAAAATCACATCAAAAGCAAGTATCTTTAAAGAGATAAGATCAATAGGTAATGTGATAGTGCCAACTTGGATCATGCAAGATTTATAAACTGTAGATGTAACGAAGGTTTCACCCAACGGAGTTTTAACAGATAAGTCAAAGTCCAATTTCTCCGGAGTCAAGTTTAAACGTTGAGCACAAGCAGGAGAGATAAAAGAATGGGTAGAACCTGTATCTAGTAAAGTATAAACTTCGCAAGAATTCAAGATTAGCTTACCCGTGATCACCTCGTTCGGGTTTCTCGTGTTTTGGCCAGTCACGACAAACGCTCTTCCAGGAACCGCTGATTTTAACTTATCCAGGACAGCTTTTGGAGTCACCATCCCCGCTGAACTTGGTTTTGCTACAGAACACTCTCGAGCTATATGACCCTCCTTTCCACAGTTATAACATACCTTGGATTGTTGTGGGCAGTTTGGGCTAATATGTCCCTCTTTCCCATATTTGTAACATACGACCGGTGGTCGTTCTCCTCCCCTAGAAATAGTTGTTGTTTGTGCTGACGTCCTCAAGTTATCATTGTTGTACCTTCTCTTCTTGAAATCTCCTCCCGACTCGCTCCTTTTATTATCACGACCACGATTACCACCAGAGTGGTTACCACTTTTGTCCGAATGTTTCCCTCCCTACTGGTTTTCATTGCTTCGATGACTGCCGCCACCGGTATAACCCTGGTTGTGGTCCCTCGGTTGCACATACTCATTATCTCGCTCTAATAATTGAGCCATGTTTACAACATCTGAATATAAAAAAAATTTATGAGAGATAAGATATTGTCGAATCTCGGGTTTTAGACCTCTCAGAAACATCCTTTTCATTCGTTCCTCATTTTCGACCAAATGAGGTGCAAACCTGGATAACTCTGCAAACTTCGCCTCGTACTGGGACACCGTCATGTTGTTTTGTTCCAGTCTAATAAACTCTACCTCCTTCATATGACAAATACTTTCAGGAAAGTACTTATCATTAAAAAGTTTTTGAAACGTTTCCCAGGACATGTTGAGTGCGTCAGGCTGGGTACGCTTCACAGACTCCCACCAGTAGTCTGCCTTACCGCGGAACATAAAGGTGGCGAATGGAACCTTCTGTTCCTCCGTGCATCCCAAGACATCGAATATCTTGGTAATTTGCTTGACCCACGTATCCGC
The DNA here is from genome assembly GCA_016801055.1 of Panax notoginseng. NCBI lineage: Eukaryota > Viridiplantae > Streptophyta > Magnoliopsida > Apiales > Araliaceae > Panax > Panax notoginseng. The sequence continues at coordinate 39,740,992 of CM029018.1, read as the reverse complement.
CATGATCGGATCCGGCTTTCCCTTAAATTCTGGTGGTCCCAATTCTTTGAACTGCTTGGCTGTGACAAACCGCACGTTGTTATCATTTCCGCCCGTATTCTGCACACGAGTCTCCCTCGTCTGATTTTGCATGAACTGCAAAAAGCTCCTAAACATTCCATCATTCATCGTTTGCTCGGTAACGTTGTTTACAGGAGGAATATTGCCTTCCTGTTGCACGTTCCCCTGGGTGGTGATCAAAGGTGTCTCCACGGTCTGATTTACTCCATTATTAACGTTCTCAGCTGCCATCCTTAAATCCTGCCATAAAACAAGGGTTAATAGTCATGTCATATATTATTCCTATACTCTAACTGACCAAATAAACACCAAATAAACTTAGTCAGGTCATACTAGCGAAGGAATTCCCCGTCTCTCCCCTCCTAGTTCTTGTCTCACATCTCAGCCAGGGATCATATCCCTAAGCTCTGATACCAACTGTGACGCCCCCAAAATAGGTATACAACACCCATTTTGAGTCGCCAAATACATAGTACAGAAAGCAAACTACAACTTCAATAATACAATTATCGTGCAAAATACGACAACACATACTTTGAGTTTAAATACAAATATTGTCTTCTAGACAATATCCACACTCAAATAAGTCCTCAATACAATTATTCAAATACTATTTTACAGAAATAGTAAGGACTGCTAAAACATCTTTCTAGAACCATCACTCCATACCCCGACTAGATCCTGCTATGTTCTCACCTCCTGAGAAGAAAAATGGAACAAAAAGGAAAAAGGGTGAGCTCAACTAGCCCAGTAAAGAATATTATGACTTAGATAATATACAACAAATTATCATTAGTATTCAACAGGGAAAAATCTGATAGAATATAATCGACAACAAGTTTTAGATCAACAACTGCTGCGGAAATAACAAACTATTAGAAGAGTCAAGTAGAGAATGAATTCTACTATCTTCTAAGATTTAAAAGTCCATCATCAATATTTTATCCCTGTAACATCAATTAATAATCATCTTTATCCAAATATTCATCTTTGCACTACAGGCCAAAGATATTCATTTGTATCACCTATCAGTCATGTTCATCTCAACACCTGTTCATCTTTGCAGTACAGGCCAATGATATTCATCAAGTAATCATACATCTTTGCACTACAGGCCAAAGATATTCAGTAATATCATCATTTAGGACTGAGGATGATGAAAAATATCTTAAAGAAAACGAATCTAGTGAGACAGAAGGACAAATAGTAGGGATTCCTATAACAGTTTATCCAAGATCAATAATACTTCATAATAATCAATTGTGAAGCAGAATTCAAAAATAAAGATCAAAACATGGATACAATCAAAGATAGTAACCATAATAAACATCTTGGACAAAAAAGAAAAATTTTATTTTTTGGTGAATAGTGTCGTATTCGTGAATAGTATCGTATACGTGAATAGTAACGTCTACGTGAATAGTAACCCCGACACAAAAAGTTTAAAATTTGATAAAAACTCATGTTGATATTTCAGCATAATGATATTGAAGAAAATAATATCATTTAAGAAGAAAATAATATCCCTTACCTCAAAATATCAGTACTTCTGGTCGGAATACCGGTATAAGGCTGAAAGAAACTTGTTCTGATGAATAGAAACTCTCAAAGTATCTAAATACTCACAAAATACACTCAATAATATAGAGAGAGAAAGAGAGAAAACTTGTTTCTGGTGTGATTTTCAATTCTAACTTAGCCCTCTATTTATAGGAAAATGTTAGCGCGCCGAAGCAGACTTAACCTGCAACCTGATGGTTTTACCTGCTACTATTCCCACCCACCATATTTGAATAAAAATCTCAGCACATTTTTTCACCAACCAAGAGTGGGGCCCACCAATTCTAGAATTTTTCACCAAAATGATTAACTCCGAAAATTCAACAATTTCTGAACCAGTCATCTCGTAAAATTCTAAATAAATCATACGTTCATTTTTAACGGTTCAAAATTTGTGGACATATACTCAACTTATATATTTGTTACCGTCAAAATTTGTGGACTACTCAACTTATATATTTCTACAATTTGTGGACGTATTAACGGTATTAACGGTAACAAATATATAAGTTGAGTATATGTCCACAAATTTTGAACCGTTAAAAATGAACGTATGATTTATTATGAATTTTACGAGATGACTGGTTTAGAAATTGTTGAATTTTGGGAGTTAATCATTTTGGTGAAAAATTCTAGAATTGGTGGGCCCCACTCTTGGTTGGTGAAAAAATGTGCTGAGATTTTTATTCAAATGTGGTGGGTGGGAATAGTAGCAGGTAAAGCCATCAGGTTGCAGGTTAAGTCTGCTTCGGCGTGCTAACATTTTCCTATAAATAGAGGGCTAAGTTAGAATTGAAAATCACACCAGAAACAAGTTTTCTCTCTTTCTCTCTCTAGATTATTGAGTGTATTTTGTGAGTATTTAGATACTTTGAGAGTTTCTATTCATCAGAGCAAGTTTCTTTCAGCCTTATACCGGTATTCCGACCAGAAGTACTGATATTTTGAGGTAAGGGATATTATTTTCTTCTTAATGATATTATTTTCTTCAATATCATTATGCTGAAATATTGATATGAACTTTTTATCAAATTTGGAACTTTTTGTGTCGAGGTTACTATTCACGTATACTTTACTGTTCACGTATACGGTACTATTCACGAATACGGCACTATTCACCGAAAAATAAAATTTTCCCTTTTTGTCCAAGATGTCTATTATGGTTACTATCTTTGATTGTATCCATGTTTTGATCTTTATTTTTGAATTCTGCTTCACAATTGATTATTATGAAGTATTATTGATCTTGGATAAACTGTTATACGAATCCCTACTATTTGTCCTTCTGTCTCACTGGATTCGTTCTCTTTAAGATATTTTTCATCATCCTCAATCCTAAATGATGATATTACTGAATATCTTTGACCTGTAGTGAAAAGATGTATGATTACTTGATGAATATCTTTGGCCTGTAGTGCAAAGATGAATAGGTGTTGAGATGAACATGACTGACAGGTGATACAAATGAATATCTTTGGCCTGTAGTGCAAAGATAAATATTTGGATAAAGATAATTATTAATTGATGTTACAAGGATAAAATATTGTTGATGGACTTTTAAATCTTAGAAGATAGTAGAATTCATTCTCTACTTGACTCTTCTAATAGTTTGCTGTTTCCGCTGCAGTTGTTGATCTAAAACTTGTTGTCGATTATATTCTATCAGATTTTTCCCTGTTGAATACTAATGATAATTTGTTGTATATTATCTTAGTCATAATATTCTTTACTGGGCTAATTGAGCTCACCCTTTTTCTTTTTGTTCCATTTTTCTTCTCAGGAGGAGAGAACATAGCAGGATCTAGTCGGGGTATGGAGTGATGGTTCTAGAAAGATGTTTTAGCAGTCCTCACTATTTCTGTAAAATAGTGTTTGAATAATTATATTGAGGACTTATTTGAGTGTGGATATTGTCTAGAAGACAATATTTATATTTAAACTCACAGTATGTGTTGTCGTATTTTGCACGACAATTGTATTATTGAAGTTGTAATTTGCTTTCTGTACCATGTATTTGGCGGCTCAGAATGGGTGTTGTATACCTATTTTGGGGGCGTCACAGTTGGTATCAGAGCTTAGGGATATGATCCCTGGCTGAGATGTGAGACAAGAACTAGGAGGGGAGAGACGGGGAATTCCTTCTCTAGTATGACCTGACTAAGTTTATTTGGTGTTTATTTGGTCGGTTAGAGTATAGGGATAATATATGACATGACTATTAACCCTTGTTTTATGGCAGGATTTAAGAATGGCAGCTGAGAACGTTAATAATGGAGTAAATCAGACCGTGGAGACACCTTTGATCACCACCCAGGGGAACGTGCAACAGGAAGGCAATATTCCTCCTGTAAACAACGTTACCGAGCAAACGATGAATGATGGAATGTTTAGGAGCTTTTTGCAGTTCATGAAAAATCAGACGAGGGAGACTCGTGTGCAGAATACTGGTGAAAATGATAACAATGCGCAGTTTGTCATAGCCAAGAAGTTCAAAGAATTGGGACCACCAGAATTTAAGGGAAAGTCGGATCCGATCATGGCGGAAACGTGGGTCAAGCAAATTACCAAGATATTCGATGTCTTGGGATGCACGGAGGAACAGAAGGTTCCATTCGCCACCTTTATGTTCCACGGTGAGGCATACTACTGGTGGGACTCTGTGAAGCGTACCCAGCCTGACGCACTCAACTTGTCATGGGAAACGTTTCAAAAACTGTTTAATGACAAGTACTTTCCTGAAAGTATTCGTCATATGAAGGAGGTAGAGTTTATTAGACTGAAACAAAATAACATGACGGTGTCCCAGTACGAGGCGAAGTTTGCAGAGTTATCCAGGTTTGCACCTCATTTGGTCGAAAATGAGGAACGAATGAAAAGGATGTTTCTGAGAGGTCTAAAACCCGAGATTCGACAATATCTTATCTCTCATAAATTTTTTTTATATTCAGATGTTGTAAACATGGCTCAATTATTAGAGCGAGATAATGAGTATGTGCAACCGAGGGACCACAACCAGGGTTATACCGGTGGCGGCAGTCATCGAAGCAATGAAAACCAGTAGGGAGGGAAACATTCGGACAAAAGTGGTAACCACTCTGGTGGTAATCGTGGTCGTGATAATAAAAGGAGCGAGTCGGGAGGAGATTTCAAGAAGAGAAGGTACAACAATGATAACGTGAAGACGTCAGCACAAACAACAACTGTTTCTAGGGGAGGAGAACGACCACCGGTCGTATGCTACAAATGTGGGAAAGAGGGACATATCAGCCCAAACTGCCCACAACAATCCAAGGTATGTTATAACTGTAGAAAGGAGGGTCATATAGCTCGAGAGTGTTCTGTAGCAAAACTAAGTTCAGCGGGGATGGTGACTCCAAAAGCTGTCCCGGATAAGTCAAAATCAGCGGTTTCTGGAAGAGCGTTTATCGTGACTGGCCAAAATACGAGAAACCCGAACGAGGTGATCACGAGTAAGCTAATCTTGAATTCTTGCGAAGTTTATACTTTACTAGATACCGGTTCTACCCATTCTTTTATCTCTCCTGCTTGTGCTCAACGTTTAAACTTGACTCCGGAGAAATTGGACTTTGACTTATCTGTTGAAACTCCGTTGGGTGAAACCTTCGTTACATCTACAGTTTATAAATCTTGCATGATCCAAGTTGGCACTATCACATTACCTATTAATCTTATCTCTTTAAAGATACTTTCTTTTGATGTGATTTTAGGAATTGATTGGTTAACCACTCATCATGCTAGAATTGATTATTTTCGTAAGGTTGTTAGTTTTCATATTCCTAACCAACCTGTCATACGAATTCAAACTACTAAACCACTAAAATCAGTCACTGTCATATCAAGTCACAAAGCTATTCGTTTATCGAAAAATGGATGTCAAGTTTTCTTAGCCCGTGTTATGGATTTAAACAAAGACAAGTCAGATTTGAATAATATTTCTATTGTTAGAGAATTTCCTGATGTATTTCCTGAAGAACTTCCTGGTCTACCCCCAGAACGTGAAGTTGAATTCTTTATTGACCTTGAACCCGGTACAAAGCCCATTTCTAAAATCCCATATCGAATGGCTCCTATTGAACTTCAGGAGTTAAAAGTCCAACTACAGGAGTTGTTGGACATCGGTTTTATTCGTCCTAGTACATCTCCTTGGGGTGCTCTTGTGTTATTCGTAAAGAAGAAAGACGGGAGTATGCGACTTTGTATCGACTATCGAGAATTGAATCATGTCACTATCAAGAATAGGTATCCGCTACCTCGCATTGATGACCTCTTTGACCAGTTGCAAGGAGCACAATTCTTTTTAAAGATCAATCTTCATTCTGGATATCATCAACTGAAGATTAAAACTGAGGATATTCCAAAGACTGCCTTCAGAACTCGGTACGGGCATTATGAATTCTTAGTCATGTCTTTTGGATTGACTAATGCTCCTGTTGCCTTCATGGATATGATGAATAGTGTATTCAAAGAATATTTTGATCAGTTCGTTGTTGTCTTTATTGATGACATCCTCATCTATTCCAAAAGTCGTGAAGATCATGAGCGCCATTTGAAGCTGATATTGCAAAAGATTCGTGAAAACAAGCTATATGCCAAACTAAAAAAATGCGAGTTATGGCTTGAGGAAGTAGCATTCCTTGGGCACGTGGTGTCAAAACATGGAGTATCTATGACCCGGTGAAGTTTGAAGCCATACAAAGTTGGGAGCAACCGAAGTCGGTAACCGAAGTACGTAGCTTTCTGGGCTTAGCTGGTTATTATCGGAGATTTGTGGAAGGATTTTCTCGAATCGCTACTCCGTTAACTCAGCTGACTCGGAAAGATACAAAATTCGTATGGAGTGAGGAATGCGAGAAGAGTTTCCAAGAACTCAAGAGGAGACTCATTTTGGCACCTGTTCTGACAATATCATCTGGTTCGGATGGATTTGTTATCTACAGCGATGCTTCAGGCAAAGGGTTAGGATGTGTTCTCATGCAACATGGGAAAGTCATAGCCTATGCCTTGCGACAACTCAAAGAATATGAGAGAAGTATCCTACTCATGATTTGGAGTTGGCAGCAGTCGTTTTCGCGTTGAAGATCTAGAGACACTACCTGTATGGGGAGAAATTGGAGATCTATACAGATCATAAAAGCCTCAAATATTTCTTCACCCAAAAGGAACTCAACATGCGGCAGCGACGTTGGCTCGAGCTGTTAAAAGATTACGATCATACCATCCAATATCATCCTGGAAAAGCAAACGTAGTAGCTGACGCATTGAGTAGAAGATCATATGCGGGTACGAGTGCAATGTTGTTAACACAAAGGCCCATTTTGTATAACTTGCAAAGTATAGAGATAGAGATGAAGGCTCTAAGTACCCACATAATGATATCAAATATACGAGTAGAACCAATTTTAATCGATAAAGTTAAAGCTGCTCAAGCTACGGACATAGAGCTGATGCATATGAAGAAAAAAGTGCAAGAAGGTGCTATTCCAGAAGCAAGAATCGATGAAGAAGGAATACTTCGAGTCAACTCCAGACTTTGTGTTCCTAACGATTTTGACTTGAAACATAGAATAATGATGGAGGTACACAACACACCGTTTGCAATCCATCCTGGGAGTACCAAAATGTGTCACGATCTTCGACATACATTTTGGTGGAGCAATATAAAAAGAGAGATCGCAGAGTTTATCTCGAGGTGTTTAACTTGTCAACATGTAAAGGCGAAGCATCAAGTGCCAAAGGGTCCATTGCAACCACTTGAGATCCCAAAATAGGAAGTGGGAACACATTACCATAGATTTCGTTACAGGTCTTCCCAGGGTTTCTCAAGGCATAGATGCGATTTGGGTTATTGTTGATAGATTAACCAAGTCTGCTCATTTCTTACCGATACGTGAGACTTATTCCCTTGAACGTCTTGCTAGTATGTATGTGAACGAGATTGTGAGATTGCATGGCATGCCAGTATCCATAGTTTCGGATCGTGACCCAAGATTCACTTCACAATGTTGGGTTAGCTTGCAGAAAGCTATGGGCACGGATTTACGATTCAGTTCGGCATACCATCCTCAAACGGACGGACAATCAGAGAGGACTATTCAAACTCTTGAAGATCTATTAAGACTCTGTGTCCTAGATCTCAAACAGAGTTGGGATAAGTACCTACCATTGGTGGAATTCTCCTACAACAACAGTTATCAGGCGAGCATAGGTGTGGCTCCATTCGAGGCATTGTATGGAAGAAAATGTCGTTCTCCAGTATGCTGGGACGAGTTAGGTGAAGCAACATTGTTGGGACCAGAGTTGGTACGCATGACTACAAAGAAGATCCAAACGATTCGACAACGTATACAAACAGCACATGATCGACAAAAGAGTTATACGGATCTTCATCGGAAGGACGTGGAATTTAATATTGGGGATCATGTATTGTTACGTGTTGCACCATGGAAGGGAGTTACAAGATTTGGGAAGAGAGAAAAGCTCAATCCAAGATTTGTTGGTCCATTTGAGATTCTTGAGCGAATAGGAAATGTGGCATATAGACTCGCATTACCTCCAAACATGTCTCGTGTTCATAATGTTTTTCACATATCTATGTTTCGTAAATATGTTAAAGACCCGAACCACATTATTGAGTTAGAACCATACGAGATAGCTGAAGATTTAACGTACGAGGAGGTACCTGTTAAGATCTTGGATAGAAAAGAGCATGTCCTACGCACAAAGGTTATACCACAAGTTAAGGTTTTGTAGAGAAACCATGCTATTGAAGAAATGACCTGGGAGTTAGAATCAGAAATGAAAGCGAGGTATCCTCACCTTTTCGAAATATCAGGTACGTACGTCAATTTCGAGGACGAAATTTCATAAGGAGGGGAGGTTGTAAGACCCCATCTTATTAATGAATAAAATCAAATTTTCTCTAAATATTATTGTGAATAATAAGGGGTTAATTTGATATAATACTTTGGTTATGGGTGAAATGTGCAAATTTTATAACATAAGTAAGTGGTTATAAAATATTTATTTTGTCGAGGAATATTCGTTTCGAATATTCTTGCTGTCGGGGAATATTCGTACGACGGCGCAGCCTTGTGTGGGCCCCATAACGGAAAGCGAATGGATGAAGAAAACGACAAGTATATGTTGTTTATAAATAACGGCGTAGTTGTTACCGTTAATACTGTTGGAATACCCGGTTGTTAAAATACAGTAATACGAGTGGTTGCACAGTAGCACACGGTTTGCACAGTATTTTAGAATTATTGATTCTTACGAAGGAAGACACTACTCAATAATTGTTACAGTAGTTACTGTTCAATATTTTATTTTATTGATTCAATAATTGTTGCGGTGATATTTTCTATTATTGTTGTTTCAATAATTGTTGATGCACAGTATTTTTCTTTATCAGATCAATAATTCATATTATTTGAATAATATTATTAGATAACATTATTGGCAATGTCTAGAAAGTTCTGTCTAAGGAGAGGTTTGGTCATCTAATTGCGCGCTAGTAAGGAGAAATCCTTATTGGAAAGCCCCCTCTTTCCTGGGAACGGCCTGGTTGTCATAAATGTGATTCTGTAATATTATTTGTGAATAATTAATTATTGATTCATATGATAAGAAAATATTTATTTTATGTAGATATAAATGAGGGATATATTTTTGTGGTTAAAAATGAAGGAGTTAATGTTGGAGTGTTTATCAGTATTTTTGTCGGAATGGAGGTATTAAAAATCAGGGTTTTTGAGATATTTTGCGGGGGTTATAATTTTTAATCCGACCGTTGGATCGTGGTAATTTTTGGATATGTTATACATATATAAGTTGAGTATATGTCCACAAATTTTGAACCGTTAAAAATGAACGTATGATTTATTATGAATTTTACTAGATGACTGGTTAAGAAATTATTGAATTTTCGGAGTTAATCATTTTGGTGGAAAACTCTAGAATTGGTGGGTCCCACTCTTGGTTGGTGAAAAAATGTGCTGAGATTTTTATTCAAATGTGGTGGGTGGGAATAGTAGCAGGTAAAGCCATCAGGTTGCAGGTTAAGTCTGCTTCGGCGTGCTAACATTTTCTTATAAATAGAGGGCTAAGTTAGAATTGAAAATCACACCAGAAATAAGTTTTCTCTCTTTCTCTCTCTAGATTATTGAGTGTATTTTGTGAGTATTTAGATACTTTGAGAGTTTCTATTCATCAGAGCAAGTTTCTTTCAGTCTTATACCGGTATTCCGACCAGAAGTACTGATATTTTGAGGTAAGGGATATTATTTTCTTCTTAATGATATTATTTTCTTCAATATCATTATGCTGAAATATTGATATAAACTTTTTATCAAATTTGGAACTTTTTGTGTCGGGGTTACTATTCACGTATACGTTACTGTTCACGTATACGGTACTATTCACGAATACGGCACTATTCACCGAAAAATAAAATTTTTCCTTTTTGTCCAAGATGTCTATTATGGTTACTATCTTTGATTGTATCCATGTTTTGATCTTTATTTTTGAATTCTACTTCACAATTGATTATTATGAAGTATTATTGATCTTGGATAAACTGTTATACGAATTCCTACTATTTGTCCTTCTGTCTCACTGGATTCGTTCTCTTTAAAATATTTTTCATCATCCTCAATCCTAAATGATGATATTACTAAATATCTTTGACCTGTAGTGCAAAGATGTATGATTACTTGATGAATATCTTTGGCCTGTAGTGCAAAGATGAATAGGTGTTGAGATGAACATGACTGACAGGTGATACAAATGAATATCTTTGGCCTGTAGTGCAAAGATGAATATTTGGATAAAGATGATTATTAATTGATGTTACATGGATAAAATATTGATGATGAACTTTTAAATCTTAGAAGATAGTAGAATTCATTCTCTACTTGACTCTTCTAATGGTTTGTTGTTTTCGCTGCAGTTGTTGATCTAAAACTTGTTGTCGATTATATTCTATCAGATTTTTCCCTGTTGAATACTAATGATAATTTGTTGTATATTATCTTAGTCATAATATTCTTTACTGGGCTAATTGAGCTCACCCTTTTCCTTTTTGTTCCATTTTTCTTCTCAGGAGGTGAGAACATAGCAGGATCTAGTCGGGGTATGGAGTGATGGTTCTAGAAAGATGTTTTAGCAGTCCTCACTATTTCTATAAAATAGTATTTGAATAATTGTATTGAGGACTTATTTGAGTGTGGATATTTTTTAGAAGACAATATTTGTATTTAAACTCACAGTATGTGTTGTCGTATTTTGCACGACAATTGTATTATTGAAGTTGTAGTTTGCTTTCTGTACCATGTATTTGGCGACTCAGAATGGGTGTTGTATACCTATTTTGGGGGCGTCACAAAAATGGTATCGTAAAGCACTGAGTTCAGGTTTCAAGTACCTGAATTTGGGGGGCCTTACAGATCAAGTATTTATTTTTGAACTCTGAATGAGATTATATGATTTTGAACTGTGAAAAAGTATCGTTTATATTATCGATAATATTGAGAAAAGATTTTAAAATCCTCGGTCTGACTATGTATAGAACCCGTTATTGATTACGTTTAGTTCCGGAGCTAATATAGGGCCTACTAAGGCGCACACCTTTTAGATGCCTTTCGGGGAGCGTGCATTTTTTTAGATACCTTAGTAGGGTACGTATCATAATGTTATCGAACTTTTAGGCCTTGTTACAAGGCTATTGTAACCTTAGTCGCTAAGGCTTTGGATTAAAATAGATATGATATACATTGAAATTATTTTTGAATTGTTTTAGTTTTGAAAGCTTTTGTACTATTGTTATTGAATAAAAAAGTTATTTCGAAAAAGTATTTTGAAATTGTACTTGATTCGGCTAGATAGAGAGGATTGCTACTTGCTGGGCTTCATCGCTCACCCCTTTACAGATTTTTACAGGTCCCGTCGTTGAATGTTGAGCCCTTATTTGGTACGCTTGGAATAGCTTGAGTTTAGTTTTAGATGTTTTTCTTTTGTTGATGGATTTTGATAAAACTCTTAGTTTCGAGGAGCTGCGTCTCCATTATTTGAAAGTGGTATTTATTAGTATTTCATTTGGTTTGATTTAAAATATATTTTTTGTTGGGTTTTAAGTTAAGATTATTGTTAAGTTGTTTTGTTTGGGTTGCGCGTTATTGATATTATTGCCTTGCGGGCCTATGGGCTTACGACGTGTAGCACTTTGGGTCTATATCGGGTTCGGGGTGTTACAGAGGTGGTATCAGAGCAGTGGCCCCTCGCAATGTGTTAGGTTGAAAAACCTACATATTTCCTGGGGAGTGATTTTGGGAGTTAGTTGTGGGTAAGAGTATTGACTAAATTTAATGATTTTAAAATTAAATATAGAATAAGGTAAGAAATCTATGTTTTGTTTGACGTTTGGTACTAAGGCTAATTCGGTATTTTATTTTATTCGTTATTAGTTTTGTATAGTGTTGTTGAGTGGGGAGTTCTTTTTGTAGGGAAAATGCCGCCTAGAAAAAGCAACCCTACTAATACCAATTTTAGTAATTAGATAATGAATTTCTTGATTCTGTGATATTCGTGTTTTCAGTGGAATTGTAATTTGGGAATTTGTAGGACCAAATTCTTTTAAGGTGAGTAGAATGTAATATTCGGTAAAAAAAAGATAAAAGATAAAAAGATAAATATAATTAGATAATAGAAGTGTAACTAATAAGTATTTATACATATCTAAAACCTATAAGGATAAGAAAAGTCATTCAAGTTTAACAAATTTTTAATTTTAAAAAGGACTCTTTTACCTAGTAACCTATTTTGCAAAGGAATTACATATATTTAAACAACTAGAGAGAGAAGAACGTAAAAATTTATTTGGCTTTGGAGTACTGCAGAATAGAAAAGAAGAAAAGAAGAAAATTTAAAAAGATAAATTTTGGTGTGTGTGTGTGTGTGTATGTGTCAATATATATATACTTATGAATCATGGCTACGGTTATAAACACTAAGTATAACAGAATAATTCTAAACTAATAACATAAAATATTTATTTTAATTTTAAAGTTATAGTTTCAATATTGAATATTTAAGTAATTATAATTTAGGAAAATCTTTATAATTTCAGGTATATTAACTAAATATAAATTGAGTTAAAAATAAATAAATAATGAAATAAAAATATGTTTGAGATAGGATATTTTATCCTAATGATTTCTTTTTGTTCTAAATTTATATTTAGGATTTGTTCGGCTAATATTGTCGTATTCGTAATATCGAGGTAAGTGGGTTTCTGAACTATTTAGTGTTTTTAAGATTATCGTTACTTTTAAGTATGTCTTATTAATTGTTCGGATGCCTAAATGTACAGTTTCAAAATTCGTTATGTTTTATTTAAAGCTTCCATTTAAATTAAATTGTTATGTTCTTTTATTTCAAAATTCGAATCAAGTATTTATTTTCGAACTCTGAATGAGATTATATGATTTTGAACTGTGAAAAAGTATCGTTTAAATTACCGATAACATTGAGAAACAATTTTGAAATTCTCAATCTGACTATGTATAGAACCCGTTATTGATTACGTTTAGTTCTGGAGCTAATATAGGACCTACTAAGGCGCACACCTTTTAGATGCCCTTCGATGAGCATGCATTTTTATAGATACCTTAGTAGGGTACGTATCATAATGTTATCGAACTTTTGGGCCGTGTTACAGGGCTATTGTAACCTTAGTCGCTAAGGCTGTGGATTAAAATAGATATGATATACATTGAAATCATTTTTGAATTGTTTTAGTTTTAAAGGCTTTTGTACTATTGTTATTGAACAAAAAAGTTATTTCGAAAAAGTATTTTGCAAATTGTACTTGATTCGGCTAGATAAAGAGGATTGCTACTTGTTGGGCTTCATCGCTCACCCCCTTACAGATTTTTACAGGTCCCGTCGTTGAAAGCTGAGCCCTTATTTGGTACGCTTGGAATAGCTTGAGTTTAGTTTTAGATGTTTTTCTTTTGTTGATAGATTTTGATAAAACTCTTAGTTTCGAGGAGCAGCGTCTCCATTATTTGAAAGTGGTATTTATTAGTATTTCATTTGGATTGTTTTAAAATATATTTATTGTTAGGTTTTAAGTTAAGATTATTGTTAAGTTGTTTTGTTTGGGCTGCGCGTTATTGATATTGTTGCCTTGCGGGCCTATGGGCTTGCGGCGTGTAGCACTTTGGGCCTATATCGGGTTCGTGGCGTTACAGAGGTGGTATCAAAGTAGTGGCCCCTCGCAATGTGTTAAGTTGAAAAACCTAAATATTTCCTGAAGAGTGAGTTTGGGAGTTAGCTGTGGGTAAGAGTATTGACTAAATTTAATGATTTTAAAATTAAATATAGAATAAGGTAAGAAATCTATGTTTTGTTTAACGTTTGGTACTAAGGCTAATTGGGTATTTTATTTTATTCGTTATTAGTTTTGTATAGTGTTGTTGAGTGGGGAGTTCTTTTTGTAGGGAAAATGCCGCCTAGAAAAAGCAACCCTACTAATACCAATTTTAGTAATTAGATAATGAATTTCTTGATTCTGTGATATTTGTGTTTTCAGTGGAATTGTAATTTGGGAATTTGGAGGACCAAATTCTTTTAAGGTGAGTAGAATGTAATATTCGGTAAAAAAAAAAGATAAAAGATAAAAGATAAATATAATTAGATACTAGAAGTATAACTAATAAGTATTTATACATATCTAAAACCTATAAGGATAAGAAAAGTCATTTAAGTTTAACAAACTTTTAATTTTAAAAAGGACTCTTTTACCTAGTAACCTATTTTGTAAAGGAATTACATATATTTAAACAACTAGAGAGAGAAGAACGTAAAAATTTATTTGGCTTTGGAGTACTGCAGAATAAAAATGAAGAAAAGAAGAAAATTTAAAAAGGTAAATTTTGGTGTGTGTGTGTGTGTGTGTCAATATATATATATATATACTTATGAATCATGGCTACGGTTATACACTAATAAGTATAACAGAATAATTCTAAACTAATAACATAAAATATTTATTTTAATTTTAAAGTTATAGTTTCAATAATGAATATTTAAGCAATTATAATTTAGGAAAATCTTTATAATTTCAGGTATATTAACTAAATATAAATTAAGTTAAAAATAAATAAATAATGAAATAAAACTATGTTTGAGGTAGAATATTTTATCCTAATGATTTCTTTTTGTTCTAAATTTATATTTAGGATTTATTCGGCTAATATTTTCGTATTCGTAATTTCGAGGTAAGTGGGTTTCCAAACTATTTAGTGTTTTTAAGATTATCGTTATTTTTAAGTATGTCTTATTAATTGTTCGGATGCCTAAATGTACAGTTTCAAAATTCGGTATGTTTTATTTAAGGCTTCCATTTAAATTAAATTGTTATGTTCTTTTATTTCAAAATTCGGATCAAGTATTTATTTTCGAACTTTGAATGAGATTATATGATTTTGAATTGTGAAAAAGTATCGTTTATATTATCGATAATATTGAGAAAAGATTTTAAAATTCTCAGTCTGACTATGTATAGAACCCGTTATTGATTACGTTTAGTTTCGGAGCTAATATAAGACCTACTAAGGCGCACACCTTTTAAATGCCTGTCGGGGAGCGTGCATTTTTATAGATACCTTAGTAGGGTACGTATCATAATGTTATCGAACTTTTGGGTCGTGTTACAGGGCTATTATAACTTTAGTCGCTAAGGTTGTGGATTAAAAGAGATATGATATACATTGAAATCATTTTTGAATTGTTTTAGTTTTGAAAGCTTTTGTACTATTGTTATTGAACAAAAAAGTTATTTCGAAAAAGTATTTTGCAAATTGTACTTGATTCGGCTAGATAGAGCGGATTGCTACTTGCTGGGCTTCATCGCTCACCCCCTTACAGATTTTTACAGGTCCCGTCGTTGAAAGCTGAGCCCTTATTTGGTACGCTTGGAATAGCTTGAGTTTAGTTTTAGATGTTTTTCTTTTGTTAATGGATTTTGATAAAACTCTTAGTTTCGAAGAGCTGCGTCTCCATTATTTGAAAGTGGTATTTATTAGTATTTCATTTGAATTGATTTAAAATATATTTATTGTTGGGTTTTAAGTTAAGATTATTGTTAAGTTGTTTTGTTTGGGCTGGGCGTTATTGATATTGTTGCCTTACGGGCCTATGGGCTTTCGGCGTGTAGCACTTTGGGCCTATATTGGGTTCGGGGTGTTACATCGTGAGTCCAACATTTCTAACGAGCACATCTAGGTGATCATCTTATACTACTCTATGTTGTACAACACTACTACATTAAACATATCTACGTTTAATTTTTGGCAACCTCGCGTGCCAGTTGATGTACGAATAAAAATGTTTATTTATTCATACTCAGTCTTACCTTTAAATCTGTACCAAATCAATTAGCACAGGATAGCAATATCAATAATATCTTGAAAGATTATAAGGAAATCCACAAAATACTTTAAATCTGGTCTAGCCAAAACAAATGGCTTCGACTCCTTTGTTAATTTAGTTCATGCATATCATACATGAACTATAAAGCTTGTCCAACATAAACTATAGACAAGGGTTTGGAAAAACTTGCCTCCAGCGTCGTCTAGCGCTAATTCACTTTCCTTTTGGGTCTTTATAGGATCTACATGACATAATCACATATATACCACATTAGGTCACATACATTCAATAATTATTGTCATTAACCTATCTTCTTCTTCTTCTCAACATAAACTATTCGATTGGTTAACTTAATAACATTTGTTAGGTTATTTAATGTTCATTATGGCTTTATAACATTTTATTGTTATAAGTAACCTTATTCGTTCAATGTTTAAGTAATTACATTTCAAGAAATCTCAAACATTCATTTGACGTGAATACGTTTTGCCGTATCACTGAATACAAGACCTCATATTACAAAACTTACTTTGTGTTAATGTTGAACTTAAGGTTGAACTTTTAACTTTTAACACCCAAAATCCGCACCTCCATTATCCCCTTGAAAAAAATTTCAATTTCTCAAGTCGTTCATTTCCCGAGCTCGTAACTTGTTCATTATAGCTCGGAATTGGTTCGTTCAAAAGCCAATTCCTTGCTTATTCTTCATACTACGATTTCCCTAGGATAGAAAAATGTTCTGAATCCATTAACGAGTCTTCCAATTGATTAAATTTTCATTATTCATTCGTTTAACGTTCATGAGCGTTCATCGCTCGTTCATCCGTAATTCGTTCATATGATGTCCGAATTCGGTAGTTCTTGAGTCTAACTCATAAATTTCATGTTCTTCAACATGTTCACAAAACCCTATCTTTCTAGGTTTGTTATTAACATTTCATTTATGTTTCGAAATCCTAGTTAACTATGATTTCAACGCTTATAGCCTTTTCTTAGAAATTTAGTCATAACTTCATTCCATTATCCGAACATCTATCATCCTAACCAAGCATATATCATCTAATCCTATACATAATAGTTTTAAACTTGTCCATCAACAACATGTGTTAAGTTTTCATGTTTTCTTCACTATTTTCTTAATCCTTTGATTATGATTTCACTTGATACATGGTTATTAATGTTTTAAGTTCACTAATAGTCATCCATATTACTCCTTATGATACATACACAACAATTTCACTTCTCTACTAAATCAAAATAGAAAAGAAAAGGAAGATAAATGATTTAAGTGTTTATACCTCTTGTGTTCTTTGCATTCTTGAGTTTTGTTCTTGATAAAAGGCTTAACTAGCTTCTTTTCCCTTTGATTCCTTGTTAATGCTATCTTAATATAATGCTTTAGGTGTTGGTCAATTTGAACAACCAACAAATGTGACGCCCCCAAATTCGGGTTACCTGACCCCCGAGTTTGGTGCTCACGATCCAACATATAAATAACATCTAACTACACATTCATTGATGAATAGCAATACACATCTCATTAATATATATAGTTATTACATTATCCCAAGTTATCTAACCATGTCTTTACAAACATACCCCTTAGATATACAAAAGGGTTTACAAATACAACATAATAAGTAATGTTCATTACAACTAATCCAGCAAAACACCTTTGCCCTTGTTCTTCTCTGCCCCTTCGGCTTCTTCGTTCCTAGCTGAAATATTTTATTTAGCAAGGGTGAGTAACAAATTTTCCCCGCAAGTTAATACATACAATGAATGTATAAGAATCAAGATTAACATACTATCTATTTCAATAGAATGACACCAAAGTTCGGGGAACTTTGAAATAGCTGAACAATTCGTTAATCACTAACAAGTTTTCTCGCAACCTATGCAACAAAATAATTCGATAATGAAAGAGTACAACGCTTTCAAGGTTTCTACAATATTCAATTGAATAACAAGATGGAAATATTTTCCAGAGTTTATGCTGAGTGATCCAAATGGATCTTGAACTTCTCTTCTCGAGCAACTATCAAAGATTTACTTTGATATACCCAGGTGTATCAGTTAACCATAAAGATTAAATCATACCCCTCAGCAAGTAGTTAGAGCGGCCAACTCCTCATACCCTATATTATGCATAATACTTAAAACGCGCGCAATAGCCGAATATACGACCAAAAGGTTCCCTTTCATATAAAAAAGTTGTTCTTCTCAGTCTTACAAACAGAAGTTGTATTATAACAACGCAATACAATGATTTCAATTTCTAATCGCTTCTCTTCTCTTCTCGAACCTATCAGGTTTGCTTTATCGATCTAGCCGAAACAATTGGCATCGACCTATCAATAATAATTTAGTTCTTTTCTCTCATCTTCTCAAACCTATCAGGTTTTAACAAAAGTTCTTCTATCCAGAACAATTAGCTAAGACATTTCTCAACACGATTTAACAATAGACAGAATTTGATTGTACTATTTGCAATCAATAATAGCTTCTACGGATGTAAATATCCAACAACAGTTATTCTCCAAGTAAATTCTCAGAATCACTAATTCAATTTGAATTAATAAACATGCACTAACTGCGAATAATCGACAATAATTCTCAGACGTGGTCTAATCAACAATAATTAACCACCATACTATTTAAAAGATATAATTCAAGGTTGAGTTAATGAAACTTTTCTGATTCGTTGACTACTGCTACGCAATTTAAGTTAACTTCTTTTGTAAGACCTATCATTAATAAGATCGATCTATCAATTAGCATCATACTTTGTATCATAATATAACTACTTTATCAATAAATTATCTAACACTTAATCACATAATTAAATATTAGATAACAACTTACAACAGTAATATTATTATCAGCCTTTGATAATTCTTTAATTACTATATCATATATATTATGATTTAACACTCTAATCTTATATATTATAAGTTCTTCTTTAAACTCTAATAAATCAAACACCAATTCAGCAACCCAAATTGAAATCCAGCAAACTGGATTCCAATTCCAGTAACTTGGATTCTAAATCCAGCATCTAAATGGTCAATACAGCAAACTAAACTGCAATCCAGCAAACTGGATTCCAAATCTATTAACCAGATTGCAATCCAGCAAACTGGATTCAACATATTTTCAATTCAGTAAACTGCTTTTCAATCCAGCAAACCAAACTATAATCCAACAAACTAGATTCCATATCTTTTTCATGAAAATACCAAATCAACTTATTATTTTTTTATCCTTTGTCCAAACATATATACATATATTTCATACACAAAAAATATTTTTTCATAATTTTTCCACTTCCTTTAGTATTTTTTTAAAAATCATTTTTAGTTCATAACTTAAGAAATTAACCCTATCATGTTCAACTCCAGAATTTCCCATCTCTTGGAACAATCTTATACGTGTTAACGTGAGCCTCCAGTTTAAATTTTGTGGCCATCGGAGTTATAGAACTCCGGTTATAGCCATTTTTGTTAGAAAATTACAAAAATTGAAATGGTCATAACTTGGTCATTTTAAGTCGAAATGAGCTCATTTTTGGACAGGAGGTACTTTATACCATATATTTTCATGTCCCAAAAGGTAGGAATTTATTTCACAAATTAAGTGGCTAAAAAAGCCTTTACAAAATTTTGGACAGTAGCTTTTTGAAAAAAATTCACTTTTCCTACTTTGTTAAAAATAATCCATACGGAAATCTACAACTCCTTTTTCAGTGATTCCACTTGGAGATGTTAAAAAACTTATCATAGTATCTTTCCAAAGTTTTCTAAAATTTTTGAATGTCAAAAAAATGACAAAACTGCCCCTACTCTTGACTGTCCAAAAATAGTCTGTTTTCTTTTTTAACAACGAAACTGTTTTGGCTAAAATAGTCACTACGGATTGTGTACCCAACATTTTTGAGTGCTACCACTTGAGTTTAGTAGTTAACTTATATATCTAGCACCTCTTTTTGACGGATCATTAAAAGAAGGTGTAGATCAAAAACGATAGAAACCCAAAGTACATACAAATTTTATGGTTTATAAACTAGAAAAATCACTTTTCTTTACTTTTGATTTCCAACTAAAACAACACGCAATATGGGTATATCTAAACATGTAACACTCATAAACATGTATATTCATAGTTTTTGAGTTTAGAAACATAGATTCAAGATTTGATTTATAATAATCAAAAATTACATAAACAAAAGGGGTTTATACCCTTAATTTGTGGCTACCCTTCCTTATTCTTCCAAAGTGAAAGATGATTGAGTAGAAAAAAAATCAAAGTCTCTTCCCCTTGCTCCCTTACTCCATCCGTCTCTCTCTCCTCTCTCTTCTCTAGTCTCTCTCTTTCTTTCTTAGTTTATGTTAGTTAATAAAATGAAATGAAAAAGATAAGACTTAGATTTTTGTTTGTTGGAAAAATATGTACAGATATATTATGTATATCTATATACATTTCCCACACATTCTCATCTCTTTCTCTCTCTCAATAATCACCACTTAGATGTATGAAAGATTATTAAATAATGTGCCTTCAAAAACAAAGTGACACCTAGCTTGTTGGTGGAAGATCTTTTACAAATGTGTGGTGTAAAATGATGACATGCATGTCTCCTTTCTCCTCCTCATATGTCCGGCCACTTGGCCTTATTATCTACCAAGTTTTGTTTTGTTTTTGTTGTAATATCTAATATACTAAGGGTCCAAAATACCCCTCCCTAATTAGCTAAGTTTGGTCAATCTTATTTGATCTCTTGGGGTTTTAAAATTTAAATTTTGGGCCATATAAAATTTACATAATCCAACACTTTTATTTTTTATCCTACCCTAATTATTTAATTAGGATTTTCATTTCTTCAATTATAACTTAATTCCTCACTTACATACACTTAATTTCTTAACTCAATTAGACTTGCTATAATTAGGTTATAAAATTAATTAATTGAGATGTATAAAATAAATCTCTTAAAATTAGTATATATCTTATATACTAATATTCTCTCGTATCATAACCCTTAAGTTATTTAATTTTTCATTCCTAATTTATAATTAGGTTACCTTAGCTACTTTTATTTATTTATAATAAACAAATTAAAACAAACACATATTATTCATATGCATTTACCCACATATAACAATACACAAAACCATATAAGTCTTTCACACAAAATTTTAAATCCATACCTTATTTTCAGTCTAGGTCTTATTATTTAACATTTATTTAATCAATTAAGATTTTATTAATCGTATAAATTCTCGGGTTATCACAACAAATAAAAACCTAAGCTTCTTATTTATGGAATTTGCAAAGTGATCCAACGGTTATTACCCTCCCATGGGTTGCCCCATGGGTTATTACCCACTGGTGATCTAACGGTTCGATCCACAGGTTCCGTTCTTGGTTTGGGCTTAGGTTTATTCAATTCGGACCTAAGTTTGGACTTGAATTAAATTATCTTTGGGCCTTTAGAAAGTTTATCATTGGGCCTCAATCATCTTTCATTTGGGCTTGCCAAATTTAAATTCAAGCTTTACTAGTCCATTAAGAATTGTTTGTACTTTTAACATTTCATTCTCGTATTGTTCTCGTATAATAGTTCGTATGACATTCATCTTATATGTTGTATTATTATACTTAATCATTACTTATGCAAATCTTCACTTTCCCTAACATTCTCGAATTGACTACGCAGTCGAAAAACTGTGTTTGCCATAACTAAATTAATATTAGATAATCCATCTTTCCTCAAAATTCTATCGTTATGTATTTCTCGAAAATCTAAAAATAATTACCGAGCATAAATAGAAGATAGTGTTTTTCGGAGAACTTCTCAGAAAGCTTTCATTTTCGTCTTGGAAATTCACACATTTTATCTCTAGCAAGTAGCCAAAATACTACGATCATACATCCCTTCTAGGTTATAGATCAACCTTCATCTCTCTTACTCATTATAATAAACATATAATATAATTTTATTCAATATAATCAAATAAAATTAATTTACATTATAATCTGGTTTTCTCAGTCGTTACAAAATTGAAGAATAGCGGTGGTTCTTTTTACTATTTTTGTTCTTCAAATTCATCTTTGTATTCAGGATGCTTGTTTAATTCTTTGATGATTTCAGTTTTTAATTCATTCGTGACGAACTTGTTGGTCGAAATCTAATTACGCTCACACGCAAGTGCACGTGGTCAACAAGTAATATAATGATAAGTCAAGTATCGTTCCCATATAGACTAGTGTGACATTAATACTAAGAATTATCAGCTTTATATTAATCCAAATTCTATTAAACTGACCAATTCAATGATTATAACTATTAAAAACTAAAAATATAAAAAAACTAAGCAATCAATAAACTTAAAAACTGTAATTTCAAGCAAATAATGGAGAATTAGGCTTACAACTTCACTTTAAGTATTACTCCGATCACTACACCCTATTTCAAATCAATTCACTATCCCAATTTATTAATTAAGAACACTCAAGTAGAACTAGCCATCTCTTGATGCACTAATACCATATTAACTTAAATCCACAAATTAGATAAAATTAAGCTAAACACCTTAATCAACTAATTCACTATATCTCTATGTGAATTACAATCAAACAAAGTTTAGATTCAAGTTCTCTATCCGATTACATGCGATGTTAAGCATATCTCTACCCTAACATTCATCAAGATTCCATTCAATCACAAAATTCAAGAACACATGCTATAATAACTAGGTCTAGATTCATATATCATCTCTCGAGTCCATACAAATCCACATAGAATTGGTGATCAAGCAATTCAAAAATTAAATCACAAATCACAATAGATAAACTGATTGATAGATTATTAAACTGAAATTAAGGACTACATAATCATCGTTCCACCATAAAGATCCGTCATAAGCCTAATAAGTAAATTAGTTCATCATAAATGAATTAAAAAATGAAATCATCATCCAAATTATAATTATTAAATTAAAGAAGTAGAATGAATCCAACACCACCCTTATCCTTAGCTTCAATCTGTAATTTTTGTGACCCAGAACTTCAATCCTTCCTCCAATGCTTTCTCTCAAAATTAGGGCTCTTTTTTTAATTTCTAATTGATTGTTCTCTTTCTTTCTATTTGTTGTTGTTTCTTGTTAATTTTCAGCCTAGGATACATATTCTGACCATAACTCCAAGCCAATTACACTTCTAAACCATGCCAACCTCCTTCCTTCACGCCATTGTAGAAACATAATCGAAACAGGAGTCTAGACTTTTCCCATACCCTCGCCCCAGTGGGGGTTTTTACTCTCTAGATGCCCGCCCCGGCGGGGGGTACTTTTGTTTTCACCTCAGTACCCCCGCCTTGGCGGGGGTTTTATATGTATAAAGTCAGCCCCGGCGGGCGGTCAATCTACAAAAGTACAATTTTGGCTCCTTTTCTTGCCAACTTTCGCCACGAAACCACCTTTTAAGCTTGCACTGTTAGGTTTGTAATATTTATGAACGTAGTCAAATTGCACAAAATAAGCGAAAACGTGATAAAATAGAGTTTTAAATTTTTACAAACCATATACCCGGATCATCCTTTATGCGCAATTATTAATTAAACGAAAAGATAAAGAACAAGAATCATACCCTTAAAGATTCGAGCTTCCTTAGGTACAAGTTCACCTCTAAATCTTTTTCACGTTCAACTTGAATCCACCGGGTTTGGTTCCTTCCTTTGATCAACGTTAGCCACCCAAGTGTTTGGCCTCTAGAGGTGATCCACCAAGAAAGAAGAAAGATTCAAAAAGATAGGTGGTTGGCTAAACCCTAGTTTTCTATCTCTATAGAAAAAGGTGTACTCTCCAACAATTGAAATTACGTCCGTTGAGAAAATGTTAACCCCCTTCACCCATAATAAGACTCCACTTATTAATAGATATGGGTAACCCTCCTTAACAATTAAGCAATTAGGTTTTATTTTAATTAATTAAACTTTTTTAATTAATTAGGCTCACAATCTTATTAGGAATAATTAATTAAACTATTTTAATTAATTAGCTTCCTGATGTTATTAGGATATATGAGAGTACTTTTATTAATTAATTTTCAAACTCCTTTAGGAATTAAATAATAATAATAGTAATAATAATAATAATAAGACTCCTCTTATTAATTTATATTTAATATTTCTAAAATATTAAATAATAAATATTAAGCTATTTAATTTATTCTATCACCATAGATTAAATTAAATATACTTAACTTATTATTACGATTATGTCATTTGCTTCTTAAATAATTATTCTTCCTTTTATGGTGTGACCCTTTAGGTTCTCCATATTAAACCGGTTGTGAATAAATCAATTATAACAATTCTAATCTTATTTAAATAAATAAATTAAACTATTAATTTATTTAAATAAATAATATTTATTCTACAATAGGGATAAGCCTCCCTAGCGATTAACGACTTTCCAAATAATATAGATTTTAACATTAATCATAAAAGAACCTTTGAGTAAATAGTTACCGTACAATTCAATCCTTCTACCATACAATATCCCAATTAAATATAAGATGTGGAATTACTGTCAAGTCTTAATTTATTTAATTATATGTATTTCGACTCTTAAATGAACAACTCCAAATAATGCAAATTAGAAACTTCTTTCTAATTGTATTCTGCCTTGGCCAAGGACTACTGGGTTGTCATTTATCGAATCACATAGGACATTTCTCTTCTTTTACTAGAAGCGGTAGATTTTTTATTGATCATACATTATCTCCATGTACGACTTATTATACCCAAGCATACCCTTTGATATACCCTAAGGGTCTTAATGAATAATTCAAAATATAATTCATCATACACAAGATATTGTGATGATCTCAAGTCCAAGGATCACTTGTACTACTATCACTACAGGAATTGCTATTGACAGGCAAGTAAAACTCTATTAGGTATTCCTTAGCGAGCCACGTTCAGTGTACTTATTCTCTAATAAGCACCTACATACTTGCTTTAGTGTCTCCACATAAATGATCATGAGATCAATCATCCTCATCCAATGAGCAACAACGTATGTACCAATCTATCCGAATTCACTAATCTCCAATTTAGTAATTCAATGATTGGGAACTATTTTAGTTTTAAGCTTTCTAAGAATTTAGATCTCATTAGATTGATCATCATCATTATTCTAAAAGCATTGCATAAAACTATGGGTTTATCACATATTATAAAGCAGCATCATGTAGATAATTAAAAGCCTTTAATAAATTAATACTTTTTATTAATAAATGAATAAGATTGTTACAAAGTATATGCTTTATCATCAACATGATTGGCTTGTGTGCATACTACTTTCAATCTCCCACTTGCACTAAAGTCAATTGTCATGGTATCTCATACCCTTCTTCTCTAAGTGACGATTATCCTGCTGTTGGATAAACTTTAGTTAATAGATATGTAATGTTTTTTTTAGAGTCCACTATCTCAATAGTGATTTTTCATCTTTCAATGATTCCTATAATCAAATGAAAATGCCACAACACATGTTTAGATCCAAGATGAGACTTAGGAACTATTCCTAGTTCTGTAATGAACTTTTCATCCAAACAATCAACTTGCAGCTTCATTTATAGCTATATACTTTGTCTTTATCACTAAACCAACAACTCTTTGATGTTTGAATCATTTCCAATTCACTACACCATCGTTCAAGGTAACGCTTTACCTTAAAGTAGATTTTCTGTCGTCTTGGTTTGTCTTAAAAACTTGAGCCTGTTAAGCCCTCTAGGTTTAATTTAGACCCACCATAAATTTTAATCATATCCTTAGTGCCAGTTAAGTACTTTAAGATGTTTTCCACTGTCTTACAGTGATCTTCTGCAGAATATGACCAATCAACATCAGGTCTCGTATATTTCATTATATACATAGTTGTCACTCATGCGATCTCTCTTTTCAGGAGTCTATGGGGACTATTAAGAGAGATACACTCCATGGCTCATCAACATGAGACATCTCTTGGAGTTTGCAATGCTAAACGACTTTAGCATCAAATGAATATATGTTCCTTGGGTTAAGTCAAGCATCCTCTTAAATCTATCTATATTGATTTGTATCCCCAATTAAAATGCTCTTTCCAAATCATTCATGGAGGAATGTTTAAACAACTTTATCTTTACTGATTCTAGCATTGGCATGTCATTCCTTATCCGTAATATATAAACATATAATATTAGAAATATCACGACGCTCCCACTGACCCTTTCGTACACACTAAGTTCATTCTTATTTTTGATAAAATCAAACTCTTTTGATTGTCTTATCAAAATGAATGTTCCATTTTTGAGAAGCTTACTTCAATCCATTTCTCTGAGTGTCTACAACTCTTACCTCATCGTATTTAACTGGATCATCATCTTCTATGATGTGTACCTCGTCATCATTATCTATGATGAATCCATACCTCCTAGGTATCTTCGGTACTATTCCAGATTTACGATTCGATTGTGGTACAATATGTTTATCTACAGGTTCCTCTTATTTGACTTATAGTGTTTTGTGGTTCTTGAACTCTTCAAGATCTATTATCCTCCTACTAGCCCCTTTAATGATAAACACCTTTATCTTAGAAGGTAGCGTGTTTCGCAACAAACACCTTTTGCTAAGTAGGATTATAGAACATATATCCTAAACCTACTTTAGGAAGTCCCACAAATCTGTACTTGTCAAATTTTGTCCCAAGCTTATCCTTTTGAAACCTTTTCACATAAGTTGGATGTGACGCCCCCAAAATAGGTATACAACACCCATTCTGAGTCGCCAAATATATGGTACAGAAACAAATACAACTTCAGTAATACAATTGTCGTACAGAATACGACAACACATATACTGTGAGTTTGAATACAAATATTGTATACTAGAGAGTATACAAACTCAAAAGGAGTCCTCATTACAATTATCACACTATTTCACAGAATAGTGAGGACAACTAATGCAACCATCTGGACCGTCAATCCATTCCCCGACTAGTCCCAGCTATATTCTCATTTTCTGAAGAGAACAGTGAAAGAAAGGGTGAGCTCAACTAGCCCAATAAGAAATATTATGACTAAGATAATGTACAACAAATTATCATTAGTCTTCAACAAGGAAAAATCTAATAAAATATAATAGACAACAAGTTTTAGATCAACAAATGCAGTGGAAAAAAAAAAGCAATCCATTAGAAGAGTCAAGTAGAGCATAAAACCTACTATCTTCTATGATTTAAAAGATTTATCATCAATTTTATTGCTGAGATTCAGCTTAATAAATAATCCACATCATCGAATCATCCCTGCACTACGGGCCAAAGATAATCATTTTTTCATCAACGGTCATGATCATGAGATAAAATAATTTATCTGTGCACCCTTGGCCGAAGAGAATCCATGGCCATAATCATACCAAAAATTATCCATCAATGCACTACGGGCCAATAAGGACTTTTATCACATCATTTGTAACATTACAGTCATGATTATACCGAATAATCCCTGGTCATAATCATACCAAGTCCATCTATGCACTACAGGCCACAGATGACTTTCAACAGAATATAAACACGAGGATGATGACAATGATATAATAATTCAATTAAACAAGTTCAAGGATAAATTTTAAAGATTTATAATTTAATTTATCCAGAAATCAATAACGTCCAAATTGTCAACATGATACTACTTTGTGGAGTAAAATTTAAGAATAATACTCAGTTGGTCATGTTCATCTCAACACATATTCATCTTTGCACTACGATCCAAAGATATTCATCAGGTAATTATTCATCTTTGCAATACAGGCCAAAGATATTCAACAATAGATCATCTTTTAGGACTGAGGATGATGAAAAATATCTTAAAGAAAACGAATCTACTGAGATAAAAGAACAAATATTAGGGATTCGTATTACAGTTTATCCAAGTTCAATAATACTCCAAAATAACAAATTTTAAGCAGAATTCAAAAATAATGATCAAAACATGGATACAATCAAAGATAGTAACCATAATAGTCATCTTGGATAAAAAGAAGAAAAATTTATTTTTCGGTGAATAGTGCCGTATACGTGAATAGCGATGTATACGTGAATAGTTTTGTATACGTGAATAGTAATCCCGACACAAAAATTTCCAAATTTGATAAAAAGTTAAAACCAATATAAATAATATCATTTAAGAAGAAAATAACATCACTTACGAATATTAAACGAAAATAATATTCATTACGAATATTAAAGGAAGATAATATTTCTCGCGAATATTGAACGAAATAAAATTTCTTATGAATATTGAACAGAAATAATATTCATACGAATACGAAAAATAATATCTCTTCAGAATGTGAAATAAATAATACCCCTTACCTTAGAATAACCGTACTTCTAACTGAATTTTGGATATAGTGCTGACAGAAACTTGCACTGAATAGCAACTCTCAAAGTATCAAAATACTCACAAAATACGCTCGAGAATATGGAGAAAGAAAGAGAGAAAACTTATGAATTCTGGTGAGATTTTTAATTCTAACTTAGTCCTCTATTTATAGAAAAATATTAGCACGCCGAAGCAGACTTGACCTGCAACCTGATGGCTTTACCTGCTACTATTGCCACCCACCACATTTGAAATAAAATTCAGCACATTTTTTCACCAACCACAAGTAGGGCACACTCAATTCTAGAATTTTCTACCAAAATTATTTTTAAACCTAATTTCCGAATCAGTCACCTCTTAAAATTCATAACAAATTATACGTTCATTTTTAACGGTTCAAAATTTGTGGACATATACTCAACTTATATATGTATAACATATCCAAAAATTACAACGATCTAACGGTCGAATTAAAAATTATAACTCACGTAATATATCTGAAAAATACTGATTTGATTTTTAATACCTCCATTCCGATAGAAATACTGATAAAACACCTCAACATTAATTCCTTCAATAATAACCACATAAATAAATCCATCATTTATATCCACATCAAATAAATATTTTCTTATCATATAAATCAATAATTAATTATTCACAAATAATATTACAAAAGCACAATTATGACAACCAGGCCGTTCCCAGGAAAGAGGGGGCTTTCCAATAAGGATTTCTCCTTACTGGCGCGCAATTAGGTGACCAAACCTCTCCTTAGACAGAACTTTCTAGACATTGCCAATAATGCTATCTAATAATATTATTCAAATAATATGAATTATTGATCTGATAATGGGAAATACTGTGCAGTAATAATTATTGAAACAACAATAATATAAAATATCAACGCAGCAATTATTGAATCAATAAAATAAAATATTGAACAATAACTACTATAACAATTATTGAGTAGTGCCTTCTTACGTAAGGATCAATAATTCAAAAATACTGCACAAAACCGTATGCTACTGTGCAACCACGCGTATTACTGTATTTTAACCACCGGGTATTCTAATAGTGTTAACGGTAACAACTACATCGTTATTTATAAAAACTCAATTTTGTCATTTTTTTTCATCCGACAGTTATTCTGTTATGGGGCCCACAAATGGTTGCGCCGTCGTACGAATATTCCGCGACAGAAAGAATATTCCACGACCAAACGAATATTCCCCGATAACAATGAATATTTTATAACCACTTGTTTATTTTCTAAAATTTGCACATTTCACTCATAACTAAAATATTATATCAAATTAACACCTTATTATTCACAATAATAATTAGAAAAAAATTGATTTTATTCATTAATAAGTTGGGGTCTTACAACCTCCCCACCTTATAAAATTTCGTCCCCGAAATTTACGTACGTACCTGATATGTCGAACACATGGGGATACCTTGACTTCATTTTAGATTCTAACTCTTGAGGTATCTCCTTATACGTTAAATCTTCCGCTATCTCGTCCGGTTCTTAATCAATAATGTGGTTCGGATCATCCAAATATTTACGTAACATCGATACGAAATAAACGTTATGAACACGCGACATACTTGGCGTTTAAAACGAGTCTATAGGTCACAGTTCCTACTCGATCGAGGATTTCAAATAGATCAAAAAAATCGAGGGTTGATATTTTCTCTCTTCATCGACTCTTGCTCCTAGAATAATGCCCTCTTGAACCTTCTTCTTAACATTCATCAGCTCTGAGTCTGTAGCTTGAGCGGCTTTAACTTTATTGATTTAAAGTCAGTACTAATCGTATATTTGCTATCTTCATGTAGGTTCGTATATTCGCACTCATAAATGCATACGATCTTCTGCTCAATGCGTCAGCTACCACGTTCACTTTTCCCACGATGGTATTGAATGGTATAATCGTAATCTTCAACAGCTCGAGCCAACATCTTCAGCGTATAATACGTTCGTTTTCGGTGAAGAAATATTTTAAGGGTTTTAGAAATGGGTTTTATATTGGGTCAAGTTTAAACGTTGAGCGCAAGTAGGAGAAATAAAAGAATATGTAGAACCGGTTTTGAATAAGGTATAAACTTCGCAAGAGTTTATGATTAACTTACCCGTGATAACTTCGTTCGGGTTCCTCGACAAACGCTCGTACTTAAACTACCGACTTTGACTTGTCGAGGACATCCTTTGGCATCACTATCCCCGCTGGACTTGACTTCACTACAAGATAAAATCGAGCTAGGTGACCTTCTCTTCCGTAATTGAAACACACTTTGGGTTGTTGCGTACAGTTTGGACGGATGTGTCCCTCTTGTCTGCATTTAAAACATACGACCGGTGGTCGTTCTTCATCTTTAGAAACGGGTGTTGGTGTTGCTGTCTTTCCATCATTATTGAACCTCCTCTTCTTGAAATTTCCACTTCTATTATCTTGGCCATGATTACCACTGAAGTGGTTACCATTCTTGGCATGATAATTTCCTCCACAATTGTTGTCACCACTTCGATGACTACTACCACTTGTATTATCATTTTTCCGGCTGCTTTCTCTTGGTTGGGTTGACTCGTTATCGCGCTCCAATAACTGAGCCCTATTTACAACATCTGAATACAAACACAGTTTGTGAGAAATTTGGTATTGACGTATCTCGGGTTTCAAACATCTTAAAAATATCCACGTCATTCTCTCCTCGTTATCAACTAAGTTGGACGCAAACCGGGACAACTCGGCAAACTTAGCTTCGTACTGCGACACGGTCATATTGTTTTGCTCTAGCTTGATGAATTCCACTTCCATCATGTGACGAATACTTTCGGGAAAGTACTTGTCGTTGAACAATTCTTGGAACTTCTCCCAAGACATCTTGAGTGCGTCAGGCTGGGTACGTTTTACAGATTCCCACCAATGATCTGCTTCTTCACGCAACATAAAGGTGGTAAAGGGAACCTTTTGCTCCTCAGAGCATCCCAAGACATCAAATATTTTGGTGATCTACTTTAACCACGTCTCCGCCTTAAGTGGTTCTGGTTTTCCCAAAAACTCCAGTGGTCCTAGCTCCTTGAACTGCTTAGCGGTGACCAATCGTGGGTTGCTAGTGTTTCCACCTGCATTATGAACAAGAGTCTCTCTCGTTTGGTGTTGCATGAATTCTAAAAAGCTCTTAAACGTACCGTCGTTCGTCATTTGGTCGGTGTCGTTATTCACCTGAGGATTGTTGCCTTCCTGATGCACATTATCCTGAGTATTGATCTGTGGTGACTCAACGGTCTCCTGTGCTCCATTGCTATTCTCAACATTCTCGGATGTCATTTTCAAATACTGTCACAAAACAAAGGTTAACTGGCATGCAACATATTATCCCTATATTCTGACCGACCAAACAAATACCAAATAAACTTAGTCAGGTCATACTAGCGAAAGAATTCTCCGTCTCTCCCCTCCTCGTTCTTGTCTCACATCTCAGCCAAGGATCATATCCCTAAGCTCTGATACCAACTGTGACTCATGTCCCAACCGTGGACAGCACCTCACAGTGGTACCTATCAGTTTGCCACCGCAGAACGGCATCCCCTACGGAGAGTATGGCTTCGGTGCATCCCACACAAGGAAGTCACCAGCGAGAGGCTCGGGGCTCTTTACTTATAGCTCTGATACCAACTGTGACGCCCCCAAAATAGGTATACATCACCCATTCTGAGTCACCAAATACATGGTACAGAAACAAATACAACTTCAGTAATACAATTATCGTGCAGAATACGACAACACATATACTGTGAGTTTGAATACAAATATTGTCTACTAGAGAGTATACAAACTCAAAAGGAGTCCTCATTACAATTATCACACTATTTCATAGAATAGTGAGGATAACTAATGCAACCATCTGGACCGTCAATCCATTCCCCGACTAGTCCCAGCTATATTCTCATTTCCTGAAGAGAACAGTGAAAGAAAGGGTGAGCCCAACTAGCCCAGTAAGAAATATTATGACTAAGATAATGTACAACAAATTATCATAAGTCTTCAACAGGGAAAAATCTGATAAAATATAATAGACAACAAGTTTTAGATCAACAAATGCAGTGGAAAAAAAGCAATCCATTAGAAGAGTCAAGTAGAGCATAAAACCTACTATCTTCTATGATTTAAAAGATTTATCATCAATTTTATTGCTGAGATTCAGCTTAATAAATATTCCAGATCATCGAATCATCCCTGCACTACGGGCCAAAGATAATCATTTTTTCATCAACGGTCATGATCATGAGATAAAATAATTTATCTGTGCACCCTTGGCCGAAGAGAATCCATGGCCATAATCATACCAAAAATTGTCCATCAATGCACTACGGGCCAATAAGGACATTTACCACATCATTTGTAACATTACAGTCATGATTATACCGAATAATCCCTGGTCATAATCATACCAAGTCCATCTATGCACTACAGGCCACAGATGACTTTCAACAGAATATAAATATGAGGATGATGACAATGATATAATAATTCAATTAAACAAGTTCAAGGATAAATTTTAAAGATTTATAATTTAATTTATCCAGAAATAAATAGCGTCCAAATTGTCAACATGATACTACTTTGTGGAGTAAAATTTAAGAATAATACTCAGTTGGTCATGTTCATCTCAACATCTGTTCATCTTTGCACTACGGGCCAAAGATATTCATCAAGTAATCATTCATCTTTGCACTACAGGCCAAAGATATTCAATAACAGATCATCTTTTAGGACTGAGGATGATGAAAAATATCTTAAAGAAAACGAATCTAGTGAGATAAAAGAACAAATATTAGGGATTCGTATTATAGTTTATCCAAGTTCAATAATACTCCGAAATAACCAATTTCGAAGCAAAATTCAAAAATAATGATTAAAACATGGATACAATCAAAGATAGTAACCATAATAGTCATCTTGGATAAAAGGAAGAAAATTTTATCTTTCGGTGAATAGTATCGTATTCGTGAATAGTATCGTATACGTAAATAGTGTCGTATACGTGAATAGTAACCCCGACACAAAAAGTTTCAAATTTGATAAAAAGTTCAAACCAATATTTCGGTATAATGATATTACAGAAAATAAAATCATTTAAGAAGAAAATAACATCCCTTACGAATATTAAACGAAAATAATATTCATTACGAATATTAAACGAATATAATATTTCTCGCGAATATTGAACGAAATAAATTTTCTTATGAATATTGAACAGAAATAATATTCATACGAATACGAAAAATAATATCTCTTCAAAATGTGAAATAAATAATACCCCTTACCTTAGAATAACCGTACTTCTGACAGAATTTCGAATATAGTGCTGACAGAAATTTGTACTGAATAGCAACTCTCAAAGTATCAAAATACTCACAAAATACGATCGAGAATATAGAGAGAGAAAGAAAGAAAACTTATAAATTCTGGTGTGATTTTCAATTCTAACTTAGCCCTCTATTTATAGAAAAATATTAGCACGCCGAAGCAGACTTGACCTGCAACCTGATGGCTTTACCTGCTACTATTGCCACCCACCACATTTGAAATAAAATTCAGCACATTTTTTTACCAACCACAAGTGGGGCCCACTCAATTCTAGAATTTTCCAACAAAATCATTTATAAACCTAATTTCCGAATCAGTCACCTCTTAAAATTCATAACAAATCATACGTTCATTTTTAACGGTTCAAAATTTATGGACATATACTCAACGTATATATGCATAACATATCCAAAAATCACAATTATCCAACGGTCGGATTAAAAATTATAACTCACGCAATATATCTGAAAAATATTGATTTGATTTTTAATACCTCCATTCCGAAAGAAATACTGATAAAACACCTCAACATTAATTTCTTCAATAATAACCACATAAATAAATTCATCATTTATATCCACATCAAATAAATATTTTCTTATCATATAAATCAATAATTAATTATTCACAAATAATATTACAGAATCACAATTATGACAACCAGGCCGTTCCCAAGAAAGAGGGGGCTTTCCAATAAAGATTTCTCTTTATTGGCGCGTAATTAGGTGACCAAACCTCTCCTTAGACAGAACTTTTTAGACATTGCCAATAATGCTATCTAATAATATTATTCAAATAATATGAATTATTGATCTGATAATGGGAAATACTGTGCAGTAATAATTATTGAAACAACAATAATATAAAATATCAACGCAGCAATTATTGAATCAATAAAATAAAATATTAAACAGTAACTACTATAACAATTATTGAGTAGTGTCTTCTTACGTAAGGATCAATAATTCAAAAATACTGTACAAAATCGTGTGCTACTGTGCAACCACGCGTATTACTGTAGTTTAACCACCGGGTATTCCAACAGTGTTAAGGTAACAACTACGCCGTTATTTATAAAAACTCAATTTTGTCGTTTTATTCATCCGACAGTTATTCTGTTATGGGGCCCATAAATGGTTGTGCTGTCGTACGAATATTCCCCGACAGAAAGAATATTCTACGACCAAACGAATATTCCCCGACAACAATGAATATTTTATAACCACTTATTTATTTTGCAAAATTTGCACATTTCACCCATAACCAAAATATTATATCAAATTAACACCTTATTATTCACAATAATAATTAGAGAAAATTTAATTTTATTCATTAATAAGTTGGGGTCTTACAAACTCCCCTCCTTATGAAATTTCGTTCTTGAAATTTACGTACGTACCTGATATGCCGAACAGATGGGGATACCTTGACTTCATTTCAGATTCTAACTCTTGAGGTATCTCCTTATACGTTAAATCTTCCGTTATCTCGTCCGATTCTTAATCAATAATGTGGTTCGGATCATCCATATATTTACGTAACATCGATACAAAATAAACGTTATGAACACGCGACATACTTGGTGTTTAAAATGAGTCTATAGGTCACAGTTCCTACTCCATCAAGGATTTCAAATAGACCAATAAAATCGAGGGTTGAGATTTCCTCTCTTCATCAACTCTTGCTCCTAGAATAATGCCCTCTTGAACCTTCATCTTCACATTCACCAGCTCTGAGTCTGTAGCTTGAGCGGCTTTAACTTTATTGATTTAAAGTCGGTTCTAATCGTATATTTGCTATCTTCACGTAGGTTCGTATATTCATACTCATAAATGCATACGATCTTCTGCTCAACACGTCAGCTACCACGTTCGCTTTTCCCACGATGATATTGAATGGTATAATCGTAATCTTCAATAGCTCGAGCCAACGTCTTCAGCGCATAAAACGTTCGTTTTAGGTGAAGAAATATTTTAAGGGTTTTAGAAATGGGTTTTATACTGGGGTCAAGTTTAAACGTTGAGCGCAAGTAGGAGAAATAAAAGAATATGTAGAACCGATTTTGAATAAGGTATAAACTTCGCAAGAGTTTATGATTAACTTACCCGTGATAACTTCGTTCGGGTTCCTCGACAAACGCTCTTACTTAAACTATCGACTTTGACTTGTCTGGGACATCCTTTGGCATCACTATCCCCGCTGGACTTGACTTCACTACAGGACAAAATCGAGCTATGTGACCTTCTCTTCCGCAATTGAAACACACTTTGGGTTGCTGCGTACAGTTTGGACGGATGTGTCCCTCTTGTCCGCATTTAAAACATACGACCGGTGGTCGTTCTTCTTCTTTTGAAACGGGTGCTGGTGTTGCTATCTTTCCATCATTATTGAACCTCCTCTTCTTGAAATTTTCAATTCTATTATCTTGGCCATGATTACCACCGAAGTGGTTACCATTCTTGGCATGATAATTTCCTCCACGATTGTTGTCACCGCTTCGATGACTGCTACCACTTGTATTATCATTTTTCTAGCTGATTTCTCTTGGTTGGGTTAACTCATTATCGCGCTCCAATAACTTAGCCCTATTTACAACATCTAAATACAAACACAGTTTGTGAGAAATTACGTATTGACGTATCTCGGGTTTTAAACCTCTTAAAAACATCCACGTCATTCTCTCCTCGTTATCAACTAAGTGGGACGCAAACCAGGACAACTCGATAAACTTAGCTTCATACTGCGACACGGTCATATTGTTTTGCTCTAGCTTGATGAATTCCACTTTCTTCATGTGACGAATACTTTCGGGAAAGTACTTGTCGTTGAACAATTCTTGGAACTTCTCCCAAGACATCTCGAGTGCGTCAGGCTGGGTACGTTTTACAGATTTCCACCAATGATCTGCTTCTTCACGCAACATAAAGGTGGCAAAGGGAACCTTTTGCTCCTCAAAGCATCCCAAGACATTAAATATCTTGGTGATCTGCTTTAACCACGTCTCCGCCTTAAGCGGTTCTGGCTTTCTCAAAAACTCTGGCGGTCCCAGCTCCTTGAACTGCTTAGCGGTGACTAACCGTGGGTTGCTAGTGTTTCCACCTGCATTATGAACAGGAGTCTCTCTCGTTTGGTGTTGCATGAATTCTAAAAAGCTCCTAAATGTACCGTCGTTCGTCATTTGGTCGGTGTCGTTTTCCACCTGAGGATTGTTGCCTTCCTGATGCACATTATCCTGAGTATTGATCTATGGTGACTTAACGGTCTCATGTGCTCCATTACTATTCTCAACATTCTCGGATGTCATTTTCAAATACTGTCATAAAACAAAGGTTAATTGACATGCAACATATTATCCCTATATTCTGACCGACCAAACAAATACCAAATAAACTTTGTCAGGTCATACTAGCGAAGAAATTCCTCGTCTCTCCCCTCCTAGTTCTTGTCTCACATCTCAGCCAGGGATCATATCCCTAAGCTCTGATACCAACTGTGACTCATGTCCCAACCGTGGACAGCACCTCACAGTGGTACCTATCAGTTTGCCACCGCAGAACGGCGTCCCCTACGGAGAGTCTGGCTTCTGTGCATCCCACACAAGGAAGTCACCAGCGAGAGGCTCGGGGCTCTTTACTTATAGCTCTGATACCAACTGTGACGCCCCCAAAATAGGTATACATCACCCATTCTGAGTTGCCAAATACATGGTACAGAAATAAATACAATTTCAATAATACAATTGTCGTACAGAATACGACAACACATATAATGTGAGTTTGAATACAAATATTGTCTACTAGAGAGTATACAAACTCAAAAGGAGTCCTCATTACAATTATCACACTATTTCATAGAATAGTGAGAACTACTAATGCAACCATCTGGACCGTCAATCCATTCCTCGACTAGTCCCAGCTATATTCTCATTTCCTGAAGAGAACAGTGAAAGAAAGGGTGAGCTCAACTAGCCCAATAAGAAATATTATGACTAAGATAATGTACAACAAATTATCATTAGTCTTCAACGGGGAAAAATCTGATAAAATATAATAGACAACAAGTTTTAGATCAACAACTGCAGTGGAAAAAAAAGCAATCCATGAGAAGAGTTAAGTAGAGCATAAAACCTACTATCTTCTATAATTTAAAAGATTTATCATCAATTTTATTACTGAGATTCAGCTTAATAAATAATCCACATCATCGAATCATCCCTGCACTACGGGCCAAAGATAATCGTGATTTCATCAACGGTCATGATCATGCCATAAAACAATTCATCTCTGCACCCTTGGCCGAAGAGAATCTATGTCCATAATCATACCAAAAATTGTTCATCAATGCACTACGGGCCAATGAGACTTTTGCCACATCATTTGTAACATTACAGTCATGATTATACCGAATAATCCCTGGTCATAACCATACCAAGTCCATCTATGCACTACAGGCCACAGATGACTTTCAACAGAATATAAACATGAGGAAGATGACAATGATATAATAATTCAATTAAACAAGTTCAAGGATAAATTTTAAAGATTTATGATTTAATTTATCCAGAAATCAATAACGTCCAAATTGTCAACATGATACTACTTTGTGGAGTAAAATTCAAGAATAATACTCAGTTGGTCATGTTCATCTCAACACCTGTTCATCTTTACGCTACGGGCTAAAGATATTCATCAGGTAATCATTCTTCTTTGCACTGCAGGCCAAAGATATTCAACAACAGATCATCTTTTAGGACTATGGATGATGAAAAATATCTTAAAGAAAATGAATCCAGTGAGATAAAAGAACAAATATTAGAAATTCGTATTACAGTTTATCCAAGTTCAATAATACTCCGAAATAACCAATTTCGAAGCAGAATTCAAAAATAATGATCAAAACATGGATATAGTAACCATAATAGCCATCTTGGATAAAAAGAAGAAAATTTTATTTTTCAGTGAATAGTGTCGTATTCGTGAATAGTGTCGTATACGTGAATAGTGTCGTATACGTGAATAGTAATTCCGACACAAAAGGTTCCAAATTTGATAAAAAGTTCAAACCAATATTTCGGCATAATGATATTGAAGAAAATAATATCATTTAAGAAGAAAATAGCATCCCTTACGAATATTAAACGAAAATAATATTCATTACGAATATTAAAAGAATATAATATTTCTCGCGAATATTGAACGAAATAAAATTTCTTATGAATATTGAACAGAAATAATATTCATACGAATACGAAAAATAATATCTCTTCAAAATGTGAAATAAATAATACCCCTTACCTTAGAATAACCGTACTTCTGACTGAATTTCGGATATAGTGCTGACAGAAACTTGCACTGAATAGCAACTCTCAAAGTATCAAAATACTCACAAAATACGCTCGAGAATATGGAGAAAGAAAGAGAGAAAACTTATGAATTCTGGTGTGATTTTTAATTCTAACTTAGTCCTCTATTTATAGAAAAATATTAGCACGCCGAAGCAGACTTGACCTGCAACCTGATGGCTTTACCTGCTACTATTGTCACCCACCACATTTGAAATAAAATTCAGCACATTTATTCACCAATCACAAGTGGGGCCCACTCAATTCTAGAATTTTCCACCAAAATTATTTATAAACCTAATTTTTGAATCAGTCACCTTTTAAAATTCATAACAAATCATACGTTCATTTTTAACGGTTCAAAATTTGTGGACATATACTCAACTTATATATGTATAACATATCCAAAAATCACAATGATCCAACGGTCGGATTAAAAATTATAACTCACGCAATATATCTAAAAAATACTGATTTGATTTTTAATACCTTCATTCCGAAAGAAATACTAATAAAACACCTCAACATTAATTCCTTCAATAATAACCACATAAATAAATCCATCATTTATATCCACATCAAATAAATATTTCCTTATCATATAAATCAATAATTAATTATTCATAAATAATATTACAGAATCACAATTATGACAACCAGGTCGTTCCCCGGAAAGTGGGGACTTTCCAATAAGGATTTCTCCTTACTGGCGCGCAATTAGGTGACCAAACCTCTCCTTAGACAGAACTTTCTAGATATTGCCAATAATACTATTTAATAATATTATTCAAATAATATGAATTATTGATCTGATAATTGGAAATACTGTGCAGTAGTAATTATTGAAACAACAATAATATAAAATATCAACGCAGCAATTATTGAATCAATAAAATAAAATATTGAACAGTAACTACTATAATAATTATTGAGTAGTGCCTTCTTACGTAAGGATCAATAATTCAAAAATACTGTTCAAAACCGTGTGCTACTATGCAACCACGCGTATTACTGTATTTTAACCATCAGGAATTCCAACGGTGTTAAAGGTAACAACTACGCCGTTATTTATAAAAACTCAATTTTATCATTTTCTTCATCTGACAGTTATTCTGTTATGGGGCCCACAAATGGCTGCGCCGTCGTACGAATATTTTTCGACAGAAAGAATATTCCACGACCAAACGAATATTCCCCGACAACAATGAATATTTTATAACAACTTGTTTAATTTGCAAAATTTACACATTTCACCCATAACCAAAATATTATATCAAATTAACATCTTATTATTCACAATAATAATTAAAGAATATTTGATTTTATAAATTAATAAGTTGGGGTCTTACATTGGACAACCCCTTATCTTAACATACTTAAGATTAGGAATCCTCCCTGTCCATAACTTTTATAGAGTCTTGGGGCCAGATTTTGAGGTTACCTTTTTCGTAGATATGCAGCCATTTCTAGGATATTATCCCAGAATGATACTAGAATGTCGATAAAATCATTATGGACCGCATTATGTCCAATAAGGTACGATTTTTCATTTCAGATACATCAATCAATTATTACGTATCAAGAGGCGTCCATCGTGAGAAAATAATTTGAGATGATCTAGAAACTCATTGCACAAGTATTCCTTCCTTGATCCGATCAAAAAAACCTAATACTTTCCCAATTTGTTTCACTTCTGAATTCTTTGAACCTTTCAAATAATTCACACTTGTATTTCAGCAAATACACACATTCAACTCTTTGAATGATCATATCCTTTTCTTATACTAGTTTGTTCAATTTGTAAAATATATTTTTACGTAAGTCAAGTATACAAAATTCATTAAGTAATATTCTAGTTCTATACAAAATATTATTATTATAAATAGAACAACAATTGTTCTTAAATATAATACCAAAGATTTTATTGTCCAACAACGAAATGAAAATAATGTTTCTAACGAGAACTAGAATATAATAACAACTTATTGACTTAATAGATCTTTTCGTAGGCAATGCTAAACTATAAGTTTCTAGGGCTAATGCAGCAACCTTTGCTTTATTTCCCACACATAGGATTACTTATCTTTGTTTAGCTTTCTACTTCTGCTTGTTCCCTTCATAAATCTATATTTATGATAACCAAAGTCGGTATCCAATACCCAAGTAGAACCTTGACTTAAAGAAAAACATATTTTAAATCATGAACAAAATTGTATTTGTAACCGAAACTTCATTAAGCTTCTTCTGGTTAGCTCTGCAAGATGCTTCTCGTAGTTTCTTTTCCAGTGTCCTGGCTTATTCAGTTTTGTTCTTCTTATCCTTTGTTTTTGCCTTTCTATTTACCTTCTTTGAATCGTTCTTCTTTTCAGAAGATTATTTGGCTCCTACCAGTAAGACTTGGTCTTTCATGGTTTGATATTGACTCTCAACATTTTTTAACATGTTAAGCAAATCAGCGAAGCTGATATCTAGCTTGTTCATATGAAAAAATCACAACAATTGTGAAAGGAGTCCGGGAGTGAATGCAAGATCAAATCTTGGCTCAACTCTCCATCCATAATAAAACATGTTGTCCTAATTGATCAATCAAATTAATAATGTTAAGGACTTTTATCTATACTGTAGTGTCATCGATCATTCTAGATCAAAAGAGCTCCTTAGATATCTGATATCAATCAGTCCTACTTTCCTCACCATCAACTACTTGATGTGCATGAATATAGTAAGAGCACCCATAGTTTCATGTTGACGCTGAAGCTCGTTACTCAAGGATACGAGCATGATGCATTGAGCCAACTGTGCATCATCTTGCCACTTTTTAAAAGTAACTATCTTTCCTCAGAGGCATTGTCTGCAACCATTGCAGGGATAGGCGTATTAAGAACATAAGATAGCTTTTCAGCCGTGAGAACTATTCTCAATTTCCTTAACCAATCCGTTTAATTTGGTCCGGTTAAATAGCATCTAAAATGCTTCACAGTGATAGTAATTTAGACATTGTAAAATTCTATAAATAAATTTGTAATTAACAATATTTTAGCATACATTCTTTTATTAATTACCAAAATAATTTAGGTCTTGTTTTAAATTGGTATCTTCCACTATTTTCTTCAAACTATATTACCCTCAATATATATAGTTCGGCAATATCTAATTAAAGATATGCTAGTGAGAATAAGGATCCCATTTCAAATGTATATAGCCTTATGTGTGCACAACAAACTATATATAAATAAATAGGTAGACAACTCTTGTCAATTACATCAACTATGCAACTCCTTGTATTTTACCTCTTAGATCATAATGGTCAAGTGTGTGCACATCCGAACTAAAATGATTTAAGTTAAGTCAAACCCAGCATTTTCATATAAGTGAAGAGAAAACTGCAGCCCTTGTGTGTACACAACAAAGCAGTAATGTTCAATTCCTTATAAACATCATATATAATAAAAATATCTTAAATATTTAATACTTGCCTTGTGTGTGCACAACAAACTCATATTAAATATTTAATACTCTATTTTTTTTATCATGCTAGAAGGCGACGTTCGATATTCCAAATATTTTTGAACGTTACAACTTAATATAAACAATTTGAGGGGTTTGTTATTAATTTGTCTCATCTTGTTTAGCGTGCACACACACACACACACACACACACACACACACACACACACACACACACACACGCATATATATATATATATATAGTATAAGCATGCACATATATAATATTATATTCTATCCAGATTGATTATGGACTTTATTCTAGTTTGGTTCACTAGAACTACCAAGTGAACCAAAAGGTCAAACTAGGGTGCAAGAATTAAGTTTAAATATAACTATTACATTTAAATCCCAAGCTCCATTACAAACGGGTCTTCAAGCGCTCCTTGCTCCTTGATCTCCAATTCTTCAAAATTAATTCTAACTATTCCTATTACAAAACTATTTAAAATAAATAGAAACCTTGATCGGCAGTCAAGGTAAAGTATATAGGAGGGAGATAGAATTTATATTAAGAAAAAATTAGAGAAAACGAAGTACGCAGACCCAATTTAGTAAAACACATACAGTCATGCATCCAACAAAAATAAAATCCAATCACATTGGTCAATAGTCCATAATCAATCTCATTTATTATCATACACATTTACATATGCATCAACAAATAAATTCATCTCATGAATAATAAACATTCAATATATATATTAATATCATTTAATGGACAAAATTAGTTAGCATAAAATTTAATTTTGAATCAAAATAAACTCCTTTATTTTAATCCAAATTTAAATCAAAATAAACCTTTTTTATTTTAATTTATCCAATTTTGAATAAAATAAACTATTTTATTTTAATCAAAATAAACTCATTTATTTTAATTAATTATGGAATCCAATTTCATGTAAAAAAAACTCCTTTATTAAAGAAAACACGGATTCTCTTTACTATTCACAAATAAACTCTTTTATTTTGAATAATATGAAATCTTATTCCATAGCTAAATAAACTCATGTATTCAAGGAAACATGAATTCACTTTCCTATTCACAAACAAACTCCTTTATTTTAGGAAACATAGAATCTAATTTCAACTCCAATTAGTAATTATGTAATCCAATTCCAACTCTAATTAGTTTGTATGAAATCTAATTTTAAAATTAAAATAAAGTTTTTATTTTAAGATTAAAATAAACTTTTATTTTAATTATAAAATTATTAAGATTATTATTATTATTATTATTATTATATATATATATATATATATATATATATATATATATATATATATATAACCGTAACTTATATATATAAGATAGTTAACTAAGTAAACAAACGTAATCATGCATGTTC
Organism: Panax notoginseng; assembly: GCA_016801055.1. Classification (NCBI taxonomy): domain Eukaryota; kingdom Viridiplantae; phylum Streptophyta; class Magnoliopsida; order Apiales; family Araliaceae; genus Panax; species Panax notoginseng. The sequence continues at coordinate 39,696,914 of CM029018.1, read as the reverse complement.
AGGATCATGATGATGTACCATATATATTATATATAACTTATCATATATATATATAAGAGGTTTCCAGGAGATACATGGTATAAATTTTCAAACGATGATCCTGCACTTACATCCATTAACGTAAATTATATATATATAATATATCATCACCACGCGAATCACGACGAGAGAAAAAAAAATTCAGTTCGCGGTATAACAGGTATCCGAAAATTGATTTATTTTTTTAAAATAAATTTTATACAACAAATTATATCCAATTAAATTGTTCTAAACACATATTAATATATATATCAAATTAAAACAATTAATAATTCGCATAAAAGTTTGGCTCTGATGTGACGACCCGGAAATTCGGATCGTCCAGAATTTAGGTTTAAAGAATTAGTTATTAATAAAAGGAATTTTTATTAATATTATTATGTGTTATGTGTTTATTAATCGTTCTATAACCTAGGATGATTATAAATCGGGAGGATTCTGGATGCGAACTAGATTTAGCAAATAAGAATTTTTAAGACAAAAATAGAAGTTTTCCGGGAACAAAATATTTTCGGAGAAAAAGACGAAATATCCAAAAATATTTGGATTCCGATAATCGCAGTTTTTAAAACTGTCGGACGAAATCCGAAAGACGGAACCACGAAACTTACAGGCTAAGTTTCGTGAATAGTAAGGAGGTGGAAGTAGTAGACTTAAGTGTTAAGTAGACTTAAGTGTTAAGTAGACTTAAGTGTCAAGTAAACTTAAGAGTTAAGCAAACTTAAAGGCTAAGTAGACTTAAGTGTTAAGTAAACTTAATGAGTAAGTAAACTTAAGGGTTAAGAAGACTTAATGGCTAAGTAAACTTGGTGGCTAAGTAAATTTGGAGACTAAGTAAACTTAGGGCTTAAGTAATGAATAGTAAGGAGGTTAAGGGGGGCGAAATGACTAAAATACCCTTAGCTTGGAAATTCTATAAATAGGAAGCTTAAATCATTTTTATGGGATTTTGAAAATCCTACATCTAGAGAGAGAGAGGGTTCGGATGAAGAGGGAGAAGGAACATGAACATGAATGATCGGATCAAATGTGTTCGTGAAATAGAAAAGCTAGCGAATCGCCGGCTTTGTCTAGCGGCAGGAAAATAAAGAAGAACGGTAATCCGAACCCTAGTTTCTTCTAATATTTTCTTTAAGTTAATATGTTTAAAACATAGCTTAATGAGAATAGGGAGAAGATGATGTTAGAAATGATTTCATATGGTTGAAATCATGAGAAAAGAAGAAATAAGAACTTAGAAGTTTAGTAAATAAAATTCTTAAGGAAGTATAAGATTCGTAAGGATTTTGAGCGATCCGATTGAATATTATGAACAAGTAGGTGAAATAAGTAAGGAATAATGTTCTATAACATCAAACTCCAATAAAAAGTGGAATCGTAATCCAAAATATTGATTAAAATGAAGAACGAATGAAGAATACGTGAAGAACACGAAGAACGTTGTTGATGGACAAATTTAAAACCATCGTAGTTTAATTGTTGTTGATGGACAAGTTTAAAACCATTGTGTATAAGTTAGTTGATTATTATTTAGTTAGGAACGGTAGAAACGTTCATGATGAACGGATTAAAAAGTAACTATAACGAAGTTATGGCAAAATTTTTGTAAAAGACGAACGAAAATTAGAAGGTTAGTAAATGAAATCGAACGTGTAGGGTTTCATAAGAAAGTAAGAGAATGTATAAAACATGAGTCGTGGACTCAAGAACGAACGAGTTCCGAGTTCGGATGACCGAATTGCGGACGAGCGAGCGAAGAACGTTAAAAGCGTAAAAATGACCAAAGAGTGAAGATTAAGCCAATCAAATGGCATGCTAATAGATTCAGAACAAAGTTCTGTTTGAGGGGTATTGAAGTACATAAGATAAGGAAGAGAATGGCTTTAGAACGGCCTCGTTCCGAGTTATAACGAAGAAGTTATGAGATTGTAAAGTACGCGTCTCAAACTTGGTGCAAGACTTAGAAAATTTTCTAGGGTTTAGGCTCGGCACCGCAGCGCCGGTTGTGCCTTGAGAATTGGTGCCACAGCGCGAGCTTGGCCATAATCTTCTGGAGAGTGGCGCCGCAGCGCGAATGATAACAAAGGACTTGGCGCCGCAGCGCCAGGCCAAAAGAAAAGAGAGAGAAGTAGGTCGCGCCGCAGTGCAAGAGGAAAGGAAGGGCATGGCGCCACGGCGCCGTAGCGCCGGTGCAGGGCAATGCCCAGTGTTGAGATTTTTATTGCTTAATTACTGGGGGATGTGCAAGAAAGAAGTATGAACACGTAGTTCACATAATGTAACACTTAAGTAAGTGTGTTAAACATTAAGTGAAGGTTGAACGGAAAGATTTAAACGAGATTAAAAGACAAAGAATATAATCGCGGGTTACGTAACCGATGTCCGGGGACCGTAGTCGGGATGAACGAAAGTGAGGGATTGCTATGGTTGTGATTCCTTAGACATTGAGTGATGAGGGTAATGAATAACATTTCGATGTTATGTCATGATAATGAGAGATAAGTGTGTAGCATATAGACGCTGTGAACTCAACGTTGTTGCGATGGACGCTTGGTCTCAGCATACAACAATCGGTATGGCTTCGACACTAAGAATGAGTAATGAACATGGGGTTCAGGTAATGGATAACAAAATTATTAAATAAGTTATGAATTATCAAGAATGTCGTAATGAACGGTAATAAGATTAATGAAAGCCGAATGTGAGTTAGATAAGAATATAAATCATCCAAGATGATGAACGTTCTGAGTAAGACATCTTCGTATGTCATGAAGCCGTAAACTGGTAAAGGAAGTTAGACGCGTAAGCTTAAATTTTAAGAACGGAAACCTTAAGAAGTAAAGTGAAGTTTAAACCAATGCGTAAATCAAATATATGACTAATTGGTGCATATGTTTTCCTTATGTGTTATATAGGAATTGGATTGAGCAGTTCAGCGTAAGCTATAGCTGGGCGTAAGGTAAGTTTCCTAACTTCATTCATATTACATGAATGCTAGTTTCTTAAACTTCTCAGATGTTGAATTTGAGAAGTCTTATCTATGTGCATATGTGCGATATATGTACAAGGTGGTAGTTTGTATGAGGCCTTGTGCCACAATTTGAACACCTCGGTGTTTCTATGATATAAACTGTTCTATGATTGACTGTTCAATACAAGTATGCTCTGTTTATACATGAACCGTTATTGATTAAGTCTGTGCTAATAATTCTAGCTAGACAGGATATGTATGAAAAAGGTAGAGGAATAAAAGTATTTCAAAGTGAAAGTGATTGATGTTTTAAGATGATAGGAATTAAGACTATTCCTATTATTCAAGCTACTTCATAACCTTTGTTCGGTTATAGAAGTTCTAAAGAAATGTTTTAAATTCTGAAGTTGTTTGTTCAACTGTTATGACTTGTTGGGCAATTGAATGCTCACTCTTGCTTTAAATAAAAAATAATTTTCAGCGAACAAGGTTAGAAGAATTTAAAGATCTCGTAAGGATCAAGCGGAAGTATCCAGATGAAGTGAAATTCAGAAGGTGAATGAGCGAGAAGATCAAGTGAAGACTTGTAATTTAGAAAGATAAATTAAACTCTAGACTAGTTTAAGGAACTATTATGTATCCTTGGTGGCGGATAAAAGTCACTCTTGTAAGATGAATTGAATAATGTATTTATTATTATTTGTAATGAAAAAAGGTTATAAGGTTTCCAGAACCTGGGATTTGAGAGTTTATGTCGTTATATTTCAGTATATAATGATGTATGTTGGATGAATGATGTACTCGTGACGTACGGAATCCGGGTGTGAAGATAGACCGAATTTCGGGGCGTTACATCTGATGTCACTGTTAAGTTTGTAATATTTATGAACGCAATCAAATTGCACAAAATAAGCAAAAACGTGATAAAATAGAGTTTTAAATTTTTACAAACTATATACCAGAATCATCCTTTATGCGCAATTATTAATTAAACGAAAAAATAAAGAACAAGAATCATACCCTTGAAGATTCGAGTTTTCTCAGGTACAAGTTCACCTCCAAATCTTTTTCACGTTCAACTTGAATCCACCGGGTTTGGTTCCTTCCTTTGATCAACGTTAGCCACCCAAGTGTTTGGCCTCTAAAGGTGATCCACCAAGGAAGAAGAAAGATTCAAGAAGATGGGTGGTTGGCTAAACCCTAGTTTTCTATCTCTATAGAAAAAGGTGTACTCTCCAACAATTGGAATTACGCCTGTTGTGAAAACGTCAACCCCTTTCACCCATAATAAGACTCCTCTTATTAATAGATGTGGGCAACCCTCCTTAACAATTAAAAAATTATGTTTTATTTTAATTAATTAAACTCTTTTAATTAGGCTCCCAATTTTATTAGGAATAATTAATTAAACTCTTTTAATTAATTAGCCTCTTAATCTTATTAGGATATATGAGAGTACTTTTATTAATTAATTTTCAAACTCCTTTAGGAATTAAATAATAATAATAATAATAATAATAATAATAATAATAATAATAATAATAATAATAATAATAATAATAATAAGACTCCTCTTATTAATTTATATTTAATATTTTTAAAATATTAAATAATAAATATTAAGCTATTTAATTTATTCTATCACCACAGATTAAATTAAATATATTTAACTTATTATTACGATTATGTCATTTGTTTCTTAAATAATTATTCTTCCTTTTATGGTGTGACCCTTTAGGTTCTCCATATTAAACCGGTTGTGAATAAATCAATTAGAACAATTCTAATCTTATTTAAATAAATAAATTAAACTATTAATTTATTTAAATAAATAATATTTATTCTACAATAGGGATAAGCCTCCCTAGCAATTAACGACTTTTCAAATAATATAGATTTTAACATTAATCATAAAAGAACCTTTGAGTAAATAGTTACCATACAATTCAATCCTTCTGCCATACAATGTCCCAATTAAATATTAGACATGGAATTACTGTCAAGTTTTAATTTATTTAATTATATGTATTTCGACTCTTAAATGCACAACTCCAAATAATGTAAATTAGAAACTCCTTTCTAATTTTATTCTACCTTGGCCAAGGACTACTGGGTTGTCATTTATCGAATCACATAGGACATTTCTCTTCTTTTACTAGAAGCGGTAGATTCTTTATTGATCATACATTATCTCCATGTACGACTTATCATACCCAAGCATACCCTTTAATATACCCTAAGGGTCTTAAGAAATAAGTCAAAGTATAATTCATCATACACAAGATACTATAATGATCTCAAGTCCAAGGATCACTTGTACTACTATCACTACAGGAATTCCTATTGACAGGCAAGTAAAACTCAATTAGGTATTCCTTAGCGAGCCACGTTCAGTATACTTATTCTCTAATAAGCACCTACATACTTGTTTTAGTGTCTCCACACAAATGATCATGAGATCAATCATCCCCATCCAATGAGCAAGCAATGTATGTACCAATCTATCCGTATTCACTAATCCCCAATTTAGTAATCCAACGATTGGGAACTATTTTAGTTTTAAGCTTTCTAAGAATTTAGATCTCATTAGAATGATCATCATCATTATTCTAAAAGCATTGCTTTAAACTATGAGTTTATCACATATTATAAAGCAGCATCATGTAGATAATTAAAAGTCTTTAATAAATTAATACTTTTTACTAATAAATTAATAAGATTATTACAAAGTATATATTTTATCATCAACATGATTGGCTTGTGTGCATACTACTTTCATGCACACGCTACGCCACCACACCTGAACACAAAATAACATAAAACATGTAAAACGAATCAAAAAATAACGAATTAACACAGTTTAAGCTCGAATTAGAGGCTGAGTCATAGGTATAAAACCCACTCATCAAACTCCCCCAAACTTAAACCCGTGCTAGTCCTCGAGCACAAAACAAAACAAAAATGCTATGCAATGCAATGGAATGCAACTAGTCTATATACCTACAAATCCAGTAGTAGCGATAAAAACTAGTATGTTCAACCGGCCTCAGAGAAATCAAGCAAACATGAAAATACTTCATATCAAAACCATTCCATAAATTCCTATCAATCATCAAATCTTAAACTGTAATCACTGATATAGTGCGTGTATGCTCAACATCCATGCTAACTGATACAAATTCAAATTTAATACATAACAAGTCTCTTAGAAGGTATTATACAGTGTAAACTCAAGAATTTCAAAAACAGTCAAGTTCCAACTGAAATCAAATAATTACCACTATCAAGGGTCTAAATATGGTACTTATGCTTTATTTTTTATTTACGGGGGTTTTTTGCTCTTATTTATCTTTTTATTCATTTTTTTATACACATAGCTATGCAATGTCTTATTCCTTTAGGCTTTTCAGTGCTACCTTAACAAACTTTTGACCAACGACTCCCAGACCATTAAGACCATAGGGCGCTAGGTGTAAAGACAATCCCCTTGGGCTTACTTACTCAAGTAACAAAGGCAACAAAACTAGACAATCATACCACGATATTTATATATATATATATATATATATATTATGAAGCTTATATACCCCAAATTTTCCCCCAAACTTAGATTCTTACCTAATTTTCGTCTTCACTGCCTATCCTTGCCATTCTTTTATTCAACCTTGCATTATCCTTTAGAGGTCCTTTATGTATCAATTTGAACTAAATCAATCAACATAGTTGTTATATCGTGCTAACCTTATTATACCATTTTCAAGCAGGAAAAGATTCGATTTATAATAGAAAATCACATCAAAGTTCTCATAATCAGTACTATGCTTGTCTACTCAACCCCCGTCTCATCATTGGCCAAAATAAACTATACTACCTAATAGCTAGACTCATACAAAACACACAGTACTTAACAATAACAAAAAAAATTTATATGGAATAAACATAACAAAAGTAAAACTAATAAGAACTATTTACAAACTTACGCTACTATGTAACTATTACACTACATATATGCAACATATCATGAACCTAAACTAAACAATAACTTATGCAAAACTATAACAATTAAATTAAACATGCAAACATAACAAAATTAAACTAACTAACTCCCCCAAACTTAACAATTACAATGTCCTCATTGTATAAATAAAGCATTACGTGTACGAGGACTTCCTTGTAGTCATCTAAGCTTGAGGTGGTGGTGGTTGTGGCTCATCATTCTCTGAATCTAAAGGTGGAAATCGTGGCATTGGGGCTGGCTGCTGGTATGGAAACTGAGCATTTAGGTTGAAACTTTTGAGAGTTGTGTTCAAGGAAGCGAAGGACATATTTATGGCCTCGAACATATGGTCCTACCTGGCTGTGAGTCTCCTCATTAGTCTGTTGGCATCTTTGTTATGCCCATCCACTTGTCTCTGGAGGTTCAAAAATTGAGGGCTGATTATATCTTTGTTGGTCTGCTGCATCTCCTCAATTTTCTGCTCTCCCATCATCTCGTCTACCTGGAACTCATCATCATTAGATGTGTCCTCAGCATCAGCCTCCTCCTCAGAGGCTGGTGGAAATATGAATTCGACTCCTCTTGGATGCAACTCGCCCCCGGGCCACGCTATATAGCGTGCAATCATTCGTGTGTCCAAAGTCTAAAGCAATTGCTAAGTAGTCTCATCACCGGACCACCAAACTCCAGCCTCCTTGCACAGCCCACATATGAGGGATGGGTGTGGCAAGCCACCAAAAAATAACCCTTGTAAGCATCTTCGTATTGAGAAATTGATGATGGCACCCACGTTGATGAGGAAGTCTTGCACAATCGCATATAGCAGCAATACCTTCTCCTTTGTCACTTCAGTAGTATGTGTGGACGGGAATAGCTTGGCACATATGAACGCATACCAAATCTTTCCATAACGGCTCAGGTCCTTGCTGTGGAAGATTGTGCCCCCTTTTCGGCCCTTGACCCATGTGGTGCCTGGCTTTGTTATTTCAGTTAAACTCCCCTTGTAGTCGGGATCATGGTCACACAAATAGGCATACTGGAATTCCACAGGAACTCATAGTTGGTAATACTCGTTAATAGCGTCAACACCGAAAGGTAATTGCTTGCCCCTCACGAATGCTATGAATGGGGCCTTATCCTCCGTATTGGCATAAAATTCTTTCACCACATTGACAATCGCTGGTTCTGGCTCGTCAGTGAACCTATCCCATCCTTTTTCGTATATTTATCTCTTCATTTCGCCATCTACGTTGTCAGGTGCCAAGCCGCGCTCTGGAGTTAGTGCCTTAGTCACTAGATAGTCATAGTGATCGGCGGTGTTGGCACTCACGAACTTTCTTCTGTCGAACGCTCGAGTCGGTGGTGTGGACCCTAAACCCTCGCCTCGCTGTCTCTTTGATGCTGGTTTTGGTGCCATGGTACTCTAATGGATGAACTCAAGCCAAATTTCCCCCCAAACTTCTCTTGAATAATTCGTCGAACACGTGGTGTGCACGACTCATAATACCCCCACAATGGTAATTGAACTTCTAATGTGGTGATGTTTGATGAGAAATTTCTAGAAATAACCGCTTACCCTCAATGTAGTGACCAATTGGTTGATTCTCCCCTCCCTTTTTGCTGGTAAAAATTGTACTATAAGAACCCTCACTTTGAATGACTGAAATTGTATGAACTTAGGTGGATATATTGTGTTGTTAGGGTATGGATTTATAGGGAGGAGATAGTGTAAAGATTTATGGGTTAGAGTAATTGGTACGTGGGGATTAAGTGAGATAATGGGTGAGAGTTAATGAAATCGTGGGTTTGTTGTGGGAGAAAGTGGGTATCAGTTGTGGTTTAAGGAAGTGGAAGCGGAGAAGATGGGTTCAACTGTTGTAACTGCCAAATTGAAGTCTGTCTGAGTTCCCGTACCCCCGCCCCAGTGGGGGGTAATAAGCTACAGATGCCCGCCCCGACGGGGGGTATTCTGCTTTTAGTTCATGACCCCCACCCCGGCGGGGGGTATCCTTTATTAATTGCCCGCCCCGGCGAAGGGGTACACTGCAGCTGAACTTGATTTTTCCAATTCTTTGCATCCAACACATATCCATGCACTTCCCAAGTACTTGAAACACCATAAAAATATAAGTTTGAGATAACAACATAAACATTGAGCATTGAAGGTTGAATTTACTAGAAATCATGACTCACTAACTACTTGATAAACCAAAATAACTTACTTTAAACTAAACTCATACTAAACTTATACTCTGAACTACAAATTAATTAGCATGCTTAAAAAATACTGAGAATAAAAGTAAATTTTGGTTGCCTCCCAATTAGAGCCTGATTTTAAGTCTTTCAGCCTGACTACTCCATTTTTATGGCGCGTCGGCAAGTGTGATTGCGGTGACTTCATTGTCGATGTCGCCACTCCAGTAATGCTTCAACCAATGACCGTTGACTTTAAAAGTCTCCAATGGATTCCTATTGTATAACTCTACGGCGCCATATGGGATAACCCTCTTGATTGTGAATGGTCCTGACCATCTCGATTTAAGCTTTCCTGAGAACAACCGCAATCGTGAATTGAACAGTAACACTGATTGTCCCAGTTCAAACTTTTTCTGCATGATCTTTTGGTCATGCCACTTCTTTACCTTTTCCTTGTATAGCTATGAGTTCTCGTATGCTTACAGTCGAAACTCATCGAGTTCGTTCAAATGGAGCAATCTTTTCTCTCTTGCAGCTGCTTGGTCAAAATTAAGTTTCTGAATTGCCCAATATGCTTTATGCTGTAATTTTACTGGGAGGTGATACGCTTTCCCGTAAACCAACTGGTGTGGAGACATCCCAATTGGTGTTTTGTATGTTATCCTATAAGCCCATAGTGCGTCATCCAATTTTAGAGACCAATCTTTTCTATTTGGATTCACTACTTTCTCTAAAATCTTCTTCACCTCTCTGTTTGACATCTCAGCTTGACCACTTGTTTAGGGGTGATATGACGTAGCCACACTATGGTTGACCCCATATTTTGCCAAAAGAGCGGTAAACGATCTATTGCAGAAGTGACTACCATCATCACTACTAATTTCTCTTGGCGTGCCAAATCTTGTAAATATATTCTTATGTAAGAACTTGAGAACCAATTTGGCATCGTTTGTGGGGAGTGCTACAGCTTCAACCCATTTCGACACATAATCTACAGCTAGCAAGATATACAGGTTTTTAAAAGATGGAGGAAACAGTCCCATAAAATTTATTCCCCATACGTCAAAAATTTCCACTTCCATGATAGTCTGTAGTGGCATCTCATTTCGCTTTGATATGTTACCCACCCTTTGACATTTGTCGCAGGTTTTCACAAACTGGTGGGTATCCTTGAACACCATAGGCCAATAGAATCCTGACTGAAGAACATTGGCCGATGTCCGCTCACTACCATAATGTCCCCTATATGCAGATGAATGACACTTGTGTAGGATATTCTTCAGTTCACTATATGGCACACACCTTCGAATCATCTTGTCGGCGCACTGTCTGAATAAATATGGCTCATCCTATATGTACCACTTGACGTCATGTATGAATTTCTTTTTCTGTTGTCGCGTCAGATCAGGGGGGGAAGGATGTTACTCACCAAATAGTTAGCAAAATCCGCATACCATGGAAACTCAGAATTAACTCCAAATAGTTGCTCATCCGGGAATGATTCATTGATCATACACTTATCTGCTCTGTCTTTATCCGGATTTTCCAACCTCGAAAGATGACCCGCTACTTGATTTTTTGTTCCCTTCCTAACCTTTATTTCCAAATCAAATTCTTGAAGGAGAAGGATCCATCTGATTAAACTAGGCTTAGCATCCTTCTTCGAAATCAAATAGCGAATTACCGAGTAATCCGTGTAAACCACCACCTTTGTCCCAATCAAGTATGATCTGAATTTGTCAAAGGCATATACCACTGCAAGTAACCCCTTCTCGGTCGTTGTGTAGTTCAATTGTGAATCTGTAAGAATTTTACTTGCATAGTATATGGCGTGGAATATATTATCTCAGCGTTGACCCAAAACAGCTCCTACTGCATAGTCACTCGTATCGCACATTAGTTCAAAGGGCGTAGTCGAATCTGGTGCGATGATCACTGGCGTTGTAGTTAACTTCTTTTTCAACTGCTCGAATGCTGTTTTACACTCCTCATCAAAGCTGAATATTGCATCCTTCTCTAAAAGACTACACAATGGCTTTGCAATCTTAGAGAAATCCTTTATAAACCTTCTGTAGAACCCGGCATATCCAAGAAAACTACGAATTCCCTTTACTGAATTCAGTGGTGGAAGATTCTTTATCGTGTCCAACTTTACCTTATCAACCTCTAAAGCTTTAGCAGAGACCTTGTGCCCCAGAATTATACCTTCTTCAACCATAAAGTGGCACTTCTCCCAAATGAGTACTAAATTAGTTTCCACACACCGCTTTAAGACCATGACCAAATTCTCTAGAAACTTATCAAAAGTGTTTCCATAGACTGAAAAATTATCCATGAAAACTTTAACTTCTTTCTCCACCATGTCCGAGAAGATAGCCATTATGCATCTTTGAAATGTAGCTGGTGAGTTACATAACCCAAAGGACATCCTTCTGAATGCAAAGGTGACATTTGGGTATGTAAAGGTCGTCTTATCTTGATCCTCGGGAGCTATGACTATTTGGTTGTACCCCGAGTATCCATCCAGTAAGCAATTGTACTCATGTCACGCTAGTCGGTCCAATATCTGATCAATGAATGGTTAAGAAAAGTGATCCTTCCGGGTTTCCTTATTTAGCTTTCTGTAATCCATGCACACCCTCCATCCGGTCACTGTCCTCATCAGAATTAGCTCATTCTTCATTCTTAACCACTGTCATTCCATCCTTCTTCGGCACACACTATACTGGACTGACTCATGCACTGTCTGAAATTGGGTAAATAATTCCCGTATCCAACCACTTCAGTATTTCTTTCTTTACTACTTCTTTCATGATTGGATTTAACCTTCTCTACTGCTCCACTATTGGCTTCGTAACCTCTTCCATGAGAATCTTGTGCATGCAAAAGGAGGGGATGATCCCCTTTATATCGGTAATGGTCTAGCCTATTGCAGACTTGTATTCTCTCAGAATCCACAGTAATTTACTTTCCTTCATTAAGTGCAGATGCAATAATAATAGGTAAAGTATTTGAATCACCTAAATAAGCATACCTGAGGTGTTTAGGAAGTGGTTTGAGCTCAAGAGCGGATGGCTCCTAGAGTGAAGGTTTCATCCGAGCTGAAGCTTTTTCCTCCGTGTGTAATTGCTCGAATGGAACTTTAAATCTACTAACTCTTGGCAAAGCATCCAGCATGTGTAAATAATCCACGAACTCTGGATCATCCAAATCCTCATCCCCCAGTAATGTAGTTTCCAATGTTTAAATCTACTAACTCTCGGCAAAGCATCCAGCATGTGTAAATAATCCACGAACTCTGGATCATCAAAATCCTCATCCCCCAGTAATGTAGTTTCCAATGGATCACTAACCAAACTTTTTACCATATCATCATTGACTATCCAGTTGATGACATCCACCTAGAAACACTCCTTTGCATCCGTAGGGAACTTCATGGCTTTGAACACATTGAATGTTACTTCCTGATCTTGGACCCTCATGGTTAATTCGCCTTTTTTCACATCGATGAAAGTCCTGGCCGTAGCCAAAAATGGTCTCCCTAAGATGATTGGGATGTTCTTGTCTTCCTCAAAATCCGAAATTATAAAGTCAGCTGGAAATATGAATTTGTCCACCTTAACTAAAATATCCTCCATAATTCCTCTTGGATAAGTTACCGATCGATCAGCTAACTGTAGCGATATGTTCGTAGGCTTTGGAACTGGTAGACCCAATTCGGTGTAAATGGATAATGGCATGAGGTTTACACTTGCCCCCAAGTCACACAAACACTTTTTGAAGGCCATGTTACCGATAGTGCAAGGTATAGTAAAACTCCCCGGATCCTTCAACTTTGGAGGTAACTTTTGTTGTAAAACTGCGCTGCATTCCTCCGTCAACGCCACGGTTTCATAATCTTCTAACTTTTTCTTCTTAGACAGAATACCCTTCATGAATTTGGCATAACTAGGCATTTGCTCTAGAGCTTCTGCGAACAGAATATTAATTTGAAGTTTCTTGAAACTTCCAAAAGTTTGGTGAATTGCTTGTCTAATTTCTATTTTTGGACCCTTTGCTAAAACGGCGGTGGAGGATACATAATTGGCTCAACATCTGACTTTTTCTTGTCCCCTTGTTTTTCCCCATCCTGTTTCTCTACAACCACTTTGTTCTCATTCTCCTTGACATTCTGATGTGCTGAATTTTCTAAAATTTTCCCATTAAGCTGCTTTCCACTCCTCAAAGTGATTGCTTGACTCAAAGTGATTGCTTGACACTGCTCATGATTCCCCTTCGGATTCTTTTCTGTGTCACCTGGTAGAGTCCCTTGTGACCTATTATTTAATGATAATGCAAGCTGTCCCATCTGATTTTCTAAATTTTTTTATGGCCACTGCTTGTGTTTTCATTGCCACCTCGTTTCCTGATATGTATTTCAACAAAAGCTCTTCTAAGTTTATTTTCTTTTCTTGATGCGGAGCTACTTGTTGATGCTGATTTTGAAACCCCGGGGGATAAGAAGGTAGTGGAGCCTGCTGATTTTGATTGTTTCTCCATGAAAAGTTAGGATGGTTTCTATTCCGCGGGATATAGGCATTTTGATACATGTTTTGCGGAATCCTATTATAGCTACCTATAAACTGAACCGATGCTGGGTTGATGGCACACTATTCTGTAGGATGTTCTCCTGCACATAACTCGTAAACATATGCCACCTGTTGTGGTTGTGCACTTGTCAAAGCATCCATTTTCATTGATAAAGCAGAAATTTGTGCCGCCAGCACTGTTACCCTGTCTACCTCTAATACCCCAGCTACCTTAGGCTGTGTCATCATTGTTGTAGGCCACTGGTAGTTATTAGTTGTCATAGTTTCAATTACCTCATATGCCTCCTCATAACTCTTGGCCATAAACGCTCCACCCGAAGCTGCATCTATACTAGTCCTGAGATTTCCATTCAACCCGTTGTAAAACCTATTCATCTGCACCCATATGGGTAGTCCATGATAAGGGCACTTTCTGAGTAATTCCTTGTACCGTTCACATGCCTCATATAAAGACTCCTTATGTTGCTGCTCAAATATGGTGATCTCGTTTCTCATCTTTGCAGTTTTGGTTGGTGGAAAGAACTTAGCCAGGAACTTCTGAGCAAGGTCATCCCAAGTAGCTATCGATCCCAGTGGTAGGGAATGTAAACAACTCTTCGCCTTGTCCCGCAAGGTGAACGGGAACAAGCAAAGTCTGACTGCATCATCCGACACCCCATTGTATTTAAAGGTGTCACATATCTCCAAAAAGCTGACCAAGTGTTCATTCGGATCATCATTGGCTAGTCCCCCAAATTGAACTGAGTTCTGAATCATCTGAATAGTCCCAGGCTTAATCTCAAAAGTATTTGCAGTAATCGCTGGCCTGGTGATACTCGACTAAAGCTCAGTCACCTTAGGAGTAGCAAAATCCCTTAGCACTTTTTGATCTTTTGCAGCCATTATTTCTTCTTTCTCAGAGTTCTCAAAGTTATCCCTTGTGTCTTTAATCCTCTTACTTAGCCTTTGAAACCGTTTCTCGATATCGTCCTCAAAAGGAAGCAAGTCTAGCTTCTTAGACCGAGTTTGCATAAACTGACTCCAAGAACCTAAAATAAGGAAGAATCAAAACAAAAGAAAAAAAATTACTTAAGTAAAACTGGACTAATTAAACTGATATTGAAAAATCTTAAAATCTATACTAAGATCCCCGGCAGCGGCGCCAAAAATTTGTTGGTCAAAATCTAATTATGCTCACACGCAAGTGTGCGTGGTCAACAAGTAATATAATAATAATTCAGGTATCGTTCCCATAGAGACTAGTATGACATTAATCCTAACAATTACCAGCTTTATATTAATCCAAATTCTATTAAACTGTCCAATTCAATGATTATAACTATTAAAAACTAAAAATATAAAAATACTAAGCAATCAATAAACTTAAAAACTATAATTTCAAGCAAATAATAGAGAATTAGGCTTACAACTTCACTTTAAGTATTACTCCGATCACTACACTCTATTTCAGTTCAATTCACTATCCCAGTTTATTAATCAAGAACACGCAAGTAGAACTAGCCATCTCTCAATGCACTAATACCATATTAACTTAAATTCACAAATTAGATAGAATTAAGTTAAACACCTTAATCAACTAATTCACTATATCTCTATGTGAATTACAATCAAACAAAGTTTAAATTCAAGTTCTCTATCCGATTACATGCGATGTTAAGCATATCTCTACCCTAACATTCATCAAGATTTCATTCAATCACAGAATTCAAGAACACATGCTATAATGACAAGGTCTAGATTCATATATCATCTCTCGAGTCCATACAAATCCACATAGATTTGGTGATCAAGTAATTCATAAATTAAAGCACAAATCACAATAGATAAACTGTTTGATAGATTATTAAACTGAAATTAAGGTCTACATAATCATCGTTCCACCATAAAGATCTGTCATAAGCCTAATAAGTAAATTAGATCATCACAAATGAATAAAAAACTGAAGTCATCAAAGTAATCATCATCCCAATTACAATTATTAAATTAAGGAAGTAGAATGAATCCAACACCACCCTTATCCTTAGCTTCAATATGCAATTTTCGTGACTCAGACCTTCAATCCTTCCTCCAATACTTTCTCTCAAAATTAGGGCTCTTTTTTTTTAATTTCTAATTGATTGTTCTCTTTCTTTCTATCTGTTGTTGTTTCTTGTTAATGTCCAGCCTAGGACACGTATTCTGACCATAACTCGATGCCAATTACAGTTCCAAACCATGCCAACCTCCTTCCTTCATGCCATTGCAGCAACACAATCAAAACAAGAGTCTAGACTTTTCCCGTACCCCTGCCCCAGTGGAGGTTTTTACTCTCTTGATGGCCGCCCCGGCGGGGGGTACTTCTGTTTTCTCCACAGTACCCCCGCCCCGGCGGGGGGTCAATCTGCAGAAGTCCAGTTTTAGCTCCTTTTCTTGCCAAGTTTCCCCACGAAACCACCTTTTAAGCTTGCACATGCTACGCCACCACACCTAAACACAAAATAACACAAAACAAGTAAAACGAAACACAAAAATAACGAATTAACATAGGCTCGAGTTAGAGGCCGATTTGTAGGTATAAAACCCACTCATCAAAACTAAATTTACTTTTTAAGCCTATGATGGATCTTTTTGCGTAACAAAGATTGGCATACTTCTATTTTAATTTATTGATACTATTTTCAGTTCGTCTATTATGGTTTATGCTTAATTTATGAGTTGCTTGATCACCAATTATTTGTGAACCTATATGAACTCGACAGATGAAGTATGGGTTTAGACCTAATCACAGTAGTGTATGATTGTGATTTCTGCGTATTGTTGGGATTCATAATTTATGTCTAGTATAGAGATATACCTATACATCGCGCGTAATCTTATGAGAACTTGTGATTAAACCTTCTTTAATTCTAATTCACATAGAGATATAGTGAATTAGTTAATTAGGGTATTCTGCTTAATTCTATCGTCTGTTGATTTAAGTTGATATTGGTATAGTGTATCGAGAGATGGTTATATCTATTTTCGTGTTCTTGATTAATGAAATGGAATAGTTAATTTGAATTAAAATAAAGTGTGTCAATCTAAGTAAAGCATTAAGTGAAATTGTAGGCTTAATTCTCCAATATCTGATTAAAGTTGTGGTAGTTAATTGATTTTTCTTTATTTAGTAATTTTTTATAAATTTTATACTTAATCATTAGTTTAATAAAATTGAGATAATACAAGATTGGTAATTGTTAGGATAAAATTCAAGATTTTTCTCCGCGGAACGATACTCTACTTATCACTTTATTACTTGTTGATTATGTATACTTGCGTGTTGTGCGTATTTATATTTTACACCAACAAGTATTGTATTAGTTTAGGTTAGGAATTGGAGTAGATTAAATTACTTCTTCACTGCAAGTTCGTTGGATGATTTTTAATTAAAGAAAGTTTTCTTATTTATTTTTAATCTTCTTCTCTTCTTTATTCTAGTTAGTTTTTATTTATTTTCTTATCTAGTTAGTTTTTTATATCTAGGATGAAGATGAAATTAAATAATTATTCATGATAATATCTTTCATATATTCTATTATTTATATTTTTATGTTTAATTAATTTCGCCTTCATGTTTCGTTATTGAAATACATTCGTTTTATAGTTCTTATGTGATTTTAAATTAATTAAGAGGTTTTGATATATTATTTTTAAGATATGAGTTTTTCATAATTCATGTTTGCTCGAAGAAGTTTTAATGAGTTATAGTTAGTCCTTAAATTTTCATAGTTTATATGTGCCCATGTTAATTATAAAATTACTAAATTAAAGGGAAGAGAGATCAAAATCATAATTAAGTAATAAAAGTAAAAGAGATTGAATTACTTGTTATGTTTATTGTTTAATGGATTCAAATTCATAGATTGCTTCTTTATTGTTAGTTAGTTTAATTATAGTTAATCGATTCTCAATCTTTATTGTTAATTCGCCTAAAATAGATAATAATAGTACATTAAAATTAATCCAGTCTATGTGGTTTGACCTGTACTTACTAGTTCTTCAATTTGACATTATGCACTTGCAGTTACAAATTTTTATCGCATCAATAATTCCTACCATTTGGGACTAAAAATTTGTAGACAAAATTACTCTTTAACTTTGTTTAAAAAAATCGATGTATCTTATCATATCTATATATACTTAAATTATTGAGAATATGATATCTTTGTTAATAATAATAAGAGTATAATAGTCCAAACGGTAAGTTTTTATCCAATCCTTTAAATAATTTTAGACAAAACCAATATAATATAAGATTATTTTAATTTATTTCATGAATAATCTCATAAAAAACAAACACGTGACTATGACTATTTAATCCTAAAATTAATAGTCTTGAAATTATAATACATGGGAATATATTTCTGAGATTATAATCATTTTAAACAAACATGGCCTAAACGATTATATACGGCTTAAGATTATCCTTGAGTCATGTTTCGACATCCTTAATGTTTCCTCTGATTTAAAATTTTTAAAAATTTTAAGAATGTATATTTATTCATCTTTACCTCTAAAAGTAATAAGTTATAGTTTAGTAATAATGGTATGTTAATAAAATTATGATGACAATATTTAAAAATATTATGTCATTTATACTATTGTTAATAAAAAGATCACAATTTGTTAGGAATTTGTATGTAGACTAGAAGTTTGATTTATTGAGGGAGAGATTAATTAGGATCTACATGAGATTCCAAATGTATAAGATTTGATGATGAAATACTTAAAAGTATATTTGTATGAATAAGTTTGTACAGCCCTTAACTGAGATATCTATGTACAAGGACTTAGAATAGAATGATCAAACTTCTTAGGTTGATCCTTTAATTTGATTATATATGTAATAGATAGGATTAATTGTAAAGTTCCTCTACATATTAGTAATGTAAATGTCGTCAGCAGAGTAATCTAGATGTTTATAGAACAATATGATAAATGTATATTTGTATAAGTAAGTATTGTAAAGTTCTTACAAATGTTTTGATGTACAAGAATTTAGATTAGAAAGATCAAATAATGTTATGTTAATCTTATTAAAGTTGATCTGATGTACAGCTGATAGGATTCCATTGATCATAAAATTATTCAGCCAGTTTCGTAGTGTGAAGATGAATCGCAGAGTTCACTCCATCTCGTAAGGAAAATTTCAACTCGTAAAGTGAACAGATGATCACAAAGTTGTAAGGCTATCTCAGAGCTATAAGAGGAATCACAGAGTTGTTACGATTATCGTAAATATAACTTCGCAAAGTAATGACCAACTTACAAAGTGATCAGTGAATTGTAAAGTCAAGTAAAGCTCATTTAATAAAGGCTAAACGTAGAATACTCCAAGTAAACGATGAATGGAAGTCATATCGTAAGATAACTCCAAGATCGTTCAATAAAGTCAAGATCGTAGAGTCAGTCTCAGAATCGTAAAGCATTATTTGTAAAGATGGCAATAGAGCTAAATGTAAAGGCAATCGAAGCTCACCTACGAATCTTGGATATAAGTTAAAGGCCTAACAAGAAAAAGTTGATTGCAACAGGATATACTCTAGGAGTATCTAAGTATAGTCTTCACTAGAAGGAACCCCCATAAAGTTTCTACAAAGAATAAATTGCAAGAGTACTATCTTGGTCATAAAGCTCAAGACATTTCGCAGAGTAATCAAGATTTCGTAGAGCATTAGCTGACACTGTAAAGCATCAAAGGACAGCTATATCAAAAATTTGTCTCAAGAATCGTAGAGCTACAAAGGTATTCAGAGAACAAAGAGGAGCCCGAAAGTCTACCAAAGCATTATGAAGCAATCAAATAATAGAACAGAAGTCAAAGTCATAATCGTAAAGCAATTACAAAGCATAAGTCTAGGATTTTCATCACTTTACTATCAAAAGACATAAGAATAGAAAGTTGAGCAGAACGTAAATCTCAACTCTACGATTCTTAAGACAATAGATCGTAGAGCCCGGTCAGGTCTGACATGAGGACTGACAATAGGACGTTCCAAGTAGAAGATCACAAGGTGTCAAATAATATATCCTTGGTATAAATTAAAGGTGTGTCCACTTGCTAGTTTGCTGAAAGCGACCTATCAAGGAAGTAAGTAAAGCTCCAACTTGATGTGATAACTCATAAGCCAGAAAGTACGCTGACACAACAGCTTTAGAAAGTCAACATCAGGGATATCAAAGTACATGTGCATTAAATGTTCCAACGGACACTTTTCGACTGGAAGATTTCAAAAGGATTATAAAAGGTAATATCATTTAAAATGAAAAGATGATGATGGGCATTGAGTGACTAATACAAAAAGGATCATCATCAAAGACGAACACAGAGTCGAACATTGAAAAATGCAAAGTCAGTATCACTATATGGTTGAAGATGTGTTCAAGGCTTCCAAGCTCAAAAAGGGAAGAAGATTAAATGTCATCTTGGCAGCACATCAGAAGATCATGAGAAGTTATTGAGTACTTGAAGAAATCAAGCCTTAATGCAATGCTCGGCACAACTCAACTTATCCGATGGTTGGTGGGATAGTGGATGAACATTGAGAAACGTAGAGTATTAGATAAAAAAGGAAAATACAATAACACAGTCAAAGATTTACCAAGAACTCAAAAAGAGCTGAACATCCCGACCACATATAAGATTAAAGGTTGTTGCATCAAAATAGTGAGCCGAAGCATAAAATGAAGATCCAAAGTGCATGATAGATCTCAAAGGAAATGTGCGACAGTTTACATAAGTGATAGAGCTAAAAGAGAAATGCAACAATGTGCCAGAAGGAAAAAGAGCCAGAGAGCAAATGATCCAGAGCCACAGTGCCAAAATGATGGAAGATATGGCTGAGTTGAATGTCAATTTATGAAGAAGCCATGTCGTTAATGTTGGTAACGTAGAAGTCGCAGATTAGAAGGAAAATCTCAGTACCACTATACGCTTCACCATGAACAATCAGAACTAAACAGATGAAGACATAGAGCAGAAGTCTACGACCTAACAAGTGTTCAAAGTTGCTAAGTACAAGAAGTTGTGGAGCTTAAGTTAACAGCTTAGCAGCACATCAAATATGATTATGTGTAGCTGCTGACAACCAAAAGAGATCGAGCTTTAACAACAAAGTTTAACAAGCATCAAAGGGAAGATCACAACAATGCTTCTAAGTACTATAAGATGAAGAGGCTACATATGCCATCTTAACAGCACCTCAAACACTCATCAATAAACAGAAATTGGGGTCAATGGATCCTGGTCTGTGTAACTAAATTAGGGTTAGACGATCCTGGTCTTAGTGATCGAATTGTCGAGTCTAAGTGACTCGATGCCGAGGCTTTGTGACTCAAAGAAACCTTTGTAGTTCAGTTGTTAATAGTCGGTTGGGCTTATATCCTTAGTAAATATCTTAATCATGGAGTAGAAGAGTGGACTAGGAGTTGTTCAGTCTTCGAACCACTTAAAATATCTTATGTCGTTTACTTTACGCCATTTACATTATGCACATTATATCTGCAATATCTGCTATGTGTTTGCATACCCGTAAGACTTATTTTAGATTTGTAACTTAATTAATCTTTTAGGGGATTTTATACAAAAATATTTTGATGTGCTTAATCAATATGATTAACTGATTATCTGATAATACATCTTTTAATTAACAAAAATGCTTTCGAAGATCTATTCAAACCCCCCCCCCCCTTCTAGATCTACAGTGTGCCTCTGGGAAATAACACTCTTTTATGAAATAAAAAAATGACAAATGAGTTTTTTTGTTGGATCTGAGATAGTATAAAATTACCTTTTATATATGAAAATTTATAATTATACGTAGTTAATATATTAAGCAATTGTTGAGGAAAAACTGACACAATTGGTCCTCATACTTATGGTTTGGTTTCATTTTAGTCACGGTATTTATTTATATTTTCAAAAATCTCATTATACTATTTTTTAGAGTGTTAAGATAATCCTCAAACATTGTCACCTCATTAAATAAGCAAACATATCATTATAAAAAACTACTCCAACCCCATTCTCAAAAGGATAAGCAAAATACATTTTTCACACATTAAGAAAAGAGTAAAGTAGAGGAAAGAAAATTTAAAATTTTCAAATTTATCCTTAGAGACCCCCACAAGATTACATAAAGTTATGAGTTTTTTTTACTTCTTGACCCCACTAAATGATTTTGTTATTTCCCAAAGGCACTTATAGATCTAGAAGAGGGGCTGAATAGATCTTTTAAAACTCTTGACTATTTATAAGATATTACCAAATAATTAGTTAATCAGATTGATTAAGCACAGCGGAATATGATTTTTGAAAATCTCCTTAAAGATTGAAAAAGAATATCAGTTCTGAAATTAGTTAGGTAATCAACCATAAGCAACATAAATAATCTGACAAAAAATAAGAACTAGAAAAGTAAATGACATAACAAATTTTAAGTTGTTCGGAGTCTAAATTACTCTTACTCCACTCTTCTACTCCTCGAGTAGGAAATCTACTAAGGTTAAAGATCACAAAGATCTATTACACTTGAACCACTAAAGTTCCTGTGACGCCCCCAAATTCAGATACCTCTATCTCGAATCTAGTTCTTCACGTTCTAATATACCAATAACATAAACAACGGAATAATAGAATAATTTACATTAATTTAATATAAATATTCTCGTCCCAAGTCTCACAACTATTACTAACATATTACACGACTTAATACAATTATAACTTATTACATAATACTAATTAAGTATTAATACAACATGATAATTAAAGTTCTAACATAAAGGAACAGACTACTCCATAGCCCTGCCATTTCCTTTATCCTTGCCTGATATTTCATCACGCTCTGCCTTAACTGAAAGGTTTAAAGTAAAGCAAAAATGAGTAACAAATTTACCCATCAAATAGTATAACAATAAGGGTGAACAGGCATAAATATCAAGATAATAATTTCAAAGGCATAATGATAAAGGATAGTTCGAGAGTATAACGAATAATGTTGTAAATAAAGAAATCTCAATAGTTCCTAATTTGTCCTTTGAATTGTAAACAAAAAGTCATTATAGACCGAAGTATTATCAAAAGAGTTCAAAGGTCTCAACATTTTCCAATAGATAAGATTTTAATATTGAGAAATCACTATGGACCAAGAACTCCTGCTAGAATTAACATTATTTCACTGATAATCCAATAAAAACAAGTAGAATAGGTGATCAACCCATAGTACCCTACATTATGCATAATATTTAAATATGTTGATTGTGCGCACGTCAGTCTCTCGACAATATAAATTTTTTCCTTCTAAGAGGATTGTTCATCTCAGCAGATTAAAAGAGTCCGCTCCAAAGTAATTGGTTTGGATAGCTTTCTAACTCATTGATATTGGTCTAGCCGAATCAAATGGCTTAGACACCTTTCTCAATACATTTAGGAACAATTTATAAGTTTAAAGCTTACAACATGATTCAAGGAATATAATTATGAATTAACATTAAGCTTCATAGTATGAATAATAATTTCCAAGAATTTAGATAGCACAGGAATTATCTCATAGAATGATTATACAATCAATAAGTATATTTTCTCAAACATATAGTTGATATAATAATAATTAGAAACTTTCACAATATCCAAGGTTGTGTAAGTTAGGAAACTTGCATTCAATATGAGAATCAAATGAATTTATGAAACTTGTGAAATCATAGATTCCTTGCATAAAGTAAATACATAGGTTAGGATACTTGCCTTTTGTATGATCCCGAATTTTATGAAATAAAAGTATTCAATTTTTCTTATAATTATTATTTTATTCATTAAATGGTTAAATTGATAAAAGATTAAAGTAAAGGATGATATGTAAAAATTTTACAAAGTAAGCAAGTTGTCATAAAATATTCGTTGTGTCAGGGAATATTCGTTTGGTCGGGGAATATTCTTTTTGTCGAGAAATATTCGTACGACGGCGCAATCATTGGTAGATCTCACAACGGAATAACTATCGGATATAGAAAGCGATAGAAATAACCTTTTTATAAAAATAACGGCAAAACTTTTACCGTTAAACTGTTGAAATACCAGGTGATAAAAGTACAGTAATACGCGTTGTTCCACAGTGGTACGCGATATTGCAAAGTAGCACACGGTATCTCACAGTATCTCAGATTGTTGATGCTTACGTAAGAAGTCACTCAATTTCATTCAATAATTGTCACAGTAGTCGCTGCACAATATTTTATATTATTAAATCAATAATTGGCATGACACAGTTACTCATATTATTATTTGCATTATTGACAATGTCTAGAAAGTTCTGTCGAGGAAAGGGGTTAGGTTATTTAATTGCGCGGCAATAAGAAGAAATCATTATCCAAAGGCCCTCTCTTTCCTAGGAAGGATCTGGTTGTCAATATTGTGAGTTATAATATTAATGAGGAATAATTATTGATAAAAATATTTTCTTTGTGTTGGGAATATTAATGTTAATGGAAATCGACATTTATTTCGATAATAGTTGATTTCTAGATGTTAAATTGACCAAACGAGTAATTAATCGGATAAATGAGCAATTAATTACTATTAGTTCACATGCAAGGAACTATTGGTTCACATGCAAGAAACTATTAGGGGATGTTATGCAAGATTGATAATACTTGAGGGACTAAATTAAAAATGAAGGCAAAGATGAAGGTACTAGAGTATAATTAACCTTGTAATTTGCTACCTTTTCCTAGCCTATAAATACTCCTCCATCCATTCATTATTTCCTACCATTTTTGAAGAGCAAAGTTATAATCACAAGCTATAGTGAGAGAAACTATAGAGAAAGAAACTATAGAGAGAGAATAACAGAGAAAGAAGAAGAGTATTCTGCTACTACATTATTTCAGTATTCAATCTCCTACTAAGGTAAGTGGTATTATTTATTTCATATTCGTAAAGGATGTTATTTTATTCATACTCATAAGGGTTGTCATTTTATTCCTTATTAATTTGTGGGAATAACCTGTCTACACGGATTACCGCATGCCTAGTGAATAACCCTTCATATTCATTCTTTATTAAATTATGGAAATGATCTATCTACGCGGATTACCGCATGACGGATGAAAATCTATTTACAGTTTCGTATATTATTTCATTTCATATTCCTAAATCTAAACTTACTATGGTAAGTGTTACTTCTATAATTCTAATCTATTCATGCCGGGGTACTATTCATTTAGAGTACTATTCATTTGGGGTACTTTGCATAACGGGATACTATTCATTCAGGGTACTTTACATGACGGGATACTATTCATTCGGGGTACTATTCACGATAAAATTATATAGTTTCTTTTTCTGTCCAAATTATCTTTGATATATGAATCGTATTCTTAAATTTGAATACACATTTTGATCATCAAGTTGACCATTTGGACATTCTTGAACTCTGGATAAATTGAATCATAAATCTCAAATATTTATCCTTGATCTTAGCTGATTCATTCATTATACCATTGTTATAATCCTCAAACTTAAATTTGTGTTGGAAAGTTATCTTTGGCCCGTAGTGCAAAGATGAACTATTGATTGGTATGATTATGACAAAGAATTGTGTATTGGTATAATCATGACCAAAATTGTGTATTGGTATAATCATGACCATTGGTGTTACAATTGTATGTCTTTGGCCCGTAGTGCAAAGATGGACTGTTGATTATTAATTTTACAGTTGTATGTCTTTGGTCCGTAGTGCAAAGATGGACTGTTGATTATTGGTTTTACACTTGAAAATCTTTGGCTCGTAGTGCAAAGATAGACAAGTAATTGGTATGATCATGATCATTGATATTATAGTTGAATATATTTGGCCCGTAATGCAAAGATAGATAATTGATTGGTATGATCATGATCATTATTGTTACATTTGAATGTCTTTGGTGTAGGGTGTAAAGACGATATGATTATTGAGTGTCTTTAGCCTTTGTGGTAAGGACATTAAGTGAAAGTTCTATTAGGCCTTTGTGGCAAGGAGAAACTGTTGATTTACATTATTATAAACATGAATTGTGAATTTAACTATAATCTTTGGTGGTTCAGGTAAAGACAAGTGATGAAAGTTCTCTTTGTCTTGGATAAAACAAAGAACTATTGATGGGTATTACAAAAATGAAATATTAATGATGGACTTTTAATTTGGAGGAGATAGTAGACATTATGTTCTACTTGACTCTTCTAATGGATTGTTGATTCCGCTGCAATTATGGTTGAAAACTTTTATCATCTACCATATGTTCTAAATATCTGATTTATTACTGATGACGGCTATTGATAATTTAATTATCTTTATTCGTAATATTCTTTATTGGGCTATTTATACTTACCATTTTGCTTCACAATTCCTTTCAAGTAATAAGAGTATAGCTAGGTCGAGCGGGGATAACAAGGAAATAGAGTGATGGTATGTGACTATTGAAGTTTCTCAATACATTATAAAATAGCATGAAAATATATAATAGTATTGAGGACTTAAAATGTGTGTGTTGTATTTTATACGTCATTTAATAGTTAATTTTGGTGAACAGCAATAAGGTGATGAGAAGCCGACTTTGAAAGCGCCAAAAATGCACCCCATTTGAATGAGGAGGACCGAATTGTACTGAGAGCTTAAAGGATGTGTTGCCACTATCATACACGATGTCTTACCACATATAAATTCATGTTATCATAAGATATGGTTGTGCGCATCCACTTGCTAAATATATCTATAAGCATTATCTATATAATCTTGGAGTATGGTTGGAATATAATACTCAGCTTGAGACAATAGAGATAATTATATGGCAAGAAGATACACACTATTGGAATGAACAGGATAGTAATCTTCTCGTTCTTCTTTGGGGTCTATTGGGTCAACCAAGGTTAATTCTCAAGTCCTATGATATCTATTATAACTTAGATTCATGGCCTCTCATGTATGAAGGCTTCCTTGAGCATTTTCTAAATATTTTAATTCTTAAAATAGTTATCGACTGTACCTTTATGTAAAGTATCATTGGTTTGGAGTGTGAATACTACTATTTGTATTGAAACTCACAGCTTATGTGTTGTCGTATTTTACACGACAGATTAATAGTTGTTAATAGGAAGATTTGTATTTGAATTCTGTAGTGTGTATTTGGCGACCCAAAATGGGTTGTGTGGACCTTTTTGGGGGGCGTCACACCTTTCGCGTAAATTACCAATTTATAGCTTATTGTCACCTTAAAGTCCTATTATCATGCATATTTATGTATATATATATATATACACATTAGTTCTACACACTTGGCACATAACCCAACTATTCTACACACATATGATACTTATGTTCAATCACGTACGATAAACACATATTTTCAGCCCCATCTTGGTTATACAAGCAGGCCACATAGTTGTATAATCAACATTGTTTTTACTTTTGAATGCTTTATTTAGAAACCCTTTTATAAACTTTTGAAATCTTGATTTTATATGACCACTACACAATTGAACACTTAACACATCACTTAAACTCTATTGTATAACTTATTATATCAATATAAACATGTTTCGAGGTTCAAATTATAGTTCAAAATAGTCAGACAACACTGGCATACGGCGCAGCCGTGATGTACTTTGACCTGGGAGTGGCACGGCCGTGCTGCTCCATGGTTAGACCAGAGTTGTATTTGAGTTTTCAAAATCCCAACTTACTTTCTAGCACACCATGACACTGATACATATCATATACGCATGCTCAGAGGTCTTGGGCTAAGTTTGGTCTCTCCTAGGGTCATTTCAAGTTTACTTTCACACATTATGGTTTTATTTGGAACATTTCTATTTCACAAGGCTAGGTAAGTTTATTTCACAAAGACTAACTATGATAACCATTAAACCACATAACAAGTGTGACGCCCCCAAAATAGGTATACAACACTCATTCTGAGTCGCCAAATACATGATACAGAAAGCAAACTACAATTTCAATAATACAATTGTGGTGCAAAATACGACAACACATACTGTGAGTTTAAATACAAATATTGTCTTCTAGACAATATCCACACTCAAATAAGTCCTTAATACAATTATTCAAATACTATTTTACAGAAATAGTGAGGACTGCTAAAACATCTTTCTAGAACCATCACTCCATACCCCGACTAGATCCTGCTATGTTCTCACCTCCTGAGAAGAAAAATGGAACAAAAAGGAAAAGGGTGAGCTCAACTAGCCCAGTAAAGAATATTATGACTAAGATAATATACAACAAATTATCATTAGTATTCAACAGGGAAAAATCTGATAGAATATAATCGACAACAAGTTTTAGATCAACAACTGCAGCGGAAACAGCAAACCATTAGAAGAGTCAAGTAGAGAATGAATTCTACTATCTTCTAAGATTTAAAAGTCCATCATCAATATTCTATCCATGTAACATCAATTAATAATCATCTTTATCCGAATATTAATCTTTGCACTACAGGTCAAAGATATTCATTTGTATCACCTATCAATCATGTTCATCTGAACACCTGTTCATCTTTGCACTACAGGCCAAAGATATTCATCAAGTAATCATACATCTCTGCACTACAGGCCAAAGATATTCAGTAATATCATCATTTAGGACTGAGGATGATGAAAAATATCTTAAAGAGAACGAATACAGTGAGACAGAAGGACAAATAGTAGGGATTCGTATAACAGTTTATCCAAGATCAATAATACTTCATAATAATCAATTATGAAGCAAAATTCAAAAATAAAGATCAAAATATGGATACAATCAAAGATAGTAACCATACTAGACATCTTGGACAAAAAGGGAAAATTTTATTTTTCGGTGAATAGTGCCGTATTCGTGAATAGTGCCGTATACGTGAATAGTAACGTATACGTGAATAGTAACTCCGACACAAAAAGTTCCAAATTTGATAAAAACTCATGTTAATATTTCAGCATAATGATATTGAAGAAAATAATATCATTTAAGAAGAAAATAATATCCCGTACCTCAAAATATCAGTACTTCTGGTCGGAAAACCGGTATAAGGCTGAAAGAAACTTGCTCTGATGAATAGAAACTCTCAAAGTATCTAAATACTCACAAAATACACTCAATAATCTAGAGAGAGAAAGAGAGAAAACTTGTTTCTAGTGTGATTTTTAATTCTAGCTTAGCCCTCTATTTATAGGAAAATGTTAGCACGCCGAAGCAGACTTAACCTGCAGCCTGATGGCTTTACCTGCTACTATTCCCACCCACCATATTTGAATAAAAATCTCAGCACATTTTTTTACCAACCAAGAGTGGGGCCCACCAATTCTAGAATTTTCCACCAAAATGATTAACTCCGAAAATTCAACAATTTCTGAACCAGTCATCTCGTAAAATTCATAATAAATTATACGTTAATTTTTAACGGTTCAAAATTTGTAGACATATACTCAACTTATATATGTATAACATATCCAAAAATTACCACGATCCAACGGTCGGATTAAAAATTATAACCCCTGCAAAATATCTCAAAAACTCTGATTTTTAATACCTCCATTCCGACAAAAATACTGATAAAAACCTCAACATTAACTCCTTCATTTTTAACCAAAAAAATATATCCCTCATTTATATCTACATAAAATAAATATTTTCTTATCATATGAATCAATAATTAATTATTCACAAATAATATTACAGAATCACATTTATGACAACCAGGCCGTTCCCAGGAAAGAGGGGGCTTTCCAATAAGGATTTCTCCATACTGGCGCGCAATTAGATGACCAAACCTCTCCTTAGACAGAACTTTCTAGACATTGCCAATAATGTTATTTAATAATATTATTCAAATAATATGAATTATTGATCTGATAAAGGAAAATACTGTGCAGCAATAATTATTGAAACAACAATAATATAAAATATCAACGCAGCAATTATTGAATCAATAAAATAAAATATTAAATAGTAACTACTGTAACAATTATTGAGTAGTGCCTTCCTTCGTAAGAATCAATAATTCTAAAATATTGTGCAATCCGTGTGCTACTGTGCAACCACCGGGTATTCCAACAGTATTAACGGTAACAACTACGTCGTTATTTATAAACAACTTATACTTGTCGTTTTCTTCATCCAATCGCTTTCCGTTATGGGGCTCACACAAGGCTGCGCTGTCGTACGAATATTCCCCGACAGCAAGAATATTCCACGACCAAACGAATATTCCCCGACAAAATGAATAATTTATAACCACTTGCTTATTTTGCAAAATTTGCACATTTCACCCATAACCAAAGTATTATATCAAATTAACCCCTTATTATTCACAATAATATTTAGAGAAAATTTGATTTTATTCATTAATAAGCTGGGGTCTTACAACCTCCCCTCCTTATGAAATTTCGTCCTCGAAATTGACGTACGTACCTGATATTTTAAAAAGGTGAGGATACCTCGCTTTCATTTCTGATTCCAACTCCCAGGTCATTTCTTCAATAGCATGGTTTCTCCACAAAACCTTAACGTGTGGTATAACCTTTGTGCGTAGGACATGCTCTTTCCTATCTAAGATCTTAACAGGTACCTCCTCGTACGTTAAATCTTCAGCTATCTCGTCTGGTTCTAACTCAATAATGTGGTTCGGGTCTTTAACATATTTACGAAGCATAGATATGTGAAAAATATTATGAACACGAGACATGCTTGGAGGTAATGCGAGTCTATATGCCACATTTCCTATTTGCTCAAGAATCTCAAATGGACCAACAAATCTTGGATTGAGCTTTCCTCTCTTCCTAAATCTTGTAACTCCCTTCCATGGTGTAACACGTAACAATACATGATCCCCAATATTAAATTCCACGTCCTTCCGATGAAGATCCGCATAACTCTTTTGTCGATCATGTGTCGTTTGTATTCGTTGTCGAATCGTTTGGATCTTCTCTGTAGTCATGCTTACCAACTCTGGTCCCAACAATGTTTCTTCACCCACCTCGTCCCAGCATACTGGAGAACGACATTTTCTTCCATACAACGCCTCGAATGGAGCCACACCTATGCTCGCCTAATAACTGTTGTTGTAGGAGAATTCCACCAATGGTAGGTACTTATCCCAACTCTCTTTGAGATCTAGGACACAGAGTCTTAATAGATCTTCAAGAGTTTGAATAGTCCTCTCTGATTGTCCGTCCGTTTGAGGATGGTATGCCGAACTGAATCGTAAATCTGTGTCCATAGCTTTCGGCAAGCTAACCCAAAATCGTGAAGTGAATCTTGGGTCACGATCTGAAACTATGGATACTGGCATGCCATGCAATCTCACAATCTTGTTCACATACATAATAGCAAGACGTTCAAGGAAATAAGTCTCACGTATCGGTAAGAAATGAGCAGACTTGGTTAATCTATCAACAATAATCCAAATCGCATCTATGCCTTGAGAATCCTTGGGAAGACCTGTAACGAAATCTATGGTAATGTGTTACCACTTCCATTTTGGGATCTCAAGTGGTTGCAATGGACCCTTTGGCACTTGATGCTCCGCCTTTACACGTTGACAAGTTAAACACCTCGAGATAAACTCCGCGATCTCTCTTTTCATATTGCTCCACCAAAATGTATGTCGAAGATCGTGATACATTTTGGTACTCCCAGGATGGATTGCAAACGGTGTGTTGTGTGCCTCCATCATTATTCTATGCTTCAAGTCAAAATTGTTAGGAACACAAAGTCTGGAGTTGACTCGAAGTATTCCTTCTTCATCGATTCTTACTTCTGAAATAGCACCTTCTTGCACTTTCTTCTTCATACGCATCAGCTCTATGTCCGTAGCTTGAGCAGCTTTAACTTTATCGATTAAAGTCGGTTCAACTCGTATATCTGATATCATCATGTGGGTACTTGGAGCCTTCATCTCTATATCCATCCTTTGCAAGTCATACAAAATGGGCCTTTGTGTTAACAACATTGCACTCGTACCCGCATATGATCTTCTACTCAATGCGTCAGCTAC
The DNA here is from genome assembly GCA_016801055.1 of Panax notoginseng. Lineage (NCBI taxonomy): Eukaryota > Viridiplantae > Streptophyta > Magnoliopsida > Apiales > Araliaceae > Panax > Panax notoginseng. Next base: position 39,665,077 of record CM029018.1, on the reverse strand, counting down.
TACGTTTACTTTTCCAGGATGATATTGAATGGTATGATCGTAATCTTTCAACAGCTCAAGCCAACGTCGTTGCCGCATGTTGAGTTCCTTTTGGGTGAAGAAATATTTGAGGCTTTTATGATCCGTATAGATCTCCACTTTCTCCCCATACAGGTAGTGTCTCCAAATCTTCAACGCGAAAACGACTGCTGCCAACTCCAAATCATGAGTAGGATAATTCCTCTCATATTCTTTGAGTTATCGTGAGGCATAGGCTATGACTTTCCCATGTTGCATGAGAACACATCCTAACCCTTTGCCTGAAGCATCGTTGTAGATAACAAATCCATCCGAACCAGATGGTATTGTCAGAACAGGTGCCAAAATGAGTCTCCTCTTGAGTTCTTGGAAACTCTTCTCGCATTCCTCACTCCATACGAATTTTGTATCTTTCCAAGTCAGCTGAGTTAACGGAGTAGCGATTCGAGAAAATCCTTCCACAAATCTCCGATAATAACCAGCTAAGCCCAAAAAGCTACGTACTTCAGTTACCGACTTCGGTTGCTCCCAACTTTGTATGGCTTCAATCTTCGCTGGGTAGACAGATACTCCATGTTTTGACACCACGTGCCCAAGGAATGCTACTTCCTCAAGCCAGAACTCGTATTTTTTTAATTTGGCATATAGCTTGTTTTCACGAAGCCTTTGCAATATCAGCTTCAAATGGCGCTCATGATCTTCACGGCTTTTGGAATAGATGATGATGTCATCAATAAAGACAACAACGAACTGATCTAAATATTCTTTGAATACACGGTTCATCATATCTATGAAGGCAACAGGAGCATTAGTCAATCCAAAAGACATGACTAAGAATTCATAATGCCCGTACCGAGTTCTAAAGGCAGTCTTTAGAATATCCTCAGTTTTAATCTTCAGCTGATGATATCCAGAACGAAGATTGATCTTTGAAAAGAATTGTGCTCCTTGCAACTGGTCAAACAGGTCATCAATGCGAGGTAGCGGATACCTATTCTTGATAGTGACATGATTCAATTCTCGATAGTCGATACAAAGTCGCATACTCCCGTCTTTCTTCTTTACGAATAACACAGGAGCACCCCAAGGAGATGTACTAGGACGAATAAAACTGATGTCCAACAACTCCTGTAGTTGGACTTTTAACTCTTGAAGTTCAATAGGAGCCATTCGATATGGGGTTTTAGAAATGGGCTTTGTACCGGGTTCAAGGTCAATAAAGAATTCAACTTCACGTTCTAGGGGTAAACCGGGAAGTTCTTCAGGAAATACGTCAGGAAATTCACTAACAACAGAAATATTATTCAAATTTGACGTGTTTTTGTTCAAGTCCATAACATGGGCTATAAAAGCTTGACATCCGTTCTTCAATAAACGAATGGCGTTATGACTTGATATGACAGCGATTGATTTTAGTGGTTTGGTTGCTTGAATTCGCATAACAGGTTGATTAGGAGTATGAAAACTAACAACCTTACGAAAACAATCAATTTTGGCATGATGAGTAGTTAACCAATCAATTCTTAAAATCACATCAAAAGCAAGTATCTTTAAAGAGATAAGGTCAACAGGTAATGTGATAGTGCCAACTTGGATCATGCAAGATTTATAAACTGTAGATGTAACGAAGGTTTCACCCAACGGAGTTTCAACAGATAAGTCAAAGTCTAATTTCTCCGGAGTCAAGTTTAAACGTTGAGCACAAGCAGGAGAGATAAAAGAATGGGTAGAATAGGTATCTAATAAGATATAAACTTCGCAAGAGTTTATGATTAGCTTACCCGTGATCACCTCGTTTGGGTTCCTCGCGTTTTGGGCAGTCACGACAAACGCCTTTCCAGGAACCACCGACTTTGACTTGTCTGGAACAGCCTTCAGAGTCACTATCCCCGTTGAACTTGGTTTCGCAACAAGACAATATTTAGCTATATGACCTTCCTTTCCACAGTTATAATATACTTTGAACTGTTGTGGGCAGTTTGGGCTGATGTGTCCCTCGTTCCCGCATTTGTAACATACGACCGGTGGTCGTTCTCCTCCCCTAGAAACAATTGATGTTTGTGTTGACGTCTTCACATTATCATTGTTGTACCTTCTCTTCTTAAAATCTCCTCCCGACTCGCTCCTTTTACTATCACGACCACGATTACCACCAGAGTGGTTACCGCTTTTGTCCGAATGTTTTTCTCCCTGCTGGTTTTCATTGCTTCGATGACTGCCGCCACCGGTATGACCCTGGTTGTGGTCCCTCGGTTGCACATACTCATTATCTCGTTCTAATAATTGAGCCCTGTTTACAACATCTGAATATAAAGAAAATTTATGAGAGATAAGATATTGTCGAATCTCGGGTTTTAGACCTCTCAGAAATATCCTTGTCATTCGTTCCTCATTTTCGACCAAATGAGGTGCAAACCTGGATAACTCTGCAAACTTCGCCTCGTACTGGGACACCGTCAGGTTGTTTTGTTCCAGTCTGATAAACTTTACCTCCTTCATATGACGAATACTTTCAGGAAAGTACTTGTCATTGAACAGTTTCTGAAATGTTTCCCAGGACATGTTGAGTGCGTCAGGCTGGGTACGCTTCACAGACTCCCACCAGTAGTCTGCCTCACCGCGGAACATAAAGGTGGCGAATTGAACCTTCTGTTCCTCCGTGCATCCCAAGACATCGAATATCTTGGTAATTTTCTTGACCCACGTTTTCGCCATGATCGGATCCAGCTTTCCCTTAAATTCTGGTGGTCCCAATTCTTTGAACTGCTTGGCTGTGACAAACCGCGCGTTGTTATCATTTCCACCTGTATTCTGCACACGAGTCTCCCTCGTTTGATTTTGCATGAACTGCAAAAAGCTCCTAAACATTCCATCATTCATCGTTTGCTCGGTAACGTTGTTTACAGGAGGAATATTGCCTTCCTATTGCACGTTCCCCTGGGTGGTGATCAAAGGTGTCTCCACGGTCTGATTTACTCCATTATTAACGTTCTCAGCTACCATTCTTAAATACTGCCATAAAACAAGGGTTAATAGTCATGTCATATATTATCCCTATACTCTGACCGACCAAATAAATACCAAATAAACTTAGTCAGGTCATACTAGCGAAGGAATTCCCCGTCTCTCAGCTCCTAGTTCTTGTCTCACATCTCATCTAGGGATCATATCCCTAAGCTTTGATACCAACTGTGACGCCCCCAAAATAGGTATACAACACCCATTCTGAGTCACCAAATACATGGTACAGAAAGCAAACTACAATTTCAATAATACAATTGTCGTGCAAAATACGACAACACATACTGTGAGTTTAAATACAAATATTGTCTTCTAGACAATATTCACACTCAAATAAGTCCTCAATACAATTATTCAAACACTATTTTACAGAAATAGTGAGGACTGCTAAAACATCTTTCTAGAATCATCACTCCATACCCCGACTAGATCCTACTATGTTCTCACCTCCTGAGAAGAAAAATGAAACAAAAAGGAAAAGGGTGAGCTCAACTAGCCTAGTAAAGAATATTATGACTAAGATAATATACAACAAATTATCATTAGTATTCAACAGGGAAAAATCTGATAGAATATAATCGACAACAAGTTTTAGATCAACAACTGCAGCGAAAACAGCAAACCATTAGAAGAGTCAAGTAGAGAATGAATTCTTCTATCCTCTAAGATTTAAAAGTCCATCATCAATATTTTATCCATGTAACATCAATTAATAATCATCTTTATCCAAATATTCATCTTTGCACTACAGGCCAAAGATATTCATTTGTATCACCTGTCAATCATGTTCATCTCAACACCTGTTCATCTTTGCACTACAGGCCAAAGATATTCATCAAGTAATCATACATCTCTGCACTACAGGCCAAAGATATTCAGTAATATCATCATTTAGGACTGAAGATGATGAAAAATATCTTAAAGAGAACGAATCCAGTGAGACAGAAGGACAAATAGTAGGGATTCGTATAACAGTTTATCCAAGATCAAAAATACTTCATAATAATCAATTGTGAAGCAGAATTAAAAAATAAAGATCAAAACATGGATACAATCAAAGATAGTAACCATAATAGACATCTTGGACAAAAAGGGAAAATTTTATTTTTTGGTGAATAGTGCCGTATTCGTGAATAATGTCGTATACATGAATAGTAACGTATATGTGAATAGTAATCCTGACACAAAAAGTTCCAAATTTGATAAAAACTCATGTTAATATTTCAGCATAATGATATTGAAGAAAATAATATCATTTAAGAAGAAAATAATATCCCTTACCTCAAAATATCAGTACTTCTGGTCAGAATACCGATATAAGGCTGAAAGAAACTTGCTCTGATGAATAGAAACTCTCAAAGTATCTAAATACTCACAAAATACACTCAATAATCTAGAGAGAGAAAGAGAGAAAATTTATTTCTGGTGTGATTTTCAATTCTAACTTAGCCCTCTATTTATAGGAAAATGTTAGCATGTCGAAGCATACTTAACCTGCAACCTGATGGTTTTACCTGCTACTATTCCCACCCACCACATTTGAATAAAAATCTCAGCACATTTCTTCACCAACCAAGAGTGGGCCCCACCAATTCTAGAATTTTCTACCAAAATGATTAACTCTAAAAATTCAACAATTTCTGAACTAGTCATCTCGTAAAATTCATAATAAATTATACGTTCATTTTTAACGGTTCAAAATTTGTGGGCATATACTCAACTTATATATGTATAACATATCCAAAAATTACCACGATCCAACGGTCGGATTAATAATTATAACCCCTGCAAAATATATCAAAAACCCTGATTTTTAATACCTCCATTCCGACAAAAATACTGATAAAAACCTCAACATTAACTCCTTCATTTTTAACCACAAAAATATATCCCTCATTTATATCCACATAAAATAAATATTTCCTTATCATATGAATCAATAATTAATTATTCACAAATAATATTACAGAATCACATTTATGACAACCAGGTCGTTCCCAGGAAAGAGGGGGCTTTCCAATAAGGATTTCTCCTTACTAGCGCGCAATTAGATGATCAAACCTCTCCTTAGATAGAACTTTCTAGACATTGCCAATAATTTTATCTAATAATATTATTCAAATAATATGAATTATTGATCTGATAAAGGAAAATACTGTGCAGCAACAATTATTGAAACAACAATAATATAAAATATCAACGCAGCAATTATTGAATCAATAAAATAAAATATTGAATAATAACTACTGTAACAATTATTGAGTAGTGCCTTCTTACGTAAGAATCAATAATTGGTGCAATACCGTGTGCTACTGTATTTTAACCACCGGGTATTCCAACAGTATTAACGGTAACAACTACGTCGTTATTTATAAATAACTTATACTTATCGTTTTCTTCATCCAATCGCTTTCCGTTATGGGGCCCACACAAGGCTGCGCCGTCGTACGAATATTCCCCGACAGCAAGAATATTCCACGACCAAACAAATATTCCCCGACGAAATGAATAATTTATAACCACTTGCTTATTTTGTAAAATTTGCACATTTTACCCATAACCAAAGTATTATATCAAATTAACCCCTTATTATTCACAATAATATTTAGAGAAAATTTGATTTTATTCATTAATAAGATGGGGTCTTACAACGAGGCTAATAAACCTTTAACATACATGCTCAAAGTCATTCAACTCATGTATTCAAAGTTAACTTAGTTTTACTCTTGAAATTTATTGTAAATCATGACTGATTAGTTCATATCATGTCTAACTAGATGGGTGAATATATCAGTCCTATTATAAGGCATAATAGGTCTTATTATGCTTACATATAAGGTCAAAATAGTTCTCAAGAGGTTTATGTTCAAAGCTCCTAAGGTTTCATTGAAAAATTGATACTAAACTATGTTAAGGTAACATGTGGTATGCAAGACATCCTTGAGTTACATATCAGAAGTATAAAGAGTCCTAACATGTCATCTTATGAGATCAGAAATGCAATTAGCACAATGCTCATCAATGCTTGTTTTCAAAATTCCAAGTTTGCTTTTAAAGTTACTCTAAACTAAGCTAATAAAGCCTAGTATATGAAAAGAAACTTTGAATCACATGTTAGACCCATTTGTAGGCATAAATAAGTTAAACACACATGCTCAGATTATCAGAAGGTAACAAAAATCATTTTCAAAGACTGACAACCAGCGCAGTCGCACTGGTTTGTACTGAGGAAGTGGCGCGGCCATGCCACTTTGACACAGCATCAAACTTAGGCTCTGTTTTAGACAGAAATCAGGATTCTAATATACTAAGCATGCATATAATGACTAGCATCATGCTTCAAAATATACATACAATTCAAAGGCACGATGATACCAATTTCTAACTCAATTAACAAGTAGTGCATGTGATTTCTAAGAATTTGCCAAATTTTGAAATCAAGAATGTGTCACGGTAATGTTACCTCTTGAAGTTATGATGCAAATTTGTTTCCAATTTTAGATCGCTCTCCAATTCCACAACACTCACTCTCTATATTGGACTTAACAGAATTTTATCAGTTTGAAGAATGAAAGGGAAGGCTTCCATTTATAGAGAAAGTTGTACCCAATTGCTAGGCTTTGCCCATGGTGTTAAACCAGCAGGAGGAAGAAGATGATGATGGTTAGAAAGAAGTTGGTGAAAAGCATGCAACTGCTCCTTTCCCATCCATACTCTAGTTATCATTCCAATTCTGAGTTTAAGCAACATAGGGAGGGGTAGGCCATTGGCCTAATACACGGCTGATGAAAGTTTGGGACAAGTAATATTGGACAAAGTTTTAAGTATGTTGCACTATTAAATTAGACCTCACCATTTTAATGTGGGTTTCTTTTTGGACTCACAAGGTCAATTTGTGAACTTAAAGTTATTACCTTATGTTAAGTTATGGGCACATATACACATACATATAATCATATAATCCATGTATATTGAGTTAGTCCAAATAATATTTGAATTGGATTAGAATATAAATTAGTTGGGTACTAACAACCCACTGTTTTTCATAAAACTTAATATTCTAACTACACCCAAATATCATAATGATAATTAATATCAAACATTAATCCTCTTATTATAATATTGTTCTTAATATCACATTTGATCTTTCATGTATGATGCAATTTTATTAAGTATATCCATATGATCACACCGCACATATAATTTGCACATAATAACAATAATTGGTCCATCGCATTATTTAATCATTTTCACATTAATTAAATTAATGAATTACTTAGTCCACAATTATGCCACACTAGGCATACCACATAAGCTTAATTAAGCTCATTATTATTTTCACCACATTTCTCGATTATCTCGTACTTAATTCAATTTAAATTGAATTATCACTTTACAAGGCACACATAAATATATATGTACTCGAAATAAATATTCAAACAGTTATTATTTTCAATACTAATATTATTTATAAAATTCATGGGTATTACAGTTCCTTCGAGCCACTAAGTCTCGAAATCACCATTAAACCTCTTAGGTTCCTTCGAGTCACTAAGTCTCAGAATCTGGGTCACTAAGTCCCACAACAACAGTTGATTAAATGATGTTGAGAGGTGCTGCTAAGTTGGCGTTATGCTTTTCTTCTCAAGTACTTAGCAGCTTGAACTAAATATTCAAGATCTTAGAGTGTGTTCTTTTGACTTTGGCAGAGCTTAGGCATTTTGATAAGAGTTCGTCCTTTTGAAGTTTGAATCTTGGTTGCCGTTTATAGACTGATAAAAATCTTCATGTCGCTAGATGCCCATTGGTGCATTAATTCTCAGATACTCTGGGGTTTCTTATGTGGACATTTTAAACCTATGTGTCAGCTCCTTTTTAGCTTGCCTGACACATCAGTCTGCTTTCTCACCTAACACCATTGACGTATTGCTTTTAGCAACCTAGTTGTTAGACACGACTTCTGATCTTCGATTTCAGCCAAAGATGTTTGGTGAATGCATCAAGACCCTCAATCAGTAATGCTCCAATGTCAGTCATGTTGTCAGACTTGACTGCTCTACAATGATGATAGATCGTAGTGTTTACTCTACGATTTGCTCTTTTTGAGATGATTGCTTTGCAATGTCATTCTATAAATCAACTTTACGATTTTGTTTTACTAAACGATTCTTGAGTTACTTTACGATAAGTCTTTTACTCAGCGATTGCTTGAAGTACTCTACGTTCAGGTCTTACTCAACGAGCGTTGCTTGTCTTTACAATTTATTTGTCCACTTTATGAATAGATAATTGTTTTACGATTTGAAGTGAACTTTGCGATAAGTGCAAATGCTTTGCGATCCATCTGATGTACTATGATCATGCGTTTACTCTACGATCCATCTTCACACTACGAACTAGCTTACTAACTTTACGAAAGTTGAAATCCTATCATCTATACATCAGATCAGCTTAACAAAATCAACCTAACATTATTTGATCTTTATAATCGAAGTCCTTGTACATTGAATCAAATCATTAATAAGAACTTTAATTTACAAAACTTACTGGTATAAATATACATTAATCACATTCATCATCAAATTTAGTTATGCAAACTCTAACAGATTTATTTACCCTTCACTTTGTATACCTTAGCTCATCATTTTGTGAACAAAAAAAAATTGTACCTTTAAATATCCTTTTGAGGACAGATGGATATATATATATATATATATATATATATATATATATATATATATATATATATATATATAAATGTGTGAAACTAAGGACAATAATGTCTTTTACCATATCATATATCCTTCTCAAATGGCTACATGTTAATCTTCTTGAAAATTAGGTTTCTCAATTTAACCACTAAAGATGATCATAGTCAATTTTCAAAAAAATAAAAATAATTAAATTCTAGAATAAATTTATTTTAATTTTTAAAATAACATGTTACTTAATAATAATTCTTAATTAGTTTTCAATATAGACTATTGTACTAATTAAAATTAAACAATATTAATATTAATTTTGAGAATTTAAAATTTCACAAATTAACTAGAAAAAAAAGTAAATTATATTGTATTTGAAATGGAAGTTATGGTAAAAGACATTATAGTCCTTAACATGAGATTAAAAGAATTACATCTCACCAATTTTTTTCTTTTTTTAATGCCATGCCACGTTATTTTAATGGAATGTCAGCGTTTGAGAATTATATATATTAATACTTTAAAAAATAGTACAAGGAGATTTTTTATATAAAAAATATACAATGAGTAAAATAAAACCAAAACTATGATAACGTAATTTAGGTTGAGAATCATTACTTAACTAAAATCATTTGGGTTCTAGTGAGTGAGTTGGTTAACTAATTTTTATATTATGAATTGGTTTAATTTTAGACCCATATTATAAAATAAAAATATGAATTAAAATTAATTTAACTAGTTTTTACTCATATTAATCAACACATTTCAATTTGTTTAGTTTTTAAATTAATTAACTAGTTTTCCCATTTTTATTTCTATTTTTAGTATAATTAATGAGAATTAAAGTCTCCTAGGCTTGGTAGACTCCTTTTGCATTGACTTGGATTTTATAACCTCGCCTTCACGTACTCCATCTATACTATACAAAGTCTATGTTCCCTAACTTTTACGTATGCTTTTGAGTTTTGGAAGAAAAAAATTGAAAAAGTGAAAATTAAGATATAAAAAGAATAAACCGAATATTTATAAATTTTCTTTCGTATTATTACTGTTTATTTTTAAATTATTATTTTAACCTTATAGTAAATTATTAAATTTGTATATAAAAGTTATAATATAGATGAAAAATTATCAATTAATATTTCTGCAAGACTCTTCACATTTATATTAATGGAACTTATTTTTATGAGTAAGATTTTTTGAAAATATTAAAATTTTCTTGTAAAAGTAACAGTTCCCAAAATTATTTATGTTATTTAATTTTGGTCTAAATTGGTTAACTTTTGGACGAATTACTATGAAATGAAAAATGATTAATTTTTTTGTGTTTTTCTATTTGTTCATAATATTTGGTAATTAAAGAAAAAAATGTTTCTTTTAAATTATCCTTTAACAACTTTTGCTGCTATCAACATGTCATACATTTTTAATACTTTTTTTAGTTCTAAATTATAAAATTATTACTAAATTTTAAAAGTCAAATTGACACCTTTTTTTAATAATTATCAAAAAAACTAGTTGGATCAATTGAACATTACGAAATAATAAATTTTATAGCTACTAGTATTTTTTAAATAATTTATAATATTTCTTATTATATTAATTCTAAATTTAAAAATATATCAAATTTATTTTAAAAAATAAATAATGATCTTATATTTCGGAACGAATTATTTATTTTACTTCTTCCAATTTATTTCTAATCATTTGTTCCACGGAAAGGCTCGATACACAATACATACATGCTTAAAAGAATAAGGAATGATATACATTTAATACACAATACTTTTATTTCGTAATTGATCCTTCTACCAATTATTTCGTACTGTTCAATCGATCAAATTAGTTTAATTTATAAAATAAATAATGATGTTATATTTCAATTCGAAGTAATTATTTTTACTAATTTTGAATTTAAAAGCATTTCAAATTAACTTTAAAACGTCAAATTTAATTTTATATTTTGAAACAGAAGTAATATTATTTTTGTTGTGTAATTAGCCAAGTTAAGGTCAATCTTATTTTAATTTGTCAAAAATTTATCAGTCAAATGAGATTCTCATCCATATCTAAAATAAAATAAAATGATATTCTCTTTCTAAGATAGAAGTAGTATTCAAAATAATACTCCCTCCGTCTCTATTTAAATGACGTTTTAGAGATGGGCACAATAATTAAGATAATGATTGAAAAGCATTAAATATAGTTCTTAATTATCTATAATACCCTTAAATCATTAATTTATCATAGCACAAGAGTTTAAAGTACCAAAAAAATAAGTAGAGTAGTGAGGGGTAATTTTGAAAAAATTATCATTAACTCTCCTAGATTTAAACAAACATCAATTAATTAGCGACAAATAAAAAACTCTAAAACGTCATTTAAATAGGGACGGAGGGAATACTCTCTCTGTTCCTAAGAGATTGTCGTTTAAGGTTAATGCACACAGATTAAAGAATATAATTAATACCTAGCGAAAATACTATACTACTATTATTAATTGTCTCAACTAATTATTCTCTTCCTAATGTTTCTTATTCAATTCAACCAATTACTTCTTATTCAACCAATTACTACTTGGATTATAGCATTGAATTGAATAAGAATCATTGGGAATGGAAGAAATTTTTAAATAGGAGAAAGCTTTAAATAAGGGTAAAGTAAAAAAAAAATAGATAATGTGTATTGATAAAATTCAAAACGACAATATTTTTGGAACAAAAATTACTTTCTAAAATGACAATCTTTTAAGAACGGAGGGAGTAACATTTTAAATTAGAAAGAAAAAATTATGTTGCATATCCATCGCTTTTCTATTTGGAGAGAGCGCATAGCTACTGATTGTTAGAGATACTAAAATATGATTAACTAAGTTCAACCATAATCACAAGTCCAAACTATTTTAACCATATTATAAATGGGTTTATATAAGTTAATTTCTAATTAACCCATAACTATTTTTTATAACTCAAAACCAACCATAACCATTTTTTGCCAGCTATCACGTGAACCAAATGAGTTGTTTAGACATTGTTTGGTTGTTAAATGACTTCACATCTAGAAGTGCCAAAAAAAGGGATAAAATTATAATATTTGGTATCATCTAGCAAAATTAGAATAATAAAGTAAAATATTCCTCTCTTCCTAATATAAGTTGTAGAGGAATTTTCCCGAGGTTAGATACAATAAAAGGTGTTGTTTTAATATCGCTTCAAAAGGTCAAAACTTTTAGTCAGAATATACTTAGAAATATAAAAGAATAATTCAAAATGAAAATGATACTCCATCCGTCCCAATAAAAAGTTCTATTGTCAAAATAAAAATTAAGTGTTCCAAAACAAAATCCTATTTATCTGTGATAATATCATTACTAATTAACATGTAAATATGAAATATAAATGTATACTTCTTGTCAGAAATCAATAGTCAACTTCAAAATACTTGACTATCCCCAATTCGATAACAATTACTCCAATGGTTTGGGGTGTAGCAAAGTATACATTAATGCAATTCCAACAAAAATAATATTTATGAAAACATCTCCTTTTTAAAAAAAAAATATAAAAAAAATTATTAATATTAAAGTGGACGATCAGCCGCAATTTCATAATCCAATTTTTCATTTTTTTTTAAGTGGCCTTTGGATAAAAATTACGAGAATTTATATTGTTTCTCAAATTAAATTATACAGAGAAAAAGGATTAAAATCTCTAAAAAAAATATTGGAATATGAATTAAATTGAAAGACCCCTCAACTATTTAAGGGGGTTAGTAGAAATATAGGCAGTATAGGAGATATAGAGTGCTCATTGGTATGAAAACATATTTTACTATCAGAGACTGAAAGAGAGAATTTGTTATTTGTTTGTATTTGGTACATTAACATATATATATATATATATATATATATATATATATATATATATATATATATATATATATATATATATATATGACTGATTCGTACAAGTATTTGTTATTGTTATGAATAAAAAATAGATAAATATTATCATTAACGCTCAATACAAGAACTAACGTCCCAGATTAAAATAAAAAATAATACCGCGGTCTGCTACTATTAGTAGCAGACGTAATCCGTCTTTCGCTACTAATAGTAGCGGACGTAAATTTTTCAGTTCTAATATCGATCGTTCGTTCCTATAGTGTATGTTTATTTTTGATCCATAACAAATACATGTTATAGATAATTATATATATATATATATATATATATATATATATATATATATATAGGGGAATGATCCGTGAAAAAGTGTTAGCTATTAGCACTGTTTGAACTAACGCTAATCTAGCCGTCCAATATTAGAGTTAATGGCTAATATGAATGTCCAGCCGCTAGAGGGAGTAGCAGTCAGCAATAAATTAAAAAATCTTCTCTGCTGGCCGCTACTCCCTCTAGCGGCCAGCAGAGAGGATTTTTTAATTTTGTCCATGGCCCAGCCGCTAGAGGGAGTAGCGGCCAACAAAAAAAATTGGCCAATTACTGATTATCCTAATTATTCTCATACATGCTACTTATTAATTAGTAAAATAAAATAATAAAAAATTATAAATATAATTATAAGGATAATCAGTAATTATCCTTATACTTATTAATAAAATAAGTATGTATAAGGATAATTAATAATTATCGTCTTATGATTTTTAATTATAAATAGAAAATAGTAATTGAATTTATATTATATTCCTTCTCAAATATATAAACTCAATCACTATTTCCTATTTATAATTAAAAATCATAAGACGATAATCAATAATTATTCTTATACATACTTATTTTGTTAATAAGTATAATGATAAGTATAAAGATAATTACTGATTATCCTTATAATTATCCTTATAATTTTTTATTATTTTATTTTACTGATTAATAAGTAATATGTATAAGGATAATCTGTTAATAAGTATAAGGATAAGTATAAAGATAATTATTGATACTTATAATTTTTTATTATTTTAATTTACTAATTAATAAGTAGCATGTATGAGAATAATTAGGAATATCAGTAATTGGCCAAATTTTTTTGTTGGCCGCTACTCCCTCTAGCGGCTGGGCCATGGACCAAATTAAAAAATCCTCTCTGCTAGCCGCTAGAGAGAGTAGCGGCTAGTCAAAACGACGACGTTTTGACTGGCCGCTACTCCCTCTAGCGGCCAGCAGAGAGGATTTTTTAATTTATTATTGGCCGCTACTCCCTCTAGCGGTTGGGCATTCATCTCAGTCATTAACTCTAATATTGGACAGTTAGATTAGCGTTAGTTCAAACAGTGCTAATAGCTAACGTTTTTCACGGATCATTCCACACACACACACACACACACACACACACACACACACACACACACACACACACATATATATATATATATATATATATATATGGGTTATTTTGAGTTGTAAATGATAATATAAATTACTGAAATTAAAATTCGAAATGCATATGTTAACTCAATTGCAAGAAATCTTCTTTTATAGACTTTTTCAATTGTAAGTACTTCTGAATACTTGAAAATTTTGAAGAATTTTAGAAGAAACTACAAAGAGACTTGCAACGTTGAGATCAACGATCAATGAAAACTGAACCTAAATTGTTCCAAGATCTTATGAAATTGCAGAATGAATTCTTGCAACGTTGAAGTCTACGATCGCTAAGCTAACACTCGGAAGAAACGTAGAGCTGAATATTGTAGAATAGGTCGTAAAGCTAAAAGAAAAAAAATGCATGTGTAAAGATCTTAGACTACGTTTGAATTGAAAGAATGGAATAGGGAATGTGAATGAAATTGAGAATGAAATAATTCATTTCATTCCTAACCAAAATGAGTCATTCAATACCCTCCTTCAAAGAATAAACTTCACAAATTTGGCAAGAACGGGAATGAAACAATCAAACACAACTTTTTTTATTTCATAAAAATGAGTCATTTTATTCTCACATTCATTATTGCAATCCAAAAGTAGCATTAAAGTATGAGACTAATATCAAATTAATCTATTAATCTCAAGAGTAAAGTCTTGAGGGTGTATCTATTACAGTTCATAGGACTGAGTAAAAAACGGATATAATCGAATAACCGAATCGAACTGAATTTTTTTAACCGAAATTTCTTGATAATTCGATTTTTTGTAATTCGGTTATATCCGAATTCTTATTCGGTGTTCGTGATTCAGGTCCGATTATTAAAATCATCATATTCGGTTATCCGAATAACCGAACATATTTATTAAAAAAAAAGAAATTTAATATTTATAGGATGTACTGGGCCTGATAAGTCAAATAAGGTTTTAAATTTGAACGGTCCATTTCTTTTGGACAGGACAAGAATCAGGGTCCTTAACACTAATATACAACAATTAGAAAGTATTTACAAAAATAAAACATACACAACATAATTACAAAAATAACGCAACATAATATTACGTTGCTAAAATTACGGATCATTATCTCCCTACACATTAGTTACCAACTTTCATTCTTTCAACTAACCGCACCTAAATTCAAGCAACTGAACAAAACATAAAAGATCGACAGCAACTCTGAGATCGGAGAAGAACATATCAACGACGTATCTACCGGAGAAGACGAAATCTCTTGTCGTGATGCAACTCTGAGATCAGAGAAGAACATAAAAGATCGACAGCAACTTCAAGATCTGTAACCAGAAACTTACTGCAACTGCATTGATTATTGATCGTACTGCACTGATTGTTGATTCGTTACAAATTTGTATACTGAGGTATTTGAGTTTCCAATTTATATGCATAATGTTACCCCGTGTTTACTACGTATTCGTCTATTGGTTACCTTTCTCAAATTTTTCGCTCTTGAAATGGTCACAAAGTCAGAATAATGAATGTTTTGAATGCAAAATGTATTTAAAAATATATTTTATACTCTGGTTATTAAATACATATAAATTGGTTACTGTTTATTATTGATTTGGTTGCTGTATAATGTTTATTTTAATTTTAAAATTTATTCTACTGATATTTTTTATATTAATGATTACTTATTAAATACATTGGTTAACTTCCTGCAATTGTTGGTTACTGTCTAATCTGGATTTGGTTAGTATATAATGCTGATTTAGTTATTGTGTAAAATTACAATGGTTACTGCATAATATTACCCCCAGTTCATGTTCTGGTTACTAACATTATGTAGTTTGGTTACTGTCTAACATTGAGTTGGTTACTTTACAGACCATAAGCTAATAGTAATAAAAAAACATACTAAATGGTTGCTTCATCTGATATACTGGTCGGTGGAATATCGTTTATAATTTAAAATTTGATTGACAATGTTGTTGTGTATTATACAGTTGAATGATTGACAATGCAAAATGCATGTAAAAATATATTTTATATTCTGGTTACTAAGAACATATAAATTGGTTACTGTTTATTATTGATTTGGTTACTGTATAATGTTTATTTGGTTGATGTATACTTTAAGTGTATATTCTACTGATATTTTTTATATTGATAGTTACTTATTAAATACATTGGTTACCTTCCTGCAACTATTGGATCTTTAAGTACATATTGATATTTTTTATATTGATATTTTTTATATTATTTGTTTTTGCTGTAAATGGCATGAAAAAATATGTTTTATGTTATGGATACTAAGTAAATATATGTTGGTTACTATCTAATTTGAATTTGGTTAGTATATAATCAGGGCCGACCCTGAGTTTTGAAGGGCCTAAAGCGGATAACAAAAAAATAGGCCTTTTGCGAACCTCCTATCTTTCTTCTCTCCGTATGACAAACGACGGATGTAATGAAAGGAAGTGAAATGCCTACCCTCTGTATCCATAGGAAATTGATCCCCATCTCTTCTTAAAGGCCCTCTTTCAACTACAAAGTCAATAAAAATTTGATCAATTTTGTCCCAGTTACTTGGATCATCAATGTCTGTAGGTCCCATATTCACAATCCAAGCCTTCATTATGACACTTATCATTCATCTTCATGGTCTCTCTCATTCACGTATTCATTTGGTTCCTTTGCAAGGACATCCGTATCTTCTGCTAAATTTTCTTGTTCTTCATTCCCCATATCTACTATCTGTTTTTCATTATCTGACTGTTCAACCACACTAGAACTCACCTTTTGTTTCTTACTACAAAAAAATTTATCGAGTGAACTCGCTTGAGATTGAACTAATTCATTCGCTTTTTTCTTTCTTTTTCTTTTTTCAGATCCAAACATATACTTTTTAGGAGCCATGGTGAATTAAAATTTAAAAATCTTCAAAATTCCAGCATAATCTCGTGATTATCTATAAATTAATTACCGAATAGGGCCTTCTTTATTAAAGTCTAACACTACTCCCAAATAATTAAAAAAAAAACCCAAAAGACTGAATTTGATGGAACCCCAAGGCACATAATAATTAAACTTATTTAAATTATTTTGTACAAATTATAGATTTATATGCTTTAAATATGTAGAATATTACAATAATCATGATATCCCTTATCCCTATTCATGTTTGCTAATATGAGTAATATTCAATCAAAAGACACAGAGCCACCAAAGCATTAATTCAACTACAGAGACTTAAAGGACGCTTAGTAACCTCGGATTACCATAAATCTCATAAACAAAATAATTAATTTCGAAACAAAATAATTAATTTTAAAACCCTAAAAAATATAATTAATACCTGAACTTAAATAGTGATGAAGGATTGAAGGAGACGAAGTCCGCTAGAGAAGCTCAATTGATTATTTACTTTTCAGATTAATTGATTTGTGTGAAGGAGTCTAGGAGTAGGAGACGAACTATTTGTGTGAACTGTGAAGGAGACTATTTGTAATTCAGATAAAGGAGAGTAGGAGACGAACACTCAGTCACTCATAGTCTCACAGATTAATTATTTGCTTTAATATTTAAGTAATAAAATTATAAAAGGAAGATAATATTTAAGGGGGCCCTAAAAATTTTTGGGCCTAAAGTCCGGGCACCTTGGACTTTAGCCCAGGGCCGGTGCTGTATATAATGCTGACTTGGTTACTGTGTAATATTATCATGGTTACTGCATCATATTACTATGTTTTATACTGATTTTTTTATATTGATGGTTACTGATTAACTACATTGGTTACCTTCATACATCTGTTAGTCTTTAATTTGTAACAAAGTCATTACTGATTGTTTTGGTTGTAAAATGAATGTAAAATTTTTTTTTATAATCTTGGTTACTAATTACATATATCTTGGTTACTGTCTAATATGTATTTAGATACTGTAAGGTGTTTATTCGGTTACTGTATAATGTTATTGTGTTTTATAATTATTTCTTTTATATTGGTGGTTACTTATTGACTACAATGATTACATTCATACAACTGTTAATCTGATTATATATATTGGTTGATGTACTGATGTTTTTTATAGTTATGAAAAGATTTGATCCAGTGGCAATTAGATAATTTATGTCCAAGTTTGGAGTGTTGAATTTTGGCGTTTTCAGAGCCTAATTTCATTGAAAACGGGTCAACGAACAAAAGTCACAAGCTTTGCTTGTGAACTGCATGATTTTTTGATCAAATTTCATCATTTAGGCCTTTAAAATTGAATATAAAAATGTGATTTATGTTTTGGTTACTAAAATTATGTAGTTTGGTTACTGTCTAATATTGATTTGGTTACTTTACTTACAATATTTATTCAGTTGTCAGACAATGGAGATGATTCCAGTTGTGCTTTATTTTAACGGAACATAAACAAAAAGTGTGTAAATACAGAAATATATAATTATTTACTGTTAGTAACCATTAACCACATGGTTGGTAACATTTTTGATGGCATACAGTAACCAAAATTGTTATTAATTAATATTTTGATTTTTGATTCCAGCATTAGTTATCAATATAAAGTAAACATATACATTAAACAATTGGTAACTGTTCTGAAATATTTTTATGTAAATTTGGTTACCCATCTAAAATAAAATTGTTACCTCTATATTTATATTTAGTTACTAACTGGACCATTTCTAAATAACTTTTATAACTATGTAATTTAAAAGTATCCATCAGCTGAATAAATGGGAACCCTCACATGTACATTAAGCACTTGATAACTGTTCTGATATAAGTTTTTAATTATTTGTTTACTAAGAAAAATTAAAATGGTTACCCTTATATCCAGGTTTGGATACCAACTGCACCTCTCAAACTATTTTTATTTTAATATGAGATCTATAAGTGACCATCACATATATAAATGAAAACTCTCATATGTACATTTAACAATTGATGTTTGTCCTGATACAAGCTTGTAACTATTTGATTACTAATAACAGTAACCACGTAATTATATGATAGTAACCAGAACAGGTTTTAATGGTAATAAACACAGGAATATCATGTAATGAAATCCAGTTTAGACAATCCATGTATACTAAACAATTACATATTAACCAGAATAAAAAATAAAAGTAACCAAAATTTCACATTGAGGACACAATAATAGTAGCCAAACCATAAGATAACAGTAACCAAAACATAATAAAGAAGTAATCAAATAGTTATATGAAAAGTAACCAGAACATATTTTAATAGTAACCAAAACAGAAACAACCTGTATCTCCAACCCAGTTTAGGCAACCCATGTATACTCTCATATGTACATTTAACACTTGATATATGTCTTGATACAAACTTGTAACTATCTGGTTACTACCAAAAAATAAAATAGTTACCCTTCTATGCATGTTTGGTTACCAGCTGCACCTTTCAAATAATGTATCAGACACAACTTAGAAGTAACAAATACGAACCAACAAACAATGTCAAATAATTGATAATATAATCAAATATGTAATCCCATTTATATAAGCTCCAATAAACATTACATACTCACTAACCATAACAAATGATTATGGATATCCAACAAAAATTAAAGTACGAAACACAATTCAGAAGGACAAGACAACAACCGAACTAATCAAAATCTGGTACAAATCTTCCTGAAACTTAAGCTTTTTGGCTGCTGCTACTTTCTTCTTCTTCATGATTGCTCTCATTTTCTAGAAAAGACTTCTACATTATGAACCTGTGGGAGGAAGAGAAATACATTGGAATTAATGAATAGAGAGTCCATATAGGATGTGTTTGTAGTGACCAAAATATAAACATGTAGTATATACCAGTTTATGTATTAACCAAACAGTTATATATAATATTAACCAAAACATAATTTAAAGGTCACCAAAACAAAAATATATAAACCAAAAATATTCTAAAATGTAACCGAACAGTTATATAATAGTAATCAAACCATGTTTTAATGGTAACCAACACAAAAAAAAAACATGTAGACCAAATCCAGTTTAGTCAACTAATGTATACTAAGCAAATACAAGGTAACCAAAATAACATAAAAAAATAACCAAAATTCTAAATTGAGAGAACAAGAATGGTATCCAAATCATAAGCTAACAGTAACAAAAAAACATACTAAAGAAGTAACCAAACAGTTATATGTTAGTAACCAAAATATATTTTAATGGTAACTAAAACATAAACAAACTTTCCCTTCCTCTCCAGAGCAAACTTCTTCAAGTCCTTAACAGAATCACCCTCCGTGATTCTTTTCCTCTTTCCATCCTTCTTCCTTGTATCAACCATTCTATACAAAACATAAAAACAACACAAACCCAAACAATCAATACTCCATTCTGTTAGTAAACTACTTTAATAGATAATACATTAAACTATTTAGAAAATACTCACTTGAAACAATAATAAACACCATAATCGATCAATGGAGAAGAAAAAACCAACTGAACCATTGTACAACAGCGATAACGAGTAACAACGACAATGACGAACAACTAAACGAAGATGGCGAACAACTAAACGAAGATGATAACGAGTAACGATCACGAAAATGTAGAATAAATCACCAAAAACGATCAATAAAGATGAAAAACGCACGAACAGAAGAGAGAAACAATGGTTTCAGTATGCAGAACAAGGGTTTGTAACTGAAAAATCCCAATCAAATGATATATGAAGGTTATTACGCGTTTTAAAAAAAATCAACCCGATTTTAAGATGGACACTAATTTGCCATGCCTGCCCATTAATATTAATCCCTTAAATTAAGGACTCCTAATTGTATTAGTATTGTAAATAAATATGATGAAGTGTCATATTTTTGTAATTATTTTATGAATGCATGATTATTGTAATTATTTTTAAAAATGTACTATAATATGTAATTAATCCTAAATAACCAAAAAGTGGCCCATGACCCATACATCCATAATTTTTAGGAAACAAAAAAAAGCAAATCTCATCGGATCTCAATGAAAATTAAATGAATGTTGACTGCACACAAAACCAAACCCCATAAATAAATATAATATGCATACACATCTACTGCTACATAGAGAGAGAAGCTCACATTCCCTCTCTCTATAAAAAACAGAGCAGATTCATCTCAGTATTCCATTTCAGTTTCGAGGCGGTGCGACGGACGACGGTGCCCCCTACCCCTATTATACGATGGTGGTCGGCAGATTCATCTTCGCCGACCACTATCTTCGCCTCAATCTCCAGCCTCCGCTGCTTACGATCTCACCGTCCCACCATCTCATGCTCTCTATCAGTATTGATTTTTAATAAGCTTTGTCTGTTGAGACATTTTCAGTTGGCCCAAATCCAATCATGAACTTAATTTCGGTATTAACCGAAATAACCAAATAACAAAATCGGTTATTCGGTTTTCGATAATTCGGGTATTCTTTAATTCGGTTGATTTTTCGGATATTAAAAATAAGCAGATTTTGCTATTCGGTTATAACCGAACAACCGAATAACCTATTCGGTTCGGTTATAACCGAATGATCAATCTTAACAGTTCATGTAAGAGACGCACCGAAATTTAAATTACTGATAATAGAAAGTTGTCATATCTTATTCTTTTCGTTTGTTAGAAATTATTTGATTACTGGTAATAATTGTAGTAATTGTTTGGTACAAATTTAAAATTACTACGTATATTTTTTTTAATATTCACTTTTTACTAAAAATGCCCCATATACTAATTTATATTACTAAAATTGGACCTCCTCACCGCTGCTCCAAACATGAAGCTTGCTTCAAAAACAATTAAATTAGTCCTATAAATATCTCTAATAAAAAATAAATAAACATGCAATACAAAGAGAGAACCTCCTTGCTAACATTCTCCAAGAAGACTCCTTTGCTCTGACAAATTTATTATGAACCCTCACTCCACGAAGCATATCACGCCTGCCGGATTTCCAACAAAGCTTCAAATATCTCCATAGGGGTTATCTTCGAAATAGCCGGGGCCTCCTGCAACGCGTATTCTCCATCTTCATTTTACTCCTTTCCTACCTCTTGCTTTACAAAATAGTAGGGGACAACTAATGGATAAAAATATTCATCTATAGGACGTCTCTATGTGTACGCCGCTCGAAGGTCCCACTTACTAGATTGATACAATACAATGGTTCCTTGAAGGGGAACAAAATCCTAACTGCCTTGGACACCTACTGGAGGACTACACATAAACAAAGGATCACAGACAGACTTTATCAAGTGATATACACCTGATTCAGTACCACTAGGGGATACGATATTAGCTTGACTCAACTACTGAATCTCCTTCCTTGAAAGGGTACTCTATCAAGAGGACGTCCCTATAAATAACCCCATTGGTTCACCTACAAGGTACGTACAATTTTAACCTCTACATAACTATCATCGCTTCTCAATATATCCCAGTTCTAACTTAGGCACCGAAGGGTCCACCCAAGGATAACCCTACTCGAAGATCCCCTCCACAACTGGTTCGGCTCTACAATTTTTGGCTGCATCACTATTCATCATCAATTGATCATTGCATAATAGTTCGAGCCTTGCATTTTGATATTGCTTCGACTATAATTTACTTCTTGTCATCACTTAATTAAATATTCTGAAATGAATTGATAGCCTAAGAAGTTAGGTGATGTTTGTTTACCTCTTAATAGGTCTTAATAGACCACCTTTTATTCGCTAAGAGAGTAGATATTGTTTGTTTATTTTTTGTTACCTCTGAATATCTCTGAATAAACTTTAAATTAAATCAAATCTAAATTATTTAGACATGCCTCTTAATGAACTTTAATATTTTTTAGACATAAATACCCTCTTCAATATTATCAATTTTAAATTTGTGTATCCATGTCAACCACGACCACCCACCAGCGCCACCACCACCACCTCCTCGTCACCTCCGACGCCACCAGATTTGCTTTCAACCACCACCAGACCACCAGATCTGCAGGGGGAGGGGGAGGGGGAGGGGGAGGGGGAGGGAGGAGGGGAGGGGTGGGGTGGGGTGGGGCGGGGGAGGAGGGAGGGAGGTGGGGGATTGAGTCTCTGATTCGGAACCATCAATCAATGATTCAATCAACTAAAAATGAGAAAAATGACATCAAATCAGCTATACACCCAAAATCATCCAAATGGAAAAATAAACAAATAATTGACCCACCCCACTGAAAGATGTAGGCAATGAGCTTGAATTGCTACAAACATTATTAGACTGCTCGTAAGCCAAAGTTTTTTGTGACTTCCTTTTGTTGGTCTCACTAATCGGTGGTATCGTAAACAAACAATTCCAAAGCTCGAGTCTCAAAAATTTCCTGTGAGTCAGAAGGAAGTGGGTATTTTTTTTCAAGAGTTAAAATAGTAAAAATATTTAGACATTTTAAAAAAAAAATTATCAAACAAATTTTTTTCATTTAGATACAATTTTATTTAGATACTATATATTATTCAGATGTCTAAACTATTCAGATCTTAACAACTTATTTTATCAAACACAACCTAAGTCTATTGTTTCTAATCCGATTTGGATTAGGGGCTTTACAAGCAAGTTTAAGATAACCGATTGGTTAAAAAAAGCATAGGTGCACAAAAAATAAAGGTGCTCAAGGAGTAAAAATACTCAAAAGATTTGTAAACTTATCTTGTAAAAGGATTTAATTGTAAATCAAGTTAATTACTAAAAAAATCTCCAATACTAATTAGTATTAGACTTGAATTAAGCTACTAGAGTAGAGGTTAGGAACCAAACCAAGTAAAAAATCTTGTGTTCATGTGATTACTTGTTTTACAATAATTTTCTATTGTATGCTTCAATTTGAATAGTAAGATATAATGTGAATACTTTGGCAAATATATACCCTCTTCAATATTATCAATTTTAAATTTGTGTATCCATGTCAACCACGGCCACCCACCGGCGCCACCACCACCTCGCCACCTCCGGCGCCACCAGATTTGCTTTCAACCACCACCACCAGACCACCAGATCTGCGGGGGGAGGGGGAGGACGGGGGGGAGGGGTGGGGCGGGGCGGGGTGGGGCGGGGGAGGAGGGAGGAGGTGGGGGACTGAGTCTCTGATTCGGATAAGTCCACACCATCAATCAATGATTCAATCAACTAAAAATGAGAAAAATGACATCAAATCAGCTATACACCCAAAATCATCCAAATGGAAAAATAAACAAATAATTGACCCACCCCACTGAAAGATGTAGGCAATGAGCTTGAATTGCTACAAACATTATTAGACTGCTCGTAAGCCAAAATTTTTTGTGACTTCCTTTTGTTGGTCTCACTAATCGGTGGTATCGTAAACAAACAATTCCAAAGCTCGAGTCTCAAAAATTTCCTGTGAGTAAATACAGCAGAAGGAAGTGGGTATTTTTTTTCAAGGGTTAAAATAGTAAAAATATTTAGACATTTTGAAAAAAGTAATTATCAAACTAAATTTTTTCATTCAGATACAATTCTATTTAGATATTATATATTATTCAGATGTCTAAACTATTCAGATCTTAACAACTTATTTTATCAAACACAACCTAAGTCTATTGTTTCTAATCCGATTTGGATTAGGGGCTTTACAAGCAAGTTTAAGATAACCGATTGGTTAAAAAAAGCATAGGTGCACAAAAAATAAAGGTGCTCAAGGAGTAAAAATACTCAAAAGATTTGTAAACTTATCTTGTAAAAGGATTTAATTGTAAATCAAGTTAATTACTAAAAAAATCTCCAATACTAATTAGTATTAGACTTGAATTAAGCTACTAGAGTAGAGGTTAGGGACCAAACCAAGTAAAAAATCTTGTGTTCATGTGATTACTTGCTTTACAATAATTTTCTATTGTATGCTTCAATTTGAATAGTAAGATATAATGTGAATACTTTGGCAAATATATACCCTCTTCAATATTATCAATTTTAAATTTGTGTATCCATGTCAACCACGGCCACCCACCGGCGCCACCACCACCTCGCCACCTCCGGCGCCACCAGATTTGCTTTCAACCACCACCACCAGACCACCAGATCTGCGGGGGGAGGGGGAGGACGGGGGGGAGGGGTGGGGCGGGGCGGGGTGGGGCGGGGGAGGAGGGAGGAGGTGGGGGACTGAGTCTCTGATTCGGATAAGTCCACACCATCAATCAATGATTCAATCAACTAAAAATGAGAAAAATGACATCAAATCAGCTATACACCCAAAATCATCCAAATGGAAAAATAAACAAATAATTGACCCACCCCACTGAAAGATGTAGGCAATGAGCTTGAATTGCTACAAACATTATTAGACTGCTCGTAAGCCAAAATTTTTTGTGACTTCCTTTTGTTGGTCTCACTAATCGGTGGTATCGTAAACAAACAATTCCAAAGCTTGAGTCTCAAAAATTTCCTGTGAGTAAATACAGCAGAAGGAAGTGGGTATTTTTTTTCAAGGGTTAAAATAGTAAAAATATTTAGACATTTTGAAAAAAGTAATTATCAAACTAAATTTTTTCATTCAGATACAATTCTATTTAGATACTATATATTATTCAGATGTCTAAACTATTCAGATCTTAACAACTTATTTTATCAAACACAACCTAAGTCTATTGTTTCTAATCCGATTTGGATTAGGGGCTTTACAAGCAAGTTTAAGATAACCGGTTGGTTAAAAAAAGCATAGGTGCACAAGATGTAAAGGTGCTCAAGGAGTAAAAATACTCAAAAGATTTGTAAACTTATCTTGTAAAAGGATTTAATTGTAAATCAAGTTAATTACTAAAAAAATCTCCAATACTAATTAGTATTGGACTTGAATTAAGCTACTAGAGTAGAGGTTAGGGACCAAACCAAGTAAAAAATCTTGTGTTCATGTGATTACTTGCTTTACAATAATTTTATATTGTATGCTTCAATTTGAATAGTAAGATATAATGTGAATACTTTGGCAAATATATAACATCAGAAAATTATTCGTTTCAAAAACCAAAAAGTAATCATGTTTACCTGATCAAGGAATATTCCATTGTTTGGCTCTCTCATCAATTTTTCACATTCTTTCTCTAAGTATCTTTGCATTACTCTACACCCAAGGTTTCTCTACCTACGCAAATGATAATGGATTCCCTACACCCAAGTATTCTCTACCTACCTGTGTCAGATTACGGTCACAAACTTAAAGACATTGTTGCATTTTATACTACTCTCAATTTATAATAAAATAAACAAATTCATTTTGTGTAACAAAAATATTTACAAACCCTAAACACTGGGATTGTTCTTGTCAAATAGAGAGTAATACAAAACAAAGATAGAAGGAGATGTAGAAGTATTATCAAAAGATACGTGTCCAAAAGGACCCTTAATGTGGTCTGAGCAAAGGGCTGGGATTCTTGTATCCCTCCAAAGTTGGGGCATTCAAACCAAAAAAAAACGGCCAAGGATGCACTATGTGAAAAATAAAAGATCTAGAGTACTTTACAATAGACTAACATGGGAAATGCTAATCCCAAAGTAAGATTTGTTGTTGGAAGAGCAGGTTATGTAGTTACACATGACATTACCCTTACAAATAAACGCCACAAAGATTTATGGCAAATAAAAACCTTATTCCACTTGATGCTTCAAATACAGTACAACTATGTGAAATAAAACCAATAACCTTTACAAATCAAGTAAAGTAAAAACTGATGAAATGGATCAAGCTATGTGACATAAAACAGTAAACTCACTGACCTGCTGAAGGGATTGTCAATAGTTCGAGTGATTTCTTAAGGTAGTCTACAGCAATGGAAACATCATCAAATGCCAACGCCCCGACTGCAAACCTTGCTGCCTTGTGTGCCTCTGCAATTTTTTCGGGTGGAGGCTGGTAATTGCTATCATAATGATATGCTTGGGCAGCAGTAGGTGCAACATCTGAAATGGCCTCAATTCTACCATTTGAGCTGTGCTTAGCTGTTGATGTGTAGTTTGTTGTGTCAGAAGCTGATGGGGAGGAGTAGGAAGTGTCAGAGCCTTGATAGTATGGATTATGAGATGGCACAGCTGGAAGGCTACTCTCCATAAAACTAGGGTAAGTTTGAAAGTTTGGATATGAATAAGAAGTTGTTTCATGAGACTGGTAATGTGGCGATTGCTGTGGTTCTTGCGGAAATGGTTGATGTTGATATGGTTGAGAATAAGTAGGATTTTCTGATCTGTTTGTTGAAGGAGGTTGATGGAAATTGTGGGACGCATAATCATCAGTTGGAGGTGATTGATGGAAATTATGGGATGGATAATCATTAGCCGGAGGAGGTTGACGGAAATTATGGGACGGATAATCATTGGTAGGGTAACGAGATGGTGGAATGCTCGAGGAAGGTGATGGTGGAATGTTTGAGGAAGGTGATGGTGGAATGTTTGAGGAAGGTGATGGTGGAATGTTTGATGGAGGCATAGGTGGAATATTTGAAGACTGCTTTGGTTCAAATTTATCATAAACCTGGGTTGATGGATCAAATTCGGGTGCAGGTCTGGTATCCGGATCAGTTCTGCTAGGTTCAATATCCTGCACACAATGTAACAATTAGAACATCCTCCAAAATCGTTTGCTTGTCCCATGCAACTTCTTTAACCTTGAATGTTTTAAACAGGTACATCCAGAATTACACTGCTATAAAAAAAATTGATATGATACAAGGCCGCAAAACTTGGTTAGAACAATATAAAAGGCTTTGGAAGCCCATGAATTAGAAGTTATATTTTAATTAGTTTCTTTAATTTATAATTTTCAGTCATCTTATTGGAGTCCAGTTTTGGTTAGGAAAGTTGTCTAGGATTATTATAAATAGTGATATACTCTATTATTTTATTACATAGAAATATAGTAATTATTTGAGATTGACAAGAATTGAGGTGTGTGAGAACTACCCTTTGTCCCAAAAACCCCGCCCCCATTAAAACTTCTGTGTCACTTGTGAATAAGTTTATTCCAGCTTTCATAATCAAATATAAAACCACATTAGTTATAGATGGTAATCAGAAATGCAGTTTGTATGATTGGAAAAAGATTTTTAGTTATCAGAGGTTCAAGGACACAAGTTCATAGCCACAGGTAGCATCACCCTACTTTTTCTAAGTAGCTTTATCTGTTCATATCTTATAATTGACCAACAGAAGAAGTTCGGAGAAAAGTGACAATGATAATGATCACCAATTTTGCAGTTTGGTTTCTAGACTTTCTTGTCGCGTTTAACTGAGAGACGCAACAACTTTTTCTCAGCCAAGGCAAGAAATAAAGTCAGGTAGAAAACATACATAACCAGCTTTAGGTGTACTCGATAAATCATTATCACCTCCTGGGGGACCTGGCACGGGCTTCCTTCCTTCTTTCAGAGCTTTGTTTATATCTGCAGCTTTCCAAGCTGCATATTTTTGTTTCTGCTCAAGCTGTAAAAGAGAAATTCAAAATCAGAACCAACCCAACATTATTAAATGAATCTATATATTCTTAAACCAGAAGATGAAGGATGCTAAATCCATATAAAAATGATAAATAGCCATCAATTAGGAAATAATAATGTGATTAGAAACTCACATCAGGTTGAGGTTGACCAAACTGGTTAAGAATTTCAAAGAAAATGCTTGCAGCATAAAAGGTCTTCGCAGTACTCCTGTGACAAGCTCAAAAGGTTATAACTCTTAAAAGGACCGACTACATTACCAAAACACTATATTGTACATGTGTGTGTGGATATATATATATATATATATATATATATATATATATATATATACACACACACACACACACACACACACAAATATGTGTGTGTTGGGGGGGGATCAATAGCAAAGTTGAATATTCCCTACTATCCTTATAAACCATGTTGTGCGTACACCTAGAGATCATATGGCAAAGATCCAACAGCTTATCGTCCCATTGGGAGGAGGAATCAGACCTTCAACTTTATAGCTAATGAGTACATGGAGAGCTTGAGAAGAGAGAGCGTAGAAAATAGAGAGGGGC
This sequence comes from Panax notoginseng, assembly GCA_016801055.1. Classification (NCBI taxonomy): domain Eukaryota; kingdom Viridiplantae; phylum Streptophyta; class Magnoliopsida; order Apiales; family Araliaceae; genus Panax; species Panax notoginseng. The sequence goes on along the minus strand of CM029018.1, from coordinate 39,635,949 downwards.
TCACTATGTAGATTCAGAGGTTCTATTAGCTACGAAAATCATCTGGGACTGCATGAAGGAACACTTTCTGAGGTAAACAAATAATTTGGCCTCTCGATGAACGACAAGGACCCATCAGAGATGCTCCAGGTGATCCTTGGTCTTACTAAATAAGTATACCATTAACGTAATGACCAAATTTTCTCAAAGAATGGACGAAAAACCTGCAACATAACACTCATAAATAAGATAGGGGCACTGGACAGGCCAAACGGCATTACCAATCATTCATACAATTCATCTTGGGTCTTAAAGGCAGTCTTCCACTCATCATCTGGCCTAATGTCTATTTGATGGTGTCCACTGCGCATGTCTGTTGGTGTACTATTGAGAACCTGCTATGTAATCCAACATGTCATCCAGGCGTGGCAACAAGAACCTATATTTGGTTGTGATTCTCTTAATGGCTCGACTATCGATGCACATTCTCCATGAGCCATCATTCTTAAGGATTAGTAAAGAAGGAACAACACAACAGCTAAGACTTTAACGAGTGAAAAGTTCTTTGACTAGTCGGTGCAATTCGGTGCTCAAAAGGGTTCATCCTATAATGGGGAAGATTAGGCAATTGAGAACCCAAGACTAATCTATAGCATGCTGAATTATATGTTTCCGTTCATTTAGTGTCACGTCCTGAAACCCGTGCAGCAATTTGGTGAACTTGGGAGAAGAATTAACCGAGTTATCAATTTGAGAATGAGTTATTTCTTTGCTAGCTAAAGCGATGAAAAATTCATATCATCAGTGTAAGACTGACTTCAATGAAATAAAATTACCTTGCTTACCTCCCAAGTCTTTACCTTTTCCAATCCCCCTTACAAGAAGGGTTTCTTTACCCAAGAGAGCTTTGCCAGCACCCTAAGGGTAAGTTTGTAACTTGAAAGGGAAAAGGAAGAAAGAGGAAATGAAATCTAAAATTTATTGGACTTTTTAAACCAGCTATTATACTATATTATAATATCGTCCACAGTACTCTCAACTTGTGAAAGGCTTGCCTTCTGAAGGATTGACTTGTTGGGCCCTCAAGCTTTTGTTATTGTTTTCAACGCTTGGCATCAATTGCTTACGCTACTTTGAATCCACATAAGCACCTTTTATGGAATGTGGACTACTTGCTACTATGGCACCTCTCGGAGACTTGAACCACAAACCAACTCAACACTAATTAAACAGAAAACTAATTACATGAAAGTCCTTTTTCTTTACACAATATTTAAACCACCAAAAGACTGACAACGCACTGCCCAATATAAATGGCATTTAAAATAATCAGGATGAAACAATTAAGGATTCTGTTAAAACTCAACCCCAAGTCTTTTTATCGTATATAGAATCTCAGAAAGAACTAGATGAGGCTAACACTGCCATCATCTTACCATGTGAGCCACAGTCCTTTATATCTCAAGTCCCGGCTTAGAATCATCAATATACAAAAGGTATAAAGCAGAATTAAAAAATTTTCTTGATAAAGGGAAAAGAGGTGCTCCCAATATTTGTGGTCCCTCCCGTCTAGTTTCAGAGAGATCATCTATAAACCCTTTGAAGTTAAGAAACGGAATAATTTGTCAAATGGTTTAATATAACAAACTTCTAAATACACCGTTTATAAACATCAATTGTATATCTTTGGCTTCTGGAAATATGATGTCCAATGGTAACAAAAGGTAACATATGTATAAGAAGATTGCTTACACACTTCATTGGGGAACGGGAGGAATTCATACATGTTCCTCAAGCATAATGACTGAAGGAAATTTAAAAAACCCTATTCACAAGTTAAGATCTTCTGATGCGATAGATGATCCAAGCTAAGGAAATCATTTACAACACAACTACCTTGAAGAATTATTTATCAAAATATATATATATATATATATATATATATATATATATATATATATATATATAAAACAAGTACCTTGAACAATAAGATGAAACGCATAGTTCATTCAGCGAATTAATACTGTCCAACTATAAGCTTATTCTTTAAAATTAGTGATAGGAACTTTTAAAACCATGCATGCATACTCCAAAAACATGAGTTTCAAGACCTACCATGTGTTCATCAGAAGCGCCTCACGCTTGAGGTGTTAGGAATTTTAGCCAAGAAGACAACAACTAAATTTGATCTCAAAGAAAATCTTAAGAAAATACATAATCCAATTATCGTATAGATGTAAGAATTTATCATACTTATCAGCTCGCCCAGCCCGATCTTGCTTGTCAGCCTTTGCAAAGACATTCAAGGCAAATCCCTCTATGTGTAGATTGTCATCAGGCCCCAAATTTAGAGACTTTTTATCCTGTAAAGACACGAGCACTGAAACTGGTCATTCATAAGAAAATATATACAAAGAACAAACAAATTCTCAGATAGTAATTTACCAAAAATTACTTCAAATTCTAATGTTATAATGCAAAGTAGTTAGTTTTAAGCTGGGAATTTTATAATATTATAACCAATAAAAACACTGTCCGGATTAAAATGATATAATACAAAATTCGAAAGGTGGAGCATGCCCAAATTACTTATATAGGCATTAGAAAGTAATTAAAAAAACAGAAATCCAAAAATGAATTTTGAATGAAAGAACTTGAATTTGACAAGTTCTCCCACGTATAAAACACTCTCATATCGACAAAGATCTTCTAACTCCCCTTTTTCTTAATATTAAATATATTTCCAGCTTAACTTGACAAGAGTTCATAAAACTTTTATAAAATCATGAATTAAAGTACAGCTTGGGAAAATCCCTCAAACTCTGTACAAAACATGAAATTGTATATAATATAATATCCATGTTTATAAAATCAACATATATATATGCCTACATAATTTGCTAACTTAAAATTCAAAACCTTAATAAACTTTAAAAATCATCAAAAAAACACATTCAGCATAGTAATTGAATTATGTTATCTTATCTGAGTTTTCAGATCCACCAAAGAGATGCAAATGATAGTAGGGTGAAATGACAAAACACTAAACCAGTAATTAAAATACTCCTTCTGTTCCAACAAAGTAATCTCATTTTAACTTTTTAAAGTCAATCAGTAAAATCCAAATTATTTATGCTAGTCTTATTAAAACAAACAAAAAATAAACTTGTAGAAAATTTTAAAATCAAATGAATTCATAGCAATTCCGAATTTTAGGATTTATCAGATCCAAAAGGAACAAATTCAAAGAGACTAATTTTACCTTTTCAAGCTGCTTCATAAGAGAAATAAGGAGAGAATTGGTGGTCTTTGTCCGGTCGCTCTGAGGAATATTCAATCCTCGTTCCATCGCATACAATCGACCTGAAGAATCTCAATATAATTAGAACGAATAATCTCCAGATGGATCAAAAAAATCAATTTATTCTACCAATTAGGGTTTTAGAGTTACGTATACTAGTTCAGCTACTTGAATGATTCTTAGATAATCAAAAAGTCAATAGAGATTTTTACAGTAGTAAGCGACTAAAGGTTCGTGTTTCTGTAACTCATCTGCTCGTTGTAAAAATGGGAGCAAAAGCTTTGCTGGTTCGTTTTCGTTCGCCATTGCTGTACAGGAGAGAGATTGATTCGATTTTGTAAAGAACAATATTTGTATTTGTAAGGAGACAAATAGCTTATTGAGTTTTGTTGTCCTTTAATACGACGTCGTGTATTGACATTGGTTGTTTTATTACTTAAATCGTACGAAAACTCGGAAACAGTTTAGCGGCTTCGTACGATATGTGCATCGTGTTTACGTGGGCATTTCAATTGAGTCTAACGAGGATAATTAAGATTTTAAAAGATTTTTAAAATTTGATTGTATTTAATTATGATATTTAAAGAGTTTATAAAAATTTATTTGTATTTAATTATAATTTATATAATGTCTTTAAAAGTTATGTGGTATTGAATTGAAATTTTTATAAAATATATAAAAGTATTTTGGTATTCAAAAAGTAATTAATTTTTTAAATTTCTATCAAAATGGTAGAATTTGATAGATTTTAGAAGAAAAGATACTCATATCCAAAGTCTGATCTTATTTCTAAAGAATTTTAAAAACTTTCAAATATTTGAGAAAGAAAAAAGATGACCAAACGAGAAAGAGAAAAGGATAGAGGAGATTAAATAAAAAAGAGAAAATAAAATATATATATATATATATATATATATATATATATATATATATAGAGAGAGAGAGAGAGAGAGAGAGAGAGAGAGAGAAAATGGGTATGCACAACCGTATAAATATGAATCAAAGGAAAGAAATCAAGAAATTAAATGAAAAACAAAATCTAAAAATTTTCATAAAAATTAGTTTACTACTTGATTTTGTAAAATCAATAACTTTTTGTGTATAATGAGTTAGCAGATGAGCCATATATCAAAAGAAAGCCCTGGAAGTATGCTAACTGTAGAAATTGGAATCACCCAAAAATTCTTTGTGATTTTTTTGTGGTGACAGTTTGAGTGAAACTGGTACGAATGATTTATAGTCCGAAAAATCAGTTTTATTAAGCTCTATTGCGTGAGTTATAATTTTAATCCGACCGTTGGATCGTTGTAATTTTTGAATATGTTATGCATATATAAGTTGAATATATGTCCACAAATTTTGAACAGTTAAAGATTAACATATAATCTGTTGTGAATTTCGTAAGGTGGCTGGTTCGAAAATTATCAAACAGAATTTTTGGGTAAGCCTTCTCTCTATATTAGAGTCAGAATTTGGAAAAATTTTCTTCTACAAAGTTGTAGAGAATTAAATTTTACATGAAAAAGACATAAGATCTGTATTTTTCTGATAAAGGGGATATTATGAATTATTAAAATTTCTGTATATGGGAATATATAATTAATTTATCAGAAAAATTATTTTGGCTGAAATATTTTTTACAGAATGCTTATAATGTCATCTTAGAATTTTTATAAATTCTTGATGAATTATTGAAAAGCAGAAGTAATTATTGTATTTTTAAACTATTTATAGTTAGTTTGAAAATAGAAGAAATTCATAGAATATTGTATGAATGATGAAAAATTATGAAACTTGGTGAAAAATCTTATAATATTATTTTATAATTTCTGGACAGTTTTGAAAAATTTTTGAATAACAGATATATTTATTGTATTTTTAAGTTATTTGTGGTTAGTTTAAAAATAGAGGAAATTCATAAAAAATTCTATGAATGGTGAAAAATTATAAATTTTGCTGAAAAATATTATAATAATGTAAGATTAATATTGATAATGTTTTTAAGATATATAAGTATGTGAAATTAGTATTTCTATTTTGAAGCTATTAAATGATAGTTTTTATAAATAGAAATAATTATTGAAAATTGTTGGATAATCTGAAAACTATGAAAATTGTTTAGAAAGTTCAGAATACTATTTTTTTAATATTTTAGAGGTGTTAGTAAGCTCATGAGGTGTCGGGATGTGAACGCACAAGTAATGAATGAGTTATGATAAAAATAAAAATAATAGTTTTGTTAAAATAAAAATGGTGATTATATCAGAATAGTGGATTGTCATATATGAGATTTTAGATTTCTCAAGTTTTATTATTCACTTCTAAAGTTTTGGAATATGAATAAGGATTTTATGCGATAAATAAAGACAACTTGAATGAATAATGAATTGTTAGTTGGTTTATATGTTATTCGAGATAAATATGATTTGATGTTGATCCTTACTTTTAATAGAATTTAAATTATTTATAGCAAGGTATTGATTTGATCCTTACGTAAGAAGTCACTCAGTCTTTTTTTCAATAATTGTGACGTCCCCAAAATAGGTCCAATCCACCCAACCTATTCTGAGTCGCCAAATACATGATACAGAAACAACTACAACTTCATTAATGTAATTGTCGTGCAAAATACGACAACACATAAACTCTGAGTTTAAATATAAATATTGTCTTCTAGACAATATCCACACTCCAATAAGTCCTCATTACAATTATTGATACACTATTTCACAAAATAGAGAGAACTACAAAAATAACTATCTTGAACCATCATTCCATACCCCGACTAATACCCGCTACATTCTCGCCTCCTGAGAAGAAAAATAGAACAAAAAGGAAAAGGGTGAGCTCAACTAGCTCAGTAAAGAATATTATGACTAAGATAATATAGAACAAATTATTGTTAGTCCTCAACAGGAAAAAATTTGATAGAATACAATAGACAACAAGTTTTAGATCAACAACTGCAGCGAAAACAACAATTCATTAGAAGAGTTAAGTAGAGAATGAAATCTACTATCATCTATGAATTTAAAAGTTCATCATCGATATTTTATCCCTGTAACATCAATCAATATACATCTTGTGACAACCCCAAAATAGGTCCATTCCACCCAACCCATTCTGAGTCGTCAAATACATGGTACAGAAAATAACTACAACTTTATTACAACAATTATCGTGCAAAATACAACAACACATATGCTGTGAGTTTGGATACAAATCTATACCAAATGTGACATTGGACACCATCATGTATCAACACCTCACAAAGGTACCTTACATAAAGGTACAGTCAAAAACTGTTTTAGAAACTAGAATATTTGGGAAGTGCTCAAGGAAACCTTCGTACATGGGAGGCCATGCTTCTAGGTTATGATAGATATCATATGGCCACAGAATTATCCTTGGTTGACCCAATATACCCCAAAGAAAAACGAGAAGATTACTATCATATTCTTCCCAATGGTGAGTCTTCTCTTGACTTATCATTATCTCCACTGTCTCTAATTGAGAATTATACTTCAAACAAACACCAAGATTATATAGGTAGTGCTCGTAAATATACTCAGCAAGTGGATGAGCACAATCCTGTCTTATGATGACACGAGGTTGTATGTCATTAGACATCTTGTATGATAGAGGCAAAACACCCTTCCAACGTTGGGTTCGCTTCACCCTAGATGATTCACCAAATATAACTACTAAATGATGACCATCGTTCTATTCCCCTGTTACCCCCGCTCGACCCAGCTACACTCTTATTACCTGAAAGGAATTGTGAAACAGAAGGGTGAGCACAACTAGCCCAGTAAAGAATATCATGACTAAAGATAAATAAATTATCAATAGTCTTCATCAGTAATAAATCAAAGATTTAGAACATATGGTAGATGATAAAAATTTCAACCATAGTTACAGCGGAACGAGCAATCCATTAGAAGAGTCAAATAGACTATAAAGTCTATTATCTTCTCAATGTTAAAAATTTACCAAAAATATTTTATCCCTGTAACATCACTCAACAGTTCCTGTCCACATTCATGTGAATAACTCATAATCATATTTATGGTTCTAAATTCCTCTTCTCATCCAAGACAAAGATAATTTTCATCACTTGTCTTTACCTGAAACATCAAAGATCATGGTTATACTAAATCACAATTCATGTTCATAATCATACTAATAATTTCATCTTTGTACTACGGGACAAAGATATTCGTCAACAGTTTATCTTTGCACTACTGGCCAAAGATATTCAACAACAGTTCATCTTTGCACTACATGCCAAAGATATTCAACAACATATCATCTTTGCACTACAGGCCAAAGATATTCATCAACAGTTCATCTTTGCACTACAGGCCAAAGATATTCCTCAACAGTTCATATTTGCACTACGGCCAAATATATTTATCAACAGTTCATATTTGCACTACATGCCAAATATATTAATATCTCAAAGAAATATATAATCATTTCAGAATTTATATAAACAATAATTATAACCATGTTGATCAATTCACCTTTGCACTTAAGCTAAAGATATTCACTTATAAATTCAATGGTCATGATCATACCAGTCAACAATTCAACTTTACACTACTGGCCAAAGAGAACCCATAGTCATGATCATACCAGAAATCTACCCATCTTTACACTCAAGTCAAAGAGAAATATCATCATTAGGGTTATAAAATAAAATCAATATAATCAACATATAGATTAAATCTCAAGAGTAATATTCATAAACCAACTATAATTTGGTCAGAAAAAGAAACCAATTTTATCGTGAATAGTAACTCGTGAATAGTAACTCGTGAATAGTAACTCATGAATAGTAAATTCGACACAAAAAAGTAGAAATTTCACAATAAAATACATACTAATATTTCAGTATAATGATATTGAAAGAATAATATTTCTTAAGCTTATAAACAATTTATTTTAATTGTTTATACTTTACTAAATAATGCATTTAATCATCCTAAAATGCCAAACTCATAAGATTTCATCACCAATAATCAAAAACCCTCATAAAAAATCTGCATATACCTCATATAGGATTCTCAAGCCATAAAATCCTATTTTCTAATTTTCTTACTTCACAAAACATATTTAATTCATTTACTCATAACTAGACCATTTTCATGAAAAAATACCAAATCAGTTTCAAAAATATTTCTTTTCTGAGATTTAGCATAATATAGTCCCATAGTGAGCATATATTTTTCTCAGAATTTTTAAAAGTCATTTACTATTTTTCATATGGCCAAAACAGCCGAATATTTAGACATTTATCAAAAATTGTACTTTTATCTAAAAATTTTGAAATTCACAGAGTATACTCCTATCATATACATGTACTCCCAATAAAAATTTCATCAATTTTGGAGTTAACCACAAGAAGTTATAAACGGTTACTTTTAAAATAGTCTTTTCTTATAAAATTCATAACTCTTAATCTATACATCCAAAAATAACTATTTTTGGACACAATCAAGAAAACTCATCAAAATATCATTTTAAATTTTTTCAAAATTTTTGAAGGTTAGAAAAATTACGAAACTGAAAAATATAACAACCCTTAAAATCTCTTACTATCCCTTACCTCAAAAGAGCAGTACTTCTGATCGGTATAAGGCTGAAGAAAACTTGCACTGATGAATAGAAACTCACAAAGTATCTAAATACTCACAAAATACACACAATAATCTAGAGAGAGAAAGAGAGAAAACTTATGAATTCTGGTGTGTTTTTCAATTCTAACTTAGCCCTCTATTTATAGAAAAATGTTAGCACGCCGAAGCATACTTAACCTGCAACCTGATGGCTTTACCTGCTACTATTCTCACCCACCACATTTGAATAAAAATCTCAGCACATTTCTTCACCAACCAAGAGTGGGGCTGTGACGCCCCCAAAATAGGTATACAACACCCATTCTGAGTCGCCAAAATACATGGTACAGAAACAACTACATCTTTATTATTACAACACAAGAACTGTGAGTTTAAATACAAATATTGTCATTTAGACAATATCCACACTCAAATAAGCCCTCATTACAATTATTGATACATTATTTCACAAAAATAGTGAGGACTACTAAAGTAACTTCTAGAACCATCATTCCATACCCCGACTAGTACTCGCTACATTCTCGCCTCCTGAGAAAAATGGAACAAAAAGGAAAAAGGGTGAGCTCAACTAGCCCAGTAAAGAACGTTATGACTAAGATAATACAGAACAAATTATCGTTAGTCTTCAACAGGGAAAAATCTAATAGAATACAATAGACAACAGGTTTTAAATCAATAACTGCAGCGGAAACAGCAAACCATTAGAAGAGTCAAGTAGAGAATGAGTTCTACTATCTTCTAAGATTTAAAAGTCCATCATCAATATTTTATCCCTGTAACAACAATCAATAACCATCTTTAATCAAATATTCATCTTTGCACTACAGGCCAAAGATATTCATTTGTATCACCAGTCGGTCATGTTCATCTCAACACCTGTTCATCTTTGCACTACGGGCCAAAGATATTCATCAGTTAATCATTCATCTTTGCACTACGGCCAAAGATATTCAGTAATATCATCATTTAGGACTGAGGATGATGAAAAATATATTAAAGAAAACGAATCCAGTGAAACAAAATAACAAATATTAAGGATTCGTATTTCGATTTATTCATGTCCAAAAATACCTTATAATTATTCATAGTGAAGTAGAATTCAAGAATGATCAAAACATGGATACAATCAAAGCTAGTACCCAAAATAGATATTTTGGACGAAAAGAAGAAAATTTTATTTTTCGGTGAATAGTAACTCGTGAATAGTAACTCGTGAATAGTAACTCATGAATAGTAACCCCGACGTGAAAAGTTCCAAATTTGATAAAAATTTCCAACCAATATTTTAGCATAATGATATTGAAGAAATAATATCATTTTTGAATAAAATAACATCCCTTACCTCGTACAGACAGTACTTCTGGTCGGAATACCGGTATAAGGCTGAAAGACACTTGCTCTGATGAATAGAAACTCTCAAAGTATCTAAATACTCACAAAATACACTCAATAATCTAGAGAGAGAAAGAGAGAAAACTTGTTTCTGGTGTGATTTTCAATTCTAACTTAGCCCTCTATTTATAGGAAAATGTTAGCACGCCGAAGCAGACTTAACCTGCAACCTGATGGCTTTACCTGCTACTATTCCCACCCACCACATTTGAATAAAAATCTCAGCACATTTCTTCACCAACCAAGAGTGGGGCCCACCAATTCTAGAATTTTCTACCAAAATGATTAACTCCGAAAATTCAACAATTTCTGAACCAGTCATCTCGTAAAATTCATAATAAATCATACGTTCATTTTTAACGGTTCAAAATTTATGGACATATACTCAACTTATATATGTATAACATATCCAAAAATTACCACGATCCAACGGTCGGATTAAAAATTATAACTCCCGCAAAATATCTCAAAAACCCTGATTTTTAATACCTCCATTCCGACAAAAATACTGATAAAAACCTCAACATTAACTCCTTCATTTTTAACCACAAAAATATATCCCTCATTTATATCCACAAAAATAAATATTTCCTTATCATATGAATCAATAATTAATTATTTACAAATAATATTACAGAATCACATTTATGACAACCAGGCCGTTCCCAGGAAAGAGGGGGCTTTCCAATAAGGATTTCTCCTTACTGGCGCGCAATTAGATGACCAAACCTCTCCTTAGACAGAACTTTCTAGACATTGCCAATAATGTTATCTAATAATATTATTCAAATAATATGAATTATTAATCTGATAATGGGAAATACTGTGTAGTGACAATTATTGAAACAACAATAATATAAAATATCAACGCAGCAATTATTGAATCAATAAAATAAAATACTGAACAGTAATTACTGTAACCATTATTGAGTAGTGCCTTCTTACGTAAGAATCAATAATTGGTGCAATACAGTGTGCTACTGTGTAACAACGCGTATTACTGTGTTTTAACCACCGGGTATTCCAACAGTATTAACGGTAACAACTACGCCGTTATTAATAAAAAACATATACTTGTCGTTTTCTTCATCCAATCGCTTTCCGTTATGGGGCCCACAAAAGACTGCGCCGTCGTACGAATATTCCCCGACAGGAAGAATATTCCACGACCAAACGAATATTCCCCGACAACAATGAATATTTTATAACCACTTGCTTATTTAAAATTTTACGCATTTTACCCATAACTAACCTCATTAATCAATTTAACACTTACTATTTCAAAATAATAAATAGAGGGAATTTAAATTTCATTTATTAATAATTTGGGGTCTTACAACCTCCCCTCCTTATGAAATTTCGTCCTCGAAATTGACGTACGTACCTGGTGTTTCGAAAAGATGAGGATACCTCGCTTTCATTTCCGTTTCCAACTCCCAGGTCATTTCCTCAATAACATGGTTTCTCCACAAAACTTTAACTTGTGGTATGACCTTCGTGCGTAGGACATGCTCCTTTCTATCCAAGATCTTGACAGGTACCTCTTCGTACGTTAAGTCTTCAGCTATCTCGTCCGGTTCTAACTCAATAACGTGGTCTGGGTCTTTCACATATTTACGTAACACAGATATATGAAAAACATTATGAACACGAGACATACTTGGAGGTAACGCAAGTCTATAGGCCACATTTCCTACTCGGTCAAGAATCTGAAATGGACCAATAAATCGTGGATTGAGCTTTCCTCTCTTCCCAAATCTTGTAACTCCTTTCCATGGAGCCACACGCAACAATACATGATCCCCAATGTCAAATTCCACGTCCTTCCGATGAAGATCCGCATAACTCTTTTGTCGATCCTGTGCCGTTTGTATACGTTGTCGAATCGTTTGGATCTTCTCTGTAGTCATGCGTACCAACTCTGGTCCCAACAATGTTGCTTCACCCACCTCGTCCCAGCATACTGGAGAGCGACACTTTTGTCCATATAATGCTTCAAATGGGGCCACACCTATACTTGCCTGATAACTGTTATTGTAAGAGAATTCCACCAATGGTAGGTACTTATCCCAACTCCCTTTGAAATCTAGGACACAAAGTCTTAATAGATCTTCAAGAGTTTGAATAGTCCTCTCTGATTGTCCGTCCGTCTGAGGATGGTATGCCGAACTAAATCGTAAATCTGTGCCCATAGCTTTTTGCAAGCTAACCCAAAATCTTGAAGTGAATCTTGGGTCACGATCCGAAACTATGGATACTGGCATGCCATGCAGTCTCACAATCTCATCTACGTATATACGAGCAAGACGTTCAAGGGAATAAGTCTCCCGTATCGGCAAGAAATGAGCAGACTTGGTTAATCTATCAACAATAACCCAAATAGCATTTATGCCTTGAGAAACCGTGGGAAGACCCGTAACGAAATCCATGGTAATGTGTTCCCACTTCCATTTCGGAATCTCAAGTGGTTGCAATGGACCCTTTGGTACTTGATGTTCCGCCTTTACACGTTGACAAGTTAAACACCTCGAGATAAACTTTGCAATCTCTCTCTTCATATTATTCCACCAAAATGTATGTCGTAGATCACGATACATTTTGGTACTTCCAGGATGGATTGCAAATGGTGTATTGTGTGCTTCCATCATGATCTTGTACTTCAAATCAGAATTGTTAGGAACACAGAGTCTAGAGTGAACTCGAAGTATTCCTTCTTCATCGATTCTTGCTTCTGGAATAGAACCTTCTTGCACTTTCTTCTTCATACGCATCAGCTCTATGTCCGTAGCTTGAGCAGCTTTAACTTTATCGATTAAAGTCGGTTCTACTCGTATATTTGATATCATCATGTGGGTACTTGGAGCCTTCATCTCTATCTCCATTCTTTGCAAGTCATACAAAATGGGCCTTTGTGTTAACAACATTGCACTCGTACCCGCATATGATCTTCTACTCAATGCGTCAGCTACTACGTTTGCTTTTCCAGGATGATATTGGATGGTATGATCGTAATCTTTCAACAGCTCGAGCCAACGTCGCTGCCGCATGTTGAGTTCCTTTTGGGTGAAGAAATATTTAAGGCTTTTATGATCTGTATAGATCTCCACTTTCTCCCCATACAGGTAGTGTCTCCAGATCTTCAACGCGAAAACTACTGCTGCCAACTCCAAATCATGAGTAGGATAATTCCTCTCATATTCTTTGAGTTGTCGCGAGGCATAGGCTATGACTTTCCCATGTTGCATGAGAACACATCCTAACCCTTTGCCTGAAGCATCACTGTAGATAACAAATCCATCCGAACCAGATGGTATTGTCAGAACAGGTGCCGAAATGAGTCTCCTCTTAAGCTCTTGAAAACTCTTCTCGCATTCCTCGCTCCATACGAATTTGATATCTTTCCGAGTCAGCTGAGTTAACGGGGTAGCGATTCGAGAAAACCCTTCCACGAATCTTCGATAATAACCAGCTAAGCCTAAAAAGCTACGTACTTCGGTCACCGTCTTTGGTTGCTCCCAACTTTGTATTGCTTCAATCTTCGCCGGGTCAACAGATACTCCATGTTTTGACACCACGTGCCCTAGGAAAGCTACTTCCTCAAGCCAGAACTCGCATTTCTTCAACTTGGCATATAACTTATTTTTACGCAGCCTTTGGAGTACCAGCTTCAAATGATGCTCATGATCTTCACGGCTTTTGGAATATATGAGGATGTCATCAATAAAGACAACAACGAACTGATCCAAATAATCCTTAAATACTCGGTTCATCATATCCATGAAAGCCGCAGGAGCATTAGTCAATCCAAAAGACATAACTAGGAACTCATAATGCCCGTACCGAGTTCTGAAGGCAGTCTTTGGAATATCCTCAGTTTTAACCTTCAGCTGATGATATCCAGAACGAAGATCGATCTTTGAAAAGAACTGTGCTCCTTGTAACTGGTCAAACAGGTCATCAATACGAGGTAGCGGATACCTATTCTTAATAGTGACATGGTTTAATTCCCGGTAATCAATACAAAGTCGCATACTCCCGTCTTTTTTCTTTACAAATAAAACAGGAGCACCCCAAGGAGATGTACTAGGACGAATGAAACCGATGTCCAACAACTCTTGTAGTTGGACCTTTAACTCCTGAAGTTCAATAGGAGCCATTCGATATGGGGTTTTAGAAATGGGCTTTGTACCAGGTTCAAGATCAATAAAGAATTCAATTTCTCGTTCTGGGGGTAGACCGGGAAGTTCTTCAGGAAATACGTCAGGAAAGTCAATAACAACAGGAATATTATTCAAATTTGACGTGTCTTTATTCAAATCCATAACATGGGCTAAGAAAGCTTGACATCCGTTTTTTAATAAACGAATGGCTTTATGGCTTGATATAACAGTGATTGATTTTAATGGCTTAGTTGTTTGAATTCGTACAACAGGTTGGTTAGGAATATGAAAACTAACAACCTTACGAAAACAATCAATTTTGGCATGATGAGTAGTTAGCCAATCAATCCCTAAAATCACATCAAAAGCAAGTATCTTTAAAGAGATAAGGTCAACAGGTAAGGTGATGGTACCAACTTGGATCACACAAGATTTATAAACAGTGGATGTGATGAAAGTTTCTCCTAACGGAGTCTCCACAGATAAATCAAAGTCTAACTTCTCCGGAGTCAAGTTTAAACGTTGAGCACAAGCAGGAGAGATAAAAGAATGGGTAGAACCGGTATCTAATAAGGTATAAACTTCGCATGAATTTATGATTAGCTTACCCGTGATCACCTCGTTTGGGTTCCTCGCATGTTGACCAGTCACGACAAACGCTCTTCCAGGAACCGTTGACTTTATCTTTTCTGGGACAGCTTTTTGAGTCACCATCCCCGCTGGACTTGGTTTTGCTACAGTGCAATCTCGAGCGATATGTCCTTCCTTTCCACAATTATAACATACCTTAAACTGTTGTGGGCAGTTTGGGCTGATATGTCCTTCTTTTCCGCACTTATAGCATATAACCGGTGGTCGTTCTCCTCCCTTGGAACCAATTGCTGTTGGTGCTGACGTCTTCGTATTGTCATTGTTGAATCTCCTCTTTTTAAAATCTCCTCCCGACTCGCTTCTTCTATTTTCATAGCCACGATTACCACCAGAGTGGTTGCCGTTCTTGTCTGTATTTTTCTTTCTCCGCTGGTTATCATTGTTCTGATGACTGCTGTCACCGATATGATCCTGGTTGTGATCCCTCAGTTGACCGTACTCGTTATCTCGCTCTAATAATTGAGCCCTGTTGACAACATCTGAATAGAGAGAAAATTTATGAGAAATGAGATATTGACGTATGCCGGGTTTCAAACCTCTCAGAAACATCCTCGTCATACGTTCCTCATTCTCCACCAAATGAGGTGCAAACCTGGACAACTCTGCAAACTTTGCCTCGTACTGAGATATCGTCATATTATTCTGCTCTAGTCTAATAAACTCTACCTCCTTCATATGACGAATACTTTCAGGAAAGTACTTGTCATTGAACAGTTTTTGAAATGTCTCCCAAGACATGCTGAGTGCGGTTGGATGGGTACGCTTCACAGACTCCCACCAGTAATCTGCCTCGCCACGGAATATAAAGGTGGCGAATGGAACCTTCTGTTCCTCCGTGCATCCCAAGACATCGAATATCTTGGTAATTTGCTTGACCCACGTTTCCGCCATGATCGGATCCGGCTTTCCCTTAAATTCTGGTGGTCCCAATTCTTTGAACTGTTTGGCTGTGACAAACCGTGAATTGCTATCATTTCCTCCTGTATTTTGAACACGAGTCTCCCTTGTCTGGTTTTGCAATAATTGCAAAAAAACTTCTAAACATTCCATCGTTCATCATCTGCTCATTGGTGTTGTTCACAGGAGGAACATTGCCAGCCTGTTGCACGTTCTCCTCGTTGGTAAGCACCGGTGTCTCCACGGTCTCATTTACTCCACTATTAACATTCTCAGTCGACATTCTCAAATACTGCCATAAAACAAGGGTTAATTAAATAAATTAACAAATCACATAATACCCCTATATTATGACTGACCAATAAATAAGCTTAGGTAGGACACACTAGCGAAGGATTCGTCTCTCCCCTCCTAGTTCTATTCCCCGATCTCCGCCAGAGATCATATCCCTAAGCTCTGATACCAACTGTGACGCCCCCAAAATAGGTATACAACACCCATTCTGAGTCGCCAAAATACATGGTACAGAAACAACTACATCTTTATTATTACAACACAAGAACTGTGAGTTTAAATACAAATATTGTCATTTAGACAATATCCACACTCAAATAAGCCCTCATTACAATTATTGATACATTATTTCACAAAAATAGTGAGGACTACTAAAGTAACTTCTAGAACCATCATTCCATACCCCGACTAGTACTCGCTACATTCTCGCCTCCTGAGAAAAATGGAACAAAAAGGAAAAAGGGTGAGCTCAACTAGCCCAGTAAAGAACGTTATGACTAAGATAATACAGAACAAATTATCGTTAGTCTTCAACAGGGAAAAATCTAATAGAATACAATAGACAACAAGTTTTAAATCAATAACTGCAGCGGAAACAGCAAACCATTAGAAGAGTCAAGTAGAGAATGAGTTCTACTATCTTCTAAGATTTAAAAGTCCATCATCAATATTTTATCCCTGTAACAACAATCAATAACCATCTTTAATCAAATATTCATCTTTGCACTACAGGCCAAAGATATTCATTTGTATCACCAGTCGGTCATGTTCATCTCAACACCTGTTCATCTTTGCACTACGGGCCAAAGATATTCATCAGTTAATCATTCATCTTTGCACTACGGCCAAAGATATTCAGTAATATCATCATTTAGGACTGAGGATGATGAAAAATATATTAAAGAAAACGAATCCAGTGAAACAAAATAACAAATATTAAGGATTCGTATTTCGATTTATTCATGTCCAAAAATACCTTATAATTATTCATAGTGAAGTAGAATTCAAGAATGATCAAAACATGGATACAATCAAAGCTAGTACCCAAAATAGATATTTTGGACGAAAAGAAGAAAATTTTATTTTTCGGTGAATAGTAACTCGTGAATAGTAACTCGTGAATAGTAACTCATGAATAGTAACCCCGACGTGAAAAGTTCCAAATTTGATAAAAATTTCCAACCAATATTTCAGCATAATGATATTGAAGAAATAATATCATTTTTGAATAAAATAACATCCCTTACCTCGTACAGACAGTACTTCTGGTCGGAATACCGGTATAAGGCTGAAAGACACTTGCTCTGATGAATAGAAACTCTCAAAGTATCTAAATACTCACAAAATACACTCAATAATCTAGAGAGAGAAAGAGAGAAAACTTGTTTCTGGTGTGATTTTCAATTCTAACTTAGCCCTCTATTTATAGGAAAATGTTAGCACGCCGAAGCAGACTTAACCTGCAACCTGATGGCTTTACCTGCTACTATTCCCACCCACCACATTTGAATAAAAATCTCAGCACATTTCTTCACCAACCAAGAGTGGGGCCCACCAATTCTAGAATTTTCTACCAAAATGATTAACTCCGAAAATTCAACAATTTCTGAACCAGTCATCTCGTAAAATTCATAATAAATCATACGTTCATTTTTAACGGTTCAAAATTTATGGACATATACTCAACTTATATATGTATAACATATCCAAAAATTACCACGATCCAACGGTCGGATTAAAAATTATAACTCCCGCAAAATATCTCAAAAACCCTGATTTTTAATACCTCCATTCCGACAAAAATACTGATAAAAACCTCAACATTAACTCCTTCATTTTTAACCACAAAAATATATCCCTCATTTATATCCACAAAAATAAATATTTCCTTATCATATGAATCAATAATTAATTATTTACAAATAATATTACAGAATCACATTTATGACAACCAGGCCGTTCCCAGGAAAGAGGGGGCTTTCCAATAAGGATTTCTCCTTACTGGCGCGCAATTAGATGACCAAACCTCTCCTTAGACAGAACTTTCTAGACATTGCCAATAATGTTATCTAATAATATTATTCAAATAATATGAATTATTAATCTGATAATGGGAAATACTGTGTAGTGACAATTATTGAAACAACAATAATATAAAATATCAACGCAGCAATTATTGAATCAATAAAATAAAATACTGAACAGTAATTACTGTAACCATTATTGAGTAGTGCCTTCTTACGTAAGAATCAATAATTGGTGCAATACAGTGTGCTACTGTGTAACAACGCGTATTACTGTGTTTTAACCACCGGGTATTCCAACAGTATTAACGGTAACAACTACGCCGTTATTAATAAAAAACATATACTTGTCGTTTTCTTCATCCAATCGCTTTCCGTTATGGGGCCCACAAAAGACTGCGCCGTCGTACGAATATTCCCCGACAGGAAGAATATTCCACGACCAAACGAATATTCCCCGACAACAATGAATATTTTATAACCACTTGCTTATTTAAAATTTTACGCATTTTACCCATAACTAACCTCATTAATCAATTTAACACTTACTATTTCAAAATAATAAATAGAGGGAATTTAAATTTCATTTATTAATAATTTGGGGTCTTACAGGGGCCCACCAATTCTAGAATTTTCCACCAAAATGATTAACTCCGAAAATTTAACAATTTCTGAACCAGTCATCTCGTAAAATTCATAACAAATTATACGTTCATTTTTAACGGTTCAAAATTTGTGGACATATACTCAACTTATATATGTATAACATATCCAAATATTACCACGATCCAACGGTCGGATTAAAAATTATAACCCTCGCAAAATATCTCAAAATCCTAATTTAATTTTCAATACTCCGTTCCGACAAAAATATAAATAAAACACCTCAACATTAACTCCTTCATTTTTAACCACAAAAAAATATCCCTCATTTATATCCACATAAAATAAATATTTTCTTATCATATGAATCAATAATTAATTATTCACAGATAATAATACAGAATCACATTTATGACAACCAGGCCGTTCCTAGGAAAGAGGGGGCTTTCAAATAAGGATTTATCCTTATTGGCGCGCAATTAGGTGACCAAACCTATCCTTAGACAGAACTTTCTAGACATTGTCAATAATGTTATCTAATAATATTATTCAAATAATATGAATTATTGATCTGATAATGGGAAATACTATGCAGTGACAATTATTGAATAACAATAATATAAAATTTCAACGTAGCAATTATTGAATCAATAAAATAAAATATTGAACAGTAATTACTGTAACAATTATTGAGTAGTGCCTTCTTACGTAAGAATCAATAATTTCAAAAATACTATGCAATACCGTGTGCTACTGTGCAATAACGCGTATTACTGTATTTTAACCACAGGGTATTTCAACAGTGTTAACGGTAACAACTACGCCGTTATTTGTAAAAACTCAAATTTGTCGTTTTCTTCACCCGACAGTTATTCGTTATGGAGCCCACAAATAGCTACGCCGTCGTACGAATATTCCCCGACAGAAAAAATATTCCACGACCAAACGAATATTCCACGACCAAACGAGTATTTCCCGACAACAATGATTATTTTATAACCACTTGCTTATTTTGAAAAAAAATTCATATTTCACCCATAACTTTAAACTTTTATCAATTTAACCATTTACTGAATAGTAATTATAAGAAAAATTGAATATTTTTATTTCATAAAATTCGGGGTCTTACAATCTCCCCTCCTTATAAAATTTCGTCCCCGAAATTTACGTACCTGGTATTTCGAAGAGTTGAGAATACCTTGCTTCCATTTCAGATTCTATCTCTCAGATCATCATGATTTCTCCATTGCTCATCTCCCATGATAACTTCATTTGGGTTCCTCATTTGTTGGAAAGTCATGACAACCGCCATCCCTCGAACTACTCGGCTTTGACTTGTCTGGAGCAGCATTTGGCGTCATCATTATCGTTGGAATATACCTTTCTATAGGATATATTCCTCCCTCAACTGCCTCTTCGTACTCCTCATTCATGATCTGAATCATCAATCTTCGATCCATATCGGATTCAGGTTGACTGCTATGTACAGGGTAATTCAAAACTCGATGTTGGGTTCTCCCAATTGCTTTTCAAAAAGAGAAATTCATATCATCTATTTTAGCCTTCTTAGATCGAACATCTCTTTCCACAATATCTACGTGTCGTGCGGCTTTTGCCCATGCATCACTTATTCTCACTCGTTCAGTTTTTTCTTCTTTCAGCTCAGATTCTATTTTTATCATCTTATACTCTGTTAAAGAATGCTTCTGTTCAAGCATCACATATCGGGTAACACAAGCTTGAATTGTTGCATCCTTTTGTTCCACGACCGCCTGTCGTTCTTCTGCCTGCTCTTCTAACTCATGAATACGATTTTGAAATTCTACATTTTGATCATAAAATACCTCTAATAAACTCTCCTCTGGTACTTCTTCTTCCTCTTCTTCCTCAGTCTCAGCTGTTACCTCTACGACTATCTCGGGTGTAACTATCAATTCTTCACTCACCACATGGATATCTCTAATTCCTTCTTCGTCTGACATCACATTATCACGGTTAGTGATTAGAGGTATCCCCACAGTCTCATTCACTCCATTGTTAGCATTCTCAGCTGCCATTCTCAAATACTGCCATAAAACAATGGTTAATTAAACAAATTAACATATCACATAATATCCCAATATTATGACTGACCAACAAATAAGCTTAGGTAGGACACACTAGCGAATGATTTACTCATCTCTCCCCTCCTAGTTGTATTCTCCGATATCCGCCAGAGATCATATCCCTAAGCTCTGATACCACCTGTGACAACCCCAAAATAGGTCCATTCCACCCAACCCATTCTGAGTCGTCAAATACATGGTACAGAAAATAACTACAACTTTATTACAACAATTATCGTGCAAAATACAACAACACATATGCTGTGAGTTTGGATACAAATATATACCAAATGTGACATTGGACACCATCATGTATCAGCACCTCACAAAGGTACCTTACATAAAGGTACAGTCAAAAACTATTTTAGAAACTAGAATATTTGGGAAGTGCTCAAGGAAACCTTCGTACATGGGAGGCCATGCTTCTAGGTTATGATAGATATCATATGGCCACAGAATTATCCTTGGTTGACCCAATATACCCCAAAGAAAAACGAGAAGATTACTATCATATTCTTCTCAATGGCGAGTCTTCTCTTGACTTATCATTATCTCCACTGTCTCTAATTGAGAATTATACTTCAAACAAACACCAAGATTATATAGGTAGTGCTCGTAAATATACTCAGCAAGTGGATGAGCACAATCCTGTCTTATGATGACACGAGGTTGTATGTCATTAGACATCTTGTATGATAGTGGCAAAACACCCTTCCAACGTTGGGTTCGCTTCACCCTAGATGATTCACCAAATATAACTACTAAATGATGACCACCGTTCTATTCCCCTGTTATCCCCGCTCGACCCAGCTACACTCTTATTACCTGAAAGGAATTGTGAAACAGAAGGGTGAGCACAACTAGCCCAGTAAAGAATATCATGACTAAAGATAAATAAATTATCAATAGTCTTCATCAGTAATAAATCAAAAATTTAGAACATATGGTAGATGATAAAAATTTCAACCATAGTTGCAGCGGAACGAGCAATCCATTAGAAGAGTCAAATAGACTATAAAGTCTATTATCTTCTCCATGTTAAAAATCCACAAAAAATATTTTATCCCTGTAACATCACTTAACAGTTCCTGTCCACATTCATGTGAATAACTCATAATCATATTTATGGTTCTAAATTCCAGGACAAAGATAATTTTCATCACTTGTCTTTACCTGAAACATCAAAGATCATGGTTATACCAAATCACAATTCCTGTTCATAATCATACTAATAATTTCATCTTTGTACTATGGGCCAAAGATATTCGTCAACAGTTTATCTTTGCACTACTGGCCAAAGATATTCAACAACAGTTCATCTTTGCACTACAGGCCAAAGATATTCATCAACAGTTCATCTTTGCACTACAGGCCAAAGATATTCCTCAACAGTTCATATTTGCACTACGGCCAAATATATTCATCAACAGTTCATATTTGCACTACATGCCAAATATATTAATATCTCAAAGAAATATATAATCATTTCAGAATTTATATAAACAATAATTATAACCATGTTGATCAATTCACCTTTGCACTTAAGCTAAAGATATTCACTTATAAATTCAATGGTCATGATCATACCAGTCAACAATTCAACTTTGCACTACTGCCCAAAGAGAACCCATAGTCATGATCATACCAGAAATCTACCCATCTTTACACTCAAGTCAAAGAGAAATATCATCATTAGGGTTATAAAATAAAATCAATATAATCAACATATAGATTTAATCTCAAGAGTAATATTCATAAACCAACTATAATTTGGTCAGAAAAAGAAACCAATTTTGTCGTGAATAGTAACTCGTGAATAGTAACTCGTGAATAGTAACTCATGAATAGTAACTCATGAATAGTAACTCATGAATAGTAAATTCGACACAAAAAGGTAGAAATTCCATAATAAAATACATACCAATATTTCGGTATAATGATATTGAAAGAATAATATTTCTTAAGCTTATAAACAATTTATTTTAATTGTTTATACTTTACTAAATAATGCATTTAATCATCCTAAAATGCCAAACTCATAAGATTTTATCACCAATAACCAAAAACCCTCATCAAAAATCTGCATATACCTCATATAGGATTCTCAAGCCATAAAATCCTATTTTCTAATTTTCTTACTTCACAAAACATATTTAATTCATTTACTCATAACTAGACCATTTTCATGAAAAAATACCAAATCAGTTTCAAAAATATTTCTTTTCTGGGATTTAGCATAATATAGTCCCATAGTGAGCATATATTTTTCTCAGAATTTTTAAAAGTCATTTACTATTTTTCATATGGCCAAAACAGCCGAATATTTAGACATTTATCAAAAATTGTACTTTTATCTAAAAATTTTGAAATTCACAGAGTATACTCCTATCATATACATGTACTCCCAATAAAAATTTCATCAATTTTGGAGTTAACCACAAGAAGTTATAAGCGGTTACTTTTAAAATAGTCTTTTCTTATAAAATTCATAACTCTTAATCTATACATCCAAAAATCACTATTTTTGGACACAATCAAGAAAACTCATCAAAATATCATTTTAAATTTTTCCAAAATTTTTGAAGGTCAGAAAAATTACGAAACTGAAAAATATAACAACCCTTAAAATCTCTTACTATCCCTTACCTCAAAAGAGCAGTATTTCTGATCGGTATAAGGCTGAAGAAAACTTGCACTGATGAATAGAAACTCACAAAGTATCTAAATACTCACAAAATACACTCAATAATCTAGAGAGAGAAAGAGAGAAAACTTATGAATTCTGGTGTGTTTTTCAATTCTAAGTTAGCCCTCTATTTATAGAAAAATGTTAGCACGCCGAAGCATACTTAACCTGCAACCTGATGGCTTTACCTGCTACTATTCTCACCCACCACATTTGAATAAAAATCTCAGCACATTTCTTCACCAACCAAGAGTGGGGCCCACCAATTCTAGAATTTTCCACCAAAATGATTAACTCCGAAAATTTAACAATTTCTGAACCAGTCATCTCGTAAAATTCATAACAAATTCTACGTTCATTTTTAACGGTTCAAAATTTGTGGACATATACTCAACTTATATATGTATAACATATCCAAATATTACCACGATCCAACGGTCAGATTAAAAATTATAACCCTCGCAAAATATCTCAAAAACCCTAATTTAATTTTCAATACCTCCGTTCCGACAAAAATACAAATAAAACACCTCAACATTAACTCCTTCATTTTTAACCACAAAAAAATATCCCTCATTTATATCCACATAAAATAAATATTTTCTTATCATATGAATCAATAATTAATTATTCACAGATAATAATACAGAATCACATTTATGACAACCAGGCCGTTCCTAGGAAAGAGGAGGCTTTCAAATAAGGATTTATCCTTATTGGCGCGCAATTAGGTGACCAAACCTCTCCTTAGACAGAACTTTCTAGACATTGTCAATAATGTTATCTAATAGTATTATTCAAATAATATGAATTATTGATCTGATAATGGGAAATACTATGCAGTGACAATTATTGAACAACAATAATATAAAATTTCAACGTAGCAATTATTGAATCAATAAAATAAAATATTGAACAGTAATTACTGTAACAATTATTGAGTAGTGCCTTCTTACGTAAAAATCAATAATTTTAAAAATACTATGCAATACCGTGTGCTACTGTGCAATAACGCGTATTACTGTATTTTAACCACCGGGTATTCCAACAGTGTTAACGGTAACAACTACGTCGTTATTCGTAAAAATTCAAATTTGTCGTTTTATTCACCCGACAGTTATTCGTTATGGGGCCCACAAATAGCTGCGCCGTCTTACGAATATTCCCCGACAGAAAGAATATTCCACGAGCAAACGAATATTCCCCGACAACAATGATTATTTTATAACCACTTGCTTATTTTGAAAAAAAATTCATATTTCACCCATAACTTTAAACTTTTATCAATTTAACCATTTACTGAATAGTAATTATAAGAAAAATTGAATACTTTTATTTCATAAAATTCGGGGTCTTACACATCTTGAATCAAATAGTCATCTTTGCACTACATGCCAAAGATATTAATCAGTTGGTCATGTTCATCTCAACACCTGTTCATCTTTGCACTACGGGCCAAAGATATTCATCAGTTGGTCATGTTCATCTAAACACCTGTTTATCTTTGCACTACGGGCCAAAGATATTCATCAGAAAATCATTCATCTTTGCACTACAGACCAAAGATATTCAGTTATATCATCATTTAGGACTGAGGATGATGAAAAATATTTTAAAGAAAAACGAATCCAGTGAAACAAAAGAACAAATATTAAGGATTCATACTTTACACAATCCAAGTTCAAAAATACTTCATAAATAATCAGAGTGGAGTAAAATTCAAGAATGATCAAAACATAAATCCAATCAAAGATAGGAATCATAACAGACAATCTTGGACACAGAAAAGAAAATTTAATTTTTCTGTGAATAATGTCGTATTCGTGAATAGTGCCATATACGTGAATAGTGCCGTATACGTGAATAGTAACTCTGACACTAAAAGATAGAAATTTCACAAAAAAATATCATGCTTCGTGAATAGTACTCGTGAATAGTAACTCATGAATAGTAACTCGTGAATAGTAACTCATGAATAATAACTCGTGAATAGTAACCCTGACATGAAAAGTTTTAAATTTGATAAAAATTTCCAACCAATATTTTGACACAATGATATTGAAGTAATAATACCATTTTCGAATAAAATAACATCCCTTACCTCGAAAAGACAGTATTTCTGACTGGAATACTGGATATAGTGCTGAAGAGAACTTGCACCGTATAACAACACTCAAAGTATCAAAATACTCACAAGAATACGCTCAATATATCGAGAGAGAAAGAGAGAAAAGATTTCAATTTCTGGTGTGATTTTCAATTCTAACCTAAGCACCCTATTTATAGGAAAATACTTAGAACACCAAAGCAGAAAATTTAATATAATATTACTATATATATATATATATATATATATATATATATATATATATATATATATATCAAAATTTCCTACGCACTTCTTTGCCAACTGAATTCAGCCCCTATCACATGTTAATGACGCCCACAAAATGTAAAAAACATTTTTCTTAATTAAAATAATTAAAACTTCCAAAAATCAATTATTTCGGAATTTCAAAACTTCAATAATTCATAATAAATAGCCCTTTTATCAGAAAATTCAAATCTCGCGATTTTTTATAGGAAATTCAATTCTCTACAACTTTACAGAAGAAAGCTTTTTTAAATTTCAAACAGAAATTGACCAAAATCCATTAACGGGCGATTTTACAAGCTATAATCAAATTTCAGTCAAGAAATGGGTCCACCAACATGTTTAACATGTTTTAAATATTTATTACAACAAAAATACTCTTCCTCCTCATATACTCATATATACCACATTAATTGTAAAAATATCACCATTATTATATTATTAAAATATAATAATAAATTATTTTATCAGAAAAGATAAAATATTAATTTTTAACAATTGTCATTTTAAAAATTTTCTCCATCTATATCCACATAAAATCAATATTTTTTTTATCATATAAATCAATAATTAATTATTCATAAATAATATTACAGAATCACAATATTGACAACCAGGCAGTTCTCAGGAAAGAGGGGGCTTTCCAATAAGGATTTCTCCTTACTGGCGCGCAATTAGGTGACCAAACCTCTCCTTAGACAGAACTTTCTAGACATTGCTAATAATGTTATTTAATAATATTATTCAGATAAAATGAATTATTGCTTCGATAATGAAAAATACTGTGTAGTGACAATTATTGAAACAACAGTAATATAAATATCAACGCAACAATTATTTAATCAATAAAATAAAATACTGAACAGTAATTACTGTAACCATTATTGAGTAGTGCCTTCTTACGTAAGAATTAATAATTGGTGCAATACCGTGTGCTACTGTGCAACAACGCATATTACTGTGTTTTAACCACCGGGTATTCCAACAGTATTAACGATAACAATTACGCCGTTATTTATAAACAACTTATACTTGTCGTTTTCTTCATCCAATCGCTTTCCGTTATGGGGCCCACACAAGGCTGCGCCGTCGTACAAATATTCTTCGACAACAAGAATATTCCACGACCAAACGAATATTCTCCGACAACAATGAGTATTTTATAACCACTTACTTATTTAAAAATATTTGCGTATTTTATCTATAACTAACCTCATTAATCAATTCAACCCTTACTATTTCAAAATAATAAATAGAGGAAATTAAATTTCATTTATAAAAAGTTGGGGCCTTACAACCTCCCCTCCTTATGAAATTTCGTCCTCGAAATTGACATGCGTAGGACATGCTCCTTCCCATCCAAGATCTTGACAGGTACCTCTTCGTACGTTAAATCTTTGGCTATCTCGTCTGGTTGTAATGCAATAATGTGGTTTGGGTTGTCCACATATTTACGTAACATCGATACGTGACAAACTTTATGAACACGCGACATACTTAGCGTTAAGGCGAGTCTATAGGCCACAGTTCCTACTCGATCGAGGATTTCAAATAAATCGAAGACTTGAGCTTTCTTATCTTCATTGACTCTTAGTTCTAGAATAACGCATTCTTGTACCTTCTTCTTTATATTCATCAGCTCCAGTGTGTAGCTTGAGCGGTTTTAACTTTATCGATTAAAGTCGATTCTAATCGTATATTCGTTATCTTCACGCAGATTCTTGGAATCTTTAACTCTATCTCCATCTTCTGTAAGTCGTACGAAATGGGTCTTTGTGTTAACAATATCGCAATAGTAACCACATATGATTTTCTACTCAACACGTCAGCTACCACGTTCATTTTTTCCAGGATGGTATTGAATGGTATGGCCGTAATCTTTCAACAGCTAGAGCCAACGTCGTTGCCGCATGTTGAGTTTTACATTCCTCGCTCCATTCGAATTTTGTATCTTTTCTAGTCAGCTGAGTTAATAGAGTAGCGATTCGAGAAAATCTTTCCACAAAATCTTCGATAATAACCAACTAAGCATAGAAAGCTACATATTTCGATTACCGACTTAGGTTTCTCTCAACTGTGACTCATATCCCAATCTTGGATAGCACGTCATAATGACACCTATCAGTTGTGACGCCCCCAAAAATAGGTATACATCACCCATCTTGGGTCGCCAGATACATGGTACATAATTCAAATACAACTTACTAATACAACTGTCGTGTACAATACGACAAAATATAAACTGTGAGTTTGAATACAAATATTGTCTACTAGAGAGTATACAAACTCAAAAGGAGTCCTCATTACAATTATTATCACACTATTTCACAGAATAGTGAGGACTACTAATGCTATCCTCTGGACCATCACTCTGTTCCCCAACTCGTCCCAGCTATATTCTCATTTCTTGAAGAGAACAGTGAAAGAAAAGGTGAGCTTAACTAGCCCAGTAAGAAATATTATGACTAAGATAATGCAGAATAAATTATCATTAGTCTCCAACAATGTTAAACTGATAAAATATAATAGACATCAAGTTTAACTGCAGCTGAACAAGAAGCAATCCATTAAAAGAGTCAAGTAGAAAATAAAATCTACTATCTTTTATGATTTAAAAGGTTTTTCATCACTGTTATCGCTGAGACTCAGCTTAATAAATATTTCACATCATCGAATCACCCCTGCACTACGGCCAAGGATATTCTTTAGTATCACAACCACAATTATCCATGCACTACATGCCAAGAATATTTGTGTATTCATTAATGGTCATGATCATACCAACAACTGTCCATCAATGCACTACGGGCCAATGAGGACTTTTACCACATCATTTGTAACATTACGGTCATGATTACACCGAATAATCCCTGGTCATAATCATACCAAGTCTATCTATGCACTACAGGCCACATATAACTTTCAAAAAATATAAACATGAGGATGATGACAATGATATAAGAATTTAATAAAACAAGTTCAAGAACTAATTTATCCAGGAACTGATAACGTCCAAATTATCAACATGATACTGCTTTGTAAAGTAAAATTCAAGAATGCTCAGAAGAATATTTCCATGAAAAATACAGGATGAAGCGCAAATATCAAGAATATTCCACTAATTTCATAGAGTATAGAAGTCAAAACTTTAATCAACTGAGTATAATAAAGAATGGAATAACAAAAAAAATCACCATGCATGCGGTACTTCGCATAGACAGGTTATTCCAACAGAATAATAATAACGGAACCAGGTCAGGCGAAATTCGCACCAATAGGATGTTCCAACACAATAATAAAGACGGAACTAGGTCCGGTGTAAAACGCACAGACAGGATATTTCGACAGAATAATAACCAGGTCCGGCATAAAAGCACAGACAGGATATTCCGATAGAATAACAAATAATAGAACCAGGTCCGGCGTAAACGCACAGACAGGATATTCCGACAGAATAATAAAGAACAAAATAATAGAAGAATTTCACCATGTATGCAGTACTTCGCATAAACAGGTTATTCCAACATAATAATAAAGAATGGAATAACAGAAGAATTTCATCAAGTATAGGGTAGTCCGCGTATACAGGTTAATCCAACAGAATAATAAAGAATGGAATAACAGAAGTTCTCTTCATGAATACAAAAGAAATAATATCCCTTACGGGTACAACAAATAATATCCCTTACCTTAAGAAGAAAAGTACTGGATATAGGAGTAGTGCAATAGCAGAATACTTTTCTTCTTTCTCTTTATAACTTGTCTCTCTCTAGAGTTTCAGTAAATTCGTAAGAAATAATGAAGGAATGAGCTTCTATTTATAGAAGAATGGACTGCATAGTAACTAATTCATGAATGGTCCAGATTGATTTACTTTTAATCGGACAGTCCATATTTAAAGCAAAATCTTTTAAATAAAATATAATATATTCTAATTATTGTCTAATAAAACGAATAACTTTATAAAAGTATTCTGTTTTATATAAAAAGATTTTTCTGTTTTATTACATTAATAATACTAATAAAACAAAATTGAGTGACTTATCACGTAAGTCTCAATAATCAATACCATATGCTACTATGCAACCACACCTATTACTGTACTTTTACTACCGAGTAGTTCAACAGTATTAACGGTAAAACTTTCGTCGTTATTTTCATAAAATATTTTTGTCGTTTTCTCAATCCGACAATAATTCCGTTGTTAGGTCCACCAATAATTGTGTCGTCGTACAAATATTCCCCGACAAAAATAATATTCTCCGACCAATCGAATATAATACAACAATTTGCATACTTTGTAAAATTTATAAATACTACCCACAACTATAACATTATCTCAAATTCACACCATAATATTTAAAAAAATATTTCGAAAAAATTAAATCTTTATTCATAAAATCTGGGGTTACACAATCTCCCCTCCTTATGAAATTTCGCCCTCGAAATTTACGTACGTACCTGGTATACCGAACAGATGAGGACACTTCGTCAGATTCTAACTCTTGAGGTATAACCTTTGAGTGTTGAATACATTTCAGGATTTTAACAGGTACATCTTCATACGTTAAATTATCCGCTATCTCGTCCGGTTCTAAATCAATAATGTGGTTCGGGTCGTCCACATATTTACGTAACATCAATACGTTAAAAATGTTATGAACACGCGATATACTTGGCGGTAAAATGAGTCTATAAGCCACAATTCCTACTTGATCGAGGATTTCAAATGGGTTAATTAAATCGAGGGTTGAGATTTCCTCTCTTCATCGATTCTTACTTCTAGAATAACGCCCTCTTGAACCTTCTTCTTCACATTCATCAGCTCTGAGTATATAGCTTGAGCGGCTTTAACTTTATCGATTAAAGACGATTCTAATCGTATATTCGTTATCTTCACGTGGGTCCCTAGAGTCTTTAACTCTATCTTCATCATTTGTAAGTTATACGAAATGGGTCTTTGTGTTAACAACATCTCACTCGCATACGATCTTCTACTCAATGCGTCAGCTACCACTTTCGTTCTTCCACGACGATATTGAATGGTACGATCGTAATCTTCAACAGCTCAAGCCAACGTCTGTGGTGCATAATACGTTCGTTTTAGTTGAAGAAATATTTATGGGTTTAAGAAATGGGTTTTGTACTGGGGTAAATACAAAATTCGATTTCACGCTCTGGGGTAGGCTAAGATGTGACGCCCCCAAAATAGGTATACAACACCCATTCTGAGTCGCCAAAATACATGGTACAGAAACAACTACATCTTTACTGTTACAACATAAGAACTGTGAGTTTAAATACAAATACTGTCATCTAGACAATATCCACACTCAAATAAGTCCTCATTACAATCATTGATACATTATTTCACAAAAATGGTGAGGACTACTAAAATAACTTCTAGAACCATCATTCCATACCCCGACTAGTACTCGCTACATTCTCGCCTCCTGAGAAAAATGGAACAAAAAGGAAAAGGGTGAGCTCAACTAGCCCAGTAAAGAACATTATGACTAAGATAATACAGAACAAATTATCGTTAGTCTTCAACAGGGAAAAATCTAATAGAATACAATAGACAACAAGTTTTAAATCAATAACTGCAGCGAAAACAGCAAACCATTAGAAGAGTCAAGTAGAGAATGAGTTCTACTATCTTCTAAGATTTAAAAGTCCATCATCAATATTTTATCCCTGTAACAACAATCAATAACCATCTTTAATCAAACATTCATCTTTGCACTACAGGCCAAAGATATTCATTTGTATCACCAGTCGGTCATGTTCATCTCAACACCTGTTCATCTTTGCACTACGGGCCAAAGATATTCATCAGTTAATCATTCATCTTTGCACTACAGGCCAAAGATATTCAGTAATATCATCATTTAGGACTGAGGATGATGAAAAATATCTTAAAGAAAACGAATCCAGTGAAATAAAATAACAAATATTAAGGATTCGTATTTCGATTTATCCATGTCCAAAAATACCTTATAATTATTCATAGTGAAGTAAAATTCAAGAATGATCAAAACATGGATACAATCAAAGCTAGTACTCAGAATAGATATTTTGGACGAAAAGAAGAAAATTTTATTTTTCGGTGAATAGTAACTCGTGAATAGTAACTCGTGAATAGTAACTCATGAATAGTAACCCCGACGTGAAAAGTTCCAAATTTGATAAAAATTTCCAACTAATATTTCGACATAATGATATTGAAGAAATAATATTATTTTCGAATGAAATAACATCCCTTACCTCGTAAAGACAGTACTTCTGATCGGAATACCGGTATAAGGCTGAAAGAAACTTGCTTTGATGAATAGAAACTCTCAAAGTATCTAAATACTCACAAAATACACTCAATAATCTAGAGAGATAAAGAGAGAAAACTTGTTTCTGGTGTGATTTTCAATTCTAACTTAACCCTCTATTTATAGGAAAATGTTAGCACGCCGAAGCAGACTTAACCTGCAACCTGATGGCTTTACCTGCTACTATTCAAGCCTACCGCATTTGAATAAAAATCTCAACACATTTTTTCACCAACCAAGAGTGGGGCCCACCAATTCTATAATTTTCCACCAAAATGATAAACTCTGAAAATTCAACAAATCCTGAACCAGTCATCTCGTAAAATTCATAATAAATTATACGTTCAT
Organism: Panax notoginseng; assembly: GCA_016801055.1. Classification (NCBI taxonomy): domain Eukaryota; kingdom Viridiplantae; phylum Streptophyta; class Magnoliopsida; order Apiales; family Araliaceae; genus Panax; species Panax notoginseng. The sequence goes on along the minus strand of CM029018.1, from coordinate 39,603,170 downwards.
TTTTAACGGTTCAAAATTTGTGGACATATACTCAACTTATATATGTATAACATATCCAAAAATTACCACGATCCAACGGTCGGATTAAAAATTATAACCCCCGTAATATATCTCAAAAACCTTGATTTTTAATACCTCCATTCCGACAAAAATACTGATAAAAATCTCAACATTAACTCCTTCATTTTTAACCACAAAAATATATCCCTCATTTATATCCACATAAAATAAATATTTCCTTATCATATGAATCAATAATTAATTATTCATAAATAATATTACAGAATCACATTTATGACAACCAGGCCGTTCCCAGGAAAGAGGGGGCTTTCCAATAAGGATTTCTCCTTACTAACGCGCAATTAGATGACCAAACCTCTCCTTAGACAGAATTTTCTAGACATTGCCAATAATGTTATCTAATAATATTATTCAAATAATATGAATTATTGATCTGATAATGGAAAATACTGTGTAGTGATAATTATTGAAACAACAGTAATATAAAATATCAACGCAGCAATTATTGAATCAATAAAATAAAATACTGAACAGTAATTACTGTAACCATTATGAGTAGTGCCTTCTTACGTAAGAATCAATAATTGGTGCAATACAGTGTGCTACTGTGCAACAACGCGTATTACTGTGTTTTAACCACCGGGTATTCCAACAGTATTAACGGTAACAACTACGCAGTTATTTATAAACAACTTATACTTGTCGTTTTCTTCATCCAATCGCTTTCCGTTATGGAGCCCACAAAAGACTGCGCCGTCGTACGAATATTCCCAGGCAGGAAGAATATTCCACGACCAAACGAATATTCCCCGACAACAATGAATATTTTATAACCATCTGCTTATTTGAAATATTTGCGCATTTTACCCATAACTAACCTCATTAATCAATTTAACCCTTACTATTTCAAAATAATAAATAGAGGGAATTTAAATTTCATTTATTAATAATTTGGGGTCTTACAACCTCCCCTCCTTATGAAATTTCGTCCTCAAAATTGACGTACGTACCTGGTGTTTCGAAAAGATGAGGATACCTCGCTTTCATTTTCGTTTTCAACTCCCAGGTCATTTCCTCAATAGCATGGTTTCTCCACAAAACTTTAACTTGTGGTATGATCTTCGTGCGTAGGACATGCTCCTTTCTATCCAAGATCTTGACAGATACCTCTTCGTACGTTAAGTCTTCAGCTATCTCGTCCGGTTCTAATTCAATAACGTGGTCTGGGTCTTTCACATATTTACATAACACAGATATATGAAAAATATTATGAACACGAGACATACTTGGAGGTAACGCGAGTCTATAGGCCACATTTCCTACTCGGTTAAGAATCTGAAATGGACCAATAAATCGTAGATTGAGCTTTCCTCTCTTCCCAAATCTTGTAACTCCTTTCCATGGAGCCACACGCAAAAATACATGATCCCCAATGTCAAATTCCACGTCCTTTCGATGAAGATCCGCATAACTCTTTTGTCGATCCTGTGCCGTTTGTATACGTTGTCGAATCGTTTGGATCTTCTTTGTAGTCATTCGTACCAACTCTGGTCCTAGCAACGTTGCTTCTCCCACCTCATCCTAACATACTGGAGAGCGACACTTTCGTCCATATAATGCTTCAAATGGGGCCACACCTATACTTGCCTGATAACTATTATTGTAGGCGAATTCCACCAATGGTAGGTACTTATCCCAACTCCCTTTGAAATCTAGGACACAAAGTCTTAATAGATCTTTAAGAGTTTGAATAGTCCTCTCTGATTGTCCGTCCGTTTGAGGATGGTATGCCGAACTAAATCGTAAATCTGTGCCCATAGCTTTTTGCAAGCTAACCCAAAATCTTGAAGTGAATCTTAGGTCACGATCCGAAACTATGGATACTGGCATGCCATGCAGTCTTACAATCTCATCTACGTATATACGAGCAAGACGTTCAAGGGAATAAGTCTCCCGTATCGGCAAGAAATGAGCAGACTTGGTTAATCTATCAACAATAACCCAAATAGCATTTATGCCTTGAGAAACCGTGGGAAGACCCATAACGAAATTCATGGTAATGTGTTCTCACTTCCATTTCGGAATCTCAAGTGGTTGCAATGGACCCTTTGGCACTTGATGTTCCGCCTTTACACGTTGACAAGTTAAACACCTCGAGATAAACTTTGCAATCTCTCTCTTCATATTATTCCACCAAAATGTATGTCGAAGATCACGATACATTTTGGTACTTCCAGGATGGATTGCAAATGGTGTATTGTGTGCTTCCATCATGATCTTGTACTTCAAATCAGAATCGTTAGGAACACAAAGTCTGGAGTGGACTTGAAGTATTCCTTCTTCATCGATTCTTGCTTCTGGAATAGCATCTTCTTGCACTTTCTTCTTCATACGCATCAGCTCCGGGTCTGTGGTTTGAGCAACTTTAACTTTATCAATTAAAGTTGGTTCTATGCGTATACTTGATATCATCACACTCGTTCCTGCATATGATCTTCTACTCAACGCGTCAGCTACCACGTTTGCTTTTCCAGGATGGTATTGAATAGTGTGGTCGTAATCTTTCAACAGCTCGAGCCAACGTCGTTGCCGCATGTTGAGTTCTTTTTGAGTGAAGAAATATTTGAGGCTTTTATGGTCTGAATAAATCTCCACTTTCTCCCCATATAGATAGTGCCTCCAGATCTTTAGCGCGAAAACGACTGCTGCCAACTCTAGATCATGAGTAGGATAATTTCTCTCATATTCTTTAAGTTGTCGCGAGGTATAGGCTATAACTTTCCCACGTTGCATGAGAACACATCCTAGCCCTTTGCCTGAAGCATCGCTGTAGATAACAAATCCATCCGAACCAGATGGTATGGTCAAAACAGGTGCCGAAATGAGTCTCCTCTTAAGCTCTTGAAAACTCTTCTCGCATTCCTTGCTCCATACGAATTTGATATCTTTCCGAGTCAGCTGAGTTAATGGGGTAGCGATTCGAGAAAATCCTTCCACGAATCTCCGATAATAACCAGCTAAGCCCAGAAAGCTATGTACTTCGGTCACCGTCTTTGGTTGCTCCCAACTTTGTATTGCTTCAATCTTCGCCGGGTCAATAGATACTCCATGTGTTGACACCACGTGCCCTAGGAATGCTACTTCCTCAAGCCAGAACTCGCATTTCTTCAACTTAGCATATAACTTGTTTTCACGCAGCCTTTGGAGTACCAGCTTCAAATGATGCTCGTGATCTTCACGGCTTTTGGAATATATGAGGATGTCATCAATAAAGACAACAACGAACTGATCCAAATAATCCTTGAATACTCGGTTCATCATATCCATGAAAGCCTCAGGAGCATTAGTCAATCCAAAAGACATGACTAGGAATTCACAATGCCCGTACCTAGTTCTGAAGGCAGTCTTTGGAATATCCTCAGTTTTAACCTTCAGCTGATGATATCTAGAACGAAGATCGATCTTTAAAAAGAATTGTGCTCCTTGTAACTGGTCAAACAGGTCATCAATACTGTGACGCCCCCAAAATTAGGTATACATCACCCATCTTGGGTCGTCAGATACATAGTACAGAATACAAATACAACTTACTAATACAACTGTCGTGTACAATACGACAAAACATAAACTATGAGTTTGAATACAAATATTATCTTCTAGAGAGTATTCATACTCAAAAGGAGCCCTCATTACATTTATTAACACAGCATTACATAGAATAGTGAGGACTACTAACTAATACTATCATTCGGACCATCACTCCGTTCCCTGACTTGCCCCAGCCACGTTCTCATTTCCTGAAGAGAACAGTGAAAGAAAGGGTGAGCTCAACTAGCCCAGTAAGAAATATTATGACTAAGATAATGCAGAATAAATTATCATTAGCCTTCAACAATTTTAAACTGATAAAATATAATAGACATCAAGTTTAACTGCAGCGGAACAAGCAATCCATTAAAAGAGTCAAGTAGAAAATAAACTCTACTATCTTTTATGATTTAAAAGATTTTCCAACACTGTGATCGCTGAGACTCAGCTTAATAAAATAATCCACATCATCGAATCACCCCTGCACTACGGCCAAGGATATTCGTATATTCATTAATGGTCATGATCATGCCAACAACTGTCCATCAATGCACTACGGGCCAATGAGGACTTTTACCATATCATTTGTAACATTACGGTCATGATTATACCGAATAATCCCTGGTCATAATCATACCAAGTCCATCTATGCACTACAGGCCACAGATGACTTTCAACATTTTATAAACATGAGGATGATGACAATGATATAAGAATTCAATAAAACAAGTTCAAGAATTAATTTATCCAGGAATTAACAACGTCCAAATTGTAAACATGATATTGCTTTGTGGAGTAAAATTCAAGAATACTTAGAAGAATATTTTCATGAAAAGATACTGGATGAACCGCGATTATCAAGGATATTTCACTAATTTCATGGAGTATAGAAGTCAAAACTTAACCAATTGAGTATAATAAAGAATGAAATAACAAAAGAAATCACCATGCATGCGATAGACCGCACAGACATGTTATTCCACCAGAATAATAAATAATGGAACCAGGTCCGGCGTAAACGCACAGACAGGATATTCTGACAGAATAATAAATAATAGAACCAGGTCCGGTGTAAAACACACAGACAGGATATTCCAACAGAATAATAACAAGACGGAACCAGGTCCGGTGTAAAACACACAGACAGGATGTTCCAATAGAATAATAATAATAAAAACGGAACCAGGTCCGGTGTAAAACACACAGACAGGATGTTCCAACAGAATAATAGAAGAATGTCACCAAGTATAGGGTAGACCGCGTATACAGGTTATTCCAACAGAATAATAAGAAATGGAATAAAAACAGTTCTCTTCATGAATAAGAAAGAATAACACCCCTTACCGTTTTAAAGATGAGCTGAAATAAGGAAGTAGTTAAGTAGCAGAATACTCTCTTCTCTCTCTCTATAGTTTCTCTATAGTTTCTCTCTCTAGAGTTCAGTGAATTCGTAAGAAATAATGAAGGAATGAGCTGCTATTTATAGAAAAATAGAATGCATAGTAACTAATCCATGAACGGTCCAGATTGATTACTTTAATCTGACGGTCCATATTTAAAGAAAAATCTTTTAAATAAAATATAATATATTCTATTTATAGAATAACTTTAATAAAGTATTCTGTTTTATATAAAAAGATGTTTCTGTTTTATTACGTTAATAATACGAATAAAACAAAACGTCATTATCGCTAAATAATTCATATTATTAACTGACAATAATTGAATCAAACTGAGTGACTTCTCACATAAGCATTAATAATCAATACCGTGTGCTACTATGCAACCACACATATTACTGTACTTTTACTACCGAGTAGTTCAACAGTAACAATGGTAAAATTTCCGCCGTTATTTTTAATAAAATATTTTTGTCGTTTTCTCAATCCGACAATAATTCCGTTGTGGGGTCCACCAATGATTGTGTCGTTGTACGAATATTCCCTGTTAAAACGAATATTCCCCGACCAATCGAATATTATATAACAACTTGCGTACTTTGCAAAATTTATAAATATTACCCACAACTATAACATTATATCAAATTAACTCCATAATATTCAAAAATGATATTTATAGAAAATTCATCTTTATTTATAAAAGTTGGGGTCTTACAACCTCCCCTTCTTATGAAATTTTGCCCTCGAAATTAGGGTACGTACCTGGTATGTCGAAGAGGTAAGGATACCTTGATTTCATTTCAGATTCTAACTCCCAAGTCATTTCCTCAACATCGTGGTTTCTCCACAAAACTTTAACTTGAGGTATAATCTTGGAGCGTAGAATATATTCATTCTTATCCAAAATTTGAACAGGAACTTCTTCATACGTCAAATCTTCTGCTATTTCGTCCGGTTCTAACTCAATAATGTGGTTCGGGTCTTCCACATATTTGCGTAACATGGATATGTGAAAAACATTATGAACACGAGACATACTTGGCGGTAAAGCGAGTCTATAAGCCACAGTTTCTACTCGATCGAGGATTAAAAATGGACAGATGAATCGAGGATTGAGCTTTCCTCTCTTTCCAAATCTCATAACTCCTTTCCATGGAGCAACACGCAAGAACACATGATCTCCTACATCAAATTCCACGTCCTTTCGATGAAGATCAACATAACTCTTTTGTCGATCTTGTGAGGTTTTTATACGTTGTCGGATCGTTTGAATCTTTTCTGTAGTCATACGTACCAACTTCGGTCCCAACAACGTTGCTTCACCCACCTCATCCCAGCATACTGGAGAATGACATTTTCTTCCATACAATGCTTCGAATGGAGCCATGCCAATACTTGCTTGATAACTGTTGCTGCAGGAAAACTCCACCAATGGTAAGAACTTGTCCCAACTTCCCTTGAAGTCAAAGACACAGAGTCTTAATTGATCTTTAAGAGTTTGAATAGTCCTCTCTGATTGTCCGTCCGTCTGAGGATGATATGCTGAACTAAATCGTAACTCCGTGCCCATAGCTTTTTGTAAACTAACATAAAATCGTGAAGTGAATCTTGGGTCTCGGTCAGAAACTATGGATACTGGCATACCATGCAGTCTTACAATATCGTTTATGTACATACGAGCAAGACGTTCAAGTGTATAAGTTTCTCGTATCGGTAAGAAATGAGCAGACTTGGTCAATCTATCAACAATGACCCAAATCGCATCAATACCTTGAGAAACCCTAGGAAGACCGGTAACGAAATCCATGGTAATGTGCTCCCACTTCCATTTTGGAATTTCAAGTGGTTGCAATGGACCTTTTGGTACTTGATGCTCCGCTTTGACTCGTTGACAAGTTAGACACCTTGAGATAAACAACGCTATCTCTCTCTTCATATTGCTCCACCAAAATGTATGACGAAGATCATGATACATTTTGGTACTTCCAGGATGGATTGCAAACGGTGTGTTGTGCGCCTCCATCATGATTTCATACTTTAAATCAGGGTTGTTAGGAACACAAAGTCTGGAGTTGACTCGAAGTATTCCTTCTTCATCGATTCTTGCTTCCGGCATAGCACCTTCTTGAACTTTCTTCCTCATACGCATCAGCTCCAGGTCTGTAGCTTGAGCAGCTTTAACTTTATCGATTAAAGTCGGTTCTACTCGTATATTCGCCATCATCACATGGGTCCCTGGAGTCTTTAACTCTATCTCCATCCTTTGCAAATCACACAAAATGGGTCTTTGTGTTGACAATATCGCACTCGTACTTGCATATGATCTTCTACTCAATGCGTCAGCTACCACGTTCGCTTTTCCAGGATGATATTGAATGGTATGATCATAATCTTTCAACAGTTCAAGCCAACGTCGTTGTCGCATGTTGAGTTCCTTTTGAATGAAGAAATATTTGAGGCTTTTATGATCCGTAAAGATCTCCGCCTTCTCCCCATACAAGTAATGCCTCCAAATTTTAAGTGCAAAGACAACAGCTGCCAACTCTAGATCATGAGTAGGATAATTCCTCTCATATTCCTTGAGTTGTCTTGATGCATAGGCTATGACTTTTCCATGTTGCATGAAAACACATCCCAACCCTTTACTCGAAGCATCACTGTAGATGACAAATCCCTCCGAGCCAGATGGTATTGTTAGAACAGGTGCTGAAATGAGTCTCCTCTTAAGTTCTTGAAAACTCTGCTCACATTCTTCGCTCCAACCGAACTTTGTATCTTTTCGAGTCAGCTGAGTTAATGGAGTAGCGATTCGAGAAAATTCTTCCACGAATCTCCGATAATAACCAGCCAAACCAAGAAAGCTACGTACTTCGGTCACTGATTTAGGTTGCTCCCAGCTTTGAATAGCTTCAATCTTTGCCGGGTCAACCGATATTCCACGACTTGATACTACGTGCCCAAGGAATGCTACCTCTTCCAGCCAGAACTCACATTTCTTCAACTTGGCATAAAGTTTGTATTCACGAAGCTTTTGGAGTACCAACCTCAAGTGTTGCTCATGATCTTCACGGCTTTTGGAATAAACAAGGATGTCATAGATAAAGACGACCACAAAGTGATCCAAATATTCCTTGAATACCCTGTTCATCATATCCATGAAGGCAGCAGGAGCATTAGTCAATCCAAAAGACATAACTAAGAATTCATAATGCCCATACCGAGTTCTGAAGGCAGTCTTTGGAATATCCTCAGTTCTAACCTTCAGCTGATGATATCCAGAACGAAGATCGATCTTTGAAAAGAATTGTGCTCCTTGCAACTGGTCAAACAGGTCATCAATACGTGGCAATGGGTACCTATTTTTGATGGTGACATGATTCAACTCCCGATAATCAATACAAAGTCGCATACTCCCATCTTTCTTCTTCACGAACAGAACAGGAGCACCCCAAGGAGAAGTACTAGGACGAATAAAACCAATGTCTAACAATTCCTGCAGTTGGGTCTTTAACTCCTGAAGTTCAATAGGAGCCATTCGATATGGGGCTTTGAAAATGGGTTTTGTACCGGGTTCAAGGTCGATACAAAATTCAATTTCACGCTCTGGGAGTAGGCCAGGAAGTTCTTCGAGAAATACGTCAGGAAATTTATTAACAACAAAAATATCATTCAAAGCTGACGTATTTTTGTTTAGATCTGTGACATGAGCTAAGAAAGCTTGACATCCGTTTTTCAATAAACGAATAGCTTTATGGCTTGAGATGACAGCGATTGATTTTAATGGTTTGGTTGCTTGAATTCGCATAATAGGTCGATTAGGAATATGAAAGCTAACAACCTTACGAAAACAATCAATTTTTGCATGATGAGTAGTTAAACAATCAATCCCTAGAATCACGTCAAATGCAAGTATTTTTAATGAAATCAGATCGACAGGTAATGTGTGGGTACCAACTTGAACCAAACAAGACTTATAAACCGTGGATGTAATGAAGGTTTCTCCCAATGGAGTTTCAACAGCTAAGTCAAAGTCTAATTTCCCGGAATCAAATTTAATCGATGAGCGCAAGTAGGAGAAATAAAAGAATGGGTAGAACCGGTATCAAATAAAGTATAGACTTCGTTAGAGTTTACGATAAGCTTACCCGTGATGACCTCATTCGGGTTCCTTGCTTTCTGGGATTTCACAACAAACGCTCTCCCTTGCACAACCGGTTTTGACTTTTCTGGGACGGCCTTTGGTGCCTCCATCCTAGCTGAATTTGTCTTCGATAAACGACAAAATCGGGCTAAATGACCTTCTCTTCCACAATTATAACATGCTTTGGACGGCATCGTGCAGTTTGGACTGATGTGCCCCTCCCCTCCGCATTTGAAACATATGATAGGTGGTCGTTCTCCTTCCTTAACGACAGGTGCTGGTGCTGACGTCTTTCCATCATTGTTGAATCTCTTCTTCTTGAAATGCCCATTCTTATTGTTTTGGCCCTGATTACCACCGAAGTGGTTACCATTTCTGGCCTGTTGATTCCCTCCACGCTTGTTGTCACCGCTTCGATGACTGCTCTCACTGGTATTATCATTTTGCCGGCTGCTCTCTTTTGGTTGCGTTGTCTCGTTATCGCGCTCCACCAACTGAGCCCTATTTAAAACATCTGAATACAAACGCAATTTATGAGAAACAAGATGTTGACGTATCTCCGGCTTCAAACCTCTTAAAAACATCCGCGTCATTCTTTCTTCATTATCCACCAGGTGGGACGCAAACCGGGATAACTCCGTAAATTTTGCCTCGTACTGCGACACGGTCATATTATTCTGCTCCAATTTGATGAACTCCACCTCCTTCATGTGACGAATACTCTCGGGAAAGTATTTGTCGTTAAACAGCTCTTGGAACTTCTCCCAGGATATCTTCAGTGCGGCAGGTTGAGTACGCTTTATCGATTCCCACCAGTAATCTGCCTCTCCTCGCAACATAAAGGCGACAAAGGGAACCTTTTGCTCCTCGGAACAACCCAAGACATCAAATATCTTGGTGATCTGCTTTATCCATGTTTCAGCTACAAGTGGTTTGGGTTCTCCCTTAAACTCCGGTGGTCCCAGCTCCTTAAACTGTTTAGCGGTGACCGCCAGAGAGTTTCCAGTATTTCCACCTACGTTGTGGACAGGAGCAGCTTTCACCTGTTGTTGCATGAATTGCATAAAGCCTCTGAACATTTGATCATTCATCATTTGGTTAGTGTGGTTGTTTGCATGAGGATTGTCACGTTCCTGATCCACATTATCCTGATTATTGATATGTGGTGAATCAACAGTCGCCTGTGCTCCATTGCTATTCTCAACATTCTCAGATGCCATTTTCAGATACTGCCACAAAATAAAAATTAATTGATATGTCATATTTTATCCTTATATTATGACCGACCAATTAAATACCATGCAAATAAACTTAGGTAGGTCATACTAGCGAAGGAATTCCCCGTCTCTCCCCTCCTAGTTCTATTCTCACATCTTAGCCAGGGATCATATCCCTAAGCTCTGATACCAACTGTGACGCCCCCAAAATTAGGTATACATCACCCATTTTGGGTCGTCAGATGCATAGTACAGAATACAAATACAACTTACTAATACAACTGTTGTGTACAATACGACAAAACATAAACTGTGAGTTTGAATACAAATATTATCTTCTAGAGAGTATTCATACTCAAAAGGAGTCCTCATTACATTTATTAACACACCATTACATAGAATAGTGAGGACTACTAACTAATACTATCATTCGGACCATCACTCCGTTCCCGACTTGTCCCAGCTACGTTCTCATTTCCTGAAGAGAACAGTGAAAGAAAGGGTGAGCTCAACTAGCCCAGTAAGAAATATTATGACTAAGATAATGCAGAATAAATTATCATTAGCCTTCAACAATGTTAAACTGATAAAATATAATAGACATCAAGTTTAACTGCAGCGGAACAAGCAATCCATTAAAAGAGTCAAGTAGAAAATAAACTCTACTATCTTTTATGATTTAAAAGATTTTCCAACACTGTGATCGCTGAGACTCAGCTTAATAAAATAATCCACATCATCGAATCACCCCTGCACTACGGCCAAGGATATTCGTATATTCATTAATGGTCATGATCATGCCAACAACTGTCCATCAATGCACTACGGGCCAATGAGGACTTTTACCATATCATTTGTAACATTACGGTCATGATTATACCGAATAATCCCTGGTCATAATCATACCAAGTCCATCTATGCACTACAGGCCACAGATGACTTTCAACATTTTATAAACATGAGGATGATGACAATGATATAAGAATTCAATAAAACAAGTTCAAGAATTAATTTATCCAGGAATTAACAACGTCCAAATTGTCAACATGATACTGCTTTGTGGAGTAAAATTCAAGAATACTTAGAAGAATATTTTCATGAAAAGATACTGGATGAACCACAATTATCAAGGATATTTCACTAATTTCATGGAGTATAGAAGTCAAAACTTAACCAATTGAGTATAATAAAGAATGAAATAACAAAAGAAATCACCATGCATGCGATAGACCGCACAGACAGGTTATTCCACCAGAATAATAAATAATGGAACCAGGTCTGGCGTAAACGCACAGACAGGATATTCCGACAGAATAATAAATAATAGAACCAGGTCCGGTGTAAAACACACAGACAGGATATTCCAACAGAATAATAACAAGACGGAACCAGGTCCGGTGTAAAACACACAGACAGGATATTCCAACAGAATAATAATAAAAACGGAACCAGGTCCGGTGTAAAACACACAGACAGGATGTTCCAACAGAATAATAATAAAAACGGAACCAGGTCCGGTGTAAAACACACAGACAGGATGTTCCAACAGAATAATAATAAAAACAGAACCAGGTCTGGTGTAAAACACACAGACAGGATGTTCCAACAGAATAATAGAAGAATGTCACCAAGTATGGGTAGACCGCGTATACAGGTTATTCCAACAGAATAATAAGAAATGGAATAACAACAGTTCTCTTCATGAATAAGAAAGAATAACACCCCTTACCGTTTTAAAGACGAGCTGAAATAAGGAAGTAGTTAAGTAGCAGAATACTCTTCTTCTCTCTCTCTATAGTTTCTCTCTCTAGAGTTCAGTGAATTCGTAAGAAATAATGAAGGAATGAGCTACTATTTATAGAAAAATAGAATGCATAGTAACTAATCCATGAACGGTCCAGATTGATTACTTTAATCTGACGGTCCATATTTAAAGAAAAATTTTTTAAATAAAATATAATATATTCTATTTATAGAATAACTTTAATAAAGTATTCTGTTTTATATAAAAAGATGTTTCGTTGGTAAGCACCGGTGTCTCCATGGTCTCATTTACTCCACTATTAACATTCTCAGTCGACATTCTCAAATACTGCCATAAAACAAGGGTTAATTAAATAAATTAACAAATCACATAATACCCCTATATTATGACTGACCAATAAATAAGCTTAGGTAGGACACACTAGCGAAGGATTTATTCGTCTCTCCCCTCCTAGTTCTATTCTCCGATCTCCGCCAGAGATCATATCCCTAAGCTCTGATACCAACTGTGACGCCCCCAAAATAGGTATACAACACCCATTCTGAGTCGCCAAAATATATGGTACAGAAACAACTACATCTTTACTGTTACAACATAAGAACTGTGAGTTTAAATACAAATATTGTCATCTAGACAATATCCATACTCAAATAAGTCCTCATTACAATTATTGATACATTATTTCACAAAAATGGTGAGGACTACTAACATAACTTCTAGAACCATCATTCCATACCCCGACTAGTACTCGCTACATTCTCGCCTCCTGAGAAAAATGGAACAAAAAGGAAAAGGGTGAGCTCAACTAGCCCAGTAAAGAACATTATGACTAAGATAATACAAAACAAATTATCGTTAGTCTTCAACAGGGAAAAATCTAATAGAATACAATAGACAACAAGTTTTAAATCAATAAATGCAGCGGAAACAGCAAACCATTAGAAGAGTCAAGTAGAGAATGAGTTCTACTATCTTCTAAGATTTAAAAGTCCATCATCAATATTTTATCCCTGTAACAACAATCAATAACCATCTTTAATCAAATATTCATCATTGCACTACAGGCCAAAGATATTCATTTGTATCACCAGTCGGTCATGTTCATCTCAACACCTGTTCATCTTTGCACTACGGGCCAAAGATATTCATCAGTTAATCATTCATCTTTGCACTATAAGCCAAAGATATTCAGTAATATCATCATTTAGGACTGAGCATGATGAAAAATATCTTAAAGAAAACGAATCCAGTGAAATAAAATAACAAATATTAAGGATTCGTATTTCGATTTATCCGTGTCCAAAAATACCTTATAATTATTCATAGTGAAGTAAAATTCAAGAATGATCAAAATATGGATGCAATCAAAGCTAGTACCCAGAATAGATATTTTGGACGAAAAGAAAAAAATTTGATTTTTCGGTGAATAGTAACTCGTAAATAGTAACTCATGAATAGTAACCCCGACGTGAAAAGTTCCAAATTTGATAAAAATTTCCAACCAATAATTTGGCATAATGATATTGAAGAAATAATATCATTTTCGAATAAAATAACATCCCTTACCTCGTAAAGACAGTACTTCTGGTCGGAATACCGGTATAAGGCTGAAAGAAACTTGCTCTGATGAATAGAAACTCTCAAAGTATCTAAATACTCACAAAATACACTCAATAATCTAGAGAGATAAAGAGAGAAAACTTGTTTCTGGTGTGATTTTCAATTCTAACTTAGCCCTCTATTTATAGGAAAATTTTAGCACGCCGAAGCAGACTTAACCTGCAACTTGATGGCTTTACCTGCTACTATTCAAGCCTACCATATTTGAATAAAAATCTCAGCACATTTCTTCACCAACCAAGAGTGGGGCCCACTAATTCTAGAATTTTCCACCAAAATGATAAACTCCGAATATTCAACAATTCCTGAACCAGTCATCTCGTAAAATTCATAATAAATCATACGTTTATTTTTAACGGTTCAAAATTTGTGGACATATACTCAACTTATATATGTATAACATATCCAAAAATTACCACGATCCAACGGTCGGATTAAAAATTATAACCCACGCAAAATATCTCAAAAACCCTGATTTTTAATACCTCCATTCTGATAAAAATACTGATAAAAATCTCAACATTAACTCCTTCATTTTTAACCACAAAAATATATCCCTCATTTATATCCACATAAAAAAAATATTTCCTTATCATATGAATCAATAATTAATTATTCACAAATAATATTACAGAATCACATTTATGACAACCAGGCCGTTCCCAGGAAAGAGTGAGCTTTCCAATAAGGATTTCTCCTTACTGACGCCCAATTAAATGACCAAACCTCTCCTTAGACAGAACTTTCTAGACATTGCCAATAATGTTATATAATAATATTATTCAAATAATATGAATTATTGATCTGATAATGGGAACTACTGTGTAGTGACAATTATTGAAACAATAGTAATATAAAATATCAACGCAGCAATTATTGAATCAATAAAATAAAATACTGAACAGTAATTACTGTAACCATTATTGAGTAGTGCATTCTTACGTAAGAATCAATAATTGGTGCAATACAGTGTGCTACTGTGCAACAACGCGTATTACTATATTTTAACCACCGGGTATTCCAACAGTATTAACGGTAATAACTACGCCGTTATTTTAAACAACTTATACTTGTCGTTTTCTTCATCCAATCACTTTCCGTTATGGGGCCCACAAAAGACTGCGCCGTCGTACGAGTATTCCCCGACAAGAAGAATATTCCACAACCAAACGAATATTCCCCGACAACAATGAATATTTTATAACCACATGCTTATTTGAAATATTTACGCATTTTACCCATAACTAACCTCATTAATCAATTTAACCCTTACTATTTCAAAATAATAAATAGAGGGAATTTAAATTTTATTTATTAATAATTTGGGGTCTTACATAAGAAGTCTTCAAGAATACGTCAGAAAATTTATTAACAATAGAAATATCGTTCAAAACTGTGACCCTCATCCAAGACTTGGATAGCACGTCACATTGATACATATCAACTTGCCATCATCATTCACGACGTCGCCTACAGAAAGTCTGGCTTCGGTGCATTCCACACAAGGAAGTCACCAGATAAAGGCTTATGGCTTTTTACTTATGGCTTGATATGACAATGATTGACTTTAGTGGTTTGGTTACTTTGAATTCGCATAACAGGTTGGTTAGGAGTATGAAAGCTAACAACCTTATAAAAAAACATGATGAGTAGTTAACCAATCGATTTTAAAATCACATCAAAGGCAAATATTTTCAAAGAGATACGATCGACAGGTAACGTAAAAGTGTTGATTTGAATCAAACAAGATTTATAAATAGTGGAGGTAAAGAAGGTTTCTCCCAACGGAATTTCAACAGATAAATCAAAGTCTAACTTCTCCGGAGTTAAGTTGAAACATTGAACACAACTAGGTGAAATAAAAGAGTGAGTAGAACCGGTATCTAACACGGTATAGACTTCAAAAGAGTTTATGACTAACTTACCCGTGATAACTTCGTTCGGGTTCCTCGACAAACGCTCTTACTTAAACTACCGACTTTGACTTGTCTGGGACATCCTTTGGCATCACTATCCCCGTTGGACTTGACTTCACTATAGGACAAAATCGAGCTAGGTGACCTTCTCTTCCACAATTGAAACACACTTTGGGTTGCTGCGTACAGTTTGGACGGATGTGTCCCTCTTGTCTGTATTTGAAACATACGTCCAATGGTCGTTCTTCTTCCTTTGAAACTGGTGCTGGTGCCGACATCTTCACGTCATTGTTGAACTTTCTCTTCTTGAAATGTCCATTCTTATTGTTTTGGCCATGATTACCACCGAAGTAGTTACCATTTCTGGCATGTTGATTCCCTCCATGCTTATTGTCACCTCTTTGATGACTGTTATCACCGGTATTATCATTTTGTCGGCTGCTCTCTTTTGGTTGGGTTGACTCGTTATCGCGCTCCAATAACTGAGCCCTATTAACAACATATGAATACAAACACAGTTTATAAGAGATAAGATATTGACGTATCTCAGGTTTCAAACCTCTTTGAAACATTCGCGTCATTCTCTCCTCATTATCAACCAAATGGGATGCAAATCGGGACAACTCGGCAAACTTGGCTTCGTACTGCGACACGGTCATGTTGTTTTGCTCCAACTTGATAAATTTCACCTCCTTCATGTGACGAATGCTTTCGAGAAAGTACTTGTTATTGAACAGCTCTTGGAACTTCTCCAAAGACATCTTGAGTGCGTCAGGCTGGGACCGTTTTACATATTCCCACCAGTGATCTGCCTCTTCACGCAACATAAAGGTGGCAAAGGGAACCTTTTGCTCCTCAGAGCATCCCAAGACATCAAATATCTTGGTGATCTACTTTAACCACGTCTCCGCCATAAGTGGTTCTGGCTTTCCCAAAAACTCCGGTGGTCCCAGCTCCTTGAATTGCTTAGCGGTGACCAACCGTGGGTTGCCATTATTTTACCTGCATTATGAACAGGAGCCGCCTTCGTCTGATGTTGCATGAATTCTAAAAAACTCCTAAACTTACCGTCGTTCGTCAATTGATCAGTGTTGTTGTTTACAGGAGGATTATTGTCTTCCTGTTGCACATTGTCCTGATTATTGATCTGTGGAGACTCAACGGTCTCCTGTGCTCCATTGCTTATCTCAATATTTTAAGATGCCATTTTCAAATACTGCAACAAAATAAGGGTTAATTAACATATCACATATTATCTCTATACTCTGACCGACCAATTAAATAACAAGTAAACTTAGGTAGGTCATACTAGCGAATGAATTCCCCGTCTGTGACGCCCCCAAAATAGGTATACAACACCCATTCTGAGTCGCCAAATACATGGTACAGAAAGCAAACTACAACTTCAATAATACAATTGTCGTGCAAAATACGACAACACATACTGTGAGTTTAAATACAAATATTGTCTTCTGGACAATATCCACACTCAAATAAATCCTCATTACAATTATTCAAACACTATTTTACAGAAATAGTGCTGACTGCTAAAACATCTTTCTAGAACCATCACTCCATACCCCGACTAGATCCTGCTATGTTCTCACCTCCTGAGAAGAAAAATGGAACAAAAAGGAAAAGGGTGAGCTCAACTAGCCAGTAAAGAATATTATGACTAAGATAATATACAACAAATTATCATTAGTATTCAACAGGGAAAAATCTGATAGAATATAATCGACAACAAGTTTTAGATCAACAACTGCAGCGGAAACAACAAACCATTAGAAGAGTCAAGTAGAGAAAGAATTCTACTATCTTCTAAGATTTAAAAGTCCATCATCAATATTTTATCCCTGTAACATCAATTAATAATCATCTTTATCCAAATATTCATCTTTGCACTACAGGCCAAAGATATTCATTTGTATCACCTGTCAGTCATGTTCATCTCAACACCTGTTCATCTTTGCACTACAGGCCAAAGATATTCATCAAGTAATCATACATCTTTGCACTACAGGCCAAAGATATTCAGTAATATCATCATTTAGAACTGAGGATGATGAAAAATATCTTAAAGAGAACGAATCCAGTGAGATAGAAGGACAAATATTAGGGATTCGTATAACAGTTTATCCAAGATCAATAATACTTCATAATAATCAATTGTGAAGCAGAATTCAAAAATAAAGATCAAAACATGGATACAATCAAAGATAGTAACCATAATAGACATCTTGGACAAAAAGAGAAAATTTTATTTTTCTGTGAATAGTGCCGTATTCGTGAATAGTGTCGTATACGTGAATAGTAACGTATACGTGAATAGTAATCCCGACACAAAAAGTTCCAAATTTGATAAAAACTCATGTTGATATTTCAGCATAATGATATTGAAGAAAATAATATCATTTAAGAAGAAAATAATATCCCTTACCTCAAAATATCAGTACTTCTGGTCGGAATACCGGTATAAGACTGAAAGAAACTTGCTCTGATGAATAGAAACTCTCAAAGTATCTAAATACTCACAAAATACACTCAATAATCTAGAGAGAGAAAGAGAGAAAACTTGTTTCTGGTGTGATTTTTAATTCTAACTTAGCCCTCTATTTATAGGAAAATTTTAGTAGGCTTGACCTGCAACCTGATGGCTTTACCTGCTACTATTCCCACCCACCACATTTGAAATATAATTCAGCACATTTCTTCACCAACCACAAGTGGGGCCCACCAATTCTAGAATTTTTTACCAAAATGATTAACTCCGAAAATTCAACAATTTCTGAACCAGTCATCTCGTAAAATTCATAATAAATCACACGTTCATTTTTAACGGTTCAAAATTTGTGGACATATACTCAACTTATATATGTATAACATATCCAAAAATTACCACGATCCAACGGTCGGATTAAAAATTATAATCCCCGCAAAATATCTCAAAAACCCTAATTTTTAATACCTCCATTTCGACAAAAATACGGATAAAAACCTCAACATTAACTCCTTCATTTTTAACCACAAAAATATATCCCTCATTTATATCCACATAAAATAAATATTTCCTTATCATATGAATCAATAATTAACTATTCACAAATAATATTACAGAATCACATTTATGACAACCAGGCTGTTCCCAGGAAAGAGGGGGCTTTCCAATAAGGATTTCTCCTTACTGGCGTGCAATTAGATGACCAAACCTCTCCTTAGACAGAACTTTCTAGACATTGCCAATAATGTTATCTAATAATATTATTCAAATAATATGAATTATTGATCTGATAATGGAAAATACTGTGCAGCAACAATTATTGAAACAACAATAATATAAAATATCAACGCAACAATTATTGCATCAATAAAATAAAATATTGAACAGTAACTACTGTAACAATTATTGAGTAGTGCCTTCTTACGTAAGAATCAATAATTGGTACAATACCGTGTGCTACTGTATTTTAACCACCGGGTATTCTAACAGTATTAACGATAACAACTACCCCGTTATTTATAAATAACTTATACTTGTCGTTTTCTTCATCCAATTGCTTTCCGTTATGGGGCCCACATAAGGCTGCGCCGTCGTACGAATATTTCCCGACAGCAAGAATATTCCACGACCAAACGAATATTCTCCGACAAAATGAATATTTTATAACCACTTACTTATTTTGCAAAATTTGCACATTTAACCCATAACCAAAGTATTATATCAAATTAACCCCTTATTATTCACAATAATATTTAGAGAAAATTTGATTTTATTCATTAATAAGTTGGGGTCTTACAACCTCCCCTCCTTATGAAATTTCGTCCTCGAAATTGACGTACGTACCTGATATTTCGAAAAGATGAGGATACCTCGCTTTCATTTTTGATTCTAACTCCCAGGTCATTTCTTCAATAGCATGATTTCTCCATAAAACCTTAACTTGCGGTATAACCTTCGTGCGTAGGACATGCTCTTTCCTATCCAAGATCTTAACAGGTACCTCCTCGTACGTTAAATCTTCAGCTATCTCGTCTGGTTCTAACTCAATAATGTGGTTCGGGTCTTTAACATATTTACGAAGCATAGATATGTGAAAAATATTATGAACACGAGACATACTTGGAGGTAATGCGAGTCTATATGCCACATTTCCTATTCGCTCAAGAATCTCAAATGGACCAACAAATCTTGGATAGAGCTTTCCTCTCTTCCCAAATCTTGTAACTCCCTTCCATGGTGCAACACGTAACAATACATGATCCCCAATATTAAATTCCACGTCCTTCCGATGAAGATCCGCATAACTCTTTTGTCGATCATGTGCCGTTTGTATACGTTGTCGAATCGTTTGGATCTTCTCTGTAGTAATGCATACCAACTCTGGTCCCAACAATATTGCTTCACCCACCTCGTCCCAGCATACTGGAGAACGACATTTTCTTCCATACAACGCCTCGAATGGAGCCACACCTATGCTCGCCTGATAACTGTTGTTGTAGGAGAATTCCACCAATGGTAGGTACTTATCCCAACTCCCTTTGAGATCTAGGACACAAAGTCTTAATAAATCTTTAAGAGTTTGAATAGTCCTCTCTGATTGTCTGTCTGTTTGAGGATGGTATGCCGAACTGAATCGTAAATCCGTGCCCATAACTTTTTGCAAGCTAACCCAAAATCGTGAAGTGAATCTTGGGTCACGATCCGAAACTATGGATACTGACATGCCATACAATCTCACAATCTCGTTCACGTACATACTAGCAAGACGTTCAAGGGAATAAGTCTCACGTATTGGCAAGAAATGAGCGGACTTGGTTAATCTATCAACAATAACCCAAATCGTATCTATGCCTTGAGAAACCTTGGGAAGACCCGTAACAAAATCTATAGTAATGTGTTCCCACTTCCATTTCGGAATCTCAAGTGGTTGCAATGGACCCTTTGGTACTTGATGCTCCGCTTTTACACGTTGACAAGTTAAACATCTCGAGATAAACTCCACGATCTCTCTTTTCATATTGCTCCACCAAAATGTATGTCGAAGATCGTGATACATTTTGGTACTCCCAGGATGGATTGCAAACGGTGTGTTGTGTGCCTCCATCATTATTTTATGCTTCAAGTCAAAATCGTTAGGAACACAAAGTCTGGAGTTGACTCGAAGTATTCCTTCGTCATCGATTCTTGCTTCTGGAATAGCACCTTCTTGCACTTTCTTCTTCATACGCATCAGCTCCATGTCCGTAGCTTGAGCAGCTTTAACTTTATCGATTAAAGTCGGTTCTACTCGTATATTTGATATCATCATGTGGGTACTTGGAGCCTTCATCTCTATCTCCATCCTTTGCAAGTCATACAAAATGGGCCTTTGTATTAACAACATTGCACTCGTACCCGCATATGATCTTCTACTCATTGTGTCAGCTACTACGTTTGCTTTTCCAGGATGGTATTGGATGGTATAATCGTAATCTTTCAACAGCTCGAGCCAACGTCGCTGCCGCATGTTGAGTTCCTTTTGGCTGAAGAAATATTTGAGGCTTTTATGATCTGTATAGATCTCCACTTTCTCCTCATACAGGTAGTGTCTCCAGATCTTCAACGCAAAAACGACTGTTGCCAGCTCCAAATCATAAGTAGGATAATTCCTCTCATATTCTTTGAGTTGTCGCGAGGCATAGGCTATGACTTTCCCATGTTGCATGAGAACACATCCTAACCCTTTGCCTGAAGCATCGCTGTAGATAACAAATCTATCCGAACCAGATGGTATTGTCAGAACAGGTGCCGAAATGAGTTTCCTCTTGAGTTCTTGGAAACTCTTCTCGCATTCCTCACTCCATACGAATTTTGTATCTTTACGAGTCAGCTGAGTTAACGGAGTAGCGATTCGAGAAAATCCTTCCACAAATCTCCGATAATAACCAGCTAAGCCCAGAAAGCTACGTACTTCGGTTACTGACTTCGGTTGCTCCCAACTTTGTATGGCTTCAATCTTCGTCGGGTTGACAGATACTCCATATTTTGACACCACGTACCCAAGGAATGCTACTTCCTCAAGCTAGAACTCGCATTTCTTCAGTTTGGCATATAGCTTATTTTCACGAAGCCTTTGCAATACCAGCTTCAAATGGCGCTCATGATCTTCACGGCTTTTGGAATAGATAAGGATGTCATCAATAAAGACGACAACGAACTGATCTAAATATTCTTTGAATATACGATTCATCATATCCATGAAAGCAGCAGGAGCATTAGTTAATCCAAAAGACATTACTAAGAATTCATAATGCCCGTACCGAGTTCTGAAGGCAGTCTTTGGAATATCCTCAGTTTTAATCTTCAGCTGATGATATCCAGAATGAAGGTCGATCTTTGAAAAGAATTGTGTTCCTTGTAACTGGTCGAACAGGTCATCAATGCGAGGTAGCGGATACCTATTCTTAATAGTGACATGATTCAATTCTCGATAGTCGATACAAAGTCGCATACTCCCGTCTTTCTTCTTTATGAATAAAACAGGAGTACCCCAAGGAGACGTACTAGGACGAATAAAACCGATGTCCAACAACTCCTGTAGTGGGACTTTTAACTCCTGAAGTTCAATAGGAGCCATTCGATATGGAGTTTTAGAAATGGGCTTTGTACCGGGTTCAAGGTCAATAAAGAATTCAACTTCACGTTCTGGGGGTAGACCAGGAAATTCTTCAGGAAATACGTCAGGAAATTCACTAACAACAGAAATATCATTCAAATCTAACGTATTTTTGTTTAAGTCCATGACATGGGCTAAGAAAGCTTGACATCCATTTTTTAATAAACGAATGGCTTTATGGCTTGGTATGACAGCGATTGATTTTAGTGGTTTGGTTGCTTGAATTCGCATAATAGGTTGGTTAGGAATATGAAAACTAACAACCTTACGAAAATAATCAATTTTGGCATGATGAGTAGTTAACCAATCAATTTTTAAAATCATATCAAAAGTAAGTATCTTTAAAGAGATAAGGTCAACAGGTAATATGATTGTGCCAACTTGGATTAAGCAAGATTTATAAACTGTAGATGTAATGAAAGTTTCTCCTAACGGAGTCTCCACAGATAGGTCAAAGTTTAATTTTTCCGAAGTCAAGTTTAAACGTTGAGCACAAGCAGGAGAGATAAAAGAATGGGTAGAACCGGTATCTAGTAAAGTATAAACTTCGCAAGAATTCAAGATTAGCTTACCCGTGATCACCTCGTTTGGATTTCTCACGTTTTGGCCAGTCACGACAAACGCCCTTCCAGGAACCGCTGATTTCGACTTATCCGGGATAACTTTTGGAGTCACCATCCCCGCTGAACTTGGTTTTGCTACAGAACACTTTCGAGCTATATGACCCTCCTTTCCACAGTTATAACATACCTTAGATTGTTGTGGGCAGTTTGGGCTGATATGTCCCTCTTTCCCACATTTGTAACATACGACCGGTGGTCGTTCTCCTCCCCTAGAAACAGTTGATGTTTGTGCTGACGTCTTCACGTTATCATTGTTGTACCTTCTCTTCTTGAAATCTCCTCCCGACTCGCTCCTTCTATTATCACGACCACGATTACCACCAGAGTGGTTACCGCTTTTGTCCGAATATTTTCCTCCCTGCTGGTTTTCATTGCTTCGATGACTGCCGCCACCGGTATGACCCTGGTTGTGGTCCCTCGGTTGCATATACTCATTATCTCGCTCTAATAATTGAGCCCTGTTTACAACATCTGCATATAAAGAAAATTTATGAGAGATAAGATATTGCCGAATCTCGGGTTTTAAACCTCTCAGAAACATCCTTGTCATTCGTTCCTCATTCTCGACCAAATGAGGTGCAAACCTGGATAACTCTGCAAACTTCGCCTCGTACAGGGACACCGTCATGTTGTTTTGTTCCAGTCTGATAAACTCCACCTCCTTCATATGACGAATACTTTCAGGAAAGTACTTGTCATTGAACAGTTTTTGAAATGCTTCCTAGGACATGTTGAGTGCGTCAGGCTGGGTACGCTTCACAGACTCCCACCAGTAGTCTGCCTCACCGCAGAACATGAAGGTGGCGAATGGAACCTTCTGTTCCTCGGTGCATCCCAAGACATCGAATATCTTGGTAATTTGCTTGACCTACGTTTCCGCCATGATCGGATCCGGCTTTCCCTTAAATTCTGGTGGTCCCAATTCTTTGAACTGCTTAGCTGTGACAAACCGCGCGTTGTTATCATTTCCACCCATATTCTGCACACGAGTCTCCCTCGTCTGATTTTGCATGAACTGCAAAAAGCTCCTAAACATTCCATCATTCATCGTTTGCTCGGTAACGTTGTTTACAGGAGGAATATTGCCTTCCTGTTGCACATTCCCCTGGGTGGTGATCAAAAGTGTCTCCACGGTCTGATTTACTCCATTATTAACGTTCTCAGCTGCCATTCTTAAATACTGCCATAAAAGAAGGGTTAATAGTCATGTCATATATTATCCCTATACTCTGACCGACCAAATAAACACCAAATAAACTTAGTCAGGTCATACTAGCGAAGGAATTCTCCGTCTCTTCCCTCCTATTTCTTGTCTCACATCTCAGCCAGGGATCATATCCCTAAGCTCTGATACCAACTGTGACGCCCCCAAAATAGGTATACAACACCCATTCTGAGTCGCCAAATACATGGTACAGAAAGCAAACTACAACTTCAATAATACAATTGTCGTGCAAAATATGACAACACATACTGTGAGTTTAAATACAAATACTGTTTCTGGACAATATCCACACTCAAATAAATCTTCATTACAATTATTCAAACACTATTTTACAGAAATAGTGAGGACTGCTAAAACATCTTTCTAGAATCATCACTCCATACCCCGACTAGATCCTGCTATGTTCTCACCTCCTGAGAAGAAAAATGGAACAAAAAGGAAAAGGGTGAGCTCAACTAGCCAATAAAGAATATTATGACTAAGATAATATACAACAAATTATCTTTAGTATTCAACAGGGAAAAATCTGATAGAATATAATCGACAACAAGTTTTAGATCAACAACTGCAGCGGAAACAACAAACCATTAGAAGAGTCAAGTAGAGAAAGAATTCTACTATCTTCTAAGATTTAAAAGTCCATCATCAATATTTTATCCCTGTAACATCAATTAATAATCATCTTTATCCAAATATTCATCTTTGCACTACAGGCCAAAGATATTCATTTGTATCACCTGTCAGTCATGTTCATCTCAACACCTGTTCATCTTTGCACTACAGGCCAAAGATATTCATCAAGTAATCATACATCTTTGCACTACAGGCCAAAGATATTCAGTAATATCATCATTTAGAACTGAGGATGATGAAAAATATCTTAAAGAGAACGAATCCAGTGAGATAGAAGGACAAATATTAGGGATTCGTATAACATTTTATCCAAGATCAATAATACTTCATAATAATCAATTGTGAAGCAGAATTCAAAAATAAAGATCAAAACATGGATACAATCAAAGATAGTAACCATAATAGACATCTTGGACAAAAAGAGAAAATTTTATTTTTCTGTGAATAGTGCCGTATTCGTGAATAGTGTCGTATACGTGAATAGTAACGTATACGTGAATAGTAATCCCGACACAAAAAGTTCCAAATTTGATAAAAACTCATGTTGATATTTCAGCATAATGATATTGAAGAAAATAATATCATTTAAGAAGAAAATAATATCCCTTACCTCAAAATATCAGTACTTCTGGTCGGAATACCGGTATAAGGCTGAAAGAAACTTGCTCTGATGAATAAAAACTCTCAAAGTATCTAAATACTCATAAAATACACTCAATAATCTAGAGAGAGAAAGAGAGAAAACTTGTTTCTGGTGTGATTTTCAATTCTAACTTAGCCCTCTATTTATAGGAAAATTTTAGTAGGCTTGACCTGTAACCTGATGGCTTTACCTGCTACTATTCCCACCCACCACATTTGAAATATAATTCAGCACATTTCTTCACCAACCATAAGTGGAGCCCACCAATTCTAGAATTTTCTACCAATATGATTAACTCCGAAAATTCAACAATTTCTGAACCAGTCATCTCGTAAAATTCATAATAAATTACATGTTCATTTTTAACGGTTCAAAATTTGTGGACATATACTCAACTTATATATGTATAACATATCCAAAAATTACCACGATCCAACGGTCGGATTAAAAATTATAACCCCCGCAAAATATCTCAAAAACCCTGATTTTTAATACCTCCATTCCGACAAAAATACGGATAAAAACCTCAACATTAACTCCTTCATTTTTAACCACAAAAATATATCCCTCATTTATATCCACATAAAATAAATATTTCCTTATCATATGAATCAATAATTAACTATTCACAAATAATATTACAGAATCACATTTATGACAACCAGGCTGTTCCTAGGAAAGAGGGGGCTTTCCAATAAGGATTTCTCCTTACTGGCGTGCAATTAGATGACCAAACCTCTCCTTAGACAGAACTTTCTAGACATTGCCAATAATGTTATCTAATAATATTATTCAAATAATATGAATTATTGATCTGATAATGGAAAATACTGTGCAGCAACAATTATTGAAACAACAATAATATAAAATATCAACGCAACAATTATTGCATCAATAAAATAAAATATTGAACAGTAACTACTGTAACAATTATTGAGTAGTGCCTTCTTACGTAAGAATCAATAATTGGTGCAATACCGTGTGCTACTGTATTTTAACCACCGGGTATTCTAACAGTATTAACGGTAACAACTACCCCGTTATTTATAAATAACTTATACTTGTCGTTTTCTTCATCCAATCGCTTTCTGTTATGGGGCCCACACAAGGCTGCGCCGTCCTACGAATATTCCCCGACAGCAAGAATATTCCACGACCAAACGAATATTCTCCGACAAAATGAATATTTTATAACCACTTGCTTATTTTGTAAAATTTGCACATTTCACCCATAACCAAAGTATTATATCAAATTAACCCCTTATTATTCACAATAATATTTAGAGAAAATTTGATTTTATTCATTAATAAGTTGGGGTCTTACACCGTCTCTCCCCTCCTAGTTCTTATCTCACTTCTCAGCCAGGGATCATATCCCTAAGCTTTGATACCAACTATGACGCCCCCAAAAATAGGTATACATCACCCATCTTGGGTCGTCAGATACATGGTACAGAATTCAAATACAACTTACTAATACAACTGTCGTGTACAATACGACAAAATATAAAATGTGAGTTTGAATACAAATATTGTCTACTAGAGAGTATACAAACTCAAAAGGAGTCCTCATTATAATTATTATCACACTATTTTACAGAATAGTGAGGACTACTAATGCTATCCTCTGGACCATCACTTCATTCTCTAACTCGTCCCAACTATATTCTCCTTTCCTGAAGAGAACAGTGAAAGAAAGGGTGAGCTCAACTAGCCCAGTAAGAAATATTATGACTAAGATAATGCAGAATAAATTATCATTAGTCTCCAACAATGTTAAACTGATAAAATATAATAGACATCAAGTTTAACTGTAGCGGAACAAGCAATCCATTAAAAGAGTCAAGTAGAAAATAAAATCTACTATCTTTTATGATTTAAAAGGTTTTTCATCACTGTTATCGCTGAGACTCGGCTTAATAAATATTTCACATCATCGAATCACCCCTGCACTACGGCCAAGGATATTCTTTAGTATCACGACCACAATTATCCATGCACTACGGGCCAAGAATATTTGTGTATTCATTAATGGTCATGATCATGCCAACAACTGTCCATCAATGCACTACGGGCCAATGAGGGCTTTTACCACATCATTTGTAACATTACGGTCATGATTACACCGAATAATCCATGGTCATAATCATACCAAGTCCATCTATGCACTACAGGCCACAGATGACTTTCAAAAAATATAAACATGAGGATGATGACAATGATATAAGAATTAAATAAAATTAGTTCAAGAACTAATTTATCCAGGAACTGATAACGTCCAAATTGTCAACATGATACTGCTTTGTAGAGTAAAATTCAAGAATGCTCAGAAGAATATTTCCATGAAAAATACTGGATGAAACGCAAATATCAAGAATATTCCACTAATTTCATGGAGTATAGAAGTCAAAACTTTAATCAACTGAGTATAATAAAGAATGAAATAACAAAAGAAATCACCATGCATGCGGTACATCGCATAGACATGTTATTCCAACAGAATAATAATAACAGAACCAGGTCAGGCGAAATTCGCACCGACAGAATGTTCCAACAGAATAATAAAGACGGAACCAGGTCCGGTGTAAAATGCACAGACAGGATATTCTGACAGAATAATAAATAATGGAACCAGGTCTGGCGTAAAAGCACATACATAATATTCTGACAGAATAACAAATAATGGAACTAGGTCCGGCGTAAACGCACAGACATGATATTCCGACAGAATAATAAAGAACAGAATAATAGAAGAATTTCACCATGTATGCGGTACTTCGCATAAACAGGTTATTCCAACATAATAATAAAGAATGGAATAACTGAAGAATTTCATCAAGTATAGGGTAGCCCGCGTATACAGGTTAATCCAACAGAATAATAAAGAATGGAATAACAGAAGTTCTCTTCATGAATACAAAAGAAATAATATCCCTTACGAGTACAACAAATAATATCCCTTACCTTAAGAAGAAGAGTACTGGAAATAGGAGTAATGCAGTAGCAGAATACTTTTCTTCTTTCTCTTTATAACTTCTCTCTCTAGAGTTTTAGTGAATTCGTAAGAAATAATGAAGGATTGAGCTTCTATTTATAGAAGAATGAACTGCATAGTAACTAATTCATGAATGGTCCAGATTGATTTACTTTTAATCGGACGGTCCATATTTAAAGAAAAATCTTTTAAATAAATTATAATATATTCTAATTATTGTCTAATAAAATGAATAACTTTATAAAAGTATTCTGTTTTATATAAAAAGATTTTTCTGTTTTATTACATTAATAATACTAATAAAACAAAACTGAGTGACTTATCACGTAAGCCTCAATAATCAATACTGTATGCTACTATGCAACCACACGTATTACTGTATTTTTACTACCGAGTAGTTTAACAGTATTAACGGGAAAACTTTCACCGTTATTTTCATAAAATATTTTTGTCGTTTTCTCAATCCGACAATAATTTCGTTGTGGGGTCCACCAATAATTGTGTCGTCGTACAAATATTCTCCGACAAAAATAATATTCTCCGACCAATCGAATATAATACAACAACTTGCATAATTTGTAAAATTTATAAATACTACCCACAACTATAACATTATCTCAAATTCACACCATAATATTTAAAAAAATATTTCGAAAAAAATTAAATCTTTATTCATAAAATCTGGGGTTTCACATCAGTTTACTACCACACAAATATGGCGTCCCCTACAGAGAGTCTGGCTTCGGTGTATTCCACAAAGGAAGTCACCAGATAGAGGCTCGGGTAACAAATTCTATAGTTGAATTTTTAACTCCCAAAGTTCAATAGGAGCCATTCGATATGAGATTTTAGAAATGAGTTTTGTACCGGGTTCAAAGTCGATACAAAATTCAATATCACACTTTGGAAGTAAGCCAAGAAATTCTTTAGAAAATACATCAGGAAACAAAATATTATTCAATATGACGTATTAAAGTCCATGACATGGGTAAGAAAGCTTAACATCTATTTTTCAATAAACGAATGGCTTTATGGCTTGATATGACAATGATTGACTTCAGTAGTTTGGTTGCTTGAATTCAAATAACAGGTTGTTTAAGAATATGAAAACTAACAACCTTACGAAAGCAATCAATTTTGGCATGATGAGTAGTTAATCAATCAATCAATCCCTAAAATCACATCAAAAGCAAGTATCTTTAAAGAAATATGGTCAACAGGTAATGTGATGGTGCCAACTTGGATCAAACAAGATTTATAAACAGTGGATGTAACGAAAGTTTCTCTTAACAAAGTTTCAACAAATAAGGTCTAATTTCTCCGGAGTCAAGTTTAAATGTTGAGCACAAGCAGGAGAGATAAAAGAATGGGTAAAACCGGTATCTAATAAGGTATAAACTTCGTAAGAATTTATAATTAACTAACCCG
Source organism: Panax notoginseng (assembly GCA_016801055.1). Taxonomy (NCBI): domain Eukaryota; kingdom Viridiplantae; phylum Streptophyta; class Magnoliopsida; order Apiales; family Araliaceae; genus Panax; species Panax notoginseng. The sequence continues at coordinate 39,573,299 of CM029018.1, read as the reverse complement.
TGCTAACTTCGTTCGAGTTCCTCGCATTCTGACCAGTCATGACAAACGCTCTTTTAGGAACCGTTGACTTTGACTTTTCTGGGATAGCCTTTTGAGTCACCATTCCCGCTGAAATGGGTTTCACTACTGTACAATCTCGAGCGATATGACCGTCTTTTCCATAATTATAACATACCTTGGAAGGCTGTGAACAGTTTGGACTTATATGTCCCTCCTCTCCGTATTTGTAGCATCTAACTGGCGTTCGTTCTCCTCCCCTAGAATTTGTTGCTGGTGCTGGTGCTGCTGCCGATGTCTTCCCGTCATCGTTAAATCTTCTCTTCTTGAAATTTCCACTTAAATCATTTCTTCTATTATCTTGACCATGATTACCACCGAAGTCGTTACCATTTCTGGCATGATAATTTCCTCCACGATGGTTATCATTGCTCTGATGATTGTTGCCACCGGTACGATTATCATCAAGTTGTAGGTCGTTATTCTTCGATTAAGCTGACTCATTATCGCGCTCCAATAACTGAGCCCTATTCACAACATCTGAATATAGAGAAAATTTACGAGAAATGAGATATTGACGTATGTCGGGTTTCAAATCTTTCAAAAACATTCACGTCATACGTTCCTCATTCTCCACCAAATGAGGTGCAAACTTGGATAACTCCGCGAACTTCGCCTCGTACTGGGACACCGTCATGTTTTTCCGTTCTAGTCTAATAAACTCTACCTCCTTCATATGACGAATACTTTCAGGAAAGTACTTGTCATTGAATAGTTTTTGAAACGTTTCCCAAGACATGCTGAGTGCGGCTGGCTGGGTACGCTTCACAGATTTCCACCAGTAATCTGCCTCGTTACGAAACATAAAAGTGGCGAATGAAACCTTCTGTTGCTCCGTGCATCCCAAGACATTGAATATCTTGGTAATTTGCTTGACCCACGTCTCCGCCTTAATCGGATCCGACTTTTTCCAGAATTCTGGCGGTCCCAACTCTTTGAATTGCTTGGCTGTGACAAACCGTGCGTTGCTATCATTTCCACCGGTATTTTGTACACGAGTCTCCCTCGTCTGATTTTGCATGAACTGCAAAAAGTTTCTGAATATCCCATCGTTCATCGTCTGATCAGTGGTATTGTTCACAAGTGGAACATTATCGGCCTGTTGCACGTTCTCCTCATTGGTGAGCAAATGTGTCTCCACGGTCTCATTTACTCCACTGTTAACATTCTCAGTTGCCATTCTCAAATACTGCCATAAAACAAGGGTTAATTAAACATATCACATAATATCCCTATATTCTGACCAACTAACAAATAAGCTTAGGTAGGACACACTAACGAAGGATTTACTCGTCTTTCCCCTCCTAGTTCTATTTCCCGATCTCCGCCAGAGACCATATCCCTAAGCTCTGATACCAACTGTGACGCCCCCAAAATAGGTCCAATCCACCCAACCTATTCTGAGTCGCCAAATATATGGTACAGAAACAACTACAACTTCATTAATATAATTGTCGTGCAAAATACGACAACACATAAACTTTGAGTTTAAATACAAATATTGTCTTCTAGACAATATCCACACTCCAATAAGTCCTCATTATAATTATTGATACACTATTTTACAAAATAGTGAGAACTACTAAAATAACTATCTTGAACCATCATTCCATACCCCGACTAGTACCCGCTACATTCTCGCCTCCTGAGAAGAAAAATGGAACAAAAAGGAAAAGGGTGAGCTCAACTAGCCCAGTAAAGAATATTATGACTAAGATAATATAGAACAAATTATCGTTAGTCCTCAACAGGAAAAAATCTGATAGAATACAATAGACAACAAGTTTTAGATTAACAACTGCAGTGGAAACAATAATTCATTAGAAGAGTTAAGTAGAGAATGAAATCTACTATCATCTATGAATTTAAAAGTTCATCATCGATATTTTATCCCTGTAACATCAATCAATATACATCTTGAATCAAATAGTCATCTTTGCACTACAGGCCAAAGATATTAATCAGTTGGTCATGTTCATCTCAACATCTGTTCATCTTTGCACTATGGGGCAAAGATATTCATCAGTTGGTCATGTTCATCTAAACACCTGTTTATCTTTGCACTACGGGCCAAAGATATTCATCAGAAAATCATTCATCTTTGCAGTACAAACTAAAGATATTCAGTTATATCATCATTTAAGACTGAGGATGATGAAAAATATTTTTTAAAAAAATGAATCCAGTGAAACAAAAGAACAAATATTAAGGATTCGTACTTTACACAATCCAAGTTCAAAAATACTTCATAAATAATCAAAGTGGAGTAAAATTCAAGAATGATCAAAACATAGATCCAATCAAAGATAGGAATCATAACAGACAATCTTGGACACAGAAAAAAAATTTAATTTTTCTGTGAATAGTGTCGTATTCGTGAATAGTGTCGTATACGTGAATAGTAACTCCGACACTAAAAGATAGAAATTTCATAAAAAAAAACATCATGCTTCGTGAATAGTAACGTATGAATAGTAACTCGTGAATAGTAACTCGTGAATAGTAACCCCGACATGAAAAGTTTAAAATTTGATAAAAATTTCCAACCAATATTTCGGCACAATGATATTGAAGTAATAATATCATTTTCGAATAAAATAACATTCCTTACCTCGAAAAGACAGTACTTCTGACTAGAATACTGGATATAGTGCTGAAGGGAACTTGCACCGTATAACAACACTCAAAGTATCAAAATACTCACAAGAATACGCTCAATATATCGAGAGAGAAAGAGAGAGAAGATTTTAGTTTCTGGTGTGATTTTCAATTCTAACCTAAGCACCCTATTTATAGGAAAATGCTTAGAACACCAAAGCAGAAAATTTAATATAATATTAATATATATATATATATCAAAATTTCCTACGCACTCCTTTGCTAACTGAATTCAGCCCCTATCACATGTTAATGATGCCCACAAAATGTAAAAAACGTTTTTCTTAATTAAAACTTCCAAAAATCAATTATTCTGGAATTTCGAAACTTCAATAATTCATAATAAATAGCCCTTTTATTAGAAAATTCAAATCTCGCGAATTTGTATAGGAAATTCAATTCTCTACAACTTTACAGAAGAAAGCTTTTTCAAATTTCAAACAGAAATTGATCGAAATCCATAAACGGGCGATTTTACAGGCTATACTCAAATTTCAGTCAAGAAATGAGTCCACCAACATGTTTAACATGTTTTAAACATTTATTGCAACAAAAATACTCCTGATATACTCATATATACCATATTAATTATAAAAATATCACCATTATTGTATTATTAAAATATAATAATAAATTATTTTATCAGAAAAGATAAAATATCAATTTTTAACAATTGTCACTTTAAAAATTTTCTCCATCTATATCCACATAAAATTAATATTTTTCTCATCATATAAATCAATAATTAATTATTCACAAATAATATTACAGAATCACAATACTGACAATCAGGCAGTTCTCAGGAAAGAGGGGGCTTTCCAATAAGGATTTCTCCTTATTGGCGCGCAATTAGGTGACCAAACCTCTCCTTAGACAGAACTTTTTAGACATTGTCAATAATTTTATCTAATAATATTATTCAGATAATATGAATTATTGCTCCGATAATAAAAAATACTGTGTAGTGACAATTATTGAAACAACAGTAATATAAATATCAACGCAGCAATTATTGAATTAATAAAATAAAATACTGAACAGTAATTACTGTAACCATTATTGAGTAGTGCCTTCTTACGTAAGAATCAATAATTGGTGCAATACCGTGTCCTACTGTGCAACAACGCGTATTACTGTGTTTTAACCACCGGGTATTCCAACAGTGTTAACGGTAACAATTACGCCGTTATTTATAAACAATTTATACTTGTCATTTTCTTCATCCAATCGCTTACCGTTATGGGGCCCACACAAGGTTGCGCCGTCGTACGAATATTCTCCAACAACAAGAATATTCTACGACCAAACGAATATTCTCCGACAACAATGAGTATTTTATAACTACTTGCTTATTTAAAAATATTTGCGTATTTTACCCATAACTAACCTCATTAATCAATTCAACCCTTACTATTTCAAAATAATAAATAGAGGAAATTAAATTTCATTTATAAAAAGTTGGGGTCTTACAATAATTGTCACAGTAGTTATTGCACAGTGACTCATATTATTTGATATGATATAACCAGTTGGCAGTATTGTGAGTCTTTGTTAATAATTGTGAATAATTATTGAAAGATTGAAAATGTATAAATAATTGATGAATAAAGGTGTTGATTAAAGATAAGCACATGTTTGTTCAATTATTTTCTTTTTACAAAAGTAAATTAGCAGGACTTGTCGACACTCTACTTTTTATAAAATAGTATGGACCACAACTCTATTATTGAACAAATTTTGTTAACACATGTACAAGTTGGTTTAATTTTCTATGTGGGACCATAAATTTCACTACCGTTATTATATACCTCATTTGTATATTTTGTCAAAGAGGGTGTGCTAGTTGTTTACTAATTTTTCAGTATAAATAGGTTGTTCGGTTGAGTAACTAAACACAAACCATCACTACACTAAAAATATAAAATTCTTTTACTTCAATATTGTGAGTATAATATTGTGAGTATTTCTATTGAGTGTAATGTTACTCCAAGTGTAGATAAGGAATGCAAGCATTATTTAAGTTGATCAATTTCACAGAAAGCAAAATCAAGTCACATGCTAAGGTAAGGGATGTCATTATTATGGTAAGAGGGTATCATTTTTAGGGTTAAAAGATGTAATTTCTTTCATACTCCTTATTATGGTAAGATATTATTATTCGTTTATTCAGTTTATCATTAAATGATGAAAAATCCTGAAAGGATTAAAATATCCTTAATAGTTTGTGTTTCATCTAATATTGTGTTACAAATTTGGACTCTGGATAATTTAATTAAAAATCACTAAGATCTATGTTATCTTATTATTCTGATTATTTATTTTTATTCATTATATATATCATTGTCATCATCCTCATGTTTATATTGTGTTAAAACTCATCTTTGGCCCGTAGTACATAGATGGACTTGGTATGATTATGACCAGGGATTATTCGGTATAGTCATGACCATAATGTTACAAATGATGTGGTAAAAGTCATCTTTGGCCAGTTGTGCATAGATGGACTGTTGATTGGCATGATTATTGTTGGGTAAAATCTAATTACGCACAACACGCAAGTATACGTGGTCAACAAGTAATAAAGTGATAAGTTGAGTATCGTTCCCACAGATAATTATTTAATAAGAATTGCCAATTACTAACCTATGACCAATTTAATCTTATTTAAATAAATGATTTAATAATTTAATTCAAAATAATTAAATAAACAATTACTAACTATCCCTAAAATGAAACAAGATATTGAAGACTTGAGATTATAATTTCACTTATTGTTTCATTTAAATCAACACACTTCCTGTTAAGCCAAATTATTTATACTGGATTATAAATCAAGAACACGAAAGTAAAATATGGCCATCTCTCAATGCACCATACTCATATCAAATCAAATCCATGGATGATAGAATTAATTTGAACACCCTAATTAACTAACTCACTATATCTCTATGTGAATTACAATTAAAAAGGGTTTAAGTTCAAGTTCTTATTAGACTATATATGGCGTAAAGGTATATCTCTATCCTAAACACGAATCATGTATTCCGTCTATGCAGAAATCACAAACACATGCTATCATGATAAGATCTAAATCAATACTTCATCTCTCGAGTTCATATAGATTATCAAGGTAATTGTTAGCTAGGAAATTAAGTAATTAAGTCCAAATCACAATAGACAATCCTCACAATAGAACATAATAATTGATAGCGAATCATATTAAAATAAACTACACAATAAGATCAATTGTAATCTCAAACAAAGAATGAGTTCATGATTATTGAATTAAAACTAAGAATCCACAATTGAATAATCATTAAAAGACAAAGATAGAAGAAGATAAGAAGATAGAATCTATTGTCTGCAGATATGAAGCTCCCTCCTTGCTCCTACTTTGAATCTTCAATGGTCTCCAAGTTGCTTCAATCCCCAAATCTAATAAGAACTAGGATTTTGATCTAATTTACTCTAATTTAATCTAATGGAATCCTCCAAACTAGCCCATATATCCCCCTCTTTTATGCCTCTCATCATGTATTTATAGTTCTAATGGATACCCAAACAAATTAGGCAACTAAGAATCCTATTCTAGCTCAAATTGGACATCAAATAACCCAATTCAGCTATCTTCCCGCCGCCTAGCGCGCCCCGCGCTATCCCTAAGTCATTCTGGGTGCGTCCCGCGCTGTAGTGGCCGACTTTCTGGTGGACTAGCGTGCCCCACGCTATGCATAGTTCATTTATGCGACGTCCTTTGGTAAAACATGCATAACTTTTGATCTGCTTGGAGTTACGGGGTCTGCCACCTATCAAATTGAAGATATCGACGAGGTCTATAACTTTCATTCTTTAACAATTGACAGATTCGGGCTGGAGCAAGGTGGAAAGCAAGCTTGAAGTAGATGCTGTGTAAATGGCAAGCATGGCAACTCTTAGCTTTGATTTTCGTTGATAAAAAGGCCATAACTTTCGCATCCGAACTCCGATTGAGACGATTCAAGATGTTTCGAAAAGCTAAGTAGTAGATCTACAATAAATTCCAAATTCCAAGCCAAGAACATGCATCCAACTTGGTGTTAAAAGTCCTTCAATATTCCCTTCTTGCATTTACTTGCGTATTTTAGTCCAAAAAATGTCCAAATTGCTTTCCATTGCTTCTTCATGCTAATGCCGTGTCATTTCCTACAAAATAATATAAAATATATAAAAAGTAACTAAGAAACATGAGATTAAGCAAATAATTCAAGTAATAGATATCGGATAACTAGGTATAAAACCTACTTATCAAATACCTCCAAACTTACCTTTGCTTGTCCTCAAGCAAAAACACAAAACAATAATGCAATGCAATGCAACTAATCTACATGCCTACGAATCCAACAGTAATGACATAAACAAGTCTATTCAATCGGCCTTAGAGAAATCAAATAAACACGATAATACATCATATCAAAACCAATCAATAACTTCTCAATCAATCATCAAATCTTAGACTGTTATCACTAATATAGTGCGTGTGTGCTCCACAACAATGTTGACTGATATAAAATCAAATTTTATACATAACAAGTCTCTTCGAAGACATCATACAGTGTAAACTCAAGAAATCCAAAAACAAGCTATATTCAACTAAAATTAAATAATTACCAATATCAAGGGTCAACATGGGATAGTTATGCTTTATTTTTCATCTACGGGGGCTTTTTGCTCTTATTTCCCGTTTTATTTCTTCTTCTTCTTTTCTTTTTTTTTATAGTGAGTGCGTTTTACGTTCCATCTCACGCCTGTGTTTATGGGGAGTGCATTTCACGCTTCTTCTCGACCCACCACAGGAATCAATTTATTCAAGTCAATATCTTTTCTTCTTTTTTTTTTCTTAGAAGCTTATATAGCCCACTTTTTCTCCCAAACTTAGGTTCTTACCTAATTCTTCGCCTTCACTGCCTATCCTTGTCATTCTCTTATTTAAACTAGCATTATCCTTTAGAGTCCCATTATGTATCAATTTAAACTCAATCAATCAACAAGTTGTTTTTATTGTGCTATCCTTATTATACTAGTTTCAAACAGAAAAAGACTCAATTCCTAACAGAAAATCACATCAAAGCTCTAATAGTCAGTACTATACTTGTCTACCCAATTCCAATCTCATCATTAGCCAAAATAAACTGTAACTATCTAACAGCTGGACTCATGCAAGATGTACTAAATGCTATAGAAACATAGTAAACTAACTACTAATTTTTCAATTTTCAATTTTTTTTCAAGAAACTGAATGCAAAAACTAAATGTAACTATATGAACTACAATATAAATAACTAACTATATGCAATACGACACTAAAATACCCCCCAAACTTAAACTAGACATTGTCCTCAATGGCTAAGATAGGAAAAATTAAAAGAGAGTACTTCCCTGAAAATACAACATGTTCTCCTTGTCTGCTAAGTCTGAAGAATAGGCCAGACACATTGGAATAGATCGGGAACCACACTTGAGTTGGACTTGACTAACCTGTGAATATGATAGAAGCAAGCTTGTTAGATCCTAAGACATGCAAATTTATTAACTAATAATATAAAACCTAATAAAAACTATAAATAAAAATTAAACTTGGGTTACCTCCCAATAAGCGCTTGATTTATAGTCCTTCAGCCAGACTTTTTTTGGTCAATGCTATCCAATTCCTCTTCGAAAGTTGAGGAATCCTCCATCCATCAGTAGCAAATAATCCTTTGGGAGGTTCCCACAAGCGATGACCATAGCATCAAAGTCACCTAACATGCTCTGACTCGGTATAATCTCCATGAAGAAGGGCAAATGACTAGGTGCTATCTCCATTGTGTTTGTGATTATATTTGGGCATGAAAGTGTGTCAAACACAATGGGCTCTTCGTCTATCTTCTCTTTCTCTTCCTACCACGGCTTCATTGTTGCACTCGCTCTTATGTCATAAAGAGCTTCGCCGACGACATGACTACCAAGTGGGCATGATTTTGCAAATCTAACTGGACCCTTGAACTTTGACGGAGAAGACACTTGAGGCATTAATAACACCGTCTCATCCGCGTTAGTACTCATAGTTAGTTCATCCCCACTTGTCTCCTCTTTTTCAACATCTCATGTCTCATCTAGTTGTAGATTTGGTTCGGGCACTTCATCAATCTCGGAATCCTCGTCATAACACCAATTATTTTGAGGATAGTTGTTCAAGGCTTTGAACATTTGATCTATCTGATTCTGAAGATTTTGAATTGACCTCGCTTGATTTTGAATTGTCATCTCTTGATTAATCCTCCTCTCCTATTGGTCTGCTATGCCCTTCAATATTACATCCATAGGATTTGGCTTTTCTTCTTGTGGCAATGGAGGTGGACATGAAAATTCCGGTGTGTATGATGGATTTGGAGCGTAGTATTGGTCTTCATAAGTATCGCTCCATGACGAATCCGGGTGATACCACCAAACTTGATAATAATTAGCATATGTATAATCATTGAGGTATTCACCACCGTGGTGTCCTGGCCCAAAAATAATGGTGCATTGATGTCTCGGGTGATTACCAGCACAATAATTGCAATTAATTGCTATCATTCGATTACGTTAGGCTGCAATGACGTCCAACCTCCTCGAAAGTGTCTCAAGTTGCGCTGATAATGCAAAAATGCATTGAGACCATCAATCCCCGCTCCCCTTGGCTGAGTCATTCTCGTATACGACCATTGATAATTAAATTCCGCCATGGTACCTGAAAATAAAGAAAAATAGGAAGAGAATTAAATAAAAAAATATAAAAAAATGTTTAAATTAAGACTAATTTGATTGAAGCTAATATTGGCAAAAATATATTAACTAATTTCCCGGCAACGGCGCCAAAAACTTGTTGGGTAAAATCTAATTACGCACAACACGCAAGTATACGTGGTCAACAAGTAATAAAGTAATAAGTTGAGTATCGTTCCCACAGATAATTATTTAATAAGAATTACCAATTACTAACCTATGACCAATTTAATCTTATTTAAACAAATAACTTAATAATTTAATTCAAAATAATTAAATAAACTATTACTAACTATCCCTAGAATGAAACAAGATATTGAAGACTTGAGATTACAATTTCACTTATTGTTTCATTTAAATCAACACACTTCCTGTTAAGCCAAATTATTTATACTGGATTGTTAATCAAGAACACGAAAGTAAAATATGGCCATCTCTCAATGCACCATACTCATATCAAATCAAATCCACGAATGATAGAATTAATTTGAACACCCTAATTAACTAACCCACTATATCTCTATGTGAATTACAATTAAAAAGGGTTTAAGTTCAAGTTCTTATTAGACTACATATGGCGTAAAGGTATATCTCTATCCTAAACACGAATCATAAATTTTATCTATGCAGAAATCACAAACACATGCTATCATGATAAGATCTAAATCAATACTTCATCTCTTGAGTTCATATAGATTATCACGGTAATTGTTAGCTAGGCAGTTAAGCAATTAAGTCCAAATCACAATAGACAATCCTCACAATAGAACATAATAATTGATAGCGAAGTATATTAAAATAAATTACACATTGTAATCTCAAACAAAGAATTAGTTCATGATTATTAAATTAAAACTAAGAATTCACAATTAAATAATCATTAAAAGATAAAGATAGAAGAAGATAAGAAGATAGAATCTGTTGTCTGTAGATATGAAGCTCCCTGCTTGCTCCTACTTTGAATCTTCAATGGTCTCCAAGTTGCTTCAATCCCCAAATCTAATAAGAACTAGGGTTTTAATCTAATTTACTCTAATCTAATCTAATGGAATCTTCCAAACTAGCCCATATATCCCCCTCTTTTATGCCTTTCATAATGTATTTATAGTTCTAATAGATACCCAAACAAGTTAGGCAACTAAGAATCCTATTCTAGCTCAAATTGGACATCAAATAACCCAATTCAGCTGTCTTCCCACCGCCTAGCGCGCCCCGCGCTATCCCTAAGTCATTTTGGGCGCGTCCCGCGCTGTAGTGGCTAACTTTCTGGTGGACTAGCGCGCCCCGCGCTATGCATAGTTCATTTATAGCGCGGTCCGCGCTACGCTATTTTCTGCTGCGACGTCCTTTGGTAAAAAAAGTATAACTTTTGATCCGCTTGGAGTTACGGGACCTGCCACCTATCAAATCGAAGATATCGACGAGATCTACAACTTTCATTCTTTAACAATTGACAGATTCGGGCTGGAACAAGGCAGAAATCAAGTTTGAAGTAGATGTTATGTAAATGGCAAGCATAACAACTCTTAGCTTTGATCTTCGTTGATAAAAAGGCCATAACTTTCGCATCCGAACTCCGATTGAGACGATTCAAGATATTTCGGAAAGCTAAGAAGTAGATCTACAATAAATTCCAAATTCCAAGCCAAGAATATGCATCCAACTTGGTGTTAAAAGTCTTTTAATATTCCCTTCTTGTATTTGCTTGCGTATTTTAGTCCAAAAGATGTTCGAATTGCTTTCCCTTGCTTCTTCATGCCAATGCCGTGTCATCGCCTACAAAATAACATAGAATGTATGAAAAGTAATTAAGAAACATGAGATTAAGCAAATAATTCAAGTAATAGATATCGGATAAGTAGGTATAAAACCTACTTATCAATTATGATCAGGGATTATTCGGTATAATCATGACCACTGTTGAAAACACGAATATTCTTGGCCCGTAGTGTAGGGATAATTCGTGGTCGTGATACTATTGAGCTGAGTCTCAGCGTTATTTGTTTTACAGTTGTATGGACTGTTGATTTACCTGATTATAAATATGAATTGTGAATTTAATTATAATCTGTGGTGGTTCAGGTGAAGACAGGTGATGAGAGTTCTCTTTGTCTTGGGTATAACAAAGAACTGTTGATGAGTATTACATGAATGAAATATTAATGATGGACTTTTAATCTAGAGGAGATAGTAGACATTATGTTCTACTCGACTCTTTTAATATATTGTTGATTCCGCTGCTATTATGGTTGAAAACTTTTATCTTCTACTATATGTTCTAAATATCTGAATTCTTTTGATAATTTAATTATCTTAAGTCATGATGTTCTTTACTGGGCTATTTGTGCTCACCCTTTTACTTCACCACCCCTTTTAGGAAATAAAAGTGTAGCTGGGACTAGCAGAGAGGACGTGAGTATAAAGTGGTGTTTCAAATTAGTCAAAATCCTAATCAAATTATGAAACGGTGGGGCATAATAATTGTACATGGAATTTAAAATGTACGTGACATATTTTATACATCATTTAATAGTTATATTTGGTGAATTAAATAGGGTGATGCGAACTCGATTTTGGAAGCGTCAAAAATGCGCTCCATTAGAATGAGAAGGACAGAAATCTTCTCGTATTCCTTTGGAGACTTGAAATATTTGCTGCTGTACTTTATATGGCATTGTAATAATTTGAGTATGAATATTGTCGTATTATATACGCTACAATATTTATATTGAAACTCACAGTATATGTGTTGTCGTATTTTGCACTATAGTTGTATAAATGGAGTTGTCAGTAGTGTTATTTCTAGTGACCCAAGATGGGTGATGTATACCTATTTTGGGTGCGTCACATTTGGTATCAAAGCTTAGGGATATGATCCCTGACTGAGATGTGAGACTAGAACTAGGAGGGAAGACACGGGTAAATCCTTCGCTAGTATGTCCTACCTAAGTTTATTTGTTATTTAATTGATCGGTCAGAATATAGGGATAATATGTGATATGTCAATTAACCCTTGTTTTGAAACTTTATTCTAGAATGATATCTGAAATACAGGAATTGAGCAATGGATGAACCATGAGACAGAGGAAGTAGCCTGTGAGTTAGAATTTGAAATTCTCATATCTACGAACTACTAGGTACGTATATTTCGAGGGCAAAATTTCATAAGGTGTGCTGATTGTAAAACCCCGACTTTTATTAAATAAAAGTCTAATTTAATTTATGATTATTATTCTAAAATTATAAAATGTTAAATTGATAAATTGTCAAACGAACATTAATCGGATAAATGAGCTAGTAAAAGAGGAGAAAAGTATACTATTATTGGTGTGGGCCCAAGTGGGCGGCTGATTAATGAATGTCACGGGGGAAGATAAGGAAAATGGGGAAGAAGAAAAGGAAGAGGAAGAGAGGAAATTATTTTTGGTGGGACAAGGGAGTTAGGCAATTGATTGAGCCTAATAAGGCAAAATCAGGAGATGTCTTTCTCATTTTTTTCTCACAACCTCTTCCTTCCGTAGCCCAAAATATTGATAAGAGAGAGAGAGAGAAGAAGAAGAAGAGAAATAAAGAAGAATGAAGAGTAATGAAAGAAAATCAAGAAAGGTATTTTTTTTTAAATCTTGATTATTTGTTTTTATAGATTTTGTAAAGAGTACATACTTAGGTATGTATTGCATGTTTTAAACTTGTATAAATATGAATCAAAGGAACGAAATCAAGAAATCAAATGAAAAACAAAATCTGAAAATTTTCATAAAAATTAGTTTACTACTTGATTTTATAAAATCCATAACTCTTTGTGTATAATGAGTTAGGAGATGAGCCATATATCAAAAGAAAGCCCTAGAAGTAAGCTAATTGTAGAAATTAGAATCACCCAAAAATTCTTTGTAAATTTTTTGCGGTGACAGTTTGAGTGAAACTGGTCCGAATGATTTATAGTCTGAAAAATCAGTTTTATTAAGCTCTATTGCGTGAGTTATAATTTTAATCCGACCGTTGGATCGTTGTAATTTTTGGATATGTTATGCATATATAAGTTGAATATATGTCCACAAATTTTGAACCATTAAAGGTTAACATATAATCTGTTGTGAATTTCGTAAGGTGGCTGGTTCGGAAATTATCAAACATAATTTTTCGGTAAGCCTTCTCTCTATATTAGAGTCAGAATTTGGAAAAAATTTCTTCTAAAAAGCTGTAGAGAATTAAATTTTACATGGAAAAGACATAAGATCTATATTTTTCTGATAAAAGGGCTAATTATTATGAATTATTGAAATTTTTGTATATGGAAATTTATAATTAATTTATCAAAAAAATTATTTGGGCTGAAATATTTTTTACAGAATGCTTATAATGTCATCTTAGAATTTTTGTAAATTCTTGAAGAATTATTGAAAAGCAGAAGTAATTATTGTATTTTTAAACTATTTATAGTTAGTTTGAAAGTAGAAGAAATTCATAGAATATTGTATGAATGATGAAAAATTATGAAACTTGGTGAAAAATTTTATAATATTATTTTATAATTTCTGGACAGTTTTAGAAAATTTTTTAATAACAGATATATTTATTGTATTTTTAAGCTATTTGTGGTTAGTTTGAAAATAGAGGAAATTCATAGAAAATTCTATGAATGGTGAAAAATTATAAATTCTGCTGAAAAATATTATAATAATGTATGATTAATATTGATGATGTTTTTAAGATATATAAGTATGTGAAGTTACTATTTCTATTTTGAAGCTATTAAATGATAGTTTTTATAAATAGAAATAATTATTAAAAATTGTTGGATAATCTGAAAAATATGAAAATTGTTTAGAAAGTTCAGAATACTATTTTTTTAATATTTTAGAGGTGTTAGTAAGCTCATGAGGTGTCGGGATGTGAACGCACAAGTAATGAATGAGTTATGATAAAAATAAAAATAATATTTTTGTTAAAATAAAATTGGTGATAATTGAAAGTAGTATGTCAACAAGCCAATTATGTTTGATGATAAAGCATATACTTTGTAATAATCTTATTCATTTATTAATAAAAAGTATTAATTTATTAAAGGCTTTTAATTATCTACATGATGCTGTTTTATAATATGTGATAAACTCATAGTTTTAAGCAATGTTTTTAGAATAATGATGATGATCATTCTAATGAGATCTAAATTCTGAGAAAGCTTAAAATTAAAATAGTTCTCAATCGTTGGATTATAAAATTGAGGATTAGTGTATCTGGATAGATTGGTACATACGTTGCTTGCTCATTGGGTGAGGATGATTGATCTCATGATCATTTGTGTGAAGACACTAAAGCAAGTATGTATGTATTTATTAGAGAATAAGTTCACTGAACGTTGCTCGCTAAGGAATACCTAATGGAGTTTTACTTGCCTGTTAATAAGAATTCCTGTAGAGATAGTAGTACAAGTGATCCTTGGACTTGAGATTATCATAGTATCTTGTGTATGATGAATTATACTTTGACTTATTCCTTAAGACCCTTAGGATATATCAAAGGGTATGCTTGGGTATAATAAGTTGTATATGGAGATAATGTATGATTAATAAAGAATCTACCGCTTCTAGTAAAAGAAGAGAAATGTCCTATGTGATTCGATAAATGACAACCCAGTAGTCCTTGGCCAAGACAGAATAAAATTAGAAAGGAGTTTCTAATTTGCATTATTTGAAATTGTGCAATTAAGAGTCGAAATACATATAATTAAATAAAATAAGACTTGACAGTAATTCCATGTCTTATATTTAATTGGGGCATTGTATGGTGAAAGGATTGAATTGTACGGTAACTATTTATTCAAAGGTTCTTTTATGATTAATGTTGAAATCTATATTATCTGGAAAGTCGTTGATGGCTAGGGTGGCTTATCCCTATTGTAGAATAAATATTATTTATTTAAATAAATTAATAATTTAATTTATTTATTTAAATAAGATTAGAATTGTTCTAATTGATTTATTCACAACCGGTTTAATATGGAGAACCTAAAGGGTCACACCATAAAAGGAAGAATAATTATTTAAGAAGTTAATGGCATAATCGTAATAATAAGTTAAGTATATTTAATTTAATCTATAGTGATAGAATAAATTAAATAGCTTAATATTTATTATTTAATATTTTAGAAGTATTAAATATAAATTAATAAGAGGAGTCTTATTATTATTATTACTATTATTATTATTTAATTCCTAAAAGAGTTTAGAAATTAATTAATAAAAGTACTCTCATATATCCTAATAAGATTAGGAGGCTAATTAATTAAAAGAGTTTAAATAATTAT